>OY482672.1:150968990-151609207 GCA_960531455.1 Urophora cardui | reverse complement strand
GCTAAGGTGCGGGTAGATATTGTTAGAGAGCTTATCACACGACACTGACGTGCAGCAATGTAAAGAAAGAAATAGAGTGAGACAACAAAAAAAGGAAAAAAAGACGAAAATGAGGAAAAAATGTAAAAAATAAAGATAAAAAAAGCAAAAAAAAAATAGAAAAAAATAGAAAAAGGAGCAAAAATAAAGCACGCAAAGGGAAAAAATAGGCAAAAATAAAGCGGAAAAGGGGAAAAAATGGGGATAAAATGAGGATAAAATGCGGAAAAAGTAAATCAAAAAAAAAGTAAAAGCAAAATTATGAAAAAAATTATAGCAAAATAGGTAGAAAATGCCGACGCACAAAATGAATACAACAATGCACAATGAAATGAGATGATGAACGCGCAAAATTACCAACAAATAAGTTGCTTTACCGAGCGCCGCGGTGCTAAGCTCTGCCCGCTACTCATCGCTTTACAACAAATATTATCTACCTGAACAAATGGTCCGCAACTGTATGGAGAAAAACTGTATACGATGATATTTCGTGAATCTCACCCCTAGGTCAGGGATTATCACACTAATACTTTCAAATATTGTGCATGTGTTAAAAGCACAAAAGCTCTTGGCTACACCCAAAAGAAACTCAATCATTGTCGAAAACTAAAATTTTTAAATTGCAAATGGATAGTATTTTTATTATTAACTTCACAAAAAACCGCAAACAAAAAAAAATATAATAAAAAAATATGAGACGAAATGCAAAATCACGATTCCTAATAAAAATATTACGTAAAAAAACCACACCCCAACACACAATCATTTACAAGCATTCAGAGACTGCTCGAGCAACACAACCTGCTAGCTCAACAGCTCAATGCTGACTGAATAGAAATTTGCAAAATTTCTGTGCGTGAACGAAGTGCTTTCACTCGTCGGTGTGAGACTGTCGGTGTGAAAGCTATAAAAAGCTTCCGCACGCGTGCATAGGGAAATCAAACACTGCCCTAGATTGATGCTAATATAGTCGAAGGTGCCACATATAAATTTTAGTCCTGATCGGAGACGGTTATGTGCTGTCACACAGTGATCCAAATTAAGAAAACTCTATGGAGACTAAAAAAATTAAATTAAATTTTTTGTATATCTAAAGCCCAAAATCGATAGCCGATCGATAGATAAGTATATTAAATCTAAATTGCGGTACCGATCGGAGACGGTTAAGTGGTGTCGCACAGTAGTCAAAATTGATATTACCGTATGTGACTCTTGTGCGACACTCCTTAACCATCTGCGATCGGTTTAAAATTTATATTTGGTATCCCCGAGTATAGGACTATCGCTTTTGGGCATAAGATATATAAAAAAATGTTATGAAATTGTTTGTTTCTTAAATTTTTTCGAATTTCGAGTACTTTTGTAAAATTGTGGGGCTGCGATCATTTCTAAAATAGTACAATAGAGGGGTTGAACCCACAAACGCACTCACATACATGTGAATATGTTTAACTATATCTAGGTATGTATATATTTGCAAGTTAATACAACCGTTCAGTTTAGTTGATTACCCGCCGAGCTGTGTAGCCCTATTTATCATCTCCTCTGAATGCTTTGATGCACCACGTTGGGAAACTTGCGTCAGTATATATCGAGTAAACAAAATAAAAAGTAAACATTTTACGTTGCTTGTGTACGTACGTACGCATTTGTATGTATGTATTTATGTACGCTACTTGGGCTATATCCTGTTGTTAGCAATACCTTGATTGTCACAAACACCCTAAAGAGTAGATGCCTACCAAACGGCAGCTCGTTGTGGGTTATTGTGGAAACACCTGTAAATTTGTATGTGTTTTTGCTTTTCTTTGCTTACTTTGGCAGGGGAACCTGTGGGTTACTTGACTACCAACGCTTTGTTTTTCTTCCATTTACTCTTTTGTACAAGTACGAGAGTTGAGAGGAGTATCTACCTTGTTCGCTAGATTCGTACTTAAACAGATGCATATGTTTGTATGTAGGATAATATGATTTTTTTTAAAGCTCTTCTTCTTGTTGTTATGCATAACAGCTTTCAAATCGATCATCATCATCAATTCAATTATGCAAATTTATTTTAAATTGCTGATACGCACACACACTCATACATATGTTTGTTTGTATGAATGACAAGGAGCAACTTGCTATGAATAATCAAAGTAAAATGGTTTAAAAGAGGCTGACATTGCGGCATTATGGCGGCGGCAATTGCAATATCAAAAATGTAAATTTCTCAAACTGTAGATTGATTGTTATGCATATTTAATACATACGTACATACATACATAATTAGGGTGCATATTTATACATTTGCCGAAAGTGGAATTCAGAAAATTGAAAAATGGCAATTTAATTTGCAGCATATTTTTAACTTCTCACCGTACACTACATATTATTCCTATCGAAATATCGCTGTGGATAAAGGATGGTGATAAACTTCATTTGCAATGGATAAGAGGCAACAAAAAGGGTTTATAAAGCTCTATTTGAATAAATAAGAGAAGGAAGTTTTACAAAAATTTCTACTGGGGACAAATTTCGAAAACTAAAAGTTGAAATATACAAAAAGTGAGAGTTTCAAAAACTTTACAAAAAAAAAAATTCATTGCCGAAAAGAAAAAAATTGAAATCTAAAAGGAATATTTTTCAAAAGCATTACAGAAAAATGCTTTTAAAAATCTCTACTAGAAAATTTTTGAAATTCCGAAAACTCTACATGAAATGAATTTCGAAATTTCTAATATTTTGCAATAATTTTTTTTTTTTTTTTCAAAATCTCTACAAGGGGAACTTTGTAACCTCCACAAGTAATAAATTTCGGAAACTCTACAATATCTCTCCGACATTCGAGCAAAATTTAAAATGTATAAAGAAGAACATTTTGAAAAATCTCCAAAAAATTCTATCAACAGAAAAAAAATTAAATTTATAAACAAGATTTATCAAAACTATTACAGAAAAATACTTTTCAAAATCTCTGCTAGAAAAATTTTGAAAAATATCGAAAACTCTACAAGGAATGAATTTCGAAAATTAGGAGAAATATTGTTTTCATAGGAAAAAACTACATGGGAAAACTGTAATACGCGTATCTACAAGGAATAAATATCAAAAACTCTACAAAAATCTGTAAGCGAACAAAACTAAAATTTATAAAGAACAAATCTTTGAAAAGAATTCTATCAACATAGATAAAAATTAAATTTATAAAGCATATATTTCAAAATTATTCGAGAAAAATACTCTTCAAAAACTCTACTAGAAAATATTTGAAAATATCGAAAATTCGACAGAGAATGAGTTTCGAGAATTTAGCAAAACATATTTTCAAAACCTCTACCAGGAAAAAATTTTTTAATCTCTGCAAAGGAATAAATTTCGAAAACTCGACAAAAATTACTGGCAACACGTCAACAAAATTTAAAATCTACAGATAAAGAGTAACATTTCAAAAACTCAAAGAAACATGTTCGAAAACTCTACAAAACTAGTATTGGCTGTCAGAAAAAATCGAAATCGTTAAAGAAGAATATCTCTAAAACAATACAAAATACTCAACTAAAAACTGCAGACAATAGATCGCAAGATTATCGCAAAATATACTAAAATGGAGACAATTAAATTGGCGTAGAGAAAAATATTTTTCAAAATCACTACTGAAAACTTGTCAAAATAATTTAAAATTAATAACTAGAATTTCAAAAAGTCTACAAAAAAGTTCTGAAAATTCTCCAAAAAATTGCCGCCAAGAAAATAAAGGGAAATCTATTTAAAAGAAAATTTCGAAAACTATAAAAAAAAATTTTGCAAAATCTATACAAAACTTAGGTTAGGTCGGTATGCAGAAAAAAATGAAAATGAAGTCTGCAAAACTTACTAGCGACATTAGACATTTTTCGAAAACTGAAATAATAGAAAACCATCTTAAAATATACTAAAATATTTCGGAAACACAACGCAATATACCCACGCAAGCGAACATTCAGATAATGCTACCAAATTTGAAAATCCAGCATGCTTATGCTTCCATGAATTTGCGAAAAAAGAGTGAAGTTTCTAAAGAAAGACTTAGCAAAGGCAAACATGATAAATTAAAGGCAACATTTATGTACATAAGTATGTGTGAACGATACTATGAAATTTTAAGGCACATTTCTTTTATTGTGAGTCTTCTTACTTTCACATAGCTTATTTGCCATCGTAAATATAATCGCAGCTTGTGTTTTGCTGCTAACTTTCTACAAAAGCAAGCCTATTTGCTTACGCTGCGCAAACAATAAATTTTCGTATCTAAACATTATAACAACGTTAATCCAATAAGCTCTCCAAACGTGAAAGCGTTTGACACGCGCCAAGCCGATTATTCAAATTAAACGATTTTTCTTGTTTTTTCTATTTTTTTAAATTTGTTTATAGAAATTTTTTTTTTTTGCTGCTAAAACGCTTGTGTCAAATGACGGAAAAGTGTGTATGGCGCCATTGCTACCATTGCCGTTGCTAGTGTTGTTGCTGTTTCTGTTGCTTTTTTTTGTCTTTGTTGTGCGCAATTTAATTTACAACTTTAAATTTAAAAGCAAATAAAAACATATTTACCTTAAATCCTAGACACAATAAGCCAAAAAGAAAACATATGCATTCACTGTCCACAACCACCTGCGGAGCAATTGCTGCTGGCGCGACTTAAACGAACCAAAACGCCGTTGAATTAATTTATTTTTAACAACGCAACAAAACGTCAGTTTAAAGTTGTTTTTTTAAGCGCAAACTCAGCGTAAACTAAAATTTTAACTAATTCAAACTAAACGTGCGAGAATAAATTTATGAGCTTGTAGAGCTCGTATGTATGTATTATATACATACATGTGTCGGCCCATAAGCACACATTTAGGTGAGTTTCAGCAAAACAAAAATACATAAAATATTAACTAGAAAAGTGTGTAAAGCAATTACGGCAAAAACTTGCCATTGCAAAGTGCAACACGAGCTGCATTCATGCATTTACGAACAGCAGCAATTTTTAGCTTTCCCAGTAGGAAAGTGTCTTGAGTGATCCGGTGAACAGGAAAAGAGCGCAGTTTTCAAGCAACCAAGGTCAATTCCTGCACCCTATATCCATCCTATTCAGTTTAGGTTTCTCCAGCCGGACTTCCTTTAGTTCCGAGAGGTTGTCGAAGAAAGGCTTTGCCAAGTAGCAGTTCGAAGGACACTCGCACCGCAGGTGCTCCACTGTCTCCTCCGCTACAGAAATATTACAGCTGCGGCACAGAGTGTTATGGTCTAATCGCAATCGGGCCGCATAGCTACCAATAGCCCAGCGTCCTGTGAATACCGCAGTTAAGCGGGCAATGTTACTCCAACTCATCAGACATTTCGTTTCCCTAGATAGCGCGGTACCCTGGCATCCATATCACAAATACGCCATATCGACTTGCTAAGTCCATGACCCACTACCTACACTGCCTGACCAGGCTCGATGATACCGTTGTAGATCTCAGAGCCACTTGACTATCTAAGAAAATGCCTATCATGATTCCGACACGAGCCTTGCAGGCCTCCGGTATGGCGAAAACATCAAATTAAAAAACGCTGGCCGTGTCTGGGAGCCTGATTTATGTAGAAGTGTACGGCTGAGTGGCGAAGGTACCCGCTTTTATTCGATGCTTTGTTTGGTACAAGAGCAGCCTTTAGTGCCCTAGAGTGCGTTCCATTCTTGCTCATTGCTTGATACTTTATTATACTGGGAGTCTTGCTGTTTTTGTACACATAACGCTTGTATGTAACAGCAAGCTTAGGCGTATTAACTTATATATAACTAAATTAAAGACTATAAACAATTCTCAAAATGAATTTACCCACCTTTTGGCAGTTGCTGAACAAGCTAAAGCAAAATATATAAAAATCATTGCATACTTCAATGCGTCATATGTCTATTTTACTTCCTGTGGCCTAAATTATTTGTATGGAAATTTAGGCCTTAGTGAAATTTAATGGCGAATATTTTTCTGGAACATTTTAACCCTCTAACGACCACACACGGCCGCTGTGGTGCAGTGGGTAGAGTGCTCGCCTGCTATGCCAGAGGTCTCGGGTTCAAACCACGGTCCGAGCCAAACAAATTTTTCTAATTAGTAAAAATCCAATTATTGGGTTTTTTAAGAGCAGCGGTCACCTCTCGGCAGTGGGCGGCATACCCTCCGAGAGTATTTCTGCCATGAAAAAGCTTCTCACAAAAAATGCGTTCGCCGTTCTGAGCCGGCATAAAACTGTAGGTCCACCCAATTAGTAGGAAAAACAAAAAGGAGCACACCTCGAAATGGGAGAGAAGCTCGGCCATAAAACTTGTCAGAGTTATAATGGCGCCATTGTATTATTATATTATTATTATTAACGACCACACAAATGCTATTTTTTTGGACTTAACAAAAATAGATGCAAAAAGATCACTTTATGCGGAAGCTAATAGATTAAAATGTTCTACAAAAGGTATACTCGTTTGATTTTACTAATATCAGTTGGACATTGTTTGGGTTGTATTTTAACCATTTTTTTCACTTTTCTGAAACATAGCTACTCACTCAAAAATGTATAAATTTAAAATGGTTATCACTAGACTGTGGATCTTTATGCAATTGCATGTTTTTAAGGAAAAGAGATAGCGATATGGTTCCAAAGAGAAAAATGAAAGTTATTAACAAGATATTCTAAATTTTTATATTTATTTCTGCATATTTTGCATATTGCATATAACTTGCATATTTGCATACAACTTGCATATTTGCATAATAATTGAGGTTAGCAGTTCTAATCCACAAGTTAGAGTCTCGCGGAGTTCCCCTAATGGCTTCAATGGCCCTAATAACAGAAGCTTTTGAAGGACTTGACGCTACGTCAGGATCCAAATACTTTCAGGTGACAAAAAAATATTAGAAACTGGAATACAGATTCCCAGTCAATTTTGGAGCGAATTTAAATATGCTCCGGTTACATCTTGTGATGTTGAGCGTTCATTTTCAGCATAAAAACAGATCTTACCCGATAAGCATCACAATGTTTCCATTGAAAATATGAAGAAAACACATTGTAGTATATTGTGGTCTTAACTACAACTAAAATTACCTCTACATTAAAAATTATTATAATAAAAATTAGTTCCCATTTGCAGTTTGTTTTTGGGTGTTAATGGGTTTTATATTTGCATAGAACAAAAGATTCAGCATAGAACATATGATTTTTGCATTCAACTATACTTTACTTATTGTGTATATCACTTAAAATTCCATATCTGATGTAAAAAAATGTGTACTTTTAATTTGCATATAACCTGCATATAAGTTGCATATATTTTGCATATCCAAAACAGAGCAAGAAAATTCCCTTTGGAATGTGAATATATAGTTTTGAATCAATATAACTCTTAATAAATCATTTTAAATTTTTTTGCATAAAGATCCGCAGTCTAGTTATCACTGCCAATGTTTAAATTCAGTTTGAAAATCGATTTGGCGGTTGTAATATGTATATGTATGTATGACAGTAAGTCTACTTTCATACTCCTCGTTCTCTTGTGCCTCCACTACCAACACCTGACGACTGCAGCGTCTCTTATTTCTTACGAAAATTGATTATAACTTTGCCTCTCTTAGGCTTCTTTAACAGTTTGTATGCTCACTGTCCTATTTAAGCTAAAGTACCTGAACGCAAATTTGTACTATTAAACAAAATTTGACATAATAAACCATAAATCATTACAAAATATCAAAAGTTCTAAACTTTATTTTTGCTTTAAGCACTTGACACAAGTAAATAAAATGGCTGACATCTTACAATAATATACAACAACATACCGCAAAGAAATAGAGCAACAACAATTTAAAAGTATTCAATACGATCTTTACTCAAAAGCTCTTACAACTTAATAAGCTTTGATGACGTCGTTGCCGCAATAAATTTAAACGCCAAATCAGTAAAAGTTTGAGTTTCAGGTGTGTTAAAGAAGAAGAAAAACAACAACAACAACAAAAAAGACATAAAAGTGAAAAATCAACAACTAGTTGACATGAGGGCAAAAGCACAAACACACAAACTAACACACACCTAGTCGCGCACACACCCATACACATACACACACCCTAATCCCTCATGGGTAACATGCAAATATTGTGCTCAAACAAATACAAAAAACAACAATAACAAGAGCAACGACAGCAGCACAGCAACAGTAGCAGCATTGGCAATAAAAACAAACATCAAAATGTGTAAAAATCAAGCCACATATGTGTGTACATACCCTGCAGCGAAAGTCCAAACTAGTCAGCCAACCTACCAGTTAACTGACTAGATAAATTATGGGAGTTGCCCAACTAGATTCATAGGGGACAAATTGAGATTAGTTATGAAACAAGAAGTTTTGCCAAAAAAAACGGTTTTAAATTAAAAACGAATGTATCCGGGGCTTCTGGAGGTTGCAATGAACACGTATGCAGTAAAAGTAAAGCAACTTCTTTATTGTTGTTGTAGTATTCGAACCCTGCGTAGTAGGCCCATTGTAGATTTAGTTGATTGAAAATTGTTAGATCATTAAATCAGGTGAATGCCACAAAATAACATAGTTTGAGATGTTAATATAGCCCAGTATATTAGATACTACTTCAGCCATAGAAAAAAGTACATGATATGTCAGAAAATCATCAATATAAATGTCAAGCTTAGAATGGTCAACGTGTTACTTATTCACAATGTTAATGTTGATTTTCCTAAATATTTAATATGCAAGATCACAATCTAATGTGCCTGAATTCTTTAATTTAAATATCATACTCTAATAACTAAATAAATGTATTAGAAACTTTATTTTGCAATTTTTATTTTCATTGGAGTAGCATGTAAAACTAATCAGTCAACTGGTATAGTTCTGATATCTACACTGACTAGTCCGCAAATTGGTATGATGCTGGTGTGGATACTGACTAGTCAGTCAAGTGGTATGACTCTGGTGTGGATACTGACAATTGCCATTTCCTAGGCCATCACCACGTTAAAAATACCAGTTGCTAATATGGAAAAAGATAGATGGCTGACTAGTTGAGCTGTATGGCCAACTAGTTGTCAATTAGTTTACAACTAGTTGATTTCACTGCAGGGTAAGTTTTGCATGTGTGTGTGTGTGTGTGTGTGTGTGTTTGTGTATTCTTGTATGGCACGCAAGTAAACAACTAGAGGCGGCTGGTTACAAATTGTTGCACAGGCATCACCCCAACCACCAGGCCAACAGTAGTGAAACAAGCCAAACACACACAAGCACACACACACATAAACACACGCACACTGACACACAGACAGATCGCAACAAGGCCACGGTGTCAGATAACAGACAAACAGCGGCAGTTGGCTGATTTATTGGCAATTTTTATAAAGTCATCTTCGCCGCGTTCGCTGTTCATTGTTGTTAAGTGTCTGCAGTTGGATATGAAATGATGGAGAATAAACACAAACTTTTTTCTTTTTTAAGATTTGTTACTATTTTTTGATTGAGCACTTGGCAATATATTTTAAGAGGCAAAAGCAATTCTTTTAACGTTTCAATTATGGCAGACGTTTGTAGAGATTTTCCGCTAACGAATATTGCGCTTGAATGTTTGCGAGCACTTAAACGTCCGCCATAAAGTGTTTTATTCATTTTATTCCTACCAGTTGTCCATTTTATATACAACGCTAGCATGTATTTACACGTCCCTGTTCACTGTGAAAACTCCAATAGATCGACAACAGTATCTTAAAAGCCAGAGAAACCTTTCTAGGTAGTATGGGAGGTACCACGCCCTCTTTTTCATTTCGATTAAAAAATATTTATATAAACTTCCCGGGGCAAATATAAGTAAATTTTGTGCAGTTATGTGCAGCGGTTCTAAAGTTATAAATTACAAATAACAACATATATCTTTACAAAAACATTTTTCGGAAACTCTAAAACGAAGCTTTCTAATTAAAAATATCGAAATCTATAAAGGAAGTTTTTATAGAAAAATTCTTTACAAAATACCTAATGGAGAGACTTTCAAAATGTCCAAAACTCTACAAAGAAATTGTTTCCTAATGAGGAAAATTCTACTAGAAAGATTTGACAAAAAAAAAAAATCAAAGCTCTACAAAGAATTTTTTAACATAAAAGTTTCGAAAATTATATAAAATTTTTTTTTAACAAAATAATTTTAAAAAAATTATCTGAAATTTCAAAATTATATAAAAGTAGAAATAAGTTTTCAAGTAAGAAATTTCGAAAATTCTACAGGAAAGTTTTCTCACTGGAAAGGTTTTCGTAATATCGAAAATCTACAAAAATTATCTAGTTATAATATTGAATACTCTATAAGAAACTTTTCCTAGAAGAGAATACTTTAAAAAAGCTCTATTTGAAGGGTTTTCAAAACTCTACGCTTTCAAAAATTCTAATGGAAAAGTTTTCAAAATTATCGAAAACTGCAAAGAAGTTTTCTAGTAAATAATATCGAAAAGTTCTGCTGGAAAAGCTTTCAAAATGATTGGAAACTACAAAAATTTGTATACTAAAAATATCAAAAACTCTACAAAAAACTTTTCCTAGAGAAAGTTTCTTTACAAAAGCTCTACTGGAAAGTTTTTCAAAATGTCGAAAACTTTATTGAGCTCTCAAGACCATTTTTTTTTTTTTTTGTTTTAGGTAATTGTTTATAGAGCAATACTTTTCAAACACTCTAATAGAATAATTTTTGAAAGGTCGAAATCTCTACAAAGAAATTTTTTACGTAAAAATTTCGAAAACAATAAAAAAAACTTTTTTTGCGGAGCAATATTTTTCAAAAATTATACCAGAAACATTTTTTAAATGTCGAAAATATCTACTATGTAGAGTTTACTTCACAAAAATTCCGAAAACTATAGTTTCCAAAAATCCACTGGAAAATTTTCAAAATTATCGTAAACTACAAAAAAATTATTCCTAGAGAGTTGCTCTTTTCAAAAACTCTACTATAATTGGTTTTTCAAATTTCAGAAACTCTACAAAATAAACTAATAACTTTTGAAAACTCTAAAAAAGTTATTAGTTTATTTTGTAGAGTTTTCCAAATTTCTCAACTGAATTTTTTGAGACTCCGAACTCTCTCTTTGAAACTTGGAGATCGATTGTTTGTAATATTTAATTTCATACAGAACCGCAAAATCGTAAATTTCTTTAAACGCCAGTCCCGTCCCACTGCGAACCACCAACAACATTGGATAACAAACTTCCATTTTTTTGCACACTCTGCCCCAGCAATTTCCGCATACGCACTCCAACAATAAACTGCTTACCATCTCCAAGCATTTGTCATCGCAATTCGCCAATTTTTCCTTTCCATTTTTTTTTTTAACATTTTCTGGTAGTTTTTCGTTTCGAAACTTCAAGTGCAACATTTTTCATGGCAAAAGTATGCCAGAGTGAACAATATGCTTGTTGCGTAAATTTATTTTGTGTTATTTTTTAATTTAATTTGTTTGCTGCATTCTGCTTCTTCTTCTTATTTTTTTTTTAATATGCTGCTGTCAACTACGCGGCATTGCGTTGTGCAGAACAACAGCAAAAGAACAAAAAAAAATCAAAGAAGCAAACAAATTAAGCAAAACTTTCTTCTTTTCGTGATATAATCAAAATTGTTTTCCTTTGATATTTTGCATTTTCTCTGCCGTTATTTTCGCGCTTTTCGCAAAACATTTTTATGTTCTCCTGTTTGCTGTTTCCTTGTTTTCCTCAATCAATTTTTAATTTTCTTTTCACTACAAGTTTGCATGGGATATACACATGTACTCGTAACAGTGTATGTATGTTGGTTTGTAAATATGTATGTATGCCAGTGTTTTATGGTATTTACTATGTACGCCATGTCGTATGGGTGTTGCATTTTCATCAGCACAGCAAATGGCATAGCGCTGCAGCGCCTCCAAAAGCAAATAGCAAATGGTTAACGTCAAGTGTTGTTGTTTGGCGACAGAATTGCAATGTTAACAGCTTTTGAATAGCGCTGACGCTGACGTTGGCGTTTAGCCACGTGTTTAAACATGTTACATACATATTTGTGTGTTTGCAAGTGTACGCAAATGAATTTGTATGTGCAGCGACCGCATGGCTGCTGTTAGAAATTTTTTTTTTATTGCTTCAACAGCTAAGGGCAAAATTGTAAATAAAATTGTTTTTTGGATTTTTTTTTTCTTTTTTTCTAACTTCTATTTTTTCACGTTGTTTCGTGGTTAACAAAAGTTTATCTAAAATAGCCTCATAAAATCCATGTGAATACTCACGTCAAATGGATGTACGAGTACAATTTATACGTGAGCAGAAAATTTGTAAGCGATGTATGCAGGTGGGCATGTAAATATGTAAAAATGTATGTATGTATATTAGAGCAACGGCCAGCGAAAAATTTAAAAATTCTTCGATCTCAACGTATGAATGAAAATGGGCACCCACTCAGAAGGTGTGCCAAAGGTTGCAACAGAAGAAGCGAGAAGCCTCCACTGCGGTCAAGTGTTTCTAATTGGCATCAATTATCTGTTTAAAAAATGTACCGAAATTGTACCAGTATAATGCCTATGAGATGTTTTATTTACCTTTTGGGTCAGAATTTTTGAAATAAGCCCAAAAAATTATTTTCTTGGATATCGCGTCTTAATTGTAAATTGTAACATATCGATTGTTACCGAAATTGTACCGAGATTTTATTAAAATTGTACCGAAATATTATCGGAATTGGTCCGTATTTTTACCGAAATTTTACCTATGTGATACCGGAAAGTTTTTTTTTTTTTTTTTGTATTCAAACTGTACCGAAACTATACCGGTATAGTTCCTATCGGATGTTTTTTTTTTTTTTTTTTGGCATAATGCATTTTCTTAACTTGTATCGAAATTGTATCAAGTTTGTTCCACAAATTTACCGAAATGTCACCGGTATGATACCCAATTTTTTTTAATCTTTTTTGGTATAATATATTTTTGTAAATTGTGGCGAAATTTTATTGAAATTTTACCGAAATTGTATCGAAATTTTTCCGCAAGTGTACCGAAATTGTATCGGTATTGTAACTATCGGCTGGTTTTTTCATTTATTTTTTTGCTATAATCCATTTTCGCAATCTGCAATTGTATTGGATTTGTACCGAGACTGTATCTAAACTTTAAAAAAATTTTACCGGTATGGTACAGGATTTTTTTTAAATATTTTTTAGTATAATGCATTTTTGTAAATTCTATCCAAATTGTAGGTACCGAAATTATACCTATGTATATAGTACCTATCGGATGTTTTTTATGTTTTTTCGCATACTGCATTTTCGTAACTTGTATCGAAATTTTATCAAAATTGTACCACAAATTTACCGAAAATGTATCGGAATGGTACCAGAGTATTTTTTAAATATTATTTTCGCATAATGCAGCTTCATAAATTGTATCGAAATTGCTATCAGTGCTTTTTTACTCGAGATGAGGATTTTCCTTACGCTGATCATTAACCCCAAATGCACCAATGTAGTACCTTCGATACAAATCTCAGTTACTACCAACCTGAGGTAATTTTTCTCATAATTCCAGTCTTCACATACGGCGCAGAAATATGGACGATGTCAAAATCAGTTCAGATGGCACTGGTAGTGTTCAAGAGAAAACTTCTGCGGAGTTATGAACCTTTGCGCTGAAACTACTGGCGCGCGACCGTCTTTGGGAAGAGGAAAACGGAAATGGAAAAAGTAAATTGTTTTCTATCTTTGTGGCAGCTTGTGTAGGCGCATTTAGAAAGATATAAAGAAACAAATGGTGCTAAAAAATAAAGTCAATATTCTAAAGCAATTTTCTTAAAACATAACAAATTACTTTGGACTTATCTAAACGCCACTAAACAATTGTATTGTAAATTAATTTGTTTTGTGGTCTAAAAGAAAGCAGAAAAGATAGAGACACATATAAACAAACACACAATAAAAAACACAAACTCACTTTTAGCGCTTTTTTTGACACTTTAGATTGTATGTCAAATGACAAAAATGGTGTCAAAAGCTAAACACAGAAACTATTATATGTATTAAAAACGTAACGACAATAAAACCACAAAAAGTTTTAGAAATTTGAAGCAAATCGCTTTGTTTGTGGTCGCAGCAACACGCTTTAGCACTTAAGGCCGTACAATAAAATTACAAAATTGTCAAAAGTGTAATGACAAACCACAAGCAAAAAAAAAAAAAACAGGAGTTAAAATTGAATGAGAAGGGAAAGGAAGTTGATACAAATGACACATTTAAACATTTGGTTGTGTTGGGGTTAAATGAAATGTCACTATTTTTGGTTTTACTTCTTCTTTTAGTAAGTTGAAAGCTTTTTACTGCTACGTACTGTTGGACGCTATTTTTTTACTTGGAGGAATAAAAGGAAAGCGCAGCTTTTGTGGTAGAGATTTCATAGAAGAAGAGAATGAACTGAAACCGATTGTTATGTGAAGTTGCCAATGAATTTATTTTTTTTTTTAAACAAAAGCAATAACACTTTGCAACAGCACTTTTGGGGGCAGAATAATTACCACACAGAGCGAAAGACCACTAGCCATATAGTAAAATCCCCAAAGCGTTTTGCTCCTGAAGTAAAACTTTTTTATTGTCGTCAGAGTGATTTTTAAATTAATGACAAAAGGGTTAAAATGCATATCGTATAGAAATATGTGTTAGGTAGTATATAGTAAAACTGCACGAGCTTTAATTTCGTTGAATACCTTAACCTGCTAACGCCCCCACAAAGCAGTCGTTTTGTGCACTTTCTTAGATAGTCCCAAAAAAATAGTATTTGGAAGGTCGATAGAGGGTTAAAATGTGCTAGAAAATTGTTCGCCATAAAAATTCACTAGTGATGCACTCAGACAAAATCTTTGTACAAAGAACGCAAAGGCGGTGTAGTTTAAACGGCGATTTGAACTTATGCTTATTTGGCTAAGACTAAAAGAAGAAGGTCCGGAACGCTTTGAAATGCGTAATTATCAAACGTGGGGAGTGAGGAGTGGTTTCCCTGTTATAAATACGATTTGCTTATCAACGGCAAGCAAAAAGCCCAAGTGATTGCATATTTGTTATGTCACAAAACAAAAAAAAAAAAAAAACAACAACAAAAAAGAACTTGTTGCGCACAAAACAATTCCAAGAATATGCTTAATCCTTCAACCCGAACTGAACTCACTTTCATGCGTAAGCACTCCAATCATTTTTAGCGTTTTTTTCTTACACTCAGCTGTACGTATTTTTGCTTGCTTTTTTCACGTTTTTGCTTCCTTCTTTGCTTTCTTTTTGCTGCCTCTGCCACTCTGGCATGAATCGCTGCATGCAATGTCAGCGCTTTAAATTCAACATTAATACACAAAAAGCTGACAATTATTTTGTGCTTGCTCGTTAGTGCGTTTTTGCTTTTTGTTATTGTTTTTTTCATATTTTTCTTTCTTATTTCTCGTATGCTTTTCTGTGTGTAGGTGTGTGTGTGTGTGTATGTGTGTGTGTGTGTGCGTTGCCTGTCAAAAGAAATATTTCAATCATTTTTTGCAGTCAACGAAGCAGCGCCGAGCAGCGTTTTGTTGAAGTTTTTTTTTTTTAATGTGAAGGAGTTCATTTTTGCCGCACTCGCTTTTTTTAACTACCTTTTCACTTCTTCCTCTTCACTTCTCCCTTACTGCTTCCACTCTCCCATCCCTTTCCCAGCCTGTTTCCACTTCCCTTTATCATTGCATACGCAAATAATAACAAGTGCCTTGTTTTTAAATTATCACAAGATTGTGGAGAAAGCAGAAAAAGAAAAGGTATGGGCTGCTTTTGAGTGAAGGATTGCCTTGCTATGGAAATATAAAGCAAACAAGCGCATTTTGTTACATTTTTGTTTCACTTTTCTTTATTTATTTTTTCTTCGTTTGCTTTTGATAGACAAGTAAAATAAATTGCGTAAAGTAAGCAAAGTAAAGTGCTGTCTACAAGACGACGGCAGCCCGGAAAGGGCATTTTTGTAGTTAAAGATGGGGCAAATTCTAGATATAATTTTCTTTCGCTGAATGCTCAAAAAAATATCAGAAAATTTTTATACAAAAAAAAACAACACATTTTACCCTTGCAAGCGATACACGTGTTTTAGAGACAAAAAATACTCAAAACCTTTTGTAACCAAGTTTGATTAATTGAGCTGCTGCTAATTTTTTCTATTGCTTTCTTCTCCTATTTTTTTTTTTTTTGATTTTGTTTCACTTTTTTTCTTATTCTTTTTTTAATAGAAAAATCTCCATTAAATGAGTGAGTAAATAAAAAAATCGTCAAACAAATCTACATCTACAACTGTAATCGCGCCTAATCCTTCTTTTTCTTACGCGCTTATTTATTGATAGCAATAAAAGTTACCATGCTTGAGCAATACCTAATAAATCAAATTGCACGCTTTAAGTACTAAACAAGTATGTATCTGAGTACTTAAGCATCTACACCAAAGATGTCTTAACTTGCAACTGAGGAGGGATTAAAGGTAGGCCGAACAGAAAGCAAGATTTTACATTAGTCAAGCAATTAGTATGTACATTACACAAACACACATGATGGGCCCATAAATATTTTTCAACGCAATACGCTTAAGGCTTTACGTGACACCTGTACTTAAAAATAAATTTATACATTAGACTATCTCACAAAAAAAGAAGAGTTCGCCGTTATATTTCACATGCATATAACAAATTTTTGGAAGACATTTACGAAGAAAAAAAATTTTTTTTCTGGACCACCCTAGTTGTCGACCAATTTTATTGTAACTATGAAAAATAAAATGAACAATTTCTTCGGAATTTTACATCATTTTGTATATTTTTTAGAACCTATACTGCATTTTTGTAAACTGTATCGAATTCGTACCGAAGCTGTATCACAGTTGTACCGAAATGGTACCGGCATGATACTGGATTGTTTTTTGATCCTTCCAGTATAATGCATTTTCATAAATTGTATCCAAATTGTACCGAAAATATGTATACCGGCATAAAACCTATTCGATGTTTTTTATGTTTTTTTGGTATAATGCATTTTTTTTAACTTGTATCGAAATTGTATCCAAATTTGTGGTACATTTACCGAAAATGTACCGGTATGTTACCCGATTACTTTTTAATTTTTTTTACCATAATGCATTTTCGTAAATTGTATGAAAATTGTACCGAATTTGTAACGAAGTTGTACCGGTATATTATCGGATTGATCTTTTTTGGTATAATGCATTTTCATAAACTGTATCGAAATTTTCAAAAAATGTATCAAAATTATAGCGAAATTGTACTGGTATTGTTACTATTGGCGATTTTTTTTTTATTTTTTTTTTTGTACATAATGTATGTCCGCAATTGTTATGGAAATTGTACCGAAAGTGTGCCGAATCTGTATTAAAATTGTATCGAAACTGTACCGAAATTGCACCTGTTGGTACCAAACTGTTCTTTTTTTATTTTTTAGCACAATAAATTTTTATAAATTATATCGAAATTTTTATCAGTGATTTTGCTTCGAGATGAGACTTTTTCCTACGGCAGCTCATTAACCTTAAGTGCAGTACTTACGAGCCAAATCTCAGTCAGTCTCAGGCCTAATGCACCTTTTTAATGCCAGAACATTAAAGATCGTCAAAAATTATTAATCTCTTTCGACCACCCTAATGTATCTTTCAACCTCCTGCGACCTTACACGCCTTACGCATAAACATTTAACAGCCCACACGCGGCACACTTTCACTTATCAACCCATAACTCGTAACCTCCGCCCTGCCATTTCATTACTCTTTAACGCATTACTCGCTTTAGTTTACTCACTACTACATAAAACACCTGCACACATATACATACATAAATACAGGCATATAAGGCCCACTGCTGCATAGTGCAACGCTCATTTAATTCGCCAACTTTCGTTAACTGTTATCTGTTGCTGCTCTGCTTTTGTTATTATTTTTGTTGTTGTTATTTTAATAGTTTAGCGCAGCACTTTCATTGCATTTAATAAGCTCGCACTTTGGCGTGTGCACTTAAATATTGCTACAGAAGTTTTATTCAATTATCTCGAAAAGTTGCACACATAAAATCCGGTTTCTGTGTGTGTGTGTGTCCAATAAGTAACAGAAGCGACTTTTGCAGACGTATTTAAGCAAACATATGTATGCACATACATATGAACTCTTGCACTTACATACATATGTATTGGCAACATAAGAACATATGTGAAAATGTCTTTAAGTGCAGCCTTTCACACACTCACACAAACACATGCTTATGTGTATTTCTGTGTATTTATTTGCTTGGGTAAACTCATTAAAGTTGTTAAAGACATTCATTAGTTTGTACACTTGTGTGTCTGTGTATTTAATTATGTACAGTGTGTAATAAAATGAAAAGCACTGTGGAGTTCTTAAGATAATCCTGGTATCCTTTCTGTTTATACATAAATGATGTTCTTCAATGTAATCTTCAGCGTAAATTTTTACCGAAATTGTACCAAAAATAAACTGACATGGTGTCGAAACTGTATCTAAATTGTACCGGATGGCTTTTTTTATTTTTTAATAAAATATATTTTCGTGAATAGTATTGAAATTGTACCGAAAATTTACCGACAGTGTACTCAACTTGTTTTACAACTGTATCGAAATTGTATCGAAATGGTACCATGTTCGCAAATTTTATTGAAACTCTACCGAAATTGTTTGGAAAGTTTACCGCATTTAATAAAATGTTTTCCGTAAATTGTACCTTTCGAAATTGTACTGGCATTGTATTCCAACTGTAGCTAAATTTTTTTTTATTGTTTCAGTATAATTTATCTGCGTAACTTTTATCGAAATTTTACCGAAATTGTACCGCAACTACACGGAAGTTATATCCACATTGTATTGAAATTGTGCCGAAATGGTCCCATTGGCAACTTTTTCAGTGAAATTCATTTTCATAAACAGTATCGGAACTGTATTGAATTTGGTAAATGTAAATGAAATTTTACCGTATGATTTTTTAGACTCATAATATCTCTATGTATAAATAAATTTCGTAAAAAGCCCTTTTCAGGTATTTTCTATTTATAAAAAATTTTAGTTTAATATGCTGGCTTTATGGCTATGCTAATGCAGAAATATTTATTTCAAAATATTATTTAACATGAGAAACTGAAATGATCGTAGCCTATTTATATGTATATAAAAAGTGAACCGAAATTGCACTGAGATTTTAAGGAAAATGAACCAAAAATTTACCGAAATTGTACCGAAAATGTACCGACTTTGTACCGAAATTGTACCGAAAATATACCGCTGTGTACCGAAATTATATAATTTCATATCATACCACAGTATCGTAGATATCTTCTTGCATTCACGCTGATCTAATGCAGATTTTTTTTACTTCAAGCTTCCCTCTAATAAGACAAAACTCAAAAATAGTATTAGCTGGAATTGGAAGCTAGTATTGGAAACTAAATCCAATTAACTGAAATTTCAATTTTCCTTTTAATTTGAAACTCACAAATATAAATTTTTAATCCATTTTAAACACCTACGGTACATCTGTATGTATGTCGTACTAACATCAATACATCTTACCACCAACAATTATTTATTTGCGTGCACCCACTTATATTGCGATCAGCGTTGCCCCACAAATGTCAATAAATGACTTTTATTGGACACACAAAAACACATATAGTCTTCTATATCTATACTAATTATATAAAATTGATTGTATGGAAAATGTATGTATGTAACGCGATAACTCAAAAAGTACTGGACCGATTTTAATAATTCTTTTTTTAAAATGTCACAAATGGTAAATTCTCGAGAACCATGTACATTTTTTTGCGAATTTCTAAGACTTTAATACCTTTTTCCCGGTTTTAAATTTCGAAAAACTCAAAAAAGCGCAAGCATAGACAGATTCGTTTGGTCATTTGCCGTGTTCAGTGGAGGCGTCGCAGTCGTGCCAGGCAGCGCAGCGTAGGCGACTCATATGTTTGTTTTTTCACGGTTTGTTGTTTGTCTCGGTGACAATAAAAAACCTGTTTATGCATGCATACTATGCTATAACTCAAGAACGCCTGCACCTACACCTGCGATATTAGCATCAAATGAAAGGTATTGAACCGGACTTCAATATAGAGTTCTTTTCATTGTGATGCCTAGACATCCCCCCAGGTATGGGCTAAAATGTGGACCCGGATTACTCCGGAATTTGGTTGAACGATATTGGTATGAAATTAAAGGTATTGAGCAGGGCTTTAACACGGACCTATTTTCATTGTGATTTCCATGACGGGTCTTCTGATATGGGTCAAAACGTGGAACCGGATGGCCCTCGAATATTTCTGAGCGATATTGCTACCAAATGAAAGGTCTTGATGAGGACTTCGACGTAGAATTATGTTATTTGTGATACCTGAGCCGGGTCCCCAAATATGGGTCAAAATGTGACCCCGGATTAACCCGGAATGTTTCGGAACAATATTAGTATGAAATGAAAGCTTTTGAACAAGGCTTTTACATGGAGTTCTATTCATAATGATTCCTAGACCGGGTCCCCAGATATGGGTCAAAATGCGGACCCGGATCTTTTTGAGCGATATTGGTATCAAATGAAAAGTGTTGGGAACGGTTGCAACATAGAGCCGTAGTGATGGGTAGACAAGGTCATCAAGTGGACCCAGATAGCCCCGGAATAACTAAACTTAACTTAACTTAACTTGGCTTCACTTGGCTTGACTTGACTTGGTTTGAATTGACTTGAATTGACTTGACTTGACTTGATTTGAATTGACTTGACTTGACTTGATTTGAATTGACTTGAATTGACTTGACTTGACTTGACTTGACTTGATTTGAATTGACTTGAATGGACTTGACTTGATTAGACTTGACTTGATTTGATTTGACTTGAATTGACTAAACTTGACTTGGTTTGAATTGACTTGAATTGACTTGACTTGATTTGAATTGACTTGAATGGACTTGACTTGATTAGAGTAGACTTGATTTGATTTGACTTGAATTGACTTGACTTGACTTGGTTTGAATTGACTTGACTTGACTTTACTTGACTTGACTTGATTTGAATTGACTTGACTTGATTTGAATTGACTTGAATGGACTTGACTTGATTAGACTTGACTTGATTTGATTTGACTTGAATTGACTTGACTTGACTTGGTTTGAATTGACTTGAATTGACTTGACTTGATTAGACTTGACTTGACTTGATTTGAATTGACTTGAATTGACTTGAATTGACTTGACTTGACTTGATTTGAATTGACTTGAATGGACTTGACTTGATTAGACTTGACTTCATTTGATTTGACTTGAAAAGACTTGACTTGACTTGACTTGAATTGACATGACTTGAGTTGACTTGAATTGACTTGATTTGAATTTACTTGAATTGACTTGATTTGAATTTACTTGAATTGATTTCAATTGACTTGACTTGACGTGACTTGGTTTGAATTGACTTGAATTGACTTGACTTGAATTGGTTTGACTTGACTTGACTTGACTTGAATTGACTTGACTTGAATTGACTTGAGTTGACTTGAATTGACTTGAGTGGAATTGACTTGAATTGACTTGACTTGACTTTGGTTAACTATATTCCTCATTGCGAAGCAACGGGTATTTGCTAGTAATTTATATACGCGCAAAGATTCATCAGCAAACGCCACACGACACTTTTCGCCTGGCTCTGCCTCTCCTCTAGTTTTAGTTTACGCGCTGCATCTTCACTTCACTTGTCGCTTGGCACACATACATAAATACTTAACGACACACACGCACACACACTCTTTCACTTATTCATACACTTATTTTGCTTCAGCACATGGGGTCTTGCTTTGTTACTGCACACTCCTCATCACCCCTTTTGCACCACAAATCCAAACCGCCATTGAGGCTTGCAGCCACGCTCGTTCTCATTTCCAGCTCATTCAAGGACTTTTCCTGCCATCTCAGTGGCGGCGCTTCACACTTCAAACTCTGCACACATTCCACAGACTACACTCGCCGTCACTTACTTCTCAATTCTCTTTCCTTTAACTACTTATTTAGCCACTTTTATCTTAGTTAAGTGTTGTGTCATGCTCTGCTATCCAGCGTTAGTAGCGTTTGGCCTGGCCTGCCTTTGCTTGTGCTGGGTTGTTGTAATTTAAACTTTTCAGTTGAGTTTTTGTGATTCTTTTAGGTGATTTTTATTTAATGTTTTTTTATTTGTGATTAATTTTTTTTTTTATTTTGGTTTTTTATTTCTGTCCTTCCCCTTCTGTCCTCATTTTTTCTCCCGCTCATGCAAACACCGCTCAGATTCGCGAGTCGCATGTCAGAGTTGCGCCGCTTTTTCTTCTGTTTTTTTTTTTCCTATTTAACTTTCACTTCTATTTTTCTTCTGTTTCTTTTATGTTTGTTTTGTCTATTTAACGTTAATTTCTCTACTATTTTGCTTTGCTTCTTTCTTCCGCTTTTCTGACTTTCATTACTACGAGTACCAAAGTCAAAGCAAGTCAACTTTCTACGCAAGCTTAATTTACGCAATTTTGGCTGTTTTTTTGTCGAGTTTTTCCCACAAACGTATGTACTTACATACATGTTCGTACATGTTTTCACATGCCCATACACGCATAAGTGTGCTCACTCTATAAATAGCAAACTTTTCTACCTCAAATAAACTTCGTATAATATGTGTGTGCACACGGCGTATACGCAACATTTTACAATTACTCGTATTTGCTGCAAGCAAGTCAGGGGAAAAGGGTTATCTTTTGTCATACTTAGCTTTTGTTAGAGTGTGGATTATTATCAGAAAGTTGGCCTTCATAGTCACATGCATATATATGTATACACATACATATTTACTCTCATAGCTCAGCTTACCTATAGTCATATAGTTTTATTAATAGCTTTACGTTCTTGTGTGCGTGTGTTTTGCTCATAAATTTTCCATGCATCATCATTCATTCGTTCACTCATTCATTCATTTATTCATTAGTTACCTTTACCTTTGTCTGTCTGTGCTGGAAATTTTTGCAAAGCACCATTGCTAACTCGGTAAGGTATGTATGTATATGTATCTATCTACCACTTGATGTTTGCTTACACACACGTCTGCATTATTCTGGCTACACACTTATCAAATGATTATTGCTGAAAGTGCAGGCAATAGAAAATTAATTTCATCTACTGTAAACAGCAATTTGATATGACAAATATGCTCTTTGTGTCAGTTTAATAAACATTTTAGTAGATGTATTTCAGTATTTCTTTTTCTGCTTCTTCTTTTCGCAACTGCTATTAAAGCTGGTGCTCTATTTGATTCAATCAACTAAGTAAGCCAAGAAAATTGACTGTGAATTCTGCAAATAAATTTTCCATTTTACCGCATTTCTCGTTTCCATTTGGCGCACTCAGGTAGATATGTAGGTAACACGCCGCGATTTGTATAAGCAGTATTTTTCATAAGCGCTTTTTTTTATAAGCTCTTTAAATAATCTTTTTTTTAATCAACACAAAAATTCTTCAACAATTTGTTAGTTTTCAATTTGCATTTTTATATTGAAATCAATCAAAAATATATTAAATGGAAGCGCGGCAATACTTTTTTTAAATTATATTTAAAGTGTTTACACATACACATATATTTATGTGTGCATGTGTAGGAATGTGTTTTTACTTCCATATTCACATATCTTTGCAAATGTAATAAAAATGTAACCAAGCAGCTGTGTTTTTTAGAAAGCGTACCCTTCGTTAAGTAAGCTATACAAGCAACCCAAAGCCCACTCAGGCACATATTAGAGCACCCATCAGGCAAAAATGTTCAAACTTCTCACCCACACATCACATTAAAAACACGGCTAGTGTTGCGTCCAGAACAAGCCAGCTGGACAAAATTATATTATTGGCATTCTCGATAGATAATTTCAAAAGCGAAAACTGATATAAATGAAAAAAGATTGTTCTAGAGGCATGATCGGAAATACCCCATTGAGCCATGAAGTGTTAATTAATGTTGAAATTGAGCATTTCAGTAATATTTCGTATAAAATCTAAAGTAGTTACTAAGGCCTATAGGATACAAGTGAGCCCACAAAAACACCTGGTACGACAAGGAATGTCGCGATGCCTCGGAAAGAAAGAACGCCGCCTACAGGGCTACATTATGTGCGGGCGCAACGCGAAGCGTATGGGAGCGTTATCGAACGGCGAAGAAGGAAGAGAGGCGCCTTTTTCGAAAGAAGAAAAGGGAGGCTGAAAGGCGCGAGTGTGAAGAGCTTGAGATGCTGGCGGGTAGGAACGATGCTCGAAAATTCTATCAAAAAATCAGGCGGATGACTGAAGGTTTCAAGACCGGGGCAAATTCCTGCCGGAATGATAACGGTGATCTGGTAACTGATGTCCAGAGCATACTTAAGTTGTGGAGGGATCACTTCTCCTCCTTGCTAGATAATGGCAACAGTGAAAGTGCGGAAGGAGAAGATGTACGACCCGAATCCCCAATAGCAGATGATGGTCGGCATGTTCCACCACCTGATCATGACGAAGTGCGAATAGCAGTATCTAGGCTTAAGAATAACAAGGCCCCGGGCGCTGACGGCTTGCCAGCCGAGCTATTCAAACATGGTGGCGAAGAGTTGATAAGGAGCATGCATCAACTCCTATGCAGAATATGGTCGGACGAGCGCATGCCCGACGATTGGAACTTAAGTGTGCTCTGCCCAATCCACACAAAAGGAGACTCCACAGTACGCGCCAATTATCGTGGGATAAGCCTCCTGAATATCGCATATAAGGTCTTAGCAAGTGTATTGTGCGAAAGACTGAAGCCCACCGTCAACAAGCTGATTGGACCTTATCAGTGTGGCTTCAGACCTGGCAAATCTACCATCGACCAGATCTTCACAATACGAAAAATACTGGAAAAAACTCATGAAAAAGGAACCGACACACACCATCTCTTTGTCGATTTTAAAGCCGCTTTTGATAGCACGAATAGGAATTGCCTGTATGCCGCAATGTCTGAATTTAGTTTCCCTGCTAAACTTATACGGCTATGCCAAATGACGTTGACTAACACCACCAGCTCCATCAGAATTGGGAAGGACCTCTCCGAGCCGTTCGAGACCAAACGAGGTTTCAGACAAGGTGACTCTCTTTCGTGCGACTTCTTCAATTTGATGCTGGAAAAGATAATACGAGCTGCAGAACTTAACCATACAGGAAGCATCTTATATCACAAGAGTGTGTAACTGCTGGCGTACGCCGATGACATCGACATCATTGGCACTAACACGCGCGCCGTATGTTCTGCCTTCTCCAAGCTGGATAAAGAGGCTAAGAAAATGGGTTTGGCGGTCAACGAGGACAAGACGAAGTACCTCCTGTCATCACACAAAGAAACAGCACGTCTTGGCAGCCACGTCAATGTTGATAGCTACAAATTCGAAACTGTTAAGGACTTCGTCTATCTGGGAACCAGCATTAACACCAAGAATGATGTCAGCACGGAGATCCAACGAAGAATCACGCTTGCCAATAAATGCTACTTCGGACTAAGTAGGCAACTGAAAAGTAAAGTCCTCTCTCGACAAACAAAAATCACACTCTACAGGACGCTCATCGTTCCAGTCCTCATGTACGGCGCAGAAGCATGGACAATTTCAAAATCAGATGAGATGGCACTTGGAGTATTCGAGAGAAAAGTTCTTCGTAAGATTTATGGACCTTTGCGCGTTGGCGTGGGCGAGTATCGACGGAGATTTAACGATGAGCTGTACGAGCTTTACACAGACATCGACATTGTTCAGCGAATAAAGATCCAGCGGCTGCGTTGGGCAGGTCATGTCGTGAGAATGGACGAAGGCGCTCCGGCCAAGAAAGCATTTCTATCGAAACCCGCTGAACGCAAAAGAAAAGGGAGACCTCCACTGCGTTGGGAAAATCAGGTGGACAGCGATGCTGCCTCCCTAGGTGTTCCCAAGTGGCGCCATGCTGCACGAAACAGAAGCAATTGGCGCGCTCTGTTGGACTCGGCCAGAATCGTCTAGACGGTTAAGCGCCAATCAAGAAGAAGAAGAAGTTACTAAGGCCAGGCGTGCCTTGGTGGCTGTATTAATACCAACAACACCAAAATTTTCGCAATGCACATACGTATGTAGGTACGTTATAAGAGTGGCCCAATTTACATATTTACATACACATATAAGTATGTTTATCACCCACTTTGTCCCATATGTTTTGCTAGTAAAAATAAGCTAAAGTGAAAATGACTCAATTTCTTTCAAAAGCGGTGGGAGGAGGAAATAAAAAACTTGCAAATAATATAAATATCAGAGCATGCATATAATGCTTCGTTTTTATAGAACAGCGTCGAAATTTTCTATATAAAATTAGTACTAGTTGAGGTCCTTGATATTTATGTACATATCGCACCCTAAATCAAAAAGTGTCACAACTCAAAATTTTTCGAAATCGAGTTTTTTTCATAAACGGGTACACGGAACATATCTCTAGCGATTGCCAAAAAAAACTTTTGAACAACTGTTTCTTTCGACCGAAAAATAACCATTATACCTGGCCCTTTGCCATACGATTGCTTGTAATGAAAAAAAGTTTTTTGGCTCTCCTGAAAATTTTTGAATTTTGAGTTGTGCCACTTTATGATTTAGGGTGCGATATGCGAATTTATATCCACATGTATGTAAGTTCACTGCACAACTAGAACATCTTCAGACATAGACACGGCTTGATCTCTATATAAACGCAGGCAAACGTGCCCGCCAAGCAGTGAAGCCGAGGAGGGAAGCCCCTTCAACGGTGATCTGTCTATGCATGCATGCAGCCAAAACTCCTGGCAGTCACTATCTATCTACATACATACATACATATTCATCTGGATATGTACGTTTCTTTGGCGTTAAATTTGCTGCACTACTTGGTACGCTGACTTGCTGCTTGCCGCCTTTCTTCCCATCTTGCTGATAACCAAAGCTAACCAAGCATCTTTATTGTTTTCTTAGCCGCATATGCACATATTTGGTGCTGTTGTTTTTGCATTTTTGTATGCATAAAATGGCTATTGCAAGTGTGTTATGTTTGCGCCCTTGTTTGTTTGTTTGTTTTTGGTTTTATGTTTTCTCCTATGGGGTGCAGTGCATTTACGCTTGGATTAGCGCGTCTAGTAGCTGTGGTTCGGTTTCTTGTGTACAAACCCATGTGGGTGAGTAGGTTAATTTAAAGTTTTTTTAAGAAGATCTGTGTCAGTAGCTTAATGGCTATCGAGTGCAATAGGAAGGAGAAGGAGAAGGAGGTGGAAGTGAATAAAATAAGCAGAATAAGAAAGAGGAAGAGGTGTAAGATGAGATGGATACGAAGAAGAAAACGAAGAAGAAGAGGAAGAAGAATAATTAGAAGAAGAAGAAGAAGCTGATAAAACGGCGAACGTCGTCAAACAAGTATACAATAGAGGAACAAGACGGGATTTCCCGCCATTCATTATATTTAGAAATGGTACAAATCTGAAGGTCCCAAAAGCAATTCAATTTACATATTCCAAGAATTTATGTCCCTATAAATTTCAATAATTTAATTTTTTACTATTTCATTTTCATTTTATCGTTATTAGTTGCGGAGATATAACATGTGATCCAAGGGAACGTCATTTCGAAAACCGTCTGTCCGCAAATGGGTTAAAATGATGATGATGATGATAATGACGATGATGTTGATGTTGATGATGGTGATAATGATGATGACGATGATGATGATGATGATGATGATGATAATGATGATGATGATGATGGTGATGATGATGATGATGATGATGATGATGATGATGATGATGATGATGATGATGATGATAATGATGATGATGATGATGATAATGATGATGATGATAATAATGATGATGATGATGATGATAATAATGATGATGATGATGATAATAATGATGATGATGATGATGATGATGATGATGATGATGATGATGATGATGATGATGATGATGATGATGATGATGATGATGATGATGATGATGATGATGATGATGATGATGATGATGATGATGATGATGATGATGATGATGATGATGATGATGATGATGATGATGATGATGATGATGATGATGATGATGATGACGATGATGATGACGGCAGTGATGATGATGATGATGTTGATGTTGATGATGGTGATAATGATGATGATAATGATGATGATGATGATGATGATAATGATGATGATAATGACGATGATGTTGATGTTGATGATGGTGATAATGATGATGACGATGTTGTTGATGTTGATGATGATAATGATGATGATGACGATGTTGTTGATGTTGATGATGATAATGATGATGATGATGATGATGATGATGATGATGATGATGATGATGATGATGATGATGATGATGGCAGGGATGATGATTAAGATGATGACGATGATGATGATGGCGGTTATGATGGTGGTGATGTTTTTGATAATAAGGATAATAAAAATGATGGTGATAATGGTAAGCTGATAATGATGATGGTGATTATAAAGATAATGAAAATGATGTTGATAACGATGATGATTAAAAAGAGGATGATGTTGCTAATGATGTCGATATTTTCGATGAGCCAATCTTTTGTTTTGTGGCAAAGACTGAAGTTTCTCCCTAAATCAATGAAAACTCAAATATGTCTCCCGATTATCTAATACACAATTACTTACTAACCACCATTTTGTAAGAGGAAATTAAGTGTATTGCTTCTGCTTTAACATTCTCGGAATAACAAATACTTAATATCAAAGTATGCAACCACATCAAAACCAAATACTTCAAAGCATTATTCTAAACTAAATAGAAAATGGATCTGCTGTATTGGCCCGCGCACATTTTTTTTTCATTCATTCTTCTACTTAAACCCAAAAAAATAAAAATAGCACTTTTCACTTCCGCATATTTATTTTAGCACTCATGCTGCTAAACCTCCGCTTCAAAGGCGGGAATTCCCTCGCGCCACTTCATATTTCCTTTATGCGCATTTAAATGAAATTTCACTTTTCTTAGAACTTCGCCAACATTATCTATTCAATTCATGCGAATTTTCACAAACAAAGTTTTCCATAGACAATAGTTACTTATTTATTTTATTTACTTTCGCTGCTTCGCACGATGATCTTTTTCTTATTTTTCTTCTTCCTCTTCTTCTTCTTTTGGGTTTTACTTCCTTTTTTCTATCCTGGAATTGGCATTGTGGCACAGCTGTTGGTACTATTAAGTTTATTTATTATGTACCGACATAGATATGTGAATGAATGTTGAATTGATTGTTGTTGCTTGACGTGCTTGGCTGAACGTTTACCGTAATTGTTTATTTATTGCGAATGAAAAGTGTAGCATATTTTTTTTATTACTTAATTTTCATTCATTATTCTTACTACTACCCTTTTCATTTACCCTTTCACACCTCCGCAAACTCTTCAGTGTTTCTCGCCGCCTACAGTCTACTCTAAATATCAGCTTTCTACAACCTTTTATCTATCCCTCACTCCCTCTATTTCCTTATCCTTCTCGTCTGCCATTGAACGCCTTCCCTCGAACCTCTGTCAGTTAACATTAAGTATTGCCATAAGTAGCGTGTAAATAAAAATGCACTTCAACGCAACAGTAAATAGCAATAAGAAGCTAACAGAAAGCAAAGAAACGCAAGAAAAACAACAACAACACTATAGAAACACTTGTAGCTGTGAAAATAATGCAGTTAATGCCAACCAATAATATCGAGACTAACTTTTATCGTCAAGTGTGCTTAAATAAGTTAATTATGACTTTTGGTATTTAATGTTGTACTAAGAGAGGGGAAGTTTTTATTTATTTCTAGAAAATAGCGAGGGTGAATAAAATAAATTTTAAAGTATCTTGTTCATGTAAATGCATTTAAATTTCAATTAATATTATGCTCTTATGGATTTTTGGTATTTTGCTTTTCTGCCTCTTGGATTTATCTGTCTTTGGATTTCTGTATTAAGAAGATCTAATTTCTGCCATCACACAAAGAGTCAGTGCATCTTGGCAGCCAAATCACTGTTGACAGCTACAAATTCGAAACCAGCATCAACAGCGCAAATAATGTCAGCACGGAAATTCAATGAAGAATCACTCTTACCAATAAGTGCTATTTTGGACTAAGCCGGAAATTTAAAAGTAAAGTTCTGCTTCGACGAACACGCTATACAATACGCTCATTGCTTATTTAAGGCACAGAAGCTTGGACGTTGGCTAAATCAGATGATATGGCACTTGGAGTATTCGAGCGAAAAGTTCTTCGGAAGATTTGTGGAACTTTTGTGCATTAGCGTCGGCGATTATCGAAGGAGATTCAATATTGAGCTGTACGTGCTTTACGCAGACAAATCGATATCGGGTGCGGCTAATAAAAATGCAGCGGCTGGGTTGGGCAGGTCATGTCGTGAGAATGGATGAAGTCGGACGCCGACCCAGAAAGTATTCCAACCGAAACCCGCTAAAGGAAGCAGAGAAAAAGGAAGACGATGTATTGTGGAAAGGCAAACAGCCAAAAAGTAAGAAAAGGGAGACCTCCGTTGCGTTGGGAAGATCAGGTGGAGAGTAGGTCTTCATCCTTTGGTATTTCGAAATGGTGCCAGCCAGCATGAAACGGGAACGACTGGCACGCTAGACTCGCCCAAAATCGTCTAGATGGTTACGCGCTAATTAAAAAGAAGAAAATTAAGAAGAAGTATCAGAATCAAAAGAAGGAGAAGGAGAAGGAGAAGGAGAAAAAAGAAGAAGAAGAAGAAGAAGAAGAAGAAGAAGAAGAAGAAGGAGAAGAAGAAGGAGAAGGAGAAGAGGAATTTCTGTATCATATATAATGGCCTTTTTTATTTATCGGTCTTCGGATTCCTACCTTTTGGATTTATTCGTATTTTTTATTTCGGTTTTCGGTCGTTTGTATTCCTCTTATCGGGTTTTCTGTTTTTTTTATTTGACACAGCGAAGCTGAATAGGTATTTTCTAGTATCGGTTGATCTATCTCCAAACTATAATTCAAATTCATTTTCACGAAAACTCAAAAATCTCGAAGGTGATAAAAAGGTTGGCAGAAGATCTCTTTGCTTTCGGCTAGAGATGGAGAGAGAGATAATCTTTTTAAAACCAAAATATTCATACATTCTCTTGTGGATAATGTATATACTTGGCTAAGATTTGAAGCATTGGCTTTCTTAAGCAAAAAGTATTCAATAATGCTGCCTTTAATGGGAATTAGCTTTGCCCAATCATCATCAGCAGCATATACTAATAACTTACTTTATCCGTGTATGGTATGCATACACTTACATTATATGGCATACAGGCACACTTATCGTCGTTTAAATTTCATAACCGCCTAAGTGTGAAACTTTTATAACCACCTATGCCAACAAAATTAGGATTTGCCAAACTTTATCTAGCTGCTGGCGTCAAGCCCTATCGAAGCATATCATAAAATTGAACTTTGGGAAGCTCGGGAAGCTCTATATTTTCCTTCTAATGTCTCTTTCAGCTCTGAAGTCGTATTAAAGTTGCGCATCAGTAATTAAATTTTTTTTGGCGCAAAAGTTGCATAGGCGGTTATGAAAGTCACAGTTAGGCTGTTATGAAAGTCACACTTAAGCGATTTTGATATTTAAACGGCGATATGTACATTTTTATAGCATATCCGCTTAACCCACATTCGTTCATTAAGTTCAGCGCCAAGCATTCATTCATTTTCTCCCTCTCTACTCCTTAATTACTCTACTTTTTTATTACACGAACCGAGAGTGCGAATGTTTATGCACTTGAGCGCCTCGCCGCGGCCAGCAGTGCAAGCGCACGCTCGTGTTATAAATAAAAATTTTTTGTTCAACAACTTAGAAGTGGGCAGGCAGCAGAACAGCATAACCTGGCATAACATACAACGTTGGTCGTTGGCTGTTGCGTATGCGTAACCTTTTACTGCAAAGTACGTAGTAAATACAGACAATCACACATATCTACATACATATGCACATGTCTAAAGTGTTTTATGCTGCTGTATTATAAAGCAGCATAGCTTTACTTACATTTCAAAAACTATTTACTATTACTTTTTAACACGCTTTTATTACCCAGTTGGAAAACGCGTAATGCATTACCTTTTTCAAGCATGAATTCACCAACGAATATCAGTGCACGAAAACATGCATGTCAATGTAAGCGAAGGGGTAAGGTATATTAGAATAAAATCACTAGAAATATATATAAAACTATTTTGTCTCTCTGCACCAATCACCTGTCAGCGTCTCTTTTTGATTCTCTCTGTTCTTTTTTCTATGAATTGGCTGACGCAATCGACGCGCATATTTAGTTTTTGTTTTGCCGTGCAAAAATAAGTTCATGAAATTTAATTAGTAATAAGTGTAGTAAAAGTGATTAACAAAAAAGGTAAATATCTATTTTAATATAAAATAAAATAAGATAATTAAAAACTGTGGTCAAAATGCCAGTGGCGCCGTTTAATAAAAAAAAGAATGTGAATATATTGAAAGCAGTGCAACAGTGGCTGAAATAAATTGTGGAACCGGTCGTTGTCACGACTTAATACCGAATTTATATATATTTTTCGCGAAAATTATACAATTATCGCGTAAAAATCACTTTTATCAAAAATACAAAAATAATTCGAGAAGCGAGTTCATGGAATAGCGAATACAAATGCACAACTGACAAATCATTCATCCTTTAATTGATAAGTTTTCATACATGAAATAAAATAATATTTGGAATGTATCATTTCGTTTAGCTTTTACAATACATCTTTTCTTACATGAAAGGTAATGCAAGGGGTCATGAAGCAAGCGATACATTACTTTCCTAGGACATGGACTGTTGTACGACTCATTGAAGAAGTAATGTATAGTATACGGGGCATATACATGAAACTATACATTACCATACATTACCTTTTCCAACTGGGTAGTTTCACCTGTATGTATGTATGTATGTATATATGTATGTATGTATGTAAACATAGCATACTTTTAGGCCAAAGCGTGTGTATTCATACACTAAAGTTGTTCAGTGTGAGATGTGCTTATTTTACTACTATTGCTCACCTTGGCAAGTTGTTAAGTTCCGGCCACACTTGCCAATTACAAAAAGGTGGTTGTATGTATATCCACATATGTATGTACATATGTAGCAGTTTGTGTGTTTTATAGACGCTGACATAGAAATATATTTTACACACATTCTTCTTTTTTATTATTTCTTTGTTATTTTCTGGTGCCTATTCCAAAAGGTAACTTCGCCCACTTGTTTGCCTTTGCTTGTTTGTTTGTTCGTTCTCTGGCTGAATTCTATTTTTACTAAGTCCCGCTCGACCACTCAAATGGCTGACCGAGAATTTGTTGCCATAAAAGGGGCGCGCAAATGAAAATAAAAAGTGAACATAAAAGTTTTCGGAAAGTAGCAAAACGCATTTGTTTTTGTTTTTTTTTTCGTTTTTTTTTTGTTTTTGTTTTTTTTTTTCGTTTTTTTTTTGTTTTTGTTTTTTTTTTTTGGTTTTTGTTTTTTTTTTTGTGTTATTATTGCTTGTGTGTGAAAATTTCTTGTTTTTGCAATTGACCCTCTAGCATATGATATATGAATGCATTTGCACATATTAAAGTTTGACCACAATAACTTTTTTTAAAGCATAGGTGGATTACATTTTAGAATTCAATTACATTTGATAACGCGCAGCGAACTTTTTATTAATAATTTTTTTTATTCATTTTTTTTTTTATGTTCTTTTCTACAATTTTTTTATTCTCCTTTTTTGTACTGTAATTGAAACTCCCTTTTATGTATTTCAGCGAATGCACAAGCTTAAAGCGCTTTCACTTAAATTTTATAGCATGACTATAGTCTTTTCTTTACAGCATACAGTTTCATTTTTCATTTTGTGTGCACTGTGTGACATTACTTTTTTTCTAGCACTTTTAACTCTTTGAAGGCCAAAGCGTATGATTTTACGCAAATCATCTTACTTGATCACAACCAAAATAATAGTACTTAATTTACTTTTGAGACAATGTTCCATCCATTTCATTTTCAACGCTGCCACCTTGTTACCTACAACAACAAAAATAACACACAAATGCAGCGAATATTTCTAAATATCACTATAATAAATTCATATCCCTTTTTGAGGCCACAGTCAACTCATCTAATATGCATAAATATAATCTAATCGTGTTAACCCTTTATAATGTATGAAATAATAAATTGAATTTGAATTTTTAATGTCACTATGCATATGAAACCCTTCCTTAACACACACACAAATAAAACAAACTAACACATACCAACATAAACACACAACCACTCATTTCTTAGTTTTGGGTTCAACAATTTACCCTTTTCTTCAACATAAGCTTTAACTTGTTTGCGCTTGCTCGCATTTGAGTCAATTTAAGTGCGTTTAAGTGCGTTTATCGCTCAAAAAGGGAAAAGAAAAAGTCTGAAGAATTTACTGGCTGACAGCTAAAGCAGCGTTAAAAGCTTTTTTTGATTTTATTTAATTTAATATTGACGAATCGACAGTGAGTATCCACCAAAGTTGGCCACTTCGCCTCATTGACCTACGCAACGCAGTCAAACGGAGAACCACAAAAACAGAGGCTTATCAAAGTGATTACTTACTCAAGTCGTTCTGCTCAATCTTTTATAGTCTTGAAAAAAGTTAATCTTCTTCTTCTTAATTAGTGCGTAACAATCTAGCCGTTTTTGAAACTGTCCAACATAACGCGCCTGATGTTTCTGCTTCGTGTTGCCTGGCGCCAATTGGAAGCACCAAAGCCAGGTCCAGTCACTCTTCCTTACGCAGTGGAGGTCTCCCTTTTCAGTGTATTGTGGAACGAATTTCCGTCATCCCTTGTCAAGTTTGATTTGATTATAAACCGGTTTCGGCTATCTGCCATCTTCAGTATCTGGTTTCTCCCTTTTCCTCTGCTACCTTTAGCGGGGTTCGGTAGAAATACTTTTTTGGACAGGCGCCCGCCCTCATCCATTCTCTCGAAATGACCTACCCAACGCAGTCGCTGGATTTTTTTTCACTGCACGCGATGTCAATTGATGTGCGTAAAGCTCGAACAGCTCATTCTTAAATCTCCTTCGATAATCGACGTCGCAAAGGTCCATCCATCTTCCGAAGAACTTTTCTCTCGAATACTCCAAGTGTAAAGTGATTTTGACAACATCTATGCTTTTGCGCTGTACATAAGGACGGGAACGATGAGCGTCTTGTAAAGCATGGTTTTTGTTTGTCGAGAGTGGACTTTACTTTTCAATTGCCTTCTTAGTCCAAGGTAGTACTTATTGGCAGGAATAGTTCTTCGTTTAATTTCCTTCCTGACATTATTTTTTGTGTTGATACAGCTTACATACATACATACATACTTCATCAATTAGTATAACCCAGCCAGCAAGGTACCGTACATTTTACGAACATTGCGATTTACGAGCTATTCTCGAATCAGAAAACAATAACAAAAGAAGATTTTTTCTATCATGTCACAAAAAAAAGAAAACGAAAAATTTCAAACTCAATATTTTAAAAGTAAGTATGTATGTTTGTAAAATTTCTACATTTACGATAAAAAATCAGACGTAAAAAGATTCATACCCAATAAACACAGACGCGAGGATGATACCGCGGCGAATTCGAGGCGAGTTCGCGAAAGCAGATTTTCACGAATGTAATTTCTCGGACTAGCCTCGAGTTCGCGGCAAGTTCGAGAAAATCAATTTTCGCGATATAATTTTTTTCTATTTTTTTTAAAGTTGTTTTGCACTAAAAAATCATTATAGTTCTGAAATTTTACATTTATACCTGAACTCGAATATCACAATTCCGCAGATGCTATCGTGGCGAGTTCGCGAAAGTAGATCAAATCGGTTTATAATCAAATAGATACGAGTATGTAGAAAACCCAATTCAAAATTGTTTAAATAAGGGGACTTTATTGCTTAAATTTATTTGAAAAGCCTTTGTTATTTCATGAAAGTTAAAGTTTCTTTATAAAAATATTTTAAGTGCTTTGTATTATTTTATACGAATTTAACCCATTGCAAGTAAACTAAACTCTGAACTTTTAATTTTTCGAAACGCCATTTATAAAATAATCTCGAATCGCTAATGAAAAAATTTTCGAATCGCCAACGATCAGAGAAATTAAAAATTCTCGAATCGCTAATGATAAAAAATTCGAATCGCCAGCAATCCGAGAATGAACAAATTCTCGAATCGCTAGTGATAGGTGACATGCCTACGAATTCGGATTCGCCGATCTATCGCCGCGAACTATTGCCGCGATAATATAATCAGAGAAAGCGAATCCGACGCGAATTCGAGGCGAATCCGTTGTGTTTATTGGGTATACGAGTGCTTTTTCTATACATTTACGACACTCGTAGGCAATGAACATTTTAAAGCGAAACAGTATTCGTAGGCGAATCGTAAACGGATTTCCTAAACTATATTTTATTAGAGTTTTCTTCGAGAAAACATCAGTTTACGAGTTCATTTACGAAGATTTTGCTGGCTGGGAAGTTGTGATTCTTGTGCCATTCCAATTATATGCCCAGAGGTTTAACCTGCTGTTTTCATCCTCAGCAGTTGCGTATGTTTTTATTTCAGCGCTACTGTATGTTTATGTCTGTGCTACTTTTAATTTTTAGTTTTTGTTTTGTAGCCAGCCTATTGTTGTATTTCATTCATTCACAACGCAAACGTAGCAGTCTGCTGCCAAAGAGAGAGACTCGTCGACGCCGCTGACACCGCCGCCATTTGCTTTTGCTTTTACTTTTGCGGCTCAATTACACTTTCTCACCTCATCTTTTGTGCGTTTTTAAACACGCTTTACATGCGTGAATAAACATGTCTATACATTTGCACTTTTATTTGCATTTTTGTATATTTTATGCCCCACCAGACAGCTAAGCATAATTTATATACCCAAAAAGTACTTTGCGCTAGCAACAAAACTGTTGAATGTTTACATCAAAAACACCTTGCACGAATTGGCAAAAGTTCTGAAAAAGTCCACACAAACTATTCACACCAAATGCAAGAGTTCTTAAAAAAGTCCTCAAAAACTACTCGTCCCGAATATCAAAAGCGCTGAAAAATTTCCTCAAAAGCTACTCGTACCGAATGCTAAAAGTACTGCAAAAATATACTAAAAAACTCCCAAAAAATAAAACAGACTCAAAATTTGCCATTTCCATCTTGAAATTAAACAATTTTAGTGAACAATTTGCTTAAATACTATATTTCAAAAATTGGCTCATTTTCGAGGACTTACGTGAAAATTGATCACGCTTGTCTGGTAGGGTAGCTACTTTGTATTATACTTACATACAAAAATACAAAACCTATCTTACTAAAGACACTTATTGCTTTCTTATACAGGCGCGGAAATTTGCACAGGTTTTCGTAAACGTTTTTATGCATACTTTATTATGCACAAAGTGAAATAAGACATGCATATGCATGTAAGTAGATACATGTGTAATATGCTGCTGTGTGCAATTTATTTTCGCTCTACGGCCCTACAAGCAACCTCATGTACGTTGCAAGTGGCAGTTATACAATCAGACAATCAGCCAGCCAGCCAGCGAGTCTATGGTGCTTCATTGTGCAAACAAACATAAATATTATTACCCTTTAACCCATTTAAATATTATGTATTGACCCAATACCGCACAATAGGCGCATTTCTGTCATACCCAAGCATGAAAAGAATACTCGCTTATGCATCAAATTACCTTCAAAGCAACAACACCAACTCGACTATTTTAAAAATAGTCGAGTTGGTGTTGTTGCTTTGAATGTAATTTTATGAATAAGCGAGTATTCTTTTCATGCTTGGGTACGACAGAAATGCGCCTAATGAAATCAAATATAATTGAATGCAGGGCAGTAGGTAATGTTTGTATGTACGGATGTGTAAAGGTGATTGTTGTTAAGCCAAGTGTGAAATACGAATTTTGTAGTCGAATGAAAAAACCCTTTTAAACAATTAATATTTGTATGAATGTGCTCATGCAAAGGACTACAACTCGGACTGCATTCTTGAGAACGGTACAGTGCAGAGCGTTTTTACCGTTACAACTACAACAATATGATGCTTTACAGCTGTCAGGCATAATAAATTTCATTAAAAATTGTAGTAGATTTTCAACTATTTATATACCTACTTACATAAATTAATACATAACCCTTTACTGCAGGGCTGCTCACCTCATAGGCACTAAAAGCACAATTGTTTTTGTTTTGTACCGAATCATAGGCACAGATACATATTTTCACTTCAAATATGAAAATAAAATTTTCTTTGCACTCACATAAGCACTCGGGTATAAAAAAAATTTTATATGTATGTGCCTATGATTCATCCCAGCAGTATTTATCAGCTGGAAAACAGCACATATTTCCTACTGAATATTCAGTAGAGATGTAGTTCTAAAATCTGAACTTTCCCTTTCGTTTTTATATAGAGGTGGCGTCGAAAATCAACTACCTAAAAACTGCCGAACGAGAAGGGAGAGTTTCTGTAGGAAAAAAGGCCTGAATACGCAGGGAGAACTTCCATAGCATGTATTTCAGTACACCTGATGTCTTCACTGCGTGTTCAGTTATTTTTTCAGCAATGAATTTTGAACTTAGTTTCAGGGTATTTTTCATAATGAATATTCAACTGAATATGCACCTCCTTACCTCAAATACTGCTGGGATATTGAATGTGCAGAGCAAAGGCACTTTGCATAGGAGCTCGAGCACTGCCGTAAGAAATCGAAATTTACAATAACAAATGTGTAATGAAAAAAATATTCAAAAAATGAAAGCACTGTAAAAAATTAGTATTCAAAAAATTTTCATATAAGAAATAAAAAAAATTTGTATGTATGTGATACTACCATTTGAAAATAAATTCTAAAATAATATTTTATTGGAATTCATAAAAAAATTTAAATGAGCAAAAAAATTTTTCAGTGCATATACAAAATTTGTAGATGTATTGAGTTTTGTACTTTCAATACGAGAGCGTTGAGCAGCCCCCCAATAAACACAACGGATTTGCCTCGAATTCGAGACGAGTTCGCTTCTCTGATTATATTATCGCGGCGATAGTTCGCGACGATAGATCGGCGAATCCGAATTCCCAGGTGAGTCACCTCTCATTAGCGATTCACGCATTTTTATGTTCTCGGATCGTTGGCAATTCGAGATTTGGGATCATTGGCGAATACATTCTAGAAAATCTTCTTCTGCGAATCCGCCTCGAATTCCCCACGACATCATTCTAACTTTTAAATTTCTCGAGTGGAGTTTTAAAGAATAAATTAAAGCCCAACAGGGAATTTCTTCGTGTAAAGCAAGATCCAACAAAATTAATAAATGCTATTGCGATAATTGATTTTTCTCGAGTCCATCTCGAACTCGATACGAATCCGAAAAATAACATTCACCTCGGCGAATTCATCTCGAGTTTGCCACGATACCATCCTCGCTTTTGTGTTTATTGGGCAGTGACTTAAAAAAATATATGTATGTATGTATGTACTACCCCAATAAACACAACGGATTCGCCTCGAATTCGCGTCGGATTCGCTTTCTCTGATTATATTATCACGGCAATAGTTCGCGGCGATAAATCGGCGAATCCGAATTCGTAGGCATGTCACCTATCACTAGCGATTTGAGAATTTGTTCATTCTCGGATCGTTGAGATTCGAATTTTTTATCATTAGCGATTCGAAAATTTATTGATTCTCGGATCGTTGGCGATTCGAAAATTTGTTCATTAGCGATTCGAGATTTTTATAAATGGCGTTTCGAAAAATTAGAAGTTCAGAGTTTGGTTTACTGGCAATGGGTTAACTCCGTATAAAATAATACAAAGCACTTAAGATATTTTTAAACGGTTTTATTTAGCTCACCCCGTTTGTTTTATTTATTATTTATTCTTGGGTCAAATTTATTATAAGGAAAAATTTAAGCAGTAAATAAAGTTCCCCTATTAAACAATTTTGAATTGGTTTTTCTACATACTCGTATCTATTTGATTATAAACCGATTTGATCTACTTTCGGTAACTCGCCTAGAATTCGCCACGATAACATCTGCGGAACTTTGATATTCGTTTTCAGGTACAAATCTAAAATTTCAGAACTAAAATGATTTTTTAGTGCAAAACAACTTAAAAAAATAGAAAAAAATGATATCGCGAAAATTGATTTTCTCGAACTTGACGCGAACTCGAGGCGAGTCCGAGAAATTACATTCGCGAAAATCTGCTTTCGCGAATTCGCCGCGATATCATCTTCGCGTCTGTGTTTATTGGGCCTGCTTTACTGCATTAATAAAATTAATATCTCAAAAAAATTTTCACTGTAACAGGTATTTTTTAATTTTCACACAACCACAAACACACACATTAACTTATATACTTGCACACACGCACTTTGTGTTGCTTTGTGGTTTACCAAATGAAAATAAGCCGGATTTTTAAAGCTTAAAACACGACACGGATTGTGCTATGTACTGGCATATTCAAACATACCCTGAAGGGAACTCAATAACTAGTGAGCAAAATTTCTAGTTCCGAAATAACGAAAAGGTGTCAACAACGAACTAGCTCAATTGTAGTTATACCACCACCAGTTCATAAGAAGATAATTGAGTGGCCATTATAAGACACACTTTGATTTGTATACAACTTCGAAGTGACAAAAATTCTATGAAAATTTTTTTTTTCGTTCAATTGCAGTCTGCTTTGTATAGTTCTGCAATTCTCAGATGGTTAGTGAAGCATTTTATATAATTGCATATTCACATGTATGAAATGAAATTTTGTCTATTAGTTGACTAGCTTTTCCGATTCCATTCCTTTCTTATTTAGTAATTAAAAAAAAAATACTTACAGCGACAGGAATCGAACCGCGGTCGCCTGTTTCCAAGTCAGACACGTTTTTCTACATAAATGCGTACATACTCTTACATATGCACGTATAGATGTACGTACGTGTTCTCACGTGCGCAGGTGTATTATCTACGTTAACAATATTAAGAAGAAACAAGTAAGGAAGCCTAAGTTCGAGTGCAATCGAACATTAGATACTCAGCTGTATGCTTTCATTGTTTGTTTGCGTTTGTTCGATATAGGGTGTATTTTATATGAAACGAGTGCTGCATAAACAGGGCGCAGCCACGCCCATTTTCAAAATTTATATCAATCATCCAAATAAGCATACAAATATTATTGTTAGTGCAAAATTTCATCCCTCTATGACTTTTAGTTACAAAGACTTCACGTTACAAATTCCAAAAGGGTGTTCCAGAAATATCTTTGTTAAAAAGTAGGCGTGGTCATAAACCGATTTCAATACATTTTTGCGTGTCTATTAACACATGTTATAAAAGTGTATAAACCAAGTTTCGTCATAATATCTCAATTATTTGTCGAGTTAAAGGCTAAGAAATCTCATATATCCCTTTGTCTAAAAAGAGGCGGTGCCACGCCCATTTTCCAAACTTTTTTATTTTTTGTTTCCGGTCTATTGTAAAACTCATGTCACAAAATTTCAATGAATTATCTTTATATTTCACATAGATATCGCTTAAAATGGTTTTATTAGGTCACTTTATAATACACATATATAAAAGTGGGCGCGGTCGTCAACCGATTTTGGTAATTTTTCGTCCACACATTTGGCTAAGTAAATATATCACGCGTACCAGATTTCATCGATATATCTTTAACGGTTTCTGAGTTATGGCTTATTAAACTTTCAATATTCGCTCCTTAATAAGTGGGCGTGGCACCGCCCATTTTCCAAAATTTTTGTAGTTTTTGTTTTATGTCCATAGTTGGACTCCTGCCACAAAATCTCAGTGATTGATCTTTATATTTGACAGAGATATCGCTTAAAATGTTTTTATTAGGCCCCCTTATATTTCCTATATATAAAAGTGGGCGTGGCCGTCAACCGATTTTGATAATTTTTCGCCAAAACATTTGACTAAGTAATTATATTACGCGTACCGAATTTCATCGATATATCTTCAACGGTTTCTGAGTTATGACTCATAAAACTTTCAATGTCTGCCCCTTAATAAGTGGGCGTGGCACCGCCCATATTCCAAAATTTTTGTGTTTTTTGTTTTATGTCCATAGTTGGACTCATGCGACAAAATTTCAATGATAGATCTTTATATTTGACAGAGATATCGCTTAAAATGGTTTTATTAGGTCACTTTATAATACACATATATAAAAGTGGGCGTGGCCGTAAACCGATTTTGATAATTTTTCGTCAAAACATTTGTCTATGTAAGCAAATTACGCGTACCAAATTTCATCGATATATCTTCAACGGTTTCTGAGTTATGACATATAAAACTTTCAATGTTTGACCCTTAATAAGTGGGCGTGGCACCGCCCATTTTCCAAAACTTCATCAAATTTCTTCATAAGGGCCCGAGCTCAATACGTGGGTAAAATTTTAAAACTCTAGCTATATTAGTGGCTGAGATACCAAATTTCCGATTTTTTCTATATAGGAAAAGTGGGCGTGGTCATGGTCCGATTTCGCCCATTTTCAATACCAACCGTCCCAGTCTCGATACCAACTTGCGTTCCAAATTTCATCAAAATATCTCAATTTTTGCGCGAGTTAGAGTGTTTACAGACGGACGGACGGACGGACGGACGGACAGACGGACGGACGGACGGACGGACGGACGGACGGACGGACGGACGGACATGGCTCAATCGATTTCTCTTTTCACCCTGATCATTTTGATATATATAAGTCTATATCTATCTCGATTATTTCATTCTGTTACAATCCACCGTTATGTGATTAAAACTATAATACTCTGTGTACTAGTACAGCTGAGTATAAAAAATGTGATACATATGTAGATATAAATAACGCTGAGTAAAAGTGTTTCAGTGACTTCCCAACAACCACATACATACATACATACAAGTACATATCGCACCCTAAATCATAAAGTAACACAACTCAAAATTTTTCAGTGGAGCCAAAAAATCCAAATCTTGATTATGGTATAACAGATTAACCAGGATCATTTTTAGCAAAAAAATAAAAAATAGAGTTACCACATTCTTAAAAAAAATTTACTGCCTAAGTAAGTTAAACGAATAAAACTGTTATAGCACATCGTGTATTTTTTTAAAAATATGTAGGAACTCTCATTTGAGAAAACGAAAAATAAAGAGAAATTGTGGGTTGCCAACTGTTTGAAATTTTGTAGCACAATAAAATCTTTAAAAGTCAATTAAATATCACAATATGGAAATATTTTTGTTAGGGTTGCCACTTTCTTAGAAAAACTTGTCTTGGTAAATTAATAAAATAAATATATTATAGCACATCGTGAATTTTTCAAAAAAAAAAAAGACAGGGACACTCTTTGGAAAAAAAATTTGTTTTGAGAGTTGCCACCTGTTTGAAATTTTTTTGCTCAATAAAATTTGTAAACATTAATTAAATATTTTAACATATTGGTATCAACTTAAAAGCACAGCTGATCGCCGGAAATATTTTTGCTAGAGTTGTCACCTTCTTAAAAAAATTTGTTTGGGTAAAAATAAAAAAAAAATATTATAGCATCTGTTTTTTTCGAGAAAAAGCAGGAACACTTATTAGAAACAAAAATGTTTTTTTTTTAGAGTTGCCATCTGGTTGAAATTTTTAGCCCAATAAAATTAGTAAAAAAAATTATTAAGGTAGCTGATCGCCGGAAATACCATTGTTAGGGTTGCCACCGTTTAAAAAAAATTTTTCTAGATAAATGAATAACACAAAAATATGAGAGCACATGTATACTTTAAAAAAAAAAAAGGAGACACTCATTAAAAAAAAAAATTCCAAAGTTGCCAACTGTCTGAAATTTTTAGATCAATAAAATTCTTAAAAATCGTGGTCGGTCGTTTCTTCTTAAATTTCTTTGTTTTCGATTAAGCTTATCTAATCATACAGATACGTGCATATATTGTAAACGGTTCCAATTAAACCTCCTTATATTTCACGCCATGCCAATCCTCACGTATAAAATCGCTTGCCTTTTCGGCAATCATAATGGTTGCTGCATTTGTATTCGAACTGGGCACCTTCGGCATAATACTGGCATCTACCACGCGCACATTTTGGCTACCGACCAAACGCAAACGTGGATTTACGCAACTCGTGCTATCCGTCTCGGGTGCCATTTTCACTGTACCCGTTATGTGATAAGTTTTGCTGGAAAAAAATGTAAAATAGCAACGCCAATAATCATCACTATGTTGTATGTGTAGATAATATTCCTCAATTCTGGGTAGCAGATAAGTGGCACGCATTGCTCTATAAGCTGTAGTATTAGATAATTGTTCCTGGAAACGTATGGCACGCAGTAGAGTAGCCACATCCTCCGGATGCGACAAGTAATTGTGCGTGATTTTAGGTGGATCTATGTAGTCAGCGCTGCGTAAACGTATATTACCAATTGACTTTGGATGTGAAACAAAATTTAATACACCCAAAAGATCTGCATTTTCAAGCGCTTTGCGTATTTGAGTTTTGAAATAGTCCTTCACTCTGAGACCATCCAAAAATAGCTGTAGCGCAGCAAAATTACCACGGCGTATAATAAAGTTATGAAACTCAACATCTGGATAAGGCCCATTTTTAAGCGTATTAACGAAACCGGTCAATGCAGCAGTGCCATGCGAGGACAGTGCGCCTTTCGATGTATGAGATAATTATATGTGTTAGCAAAGGACTTGGTAATTGAGCGTGTGGCATTTTCGTTAAGTTTGAAAAAAGTTGTCACCTGTATATGATCATGCAGATTGTCACCAACTGGCAAGTCATGCACCAATGGAATTCCCATGTCATGCAGATGTTGAGCCGGAACCACGCCAGACAGCATCTGGCTGTTTGGCTGACTCAATTGTGCCAGCAGACAACACTAATTTCTTATCAATCTTAACTTCCATTTCATATTTTTCTTGCAGCACAAAACTCACTGAGCGTACATTTTGGCCGCTCTCATCGAAATTCAATTTTCTAGCAAGAGCATTTTTGATCACATGCAGATTCGGGCGCTGAGCAACTTTGGCGAGATGCACCTTGCCGGTGCTCATGCGAAGGCCATCCGCAAAAGTGCCTGGAATTTTTGTGAAGCCGGTCTCGCTGCCTTCGTTGAATTCACGTACATGTGGCATGCCCAACTCTGACGCACCACCACACACCATCTCTTCTATATCTGCATCGTGTGTGGGAAAATCATTAATTACCAAATAGCCACGCGGATGTGTCTCATTGCCAACCGGTTTTGCTGAACGCTCGAAATACGGCCACACATCATCCCAACCCCAACCCACATTGCCAGCCTGCGCCCAGCCGTCGTAATCTCGACGATTTCCGCGCACATAAAGCATTACATTTATGGCACCAGTGCCACCGATCATTTTGCCACGTGGCGCATAGCAGCGGCGATCCGCAAATGCCCAACATGCTTTATCGCTATATTCGGTGAAGTAATTCCAAGTGGCATTTGTGTGTTGCAAACCAAAGAAGAGACTTGGTATCTCAGATTCCTGTGGAACCAGCTGAACCTGCGCCCACGACAACAAAATCATATGTGTCTAAAGTATTTTGCATTAGAGTGTGGGGCGCGTAATCTGGTGGCCATAATTCTGGTCGCGAGAGCTTGGATTGTGCGATGAGCAGTTCTTGTACGAGCAAACTGACCATTGAATTGAACATGCCCACGCTCTGATTGGCACATTGAGCGCCAACAAATGTTGCAGATGACATAATAGATTTGGCGTTTTCTGTAATGATATGCCATTAAATGGTTTTTTTTTTAAGGAAATACTACTGTGCGTATCTATGTATATTAGGGTGGTCCTTATAAAATCAAATTTGCGAACTTCTTCGGTCTCACCTCCATATAAAGATGGCAACAGAGTCAAAGATATCACGTATAAATTTTGGTCACGTTCAGAGATGGTTAAGTGGTTTCGCACAGTGGTCAAGTTTCAGCAGATTCTATGGAGTTTCAAAAAATTTAATTGTTGGGGGTAATTTAATTATTTTTTTTTTAATTTGTAACAGGCTTCAAAGCTCGAGAACGGCTTAACAGATTTAAAGGATTCCTTTTTCTAAGTAAGTTAGCATGTCGTGCACTTTTTCGAAAATATGCAAGAAACCACTTTTGAAAAAAATGAGGGTTGCCACCTATTTGAAATTTTTTAGCTCAATAAATTTTTTTTAAATTAATTAGATATTACAATTTGGGTATCAATTTAAAGGCGTTTAAAAAAATTAGGGTTGCCACCTCTTTGAAATTTTTTAGCTCAATAAAATTTTTTAAAATTTAATTAGATACTACAATTTGGGTATCAATTTGAAGGCGTTTAAAAAAATTAGGGTTGCCACTTCTTTGAAATTTTTTAAAATGAATTAGATATTAAAATATTGGTATCAATTTGAGGGCGCTTGTGACAGCTGCTCGCAGGAAATATTTTCGTTAGGGTTACAAAAATCTGTCTACGTATACTAATAAAATAAATATGTATAATATAGCACAAAGTGGATTTTTTTTTTAAAAAAAAGTAAGAACACTGAAAAAAAAATTTTTTGAGAGTTTCCACCTGTTTGAAATTTTTTAGCTCAATAAAATTTTTAAAAATTAATTAATTATCACAATATCTGTGCCAAGCAGAGTTGTAATTATTATAAGAGAAAAAATAAAAATCAAAAAATAATTATTATTGAAAGAAACATATTTTAAAAGTCTTTCCATAATAGTTATTTCTGAAATATTTTTTTTAAGTCGTTTTGTAATTATTATAAATGAGACATTTTATTTTATATCTTCAAAGACTTTTAGATTGAGACAAATTTGAAAAAGTCTTTGAGTAATTATTATCCGTAACAAATTGTTTTTTAAGTCTTCAAAGACTTTTTCATTGAGACGAATTTCAAAAATATCTTTAAGTAATTATTTTGAGTTACAAATTTATTTTTTATATCTTCGATAAAAATATTTCATATCGTCGTTTAAAGTGCATTTTTGCGTAACAGGTATTTTCATTTTCGCGTAGCGGACATTGTTTGAACTTTACAGGAGAGCAAAAAAACTATTTCATTTAAAAACCGTTACTTATTTCTGCGTACAAACTTAAATTTAAATAGTTACGTAGATCAGTTTGTTAGCCATAACATCAACTTAGTGTAAAAAAAGAAACAAATTGAATTATTAGGACTCTTTTTTTCATGTGCGGTTGTGCAATTTTTATTTGGCACAAAAATCACGCACAATCGGTTATGAAATGGCAAAATGTTCAATATAATTCTTATTTTAGCATTTTATAAAGAAAAAAAGTAACAAAACTTGTACATATATTACATTTTAAACTAAAATTCATATTTTTAATTAAGAAAACGTAAGTTTGTTTACACATAGGTGGAGAACTCTTAAGGTAAATGTGGTAAATTGTCATAAAAGCTATGACAATCGGACGGCATCACTCTTTTAAGTTCTTGTAAATGTTGATATTTACGTTTTGTAATATTGAGGTGACCTTTGTGGATTGGATTAGGAATATCCGTGTCTATCTGGTTTATAACCTGACTTGAATGTCTTATAAATTTTCGCATAAGAATCATGGCCTACAAAAAACATGTTTTTATCGCAATGTAATACATTAATTTTTATACACAGCTGTAATAGTACACAGATTTAAATATTTTTATGAAATTTCGTATATAGGTTCCTATCCAGACTGGGACGGTTGAAAATGGGCGAAATCGGACCACGACCACGCCCACTTTTATATATGGGTATTACAAAGGGGCCCAATAAAAACATTTTGAGCGATATCTTCGCCAATTATAAAGATAATTCAATGAAATTTTGTGGCACAAGTACCACGATAGATAGAAAACCATAAACAGAAATATTTTGGAAAATGGGCGTGGCACCGCCTCTTATTATACAAAGGACTCTACGAGATTTCGGAGCCCATAACTCGACAAATAATTGAGATATTTTGACGAAAATTGGTGGACTTATTTCTACCACTTGCGGTAGTATATGTGCAAAATTTTTGCGAAATCAGTTTATAACCACGCCTACTTTTTAATCAAAATTTTTCTCGAATGCCCTTCAGAAATTTGTAACGTGACATCTCTGTAACTAAAAGTCATGAAGGGATGAAATTTTATAATAACAAGAATATTTATACGTTTAGTCGGATTATTGATACGAATTTTCAAAATGGGCGTGGCTGCGCCCACTTTATGCGGCACGGCCTTTTTTAAATTGCACCGTGTTTCTAGCAAACGTAAAAAAAACTATGAAAGCTTATAATATTTGGCTCCACTCGAACTAAGGCTTCCTTTCTTGTTTTGTTTTTTAATTTTTGATAACTTTAGTCATAATTTGGTTGGGAAAATTGTAAAGATTGTAGCAAAAAAACGTAGCTTACCAATTAGCAACTTCATTAATTTGTTTAAAATAATACCTGCTTGATATTTACCTGCCATTATTTGTTGAAATAAGTTAACTTTTGCTCCCTTTCATAAAAATTCGCCATTTAATTTATTTATCTAATAACATATAACTTCGCTTATATGAATGAACTGAAATCATACGCGGTAATGCTGCCAAATTTTAACAATACCCTTCATACGCAATTATGCAATTTACTGTTATTATGCGTTTTTGTTGTTAGAATTGCAATGTTTTGGTATGGATCGATAGAGCTGAGCGTCAGGAACTCAGGGTTGGAAAATCTAATTTTTGGCAAAAATGTCCCTTACTCGAAAATGAAAATACCTGTTACGCAAAAATGCACTTTAAACGACGATATAATTTCAAATTGGAAATTTGCTTGAATTTTGAAGTACTTATTTGAAAGTTATTTTTATTTTATAATTATATGAAGGTTATTGAAAATTTTCTGAGACTTTTTTGAACTTTGTCTCAATGAAAAAGTCGTTGAAGATATAAAAAACAATTTGTTACTGATAATAATTACGCAAAGACTTTTTTCAAATTTGTCTCAATATAAAAGTCTTTGAAGACTTAAAAAATATATATTTGAAATAACTATTATGGAAAGATTTTTAAAATATAAGTTTCTGAATAATAATTATAGAAGATTTTTATAATTTTTATCAGGAAAAAAATATTATCAAAAGACTTTTATGATCCTGAAGAAAATTTGTAAGACTTTTTTATAATTTCAAAATGAAATAATACTTATTCTACATCTCTGGTCCCAAGTTAAAGGGACTTAAGAAAGATGAACGCCGGAATTATTTTCGTTAGGGTTGCCACTTCCTTAAACAAATTTTCTAGGTAAATTAATAAAATAAATATATTATAGCACATCGTGTATTTTTTTTTTTCAAAAAAAAGTAAGAACGCATTGGAAAAAAAATTTTTTTGGGAGTTGCCAACTGTTTTAATTTTTTTTTTTTTAGCTCAATAAAATTTAAAAAAACAAGTAAGGAAGCCTAAGTTCGAGTGCAATCGAACATTAGATACTCAGCTGTATGCTTTCATTGTTTGTTTGCGTTTGTTCGATATAGGGTGTATTTTATATGAAACGAGTGCTGCATAAACAGGGCGCAGCCACGCCCATTTTCAAAATTTATATCAATCATCCAAATAAGCATACAAATATTATTGTTAGTGCAAAATTTCATCCCTCTATGACTTTTAGTTACAAAGACTTCACGTTACAAATTCCAAAAGGGTGTTCCAGAAATATCTTTGTTAAAAAGTAGGCGTGGTCATAAACCGATTTCAATACATTTTTGCGTGTCTATTAACACATGTTATAAAAGTGTATAAACCAAGTTTCGTCATAATATCTCAATTATTTGTCGAGTTAAAGGCTAAGAAATCTCATATATCCCTTTGTCTAAAAAGAGGCGGTGCCACGCCCATTTTCCAAACTTTTTTATTTTTTGTTTCCGGTCTATTGTAAAACTCATGTCACAAAATTTCAATGAATTATCTTTATATTTCACATAGATATCGCTTAAAATGGTTTTATTAGGTCACTTTATAATACACATATATAAAAGTGGGCGCGGTCGTCAACCGATTTTGGTAATTTTTCGTCCACACATTTGGCTAAGTAAATATATCACGCGTACCAGATTTCATCGATATATCTTTAACGGTTTCTGAGTTATGGCTTATTAAACTTTCAATATTCGCTCCTTAATAAGTGGGCGTGGCACCGCCCATTTTCCAAAATTTTTGTAGTTTTTGTTTTATGTCCATAGTTGGACTCCTGCCACAAAATCTCAGTGATTGATCTTTATATTTGACAGAGATATCGCTTAAAATGTTTTTATTAGGCCCCCTTATATTTCCTATATATAAAAGTGGGCGTGGCCGTCAACCGATTTTGATAATTTTTCGCCAAAACATTTGACTAAGTAATTATATTACGCGTACCGAATTTCATCGATATATCTTCAACGGTTTCTGAGTTATGACTCATAAAACTTTCAATGTCTGCCCCTTAATAAGTGGGCGTGGCACCGCCCATATTCCAAAATTTTTGTGTTTTTTGTTTTATGTCCATAGTTGGACTCATGCGACAAAATTTCAATGATAGATCTTTATATTTGACAGAGATATCGCTTAAAATGGTTTTATTAGGTCACTTTATAATACACATATATAAAAGTGGGCGTGGCCGTAAACCGATTTTGATAATTTTTCGTCAAAACATTTGTCTATGTAAGCAAATTACGCGTACCAAATTTCATCGATATATCTTCAACGGTTTCTGAGTTATGACATATAAAACTTTCAATGTTTGACCCTTAATAAGTGGGCGTGGCACCGCCCATTTTCCAAAACTTCATCAAATTTCTTCATAAGGGCCCGAGCTCAATACGTGGGTAAAATTTTAAAACTCTAGCTATATTAGTGGCTGAGATACCAAATTTCCGATTTTTTCTATATAGGAAAAGTGGGCGTGGTCATGGTCCGATTTCGCCCATTTTCAATACCAACCGTCCCAGTCTCGATACCAACTTGCGTTCCAAATTTCATCAAAATATCTCAATTTTTGCGCGAGTTAGAGTGTTTACAGACGGACGGACGGACGGACGGACGGACAGACGGACGGACGGACGGACGGACGGACGGACGGACGGACGGACGGACATGGCTCAATCGATTTCTCTTTTCACCCTGATCATTTTGATATATATAAGTCTATATCTATCTCGATTATTTCATTCTGTTACAATCCACCGTTATGTGATTAAAACTATAATACTCTGTGTACTAGTACAGCTGAGTATAAAAATGTAGTAGGGTACAGTTAGTATGATGTAAAATTTTTCTCCATATATTTGAGCACCACCCTAATATATTCACATATTTAGATTATTACAACTTGGGCGGTCACTCCGTTGTAGAAGCAAGACTTCGATGTCGTGTAAAGTAGACTAAGAGCAGTTTTAACAGCTGACAACGATCGCTAAATGCATAGTTCCTCGCGAAAAATTAGATACAAAATACAAGCTGAAAAACGTACTGATTGTTTATTATTGTAACAATTCAATTAAATACCAATTGACTTATTGATTAGGCGCAGTACAAAAATTCATTTTTTTATAATAAACTACAATTAGGTACTTTGAACATACTAATTTTAAGTTGGCGCTACCCATATATCTAATTTAATTTCATTGCTTTAAGCTATGCTAGGCTGGTAGTTTTTGCATCACTAATCGATTATTTGCGTGATTTAATCAAATTTTCACTTTGAACAACGGCATGTGTACATTAGGGTGGCCCCAAAAAAATGGAGAAAAATTGTTCGGCCTTAAAACTCTTTAGAGTTAGGTATATCGGAGCCAGTGTAATATTATTATTTCTTTGCTATACGTGCACGTGTTTACGTACGTTTTTATTAGATATGTATGTTCCTGATATAAATCGATGTAAGCACATATATACATATACATACAAACGTTCACCACGTATCAGCAAACAACGCCCTCACATTTTCTCCACCTTCATCATATTTTTTTTTTTTTTCTTACTTTCACCTCAATCTTTTCATGTCACGTTCCACGTGTAGGTACACTGAAAAAACAACTTACTCAGATTATGGAAAAGTGGGAATGATTCGGCGCTAAAGACATATTTCCATATTTTGATGTACGATTTTCTTCAAATCAAGGAATAAAAACCACGTTTAAAGAAAATTGTTCATAAAAATATGGAAATATGTCTTTAGCGCCGAATCATTCCCATTTTTCCATAATCTGAGTAATTTTTTTTTTGAGTGTATGCTGTGTATGTGGGTGTTGTATGTACCATATGTACAAAGCGGCTTGACTCTGTGGCGCGCTTTAGCTTTTATGGCACACAATAAGTGCTGCTGTAAAAGCACAAGCAAACACAAACAGACATAAAAATACACACAATACTAAAATCTCCAATTTCAACAATCAAAACAACACAATAAGACAACAACCAGCGCCATGATTTGTCGATAAAAAGGGCGCTTGCTGGTGTTCCTGTCGCTGTTGCTCCTGCTGCTTCTGTAGCTGTTGTTGTTGCTTGTGTTGCTTTGAAAGCATAAAAACATCTTCTCATGCCATATGTAAGCGCTTTGGGCCATTTGTGTGTTTACCAAAGGGTATTTATTAACCCTTTTATGGTGTAGGTATGTGAGCAATAACTATGCCTCTGACTGTCACTCTGCCTTTGATTTTGACTCTTTCTCTCACTCCTTTTTTAAATATGGCACTGGTTATTACTACACTCAAATAAATTTTGGTATCAATTTTAAACTTTTTTGGTCGATATATAGGACACGACCGAAAAATTATTAAAATTTAAACTTTGAAAAGTTTATAAGATTTTTAAACTTTTAAGGTTTAGATTTTATTCCAAATTAAAATTTATTTTAAGACTTTCAAAAGTTTAAAATTTAAATCTTTTTTTGGTTTAAATAAAAAAAAATGTCTGCTCCCAAATCCTCTTCATGCTTTTCCCTATTGTATCTTCTTTCCTATCCTTTTTTCTCCTTTTCTCCCATATCGTTCTCCCCTCAACATCCCCTTAATCCTTTTCCATATTGTGTCTTTTTCCTATCCTCTTCTTCTCCTTTTCTTCCTTCTTAATTTTATCTGTTTCCATAATTATTTTGTGTTTGTTTGTTTCTCCATTCATTCATTCAAATTGTCTAACAACTATAAATGAGCTTTTTATATTGTTCATTTATCGAAAAAGCAATTTCAAATCAAAAATTAAAGTTTTTTTGTTGAAACCAAATTTTACTACCAATGAAAGTTTAAAATTTAAACCTTAAAAGGTTAAATGAGAAAAAGTGTAAGATTTAAACCAAAAAAGTATGAAATTTATTCCAAAAAAATACTTTGAAATATTTGAACTTTTGTAAGTTTGAATTTTAAAACAAAAAGGAATAAGAAACTTTTAAACTTTCGAAGGCTCAAAATTTAACCAAAAAAAATTTTTAAATTTCTTTCAAACCAAATCAAAGTTTAAAAAATATTCCAATATTTATAACAGTGTATGACTATGACTATGACTATGACTATGACTATGACTATGACTATGACTATGACTATGACTATGACTATGACTATGACTATGACTATGACTATGACTATGACTATGACTATGACTATGACTATGACTATGACTATGACTATGACTATGACTATGACTATGACTATGACTATGACTATGACTGTGACTATGACTATGACTATGACTATGACTATGACTATGACTATGACTATGACTATGACTATGACTATGACTATGACTATGACTATGACTATGACTATGATTATGACTATGAATATGACTATGACTATGACTATGACTATGACTATGACTATGACTATGACTATGACTATGACTATGACTATGACTATGACTATGACTATGACTATGACTATGACTATGACTATGACTATGACTATGACTATGACTATGACTATGACTATGACTATGACTATGACTATGACTATGACTATGACTATGACTATGACTATGACTATGACTATGACTATGACTATGACTATGACTATGACTATGACTATGATTATGATTACGACTATGACTTTGACTTTGACTCTTTCCGATTGTACAAACATATGTGTGACTTTAACTCTTAATGTGAATATGACTCTGACCGTGACCGTGACTTTGACTCAAGCTTTGATTCTGACTTTTTTCCAAATCTTACTTTATCTTTAGCTCTGTATCGGACTATGACTCTGACTCTAATCCTGACTGCAATTTTCCTAGAATCTCTTACTGTCTGTCTCTGACTCCTCCTTTTCCTACCCTTCAACAAATTTTTTGCTCCACTCACTCAACACATGTTTGCTAGTGTTACGTATCTCATAAAAAGGTTAAGCGTATAAGATTTGTTCACACAAAGGGCAGTCGCGACTAACCACAGCCACCGCACAGAATAGAAGCCAAAAACAACATCACATCAATAACAAAAACAATTAGGTTAAATAAAGGGTCAATAACCGGTATACAATTTTGCTGTGTTAAGTGAAACGGCTCAAGTGAATGGGAGGTACACTTTGTACGGTGTTGCTTGTTCACTTTTTTTAAGCATACCTCTTGATTATATCTAATTGGGTGGCACCATTGAGCCATTGTTGATTCTTCTTCTTGATTGGCGCTTAACCGTCTAGACGATTCTGGCCGAGTCCAACAGGGCGCGCCAATTGCTTCTGTTTCGTGCAGCATGGCGCCACTTGGGAACACCTAGGGAGGCAGCATCGCTGTCCACCTGATTTTCCCAACGCAGTGGAGGTCTCCCTTTTCTTTTGCGTTCAGCGGGTTTCGATAGAAATGCTTTCTTGGCCGGAGCGCCTTCGTCCATTCTCACGACATGACCTGCCCAACGCAGCCGCTGGATCTTTATTCGCTGAACAATGTCGATGTCTGTGTAAAGCTCGTACAGCTCATCGTTAAATCTCCGTCGATACTCGCCCACGCCAACGCGCAAAGGTCCATAAATCTTACGAAGAACTTTTCTCTCGAATACTCCAAGTGCCATCTCATCTGATTTTGAAATTGTCCATGCTTCTGCGCCGTACATGAGGACTGGAACGACGAGCGTCCTGTAGAGTGTGATTTTTGTTTGTCGAGAGAGGACTTTACTTTTCAGTTGCCTACTTAGTCCGAAGTAGCATTTATTGGCAAGCGTGATTCTTCGTTGGATCTTCGTGCTGACATCATTCTTGGTGTTAATGCTGGTTCCCAGATAGACGAAGTCCTTAACAGTTTCGAATTTGTAGCTATCAACATTGACGTGGCTGCCAAGGCGTGCTGTTTCTTTGTGTGATGACAGGAGGTACTTCGTCTTGTCCTCGTTGACCGCCAAACCCATTTTCTTAGCCTCTTTATCCAGCTTGGAGAAGGCAGAACATACGGCGCGCGTGTTAGTGCCAATGATGTCGATGTCATCGGCGTACGCCAGCAGTTGCACACTCTTGTGATATAAGATGCTTCCTGTATGGTTAAGTTCTGCAGCTCGTATTATCTTTTCCAGCATCAAATTGAAGAAGTCGCACGAAAGAGAGTCACCTTGTCTGAAACCTCGTTTGGTCTCGAACGGCTCGGAGAGGTCCTTCCCAATTCTGACGGAGCTGGTGGTGTTAGTCAACGTCATTTGGCATAGCCGTATAAGTTTAGCAGGGAAACCAAATTCAGACATTGCGGCATACAGGCCATTCCTATTCGTGCTATCAAAAGCGGCTTTAAAATCGACAAAGAGATGGTGTGTGTCGGATCCTTTTTCATGGGTTTTTTCCAGTATTTGTCGTATTGTGAAGATCTGGTCGATGGTAGATTTACCAGGTCTGAAGCCACACTGATAAGGTCCAATCAGATTGTTGACGATAGGCTTCAGTCTTTCGCACAATACACTTGCTAAGACCAAAAAAGCGATATTCAGGAGGCTTATCCCACGATAATTGGCGCGTACTGTGGAGTCTCCTTTTGTGTGGATTGGGCAGAGCACACTTAAGTTCCAATCGTCGGGCATGCGCTCGTCCGACCATATTCTGCATAGAAGTTGATGCATGCTCCTTATCAACTCTTCGCCACCATGTTTGAATAGCTCGGCTGGCAAGCCGTCAGCGCCCGGGGCCTTGTTATACTTAAGCCTAGATACTGCTATTCGCACTTCGTCATGATCAGGTGGTGGAACATGCCGACCATCATCTGCTATTGGGGATTCGGGTCGTACATCTTCTCCTTCCGCACTTTCACTGTTGCCATTATCTAGCAAGGAGGAGAAGTGATCCCTCCACAACTTAAGTATGCTCTGGACATCAGTTACCAGATCACCGTTATCATTCCGGCAGGAATTTGCCCCGGTCTTGAAACCTTCAGTCATCCGCCTGATTTTTTGATAGAATTTTCGAGCATCGTTCCTACCCGCCAGCATCTCAAGCTCTTCACACTCGCGCCTTTCAGCCTCCCTTTTCTTCTTTCGAAAAAGGCGCCTCTCTTCCTTCTTCGCCGTTCGATAACGCTCCCATACGCTTCGCGTTGGGCCCGCACACAATGTAGCCCTGTAGGCGGCGTTCTTTCTTTCCGAGGCATCGCGACATTCCTTGTCGTACCAGGTGTTTTTGTGGGCTCGCTTGTATCCTATAGATTCCTCAGCGGCGATACGAAGTGAACGAGCGATGTGTTCCCATTCCTCAGATACATCGTTTGGTGAAGGGTTGCTCTCAGAGAGCAGGAGTGAGAGCCGAGTGGTGTATTGATTGGCTGTCTGCGTCATGTGCAGCCTTTCGACTTCAAACTTTCCTTGCTGTCCTGCTGGCACATTCTTTGCTGCACAGAGGCGGGTGCGTACCTTGGCTGCTACAAGATAGTGGTCGGAGTCGACATTGGGACCACGGATTGTGCGCACATCTAGGATGCTGGAGCTGTGTCTGCCGTCGATCATGACGTGATCAATTTGATTTCGCGTTTTTCGATCAGGAGACAGCCATGTGGCTTGGTGTATTTTTTTTGTGCTGGAATCTGATACTGCTAATGACCATGTTTCGTGACCCGGCAAAGTCGATCAGCCTCGTCCCATTGGGACTGGTTACGTCGTGGAGACTGAATTTTCCGACTGTGCTGCCAAAGATACCTTCCTTACCCACCCTGGCATTAAAATCGCCAAGCACAATCTTAATGTCGTGACGGGGGCAGCGGTCGTAGGCATGCTGTAACTGCTCATAGAAAGTGTCTTTGATCGCATCGTCCTTCTCTTCCGTAGGGGCGTGGGCGCAGATGAGAGATATGTTGAAAAATCTCGCTTTGATGCGGATGGTGGCTAGACGCTCGTTCACTGGCGTGAACGACAGTACTCGGCGGCTGAGTCTCTTTCCCACCACAAAACCAACACCAAATATACGCTCCTCTGCATGGCCAGTGTAATATATATCGCAAGGCCCACATTTCTTCTTGCCTTGCCCCTTCCACCGCATCTCTTGTATGGCGGTGATGTCAGCTTTCACTCTTTCGAGGACATCAACCAGCTGGGCAGAGGCACCTTCCCAATTAAGGGTCCGGACGTTCCAGGTGCTTACCCTCAAATCATAGTCCTTTAAACGTTTGCCGTGGTTGTCATCAGAAAGGGGTGGTCTCATCCGAGGCTTTGTTGTTGTTTTCATTGGATAGGATTTTTACGTGGTGGGTCCCAAGCCCGACGCACAACCCGCCCTGCGGGAGTTGTATATTGTTACACGTTTATATAGCGAGCCGCTTGCTCCAAGACAGACGCCCGCTCGCAGCCGCACCTTCTGGTGAACAGACGCTGCAGTTATTCCCCTCAACAAGCCCTTAACCCTAATCCTCTAAAGTGAGCCTCTCAGTCTCACTTTAAAGTTTAAAAGAGAATTATTCCTAAACCAAAAAAGATTTTTGTCTGAAACCTTGGGTATTCCTCCATCTATGTACATAATTTATGAAATAATTGTGATCTTTGGGCTATTTACGTATTTTAATCATTTTTTTGCAATCATATAAAATAGTTACGAAAAACCGAAAGTGAGCCTCGGAGACTCACTTTGAGTATCTTAATCGAAATAAGCTTACATTTCTAGAATTCAAGTAAATTTTGAATCCGTTGTTTGCAGACTTTATCCAGTGAGGTTTTTATATTGTGAACTCACCACACTTTCCCCGGATTTTGGTGAATTCGTCGTATATCACCATAGGTCTTTAGAACATAGGATGTCATAAAATTTTGAAGACCGGTGAAGTCAGCATTTTAAAAAAAATTTAAATCCTATCATTTTTATTTTTACTGAGATACTAAATAACGGAAGAGATGCATTCAGATGGAAAAACGAACGATCAGCAGATTTTTTGCGGAAGTAATTTCACCACAAACATCGCGCGTTAAAAATTATAAAATTGAATGCAGAAAAATATAATTGGGGCGATTATATGAAAAATATATTCATATTCATTTGATTCATAGTTTTTATTATTGTGTGTGCAAAAACAAATTTATAACGGATGCAATAAAAACGTTTGTAATGAACATTCAACAAGTACTAAAATTTGTGAAAAATGTGGTTCATTATTATCCCCCTATTTTATGAAATTACCTTTTTTATACTTATATACTAAAAAAAATTTCTTAAAATGTATAAAAATGCTTCTGAATACATTTCTGCATAAATAAAAGTAAAAAACAAATACCAAAATAATGTATTTCAAAATTTTCCCATAGGTGAGCCTCAGAGTCTCACTTTCGGTTTTACGAAACTTTTTAAAATTCGGTGATTAGGGTTAAACCGAATATGTCGGAGCGGCCTTGTCGAGTTGTCGCCTTCTCACTTTAGTTCACCACCAAACGGGTGTTCGGAGGACACTGCGCGGAAGTCGTGAGCTGCTTGCTCCGCATGCAAAAGAATCGCTCTGGCCACCCCCAGGTGGATGGCAGTCAGAAGCTTTCCCCACTTACGTGGACTTTTACACATGAAGCCATCCTCCTATGTTGATTATATAAATAGTAAGAAAAATATGAAATCAAAGCAGAAAAATATAAACTGCAAGCAGGCATTTAGTGTATTAAAATTATCGACAATAATGTCCAATAAGTATATAAACACAATGAAATGAAATGGTGCGGAAAGTGAACACAGGAAATTAATGAGAGCATGTGAAAGCATATTAAATTAGTTCTTTTTTTTGTTTTCAAGCAATGTGTTTTTTTTTGAAACTAAACTTCACTCTTTAGCAAAATCTGCTTGAAGGATATGTTTTTTGAAGCAAAAAAAAACAATTGATGTGTTAATTTTAAAATGTAAGCCAGTCAAAGCTTGATAAATTCATACATACATATTGCTGTGCATATGTGCATTAGGCCGTCTCGCCTTCAATGAACTAAAAAAAGTCCAGTGTACGCCCCACGCATATGGCGTCTTTTTGGTAAAAATTTCTGAAACATTTTTTAATTTTTTTGGACGCCGCTAGATGTCGCCAAAATATTTTTTTTTTTCATATCTTCGGTATTTATAGTCCGATTTCTAAGTTTAATACACCAGTGTCATTGGCCTGAGTGGAAGCTTTTGAGTATAACATATCGTGTTAACCCTATGTGCACCGTTGAGATCACTACCACCTGGTACTTAATATATATCACCTTTACTTCTTATTTAACTGAGTGTTAAACATCATTAAAAATAATAAAACTTTTTGCAAAATAAGTGTTCGATTGTTTCATTAGAACTCGAAATAAAAAACATTCAACATTTCGAGGAATATATATGTATTTTTCGCTTCGTGTGGTCTTTCATTCTACAAAGATTTTTTCTGAAGAGGCCCGCAGTGAAATTTTTTGACGAATAATTTCCTAGAATAATTTAACCCTCTGAAAAATTTCTGGAAATGTTTTCCTAAAAAACATCATGTGGGGGGCGTACGGTGGACTATTTTTTGCTATACTGTCTAATGTGACAGTAAGTTATAGAAAAACTTATTAGCTGACTATAAAAAAAGATGTTTCTTTTTATAACAAATTTATTATGTGCAAAACAAATAGATATACATACATATGACTAAAAAAGAAAATATAAAAAATATACATATTAAGCTCTACTAAATATGTGTATAAGCCTCAAGCAACCTGTTGCATTGCTTTTTTTAATAAACAAACACATATGCACATATTTTTATTCAACTTTGCTACCCTTCAAACAATACAGCACACATGAGTAGCTATTTAGTATTCAATTAATTTATTAAAATTTTTTTTTTCTTTTGTCAAGCATAATAAATAATCTGTTGCAATTTATGGAAATGATACAACGAAGGAACTTGGGTTTTTTTCTCATAAAATTCCATTTTAATTTCACAAGAACAACACATGAAGTGTTATCAGTACATAAGTAAAACATATAAAACACATGTTAATATGATTGTTATGCCTAAAGCTTTAAATTCTCGTACATTTTTAAATATTTTTCCCTTTTTGTTGGGGAAATCTGTTGTTTTTCTAGTACAATTTGATAACTGATTGAGCTTTGATTCTGAATCTGAATGTATTCTACACTTGCTACTGATTTCGATTCCGGCTGATAACTATCACTTTGCCACTAAAGTCTGAGCTTGAGTCTTAGTCAGTATCTGAGGCTAAATTTGACATTGACCAAGATTCTTACTGTCTCTGTCTCTGCCTCTATATCTGTTTTTCTATTTGTCTCTGCCCCTGTCTATGTCTCTGGATTTGACCCTGGCTATGACTATGACTATGAATATGACTATGACTACGATTATGACTATGACTATGACTATGACTATGACTATGACTATGACTATGACTATGACTATGACTATGACTATGACTATGAATATGAATATGACTATGACTATGACTATGACTATGACTATGACTATGACTATGACTATGACTATGACTATGACTGTGACTATGACTATGACTATGACTATGAATATGACTATGACTATGACTATGACTATGACTGTGACTATGACTATGACTATGACTACGATTATGACTATGACTATGACTATGACTATGACTATGACTATGAATATGACTATGACTATGACTATGACTATGACTATGACTATGACTATGACTATGACTGTGACTGTGACTATGACTATGACTATGACTATGACTATGACTATGACTATGAATATGACTATGACTATGACTATGACTATGACTGTGACTATGACTATGACTATGACTACGATTATGGCTATTACTATGACTATGACTATGACTATGACTATGACTATGACTATGACTATGACTATGACTATGACTATGACTATGACTATGACTATGACTATGACTATGACTATGACTATGACTATGACTATGACTATGACTATGACTATGACTATGACTATGACTATGACTATGACTATGACTATGACTATGACTATGACTATGACTATGACTATGACTATGACTAACTATGACTATGACTATGAATATGAATATGACTATGACTATGACTATGACTATGACTATGACTGTGACTATGAGTATGACTATGACTACGATTATGACTATGACTATGACTATGACTATGACTATGACTATGACTATGACTATGACTATGACTATGACTATGACTATGACTATGACTATGACTATGACTATGACTATGACTATGACTATGACTATGACTATGACTATGACTATGACTATGACTATGACTATGACTATGACTATGACTATGACTATGACTATGACTATGACTATGACTATGACTATGACTATGACTATGACTATGACTATGACTATGACTATGACTATGACTATGACTATGACTATGACTATGACTATGACTATGACTATGACTATGACTATGACTATAACTATGACTATGACTATGACTATGACTATGACTATGACTATGACTATGACTATGACTATGACTATGACTATGACTATGACTATGACTATGACTATGACTATGACTATGACTATGACTAAAGCTCTACTAAATATGTGTATAAGCCTCAAGCAACCTGTTGCATTGCTTTTTTTAATAAACAAACACATATGCACATATTTTTATTCAACTTTGCTACCCTTCAAACAATACAGCACACATGAGTAGCTATTTAGTATTCAATTAATTTATTAAAATTTTTTTTTTCTTTTGTCAAGCATAATAAATAATCTGTTGCAATTTATGGAAATGATACAACGAAGGAACTTGGGTTTTTTTCTCATAAAATTCCATTTTAATTTCACAAGAACAACACATGAAGTGTTATCAGTACATAAGTAAAACATATAAAACACATGTTAATATGATTGTTATGCCTAAAGCTTTAAATTCTCGTACATTTTTAAATATTTTTCCCTTTTTGTTGGGGAAATCTGTTGTTTTTCTAGTACAATTTGATAACTGATTGAGCTTTAATTCTGAATCTGAATGTATTCTACACTTGCTACTGATTTCGATTCCGGCTGATAACTATCACTTTGCCACTAAAGTCTGAGCTTGAGTCTTAGTCAGTATCTGAGGCTAAATTTGACATTGACCAAGATTCTTACTGTCTCTGTCTCTGCCTCTATATCTGTTTTTCTATTTGTCTCTGCCCCTGTCTATGTCTCTGGATTTGACCCTGGCTATGACTATGACTATGACTATGACTATGACTATGACTATGACTATGACTATGACTATGACTATGACTATGACTATGACTATGACTATGACTATGACTATGACTATGACTATGACTATGACTATGACTATGACTATGACTATGACTATGACTATGACTATGACTATGACTATGACTATGACTATGACTATGACTATGACTATGACTATGACTATGACTATGACTATGACTATGACTATGACTATGACTATGACTATGACTATGACTATGACTATGACTATGACTATGACTATGACTATGACTATGACTATGACTATGACTATGACTATGACTATGACTATGACTATGACTATGACTATGACTATGACTATGACTATGACTATGACTATGACTATGACTATGACTATGACTATGACTATGACTATGACTATGACTATGACTATGACTATGACTATGACTATGACTATGACTATGACTATGACTATGACTATGACTATGACTATGACTATGACTATGACTATGACTATGACTATGACTATGACTATGACTATGACTATGACTATGACTATGACTATGACTATGACTATGACTATGACTATGACTATGACTATGACTATGACTATGACTATGACTATGACTATGACTATGACTATGACTATGACTATGACTATGACTATGACTATGACTATGACTATGACTATGACTATGACTATGACTATGACTATGACTATGACTATGACTATGACTATGACTATGACTATGACTATGACTATGACTATGACTATGACTATGACTATGACTAACTATGACTATGACTATGACTATGAATATGACTATGACTATGACTATGACTACGATTATGACTATGACTATGACTATGACTATGACTATGACTATGACTATGACTATGACTATGACTATGACTATGACTATGACTATGACTATGACTATGAATATGAACATGAATATGACTATGACTATGACTATGACTATGACTATGACTATGACTATGACTATGACTGTGACTATGACTATGACTATGACTATGAATATGACTATGACTATGACTATGACTATGACTATGACTATGACTATGACTATGACTATGACTATGACTATGACTATGACTATGACTGTGACTATGACTATGACTATGACTATGACTATGTCTATGACTTCTTGCTCAGACCCAGAATCCGACTCTGTCTCTGGCTCTGAGTCTGAATAGACCCTTGATTTTAATTATGATTCTAACTCTAACTTTGACACTGACTGTAACTCTGATTTCTTACTAAGACCCTGAATCCGACTCTGAGACTGACTCGACGCTTGGTTTTAACTATGACTCTGACTCCGACTCGACTCTTGATTTTAACTATGAATCTGACTATAAGTTTGACACTGAGTACTTACCCAGAATCTGAATCTGACTCTGAATCTGATTCTGATTTGACTCTAGACTTTAAATCTCTGTATCTCTGACTTTAACTCTCCCTTTAGTCTGGAATAAAATTTTGGCCTGATTTCTTACTGACATTTACATAAGTATGTACGAGTATGTACACATTTTTACCCTATAGAGCCAACATCTATGAGAATACTCCTTCATCAGCGCAGTTACAATTTTCCTGGCTGTCGCTTAATTTAATTTTAAGCTCTTCAATAATAAACAGCTTCGTATTTGTCTTTAAGCTTTTCACGCCAAATTTTATTCAATACACACTGCTGGCTGGCAAACAATTAATTTATTTTCTCTCACCCTAAGGTCAATACAGATTGGCTGCAACAATATACATACATAGATTTGAAATTATCTATCCACAAGTACTTGTGCATTTATAACCGCAAATCCATACACAAATATAAACACAGAAGTATATGTAAATCGAATTTTGCTAACTTAAATTTTATTTTAATTTGCAACTGATTTTGCCACTGATTGTAGCACATTCTGTCTTTGGCCTTAAGCAAATACTAATTACCGTTGCGCTACACAGTCAAAGTCAAATCTGCACCATCTCAAAGCAATTAGTATGTAGCCTTATGCATACATATGTATGTATGTATATACATGGCCAAAACATATGTTTGTACGGATATTAATATATATTTACAACATTTTAGTAAAATACATGTTCATGCATTTTATGAACTCACGTAGCAACCGAATTTTTGGAAAAACATTAAAATTCACATTCAAAAAGTTTGCGTCGCCGATTTACCCAAACTCAACCTCAAAAAGCCAAGCGAAAAGGCGCAAATTTTTGGGCGACTCACCACCAAGTGAATACAAAGAGATCTTACAACAAAAGCAAAACAAATTTTGCATGCCAACGCCAAACTAGAGACAAAGCAAAACAGTCAACTTTGTGATCCTTTTTATTTAATTTTAATCTTTTTTTTGCTTTTTTTGTGTTCAACAAACTTTTGTGATTTTGAATTTGATGGTGTTAAGTCGCATTAACGCCAACGTTACAACAGCCGACGCGTTACGAATATTGGAACATTTGCTGATTTTTAGCTTTTAACTTCACGCCCTGCCGTGCCAAGCAATGCCAAGCCATGCTAATGCTCATGTCCAGGTACATGTTAAAGCGTTCCTCTTCATGTTCAGGTAATCCGCACGACTAAGTAAACTTATTAAATGACAATTTTGCCAGCTTTGGATGTAGGCGAAAGTCACCGTTGCATTGCATGTTGTAGCTGCAAACATTTTCACTGGAGAGTGTAGATAGCAGAGCAACAAACGGAAATAAAGCGCATCGTTTTAAAATGTTGCCATTTTACAAAGTGCAGGCGTACCTACATACACAGCTACATTCGTTTGTATGGCTATAAAATGCTATAGATATACATATGTATGTGTATTTGAGTGAGTTTCGATTATCATTAGGAAGCGTTGTCTACTTTTAAAGCAGCCTTGTCAAGCCTAGATAGTTTTGTAGTTGCCATTTGCTGTGATATGTTCAAATGGTTTCGTAGGCTAGAAATACTGGCTTCGCATGAAAATATAAGGTGCCACACAAAAGCCAATCGAAATGTACTTGCCGTGGACTAACTGCATCAAAGGCTGATAGGCAATCATTAGTGATTTACTGCAATCATTTCATCTACTCTTCTGTTCCTTTGCATGTTACTTGACGCATAACAAAGTACTGCCGATTTTTGTCTACTTTTGCTGCAGCAAAGCATGGCAACAAAAATAATATCCTCCACCTTATACCTTATTCGAAGCAACTATATATGTGAATATGTATGTATCACTTTTGCATTGCTGCCATCCATCTATACCATCAATAAAGTATTCTCTTACATACATACAAACTGCGCACACCGAGATGTAAACTCAATTGGAGGCAACGATTCAAGCGAATTGAATGGAATTGACAGTTGCCGAATAATTGCAGTATTTGTTACAAATGGTTCGTTTGTATTTTTGAAGAGAAGACCAATGATTCAATGTGCTGGTGCTACTTGTAGCGATAGATATATGGACAGCCTTTCCTGACATTGATAATCACATTTTTTTTCCTTCTTTGTTTTGAAGTAAAGGGCAGAATTTCAATGTGCTTTGAATATGAAAAATGTATGCAATTAAATTAAATTGTGTGGGCGAGAGTAAAGAGACAGTTACAGAGAAAGAAACAATCATAGACATAGTCATAGTCATAGTCATAGTCATAGTCATAGTCATAGTCATAGTCATAGTCATAGTCATAGTCATAGTCATAGTCATAGTCATAGTCATAGTCATAGTCATAGTCATAGTCATAGTCATAGTCATAGTCATAGTCATAGTCATAGTCATAGTCATAGTCATAGTCATAGTCATAGTCATAGTCATAGTCATAGTCATAGTCATAGTCATAGTCATAGTCATAGTCATAGTCATAGTCATAGTCATAGTCATAGTCATAGTCATAGTCATAGTCATAGTCATAGTCATAGTCATAGTCATAGTCATAGTCATAGTCATAGTCATAGTCATAGTCATAGTCATAGTCATAGTCATAGTCATAGTCATAGTCATAGTCATAGTCATAGTCATAGTCATAGTCATAGTCATAGTCATAGTCATAGTCATAGTCATAGTCATAGTCATAGTCATAGTCATAGTCATAGTCATAGTCATAGTCATAGTCATAGTCATAGTCATAGTCATAGTCATAGTCATAGTCATAGTCATAGTCATAGTCATAGTCATAGTCATAGTCATAGTCATAGTCATAGTCATAGTCATAGTCATAGTCATAGTCATAGTCATATTCATAGTCATAGTCATAGTCATAATCATAGTCATAGTAATAGTCATAGTCATAGTCATAGTCATAGTCATAGTCATAGTCATAGTCATAGTCATAGTCATAGTCATAGTCATAGTCATAGTCATAGTCATATTCATAGTCATAGTCATAGTCATAGTCATAGTCATAGTCAAAATATAGAAAAAATGTGTGGAATCTACATATGTGGAATAGAACAAACAAATTTGACAGCCCGATAAAAATGCAGAATAAGTGCGACATTTTTGCCAGAATCGAAAACGCCATAAATAACGTTTTTGCAACCGCACGTATACACACAATAATCATTTATTAAAATTCTCAATATCTACCATGTATCTAAAATTTGAAGTGCACTTATACTAACCATGCAATTCAAATTAATTGACATTAATGAAACAGGATCTCTCTCTATGCGTGCATCTCTAGGTGGCAGCAATTAGCAATTAGGTGCACTTTTAAATGTATGTACATATACACATGGATATATAAATATGTAAGTGTTAAGTGCACTGTTTGTTATATCTACCTGACCAACAAAATGTTGAAGTGGCAAACTTTTCAAAAGTGTACTTAAAATGCTTTACACAAAATTAACTTTTAGAGAGCGGAAATTCAATGATATTGGCATGAAAAGAAAACTTTAGGTTTTTTGCTTTTTTGTATAAATTGCATAAAGCAATGACATTTAGTAGGGACACATGCTGTCGAATCAGGAAAGTGTCAGCATTTGCACGATAGCGCACCTTATTGTTAACGAAATGGTATAGATAATGCATACATACATATGTATGAAGCAAAAAATCATATACATATGTATTAAGAATGAGTGTTGGAGACGTATTAAGATTTCCTTGACAAGACTCAGTCCCTTAATTTCAAATTTAATCGACAATAAGCCGTATAAACCTGTGTCAAATATTACAGTTTCTTTTGAATCGAATTTCACTGTCAAATCAATGTGTAATTGAGATTTATTCCAGCTGGCAAAATAGTCGCTAGAACGTAGTGATAGCTTTACTCAGCTCTTATAAATATTTATTTTCAAAGTATCCAGAAAAAAATCTCGTCACCAATACTATGTATACAGGCTAGTGGAATTGACCACACTTACAACACATTATTTTGTATCCTTTCTATGTTTACTACTATTTATATTACCACACAAATTTCACCTTAAGTAAACTGCCAAATTCACCTTACCAGCAAAATGTCTATGTTCTTTGGTCTATATATGCCCATATCATCTTGTTGTAATATTTTACGATATGACGTAGACCGTTTGCTGTTTTTTACGGTTTTTATGGCAGATTTAAATAACTACATACTTAGGAATATACACGTAGAAGAACTCACCGAAAAGGATAACGCAGCAGTGCTGGAGATAATACAAGACATTCGCCACTCTTGTGGTAAATAACCACTTGGAGTGGTTAAACAGATATTGCTGTGGTGTATAGATTGGTGTGTTGACACTTGCGTCAAATAACGTATATTGTACATACATATTGTACATGTATATTGTGTATACAATATACTTTCTTCGCTTGCGTGTTGTTAAATAAATAATTGAAGTCGTTTGACCTAAGAAAAATAGCATTTGGCTAACAATTAAGGTAAGGACTTATATTATATCCAGATATATAATTTAAAGAATTACCAATATAAACACTCAATTTTCTTTAATGCATTTATGTATTTATTTGTATACCATACTGAGTTAAATTTTCGATATATAATTTAATTAATCTCTCGAACTAAAAATATTTCTTTACATTTTTGGTATCGTATTACATATACACTTATGCGAACATACATACATACATAAATATGTAGTTATATTATGAATATTAAATATTGGTTAATATCATTTGCTTTGCTTATCTCCTTCAAAATTTTTATTTATATAAACACTTTGTACGTTTGGTTCAGGTGTTACGGGTGCCGTTGGAGTAATACTTAAAGGCAAATCATAAACCGGATAGAGTGGAGCAAATTCACAAGGCCCGAAAGCATGCATGTCATCTTCGTTTACATCGCCACGCAGTGTGTGTAGTGATTCTTCATAAGTGGGAAGGGCTAAAGAAGAAGAACAACATAGAATTTTGGTATATAATAAAACCACTTAAGTCTTTTTGGATATATTTAATACATATCTAGAGTGGTGTGTTTGAAAGTTAAATGCGTTATTAAAATAAAGTTTTAGTGAAGTTTTTATTTTCACTAAAAACACATTTAAAACATAGAAAAAAGGACTATAGAAACTTTCTTTTTTGACTATAGAAACATTGAAGAGAAATTTTGAAGTGTTGACATAAAAACATAGAAAAAGGACGCTAAAACATCGAAGAAAAGGACTCTTAAACATCGAAGGGTGAGGTTGTGGTCCTGGCTTAAAACATAGGCAATGCTACCATTCGTTCGACTTTGGTTCGATGTGTCTTATGAAACGTAGATTTCCAAAGAACATAGAAAAATACAAAATACATTGAAAAAATTAGTTTAGAACCAATTAAGTATAGCTCTAAACCCTAACACCGAATAGAGTCCACAAGTGGATACTGTCTACTATAAAATGGAGTCTGCAAGTCGCTGTGGAAGCTGTCTGTGGAATATAAAATGTTCCGTTATAGGAAGCTGCAACCAGTGATGCCAGAATTGGGCCTTTCGGACCAAATCTGGTCCGATAAATTTACCTTGGGCTGTTGGGCGGCTAAAATGAATTTTGGTCTGGTTTGTGATATGAATATTTTTAGTGGAGACAATTTCTCCTACGCTAAACATTTTATCTTTCCCGTGTAAAGTTCTTTTATTGTTATATCTAAATTCGCTTGGGACTCGTCTCGCATGCCAAGTTTAATTAAACGTCAAAATCAGACAATCTGACATTTATTTTGCAAATAAAATGCTGAAATTTAACACAAATTATGTTTCACTTGAAAAGCGCCAGCGAACATACGGGCTATTCCACGAATAGGTTAGGTTGGAGTGGCTGCCATAGAGTCGCACTTAGGCCAGTGCAGAGGCCCGTTGTGATACCACAAGAAGAAAATGGATTACTCCTCCTTTTTGAACCAATTTGAGAATTTAATGCAGTTCACCAGGGCCCTCACTATGTAGTTCTATTTAAAAGCGAAATGCCATTCGAAACCACATTCTTATTGCATAGAATATATGGAATAGAACTCGAAATCGAACGAATTTTCTTTCGAATTAAGCTACAGAGTGAGGGCCCAGGTCCTTTATGTCGACGTCCGCGACTGTGCATAGGCTATCCAGGAAGGAAGTCCCAAGAAAGCGTCGTCTACCGCTCTTAAGAGCAGTGGCAGATGAGGTGTTCTATTGTCTCCTCGCCTCCAGCTTATGCAGCATCTGCGGTAGGGTGCACCTAGCCTCTCTGCGTGTTTCCCGATAAGGCAGTGTCCTGTGAGTACCCTCACAAGGTTCGAGATGTCATCTCTCCTTAGAGTACTGATGAGGTCACTTGTGAACCCATTTCTGCCAGGTTCACCTTGATGTTCGACATACTGGCTTCTGTTGCCATCTATCACTTGCTAGTTTATAGATATGCTGTTTAAGAATTAGCTTGTTTGTAGCTAACGGCATACCTATGCGTTCTTTGTCAGGAAGAACCTGCTCGGTAGTGCCCTGCCTCGCAAGTTCATCCGCCCTACAATTGCGATTGATATCCCTACGTCCCGGGACCTACACGAGGTGCAGACAGGTCTGTTTTGCCATCTCATTTAGAGATCGGCGACAGTTTAGTGTTAGTTCTGAATTGAATGAGTGGGAGCCAAGATTACTTAGTATGTACATATGTATTTAAAAATAAATATGTAATTCTATTTTAAGTGGACTTCTGATTTTTGGGCGTTTTTTTGTGGAATTGGGCGGTAATTTGGTCGGTAAATTTTTTTTTCAGTGGCAACACTGGCTGCAACATTAAATGGATTACAAAAGTGGATTTTGTGGGTTGTATTCTTTAGTAATAGATTAGCAGGATGCTGCCATTGTATGTATGTGATGTATGTGTGTATTTCTGTGATTCAAGAACAATGAAATACCAGGAATACGGTGAAGGGTTTAAATATGAATTTTACACTCTTTCAACGAAGCCTTTTTTAGAACATAGAAATTGTACTTTCTTACACCGAAATTGGCTGGACTATAAAATAGAGTTTCTTCGGACTATTGGTAGAAATTTAGTAAATTTTTTTTTTCAAATTAATTAGGCTATTCTGGAAACTACATATCTCCAAAAAATAACTATCTTTCGAAAGGAAACAAAATTTCCTCTCGAAAGGTAGTTATCAGCATAGCCCTATAAATGTCATGGTTCTTTAAATTTTCTTTAGAAAGAAAATTTCTTATCGAAAGTACCCAATACTCACGCAATTCCGGGTATATCTCTACAGGTGTCTTCAAATTCTCCTCCACCATCATTGGCGATTCATTCTCACAGCCATCAGCAACACCAGCTTCATCAGCACCACCCAGAGCATCCTTCTCATTCCCCGCACTCAACTCCAACTTTGCAGGCATAATTAATGGCAACCCGCCTCCAATACTGCCACCGCTACCACTACCACCACCAGCACGTGGTTGTTGTTGTATAACCGGTGGCGTTTGCCACAATGGCACATTACCAATCAACACCGGTATCGCAATCAATTGATTCGAATACCAACCCTTCATGCGTACCTCAACCTCCAGCTGATACGTAATACGTATAATACCACATGAACGCAAACATGTGGGTGGTGTCGCCGGCACCAGTAACTCCTGCGCCAACGAGCGTGTGCAATTCCTCAACACCGACTCACCTTTCGCCGTTGTCATGGTGATGCGTTCTTGGCAGACGCCTTGCGGTGGCGTTTGACTTGCATAGCGTACAAGCATAATGAGCGCATAATGCACCTCGGCAACGGGAATGTTGGTGTTATTGATGATCAAAGCGTTCACCGGAATGCGCTGGCCGGGCACATAGCCGCCTTGTGGTACTTGCACTTGCACGGTAAGCGGTTCGGTTTTGCACGGGCCACAGCAGTAGGAGCGATAGTTTTGCGAGTTGGTGGGTAACTTGTTTTTTTTTTGAGTGTTTTTTTTTTTTTTGAATTTTGTATGAGAAAAAAATTAATGTTTTTTTATTCAACTTATTCAATTTATGTGTTTCCTTACCTTTAATTGCGGTGCTTCATAGTTAAGATCTAGCATTTTTAGCACCGTAAAACCGCGCGTATACGTTTGATTGTATTTCCATGGCCTGACGAGAGTTACCTTCACAATGTATCTAATACAACCGTGTAGTCCTTCGAATGAAGTTGGACAGTTGTCGGGTAGTTTACAGGCGAAATTATATGTGTGTATGCCAGTTTCGATGGTGTACTTTTGACCTGCGAATAAAGTTTGATCAGGATAAAGCTTTATTGCTAAAAATTGGAATATACATAAAGCTGAGTCTCTAAAACTATATCGCTGAGTTTAAAGTTCAATAGCATCAACAGTCATATTGTTTTCTAAATACAATAGCTATCAGTGTGACTAAGTCGAAGATTTATGTTATAAACAGTAGTTACTTATTAGTCACAATTCCGGCAACTATTCACTTTGGTAGCTGAAGGCATTCAAAACTCTGCCGGAAGACATGTATCTTCTTGCTTATCTTCAAATACATATGTACCTCCATACTGCTTAATTATGCAGTAAATATTTTCTGTTGATCCTTTCATATAAAAAAGCAAAAACATTGGAATTTACAAACTAATACAACGCTTATCAATAAGCGATAATCAACAAAGTGTTATCTTATCAGCATAAATAGTTGCTGAGCGAACAGTTAGAGAGCCACAGTCATGAAAATATTCCTTTAGTTCAATGCTTTTAATTTTTTTCAATTAGGTAACTTAATTAGCATACCTACTTGTACTTTAATAAATATTAAATTATAAACTTACTTGTTTCTGAACCCATCAGATATGTTTTCGATTCCATATAATCCTCACGGCCATAAAACGTGCGCTTTTTATCGAATTTTTTTTCGCGCCAATTTGTCAAAGCAAAGCCGGAAATATTTAGAATGACAGCTGGAAATTGGAAAATTGGAATTAAAGTAAAATAAAGAAAAGTATTTATAGATTTGGAATGACAATCTAAAGAAGAAAATTTTTGCATTTTGAGAGCAAAATAATAGAAATTGTGTTCTTTAGCCAAAAATAAAGGATTTTTAGGAGTTAATATATAGGGTTTGGCCTTCATACGGTGGTCCACATGAATGCCGTCAGCTTTATGCCGTCAAAAACATCGTTTTTTTTTTTTTTCAGAAAAAACAATTTCATAGACTACTTTCCAAAAATCAGAAAGAAATATTCGAAAAACATTTTTAGAATTGCCTTTGGTATAATGTTCCAAGCATAGAGAAATAATATTTTTTACGGAGGTAGAGGCGGGCCTAAAGATCACAAAAATTAAAATAGGAGATAGAGGCAACTAATGGTTTACTAGGAATTTTTTTGTTAATATTTCAGTCCATTGAGATATTGCTTCAGCAAGAGAACTCTGGAGGTTTATGGTAATTAAATAGTTTCTCTGTCATCTGATTGCTTTCTGAATTTTAACTTCTGAATTCTTGCGTAGGAAAATTTTAGTTTTGAGTTTTGGTTTTCTGACAAAAGGCTTTTCGAACTATTTGTTGTCGAAACACTGTGACACAAATTGTGGTTTGTTCTCCGGGGGCGAAAAAATTCTCACACGGAACGAAAGATCACTATCCATATAGTAAAACCCCCAAAACGTGTTGCTCCCTGAGGTGAAACTTTTTTATGGCCATTTTAAATTTGCAAAATTTTCCTCGAGTGATTTTAAAATAAAGAAAAAATGGGGTTAAAGTAGATATCGTATAAAAATATTTTGTTAGGAAATATATAGTATAATTGCACGAGCTTTAATTTCGTAGAATACTTTAACCCGCTAACACCTCCACGAAGAGGTCGTTTTGACCCCTATTTTATAAAGTCCGCAAACAATTGCATTTTGAAGATCGATAGAGGGTTAAAAAATTGTAGAAAATTATTCGCCATTAAATTTCACTAGGGGTCTCCTCAGACAAAATTTTTGTATAAATACCATCCAGGCCTTTAATACATAAATTTTCAGAAGCTAAGTCCTTAAGCTCAAGCTAATATAAGCTCAAGTTATAGGCCCGATTTCGACAATTAACAAACTCAATTAACACACATCCACACGCATTATTAAGAATGCGCTAAAACAAATGCAAAATTCGCTCTCTTACTTTATTTTTGAATAAACACAGCAATAACAAGTTAAGTGATAACGTTTGATAAGCTGATAACAAACGAAAAAAGTAAAAAAAAAAAGAAAGCGTGAGTAACGAGTACTCATGAACATTGTTGTGTAAACAGTTTCGAAATCGGATTTTTATTTCCTTTCCCTTATTCCTTTTTTCCCTGGTTTTCTATGGACTAAAATGCGACTATCGTTTTTATAATTTTTTGTTGTCATTGTCACTACTACATTTTGTTGTTTTTGTTTGTTTTGGTGCTTGGTTTTTGTTTTTTGATTTTTGATTTTTGATTTCTGATTTTGATTTGTTTTTTGTTTTGTGTTGTTTTGCTCACAAACATGCATTCGGGTCCACGTTTGACCCATATCTCGGGGCTCCGTGTAGAAATCCTGCTCAAAACCTTTTATTTGATACCAATATTTATCTCTCTCTATATTCAAGGATCATCCGGGTCCTCATTTTGACCCATATCTGGATACCCGGCCTAGGGGTCACAATTAAAAGAGCTTCATATCGAAGTCCTGCTTAAAACCTTTCATTTGATACCAATATTGCTCACTCAGAGAACGCGTAAACTTTATCTGTTCTTCGAAATTTCTCGTAGCTACAGCAAAGATGTTTACACATCAAAAACAAAGAAATAAAAAAGCAAAAGAGCAAGTGTAAAATACAAAATACAAAATTATATCACGAAAACTTTTTTCTGACACTTCTCTCCCTTGCCACGAACTTCTCCTACCTTTGACATCTTTTGGCTTATCGGCCTTTAGCACCACCGCACCATTCACCTGTTGACCAGCAAAATAAGTACCGAATTCATTATCATCGAATTGTATATCACAAGTAACGACCATTTTGCCAAAGCAAGCGACAAATTTCGACTGAAATGGGTGTATGGGATAAAAGTGCATAGCACCTCTCTACTCATAAGTAATTTGTGGTGTTTCGTTTTTGTTTTTTTTTTTACCAGCAGCTAATTAATTTTGAGCAAATTCGCGAGTTTAGCACTATAAATACACATAGGCATACATACATACATAAATATTTACTTACATACCTACTAGAAGGCTAAAAAAAGCAACAAAAAAAGCAAAATATTAATAACAAAGCAAAAATATGGAAAACAAAAGCGTTTATGATCGTAAGTACTTGCTTATGTGCATATATATATATACGCATAAATTTCAATGAATTTGAGGCCAAACTTCTAAGTGATTGACATTAAGAAATCTATTGCTCAGCTGTCAGCTGCATACGTGCGAAAATCAGCTGATTGTGTGACGTAAGTTTTCTTTTCTTTTCCAAGTTTCTTCCACTTACTCTTCACTCCCCAGTTGGAGTGGCAGGTCTCAGGTTAGGTATAGTTAGCACAAGCTAAGATTTCCGCATGGGGGTTCTCATGGTACACCGTATTTTAGCATTTCGTGCGTCCAAAATGGGTCTAGTTGGTGACAGTGGATTCAGTGGATGCGGTTTGAATGAAGAGTCGGTAGGGGGGTTTTGGATCCACGTGATATCACAATGGGACCTTTGGGGCATAAGTGCTGCTCAGAGGAAACTAGCAGTCACAATGCGAACACGTAAACTCATTGAAATGAACCAAGCACACTCAAAACTATAGTTAGACGGCCGTTAGCAGTATTTAGTTACTGCGACCAAAACAAAAATAACAACTAAACTGTAATTTTTTTAGATAAGCGTGCAGCGGCAGCACAGTTTTGATAAGACGATTTTCTCCCTAGCGCACTCAGCAGCACGGGTGTGTGTGTGTGTGTGTGTGTGGGAGCTTGGGTGGGAAGGTTGAGTGTCGACATTGAAACACAACAGAAATGAAATACAAATTTGATTAACTAACTAACAAATATTGCTAAATTTTATAACAAATCTTTGCGTTTCTTGTTCTTACACAGAGAAAAAACTACCATGAAAAGGAATCAAGCAGAGCTTTGGTAAGTATTATAATGCTGATTTTTTTGTATTAAAAACAAAATTTGAAAAAAATAAATGAATGAATGAAATGAATGAAAACCGAACGCACACTTATTTCATTTCGGTCAATTTCTGGATGTTTTATTTTTGTTTCAAAAACGAAATATTGCATATGATCAAAAATTCATTTTTAAACAAAATTCAGGTTGATTCCATTTGAAATGTCAAAATAGTACTCTCAACCAATTTTTGGTTAATTTTTTTCTCAGTTTATGCTTGTTCGCGCTATTATCACAAGGCACGTGACTGCTCTGTGGAGTCGATTACTCACCCTACCGCACTATTTGTTTATTTTTTTTGGGTTGCGCAGAAAATATGGGCGCTTTAGACTGCTGATGGGAGTGGGACGCTCAAACAAGAGATTTTAAATCGATAAACATTTACGGAAAAAATAAAATAAAATAAAATAAAATAAAATAAAATAAAGTAAAATAAAATAAAATAAAATAAAACAAAACAAAATAAAATAAAACAAAATAAAATAAAAAATAAAATAAAGTAAAATTAAATAAAATAAAATAAATTAAATTAAATAAAGTAAAATAAAGTAAAATAAAATAAAATAAAATAAAATAAAATAAAATAAAATAAAATAAAATAAAATAAAGCAATATAAAATAAAATAAAATAAAATAAAATAAAATAAAATAAAATAAAATAAAATAAAATAAAATAAAGTAAAGCAAAATAAGATAAAATACAATGAAATAAAATAAAACAAAATAAAATAAAATAAAAAATAAAATAAAGTAAAATTAAATAAAATAAATTAAATTAAATAAAGTAAAATAAAGTAAAATAAAATAAAATAAAATAAAATAAAATAAAATAAAAAAAAATAAAAAAAATATAAAAAAAAAAATAAAAAATAAAATAAAATTGTGTAGTAGCTACAACTTGTTCATCAATTTTAGTCTACAGCAACCGCGGCTTCTATAACTGTCATGCCTACACTTTCGCCTTAAAAAATACCCTCACAAATAACCAACTGTATCCAACAAAAACTACGCGTGTCTTCAATCATCAAAAAAAAAAATTAAAGTAGAGAACAACTTCTGAAACTACGGCTCAAATTATTTTCAGTGTTGCCTAAACGCCAAATAAGTTTTATCACGTTTTAAGTGTCGCTGTTGTTGAAGTGCGATTTGAACTTGAGCGATAAGCAGCGCCAAGGTCAAAGTACGAAGGCATCAAAATATGAAGAAATTATTATTTTTTTATTATTTAATTTGTTTTTTTTTTTTTGTTAAAAAATAAAATTAACAAAAAATGAATCATCAAATCCAAGTGCTTGTTTTGTGTGCTTCGTCAGCCGTTGAACCATTTCCAGCACCGGATTCACCATCACCGGAACCGCTAGCACCATTGCGACTGAACGTTGCACCATCAATGCTATCACTATCATTTATACCTGGACTTGATATATTAAAAAAGGCATAATGCGGCACAAACTCTCTATCGCCATAATCATTTTCTACATCGGCGTTGATTTTTGCCGGTTTCATATGCACTGCTGTCGCGTAGTTGGGAAGGGCTGAACAAAAAATTTATTTTTTATTGAAGCTCGATTTGTTAGAAGTTCAAAAACTACTTACGTATATTCTCATCCTCAGCCCATGGACTGGGAGGTGGTGTTGTCGTCACTGCAATCACTGCAGCGCCATCTGTCGTTTCAAGCTTTTTCGCTAACAAATCTGTCTGCACCACACAACTCTCTGAGCTGGAGCATTCCGTCATTCCATTATTCTCTGCTGTCTCTACCGCCTTTGGTTGCTTTTGCACTACGTGATCACTCATTAGCGGCACATTGCCCACTGTCAGCGGCACAGCAACGACCAAACTGCGATGCCAACCCTTCACTTTAGCCGTAACTTCAACTTGATAGGCGATTTTTATTAGGCTACACAGATTGAAGCATGTGGGCGGCGTTGCCGGCACAATCAATGGATAGTTCAGTAATTTCTTGCAATTTACAGGCACACCACCAATTAGCTGCCTTTTTACAACAGAGATACGTTCATCTTTGGTTTTTGTTGGATTTTGCGTATAATAGTTTACCAGCGTTACAAGTTCAACTGTGAGTGCTTCAATTTTTTTATTCGTCTCATTTGAAATGAGTATACCAACTGCTATCGCCTGACCGGGCACATAACCCGACTGTGGTAGGGTGACTTGCAAGTGTAGCGGTGGACTTTTACATGGACCACAACACAAGGTTTTTTCATCTTCGGCTTGTACTGGCACCTTTTGATAGAATAAGAGAAAAGAAGCTTAGTTTTTTTTTGAGCCACCTTCCACTTCCTCTCGCTTACCCTTAACAAAGGCGTATCATAATTTAAATCCATCACTTTCAACACCGTAAAACATTTGGTATACGTTTGATTGAATTTCCATGGTCTTATGAGCTCCAATTTTATAAAATAACGTATGCGCCCGTAGAAGCCTTCGAATGATGAGGGACAGTGTTTAGGTAGTTGACAAGCGAAATTGTAAGTGTATATGCCGGGCTCAATCGTTATGAGCTGGTCTATTAAAAGGAGTTATAAAAGTATCAAATTAATAAGTAAGTATGTATTATATGACATCGAGCTCCAGTCTTTTCTTGCTTTCTTTATCTACTTACCCCCTTCACCTTCACAGCCACGTAAAAGTGTTTTCGTATTTAAATAATCTTCATGACCCCAGTGACGTGTTGAATTTCTGCTGTCGCCAGTGCCAGTGGTTTCGGACCACGTTGTGTCGGCAGCACCACGTATGTTCAAGACGATGCCTGTTAAGAAGTAAATAAAAAAAAAACGAAGTAAATCGATTTGGACTTTGATTTTAACTTCGTTTACGCTTCTGTAAAACTTTTTTAAATCGCTTTCCATTTCGAAATTTCAAGTTTAAGTTTAATTTGAATTTGAACTTCATTTTAATTTTTAAATTCAAAATTCAAAACACAAATTCAATTTCAATTTCAATTCCAAATTCAAGCTCAATTTCAATTTCAAGTTCAAAATGTAAAATTCCAAATTCAAAACTCGAAATTCAAAATTCAAACTCAAAATTCAAAATCCAAATTCAAAATTCATAACTCAAAATTCAAATTCAAATTAAAAATTAAAACCTAAAACTAAAAAATTTAAAATTCCAATTTCAAAATTCAAAATTTAAAGTTTAAAATTCCAAATTCAAAACTCAAAACTCAAAATTAAAAATCCAAATTCAAAATTCGTAACTCAAAATTGAAATTCAAATTAAAAATTAAAATTTAAAAATTCCAAATTCAAAACTCAAAATTTAAATTCAAAAATCAAAACTCAAAATTCAAAAATCAAAATCCAAATTCAAAATTCACAATTCAAAGATCAAAATTCAAAACTCAAAATTCAAAACTCAAAATTCAATATTCAAAATTCCAAATTCAAAACTCAAAATTCAAAATTCAAAATTCAAAATTAAAAATTCCAAATTAAAATTTCAAAATCCAAATTCAAAATTCATAACTGAAATTCAAATTCAAACTAAAAATTAAAACTGAAAATTTAAAATTCCAAATTCAAAATTTAAAAATCAAAATTCAAAATATAAAAAGTTTAAAATTCCAAATCCGAATTTAAAATTCAATATTTAAAATTCGAAATTCAAAATGAAAAATTCAATTTCAAATTCAAATTCAAAATTAATAATTCAATATTTAAAACTCCTAATGCAAAATTCAAAACTCAAAATTCAAAATTCAAATTCAAGTTCAATTTCAAATTTGTATTCAAATACAACTTCAAGTCCGCTTTCAATTTCAATTTCCACTTTTAAATTTCAAATTCACATTCAATTTCGCAATTACTCACTTTTCACCTGCTTCGGTTTATTCGCTTCCAGTGTCACCCTTCCCGTTATAATTTGTCCGGCATAATATGTGCCTAATTTATTATTATCGAATTCAATGAAACACTTAACAACCATTTTGATTGGGATTAATCAAAGAAATAGTTTCCAAAATCTTAAAGCGCTAAATAAACAATCTAACCTATGCCGATGGCAACAAATTCAACAACTGTTTCGTGAACAAAAGGCAATGCTTCTGCCCCCACTATATAAATATGTAAGTAATATTGCAAAACTTTTTTTATTTTATCTAACACCTGGTGGCCAATGAAAAACGTTATAGATTATTGATTTTACGACACTAAACAATTTTTTCATGTTTTTGTTGTTGGTTGCGCTTATCAGTTCATTGATAAATTGCTCACGCAAAAAAATAATAAAAGGAAACATTCAGTTGTCGTTTAAAAAGATATCAGCGGTGCCAAAGTTAGGAGAACAATTTTTCAGAATTGATAAACGAATTAAAGCGACTAAAGGGTAGTGAGTAAATTTTCTATTTTCATAAACAAGCTAGGAAATTCCCATCCCGCTTCGCAGTGGCGAAAAATATTTGTATGTTATAATCGGTATTTCGCTATTCCTTTATCTTTCTCTTTATGTTGCTCTTTCCCTTTCTCCATCTCTCCTACTCTCACTCTAACTTTCCCTCTAGTGGTAGTACCACTCTCTACTTGTTTCCCCCTCCCTTTTCCCGGTTTAAGTTTCCATTTTGTATTTCCCTACACACTCCATTTCCTGTTCCCCTTATCCGTGTTGGGCATTGCATCGAAGAAAGCTTTATATTAAAGGCATAATTTCCGCTTTTCATTTCGCTCAAAATATTCCGAGGGGTCATCCGGGTCCGGCATCACACCATATGATACTAATATTGCTTAGAAACATTCCGAGTTCGTCCGGTCCATGGGAATTTTCTTAGAACAGAATCTGATCAAAAATACAAATTTTGGAAATATAGCGAATACAACGCCATCTAGTGAGAAAAAATAGTGTATGTCGAGGGGACTTACCCAAAGAAAAAACTTAAAAATTGGTAAACACCCGTTCAGCAGTTTCTGAGCCCTTCCCTAACAAAAAAACCCCCTTCAAATTTATATACCTACATATTAATAATAATAATACCCAACGGTTTACCCTCCATATCCCGCCCGACCGACGCGAGGGGCGCCAATCCGCATGACGCACGGATATGTTTTTTTTTTGTTTTTTTTTTTTTTTTTTTGTGCCGAGTCGTACAGGAAGGGGTTTGTTAGGTGTCGAGATCTAAAACTATTCAGCTACAGAACAAAATTCATCAGCTGATTGTATATCATTTATTAAGTGAGGCTAGAACTATTTTTTTTATAATAAAAAGCGAGTCTGAAGTGTCAAACGTGCTGGAGTGATTATTAAAGTCATGGCATAAGCGGCGGAATGGTTCATTTAATTCGAAATTTGTTTTGCAAGGTTTCACAAATAGTGGCTTGAAATGCCTCGATACTCTACATGGAACGTTAAAATATAACTCACTTAGAAGGCACGGGCTATTTATAAGTCCAGTGATTAATTTAACCATAAAAACTATACCAAGCATCTCTCTACGACTAGAAAGTGAAGGCAAATTAATGAGTTTTAAACGAGAAGTGTAAGGTGGAAGAATGTAATCTGAGTCCCAACGAAAGTTCCGCAAAGCAAAAAGCAGGAACTGCTTTTGGACAGATTCTATTTTATCTGAAAAACACTGGTAGTGGGGATTCCAAATAATAGATGCGTATTCCAAGATAGGTCTAACTAAGCTTGTAAACAGAGCTTTTGTGACGTAAGGATCATTGAACTCCTTAGACCATCGCTTTATAAATGCAAAGACAGCTTTAGCTTTGTTGACAGTGGAGTTTATATGGAGGTTAAAGGTGAGTTTGGAGTCCATTGTGTAGATATATGTATAGAAAATTATGTAAGTTAACAAAGCACATTAAGTTGCTTCAGCCACTTTTACGTCCACTCAGCTGTTGAAAAAGTCATTTGAGAGTGGTATGACTAACCACCATATAGATAACGGCACATTAGAAGTGCATATACTATATGACTCAGCTTGAGTTAGCTTAGAAGGAATAATGAGTTAGACGTCATTTCATCTAGCTTCAGAAAATAAACTATGTAGATAAAATAATTGATCTCCCAGCTAGAAGAATTGATATTTACCTGCTCTTTGAACTTTGTTTTTTTTATGTATTTATTCCTTGAAAGACCGATTGAGTATATCGACGACTGAGTAAAGGATCAATCTATTTCAGAATTTTCTGCAATAAAAAAATACATATTGAAACAAATTCTGAAATAGGGCACAATAAAATGCAAGCTAAAGCCAGAGATGAAGAGTTCACTTTCTGTACAGAATTATCAAACTGTAACAGCAAGTGGCCAACACAAAAGAACAACAAACGCGCAAAAAGAAAAATAAAAAAAAAACCCAAAAGAAAACAATAGCAGAAACATGAATAAATGTGTACAAGGTAAATATTGAAATATTGAAGAAAGATAACTGCGCACAACACCAGCAAACTTGGCCAAAAGCGGTGAAGAGATTAAGCACCTAAAGCGCAAAGCAACAAACCCACATTCACCTGGTTCGCTTGTTCAGAGCAGCGGAAACTCATTTTACTATTATTGTATATTACTTTAGTTTACTAATGTTATGGTAAGAGTGCGGTCGGTACGGATCGTGGTAAGCAAAGCATTAACTGAACGGTTCGCGCAATAAAAAAAAACTACAAAGAAGCATATCTAGAAGTGAAATTTATAGTGAACAGCACCTCAACCAAATTTCTAATAAAAGCTAAAAAGAAATAATTAAAAAAAAATTCTAAATAAATGTGCATTGAATTTCGTCAAATACCCGCAAAATGTCTGAAAACAAAAAACTCAATAATTGTGTGATCTTATTTGATCAAAATGATTTTGGCACTTACTTTACGGGGCAAACGGTGAGCGGCACAGTGAGAATTACATTGGAAAAGGCAAAGAAATTGAAAGGTAAAAGTTGCAGTAAAACAGCTTTAGAATATAAAGATAATGTCTTTTTTAAAGAAAGAAAAAAATAAAATAAAATAAAATGAAATAAAATAAAATAAAAAAGTAAAATAAAATAGAATAAAATAAAAATAAAATAAAATAAAAATATAATATAAAATGAAATAAAATAAAATAAAATAAAATAAAATAAAATAAAATAAAATAAAATAAAATAAAAAAATAAAATAGAATAAAATAAAAATAAAATAAAAATATAATATAAAATGAAATAAAATAAAATAAAATAAAATAAAATAAAATAAAATAAAATATAATAAAGTAAAAATATAAAATAACAAAAAATAAAATAAAACATTTCAAGTTCATTAAAAATTAATCAAGCGTTATCCTAAGTGCCATATGACGGCAACGTCTAGTAATCTAATCTACTAAGTAGTAGTCTTACGTATGTGACGAATAGCTTATCAGCAGTGAGTAGATATCAAAAAGGCAAAACGAGAATGTAATGCCTACATACTTCAGGCGGGTGTGTTCACATTAATGACATTTTCTTTTGTACACAAAATCGTTGCCTACATGCTGTGCTATGAAAAAGCTAGTTATTATTGTTATTTTATTAAAAAAATGCAAGCTTAAGCTTAACTTTAAAAAAATGGGAATAGGCAGCTCTTTTCCATCGGGGGTTTTGTCTTACAATTCAGTCAGTTTCGTGCTCGTAACGCCGCAGCTGAGTCAATATATAAACTGCCTTAACCCTCGTATATTAAATGCCCAAATATGTACTATCTTTCTTTTTACATCTCTATTAATATTTATTCTATAAAATCTTTCAACAAATATGATTCTTTACGCCCACATATGTAGCAAAAGTTTGTACAAATGATTCATCAAAGCATTTGCTATTTTACTTAACCATATAAGGCTTTATTTTTCTGAAATTTCACTTGTCTCAACATAAAAGATACACATCTTGATAAGGTAAAGTTTTTTTGGGTTGCTTCGAATAAAAGCAAATTTATCAAAAAAAAAAAAAAAAAAAAAAAAAAAAAAAAAAAAAAAACAAGAAACACATTGTTGTATTAAATTTAAAATTATGGTGCTTAAGATTATAAAGAATATGCAGATACTTCTTTCGACAAATGAAAAAAATTCAAAAGAAAATAGATAAATATGTATGTATGTATCTATGTATGTTCATGTGTATTGATATTAAATTTTATTCTTATCTTATCGCCTTAAAAGCTAAGTACCTAAAATGTTATCGCTAAAAAAAGATAAATATTTACATATATAGGTACACATATACGTATGTGTATAAACGTGCAAAATCTGAGATGACAAATTTTAATTATAATAATTTTATCAAAAATTAATAGAACGGTTTATAAAGTTTCAGCTGAAATAACAACCTTTCTTAAAATATTTTTTAGTTTCAATTCAAATTATTATTCAATAAATTATTCTAGTTCACAAAAATTACAATTCAAGTGCAGAAAAGCACAATCAAATTCACAAACTTGCAATACAAATTCAGAAAATTACAATTCCAGTTCAGAATTACAACTCAATCAGAAAGTTACAATTCAAGTTCCAAGATTTATAACTCATACTCAGAGAATTACAACTTCTATTCAGAAAATCACAATCCAAGTTCCGAAAATTTCAATTCGTTCCGAAAACTAAAAACGAAATTCAGAAAACTAAAATTCAAATTAAAGAAATATAACTGAAAATCCCAAAATTACAACTCAAGCAGAGTTGGGCAAAATTTATTCGAATTACGAATAATAGATAAATAAATTTTTTTATCTTTATTTGAATAATAAATAATTTCAATTTATTTAATTTAACGAGCACAGGCCCAGGTTATATTTTATTTTTTATTTTTTAGAAACTAGAATGTACAGTTCTAACTGTAGTTATTGTACTGCAAAGTGCAATTTCGAGTCTTGGCAGAAGCAAAAGTAACCTGATGAGTCTTAGAGGGATCTAAAGTCAAACAGCTGTAGTTACATCCATGCTTAAAAAGTTTTTTTCTAGTTTTTAAAAAATAAAAAATAAATAATTTTGTTTATTCAGAAACTAAATTATTCGAGTAATAGATAATTTTCGTTTGCACATGTAAAAAAAACAAACATACAAAAAAAAATAAAAATTTTTTTTTACTATTACTCAGTTGTTTTTTTTTTTTGTACCCTGAGTTTTTATATTATTTGAAATAAAAAATAAATTTCCGAATAATTTATTCTTAGTGAATTTATCTAAATAAAAATTTGAAAAATAAATTTTTATTCGAATAATTCTCGAAATAAAAATTTATTCGAATAATGCCCAAGTCTGAACTCAATTTCAGAAAATTATCACTCAAATTCAAAAATTTGCAATTCAAACAATTACAATTCAGAATTACACCTCAAATTCGGAAAATTACAATTCAAGTTCATAAAACCACAACTCACTTCAGAAAATTACAACTCAATTCAGGAAATTACAATTCCAATTCAAACCCAACTTTTTTTCATTTATTTCCCACAGGCATTAAATTACAAATATGCGGTTATGCCGCTTGTCAGTGGCGTGAAAAATATCTACAAAAAATACCCGTAGCGAAAATAAATCCCAGCGATAGCCGTGTGTTCTTTGGTCGCGAAGATTATATAGCATCCACCACATATTTGGTTGGCGCCGAGCATTCAAGTAACTTTGTGATGGATGCTGGCACATATACATACACATTCGCCTGTCCCATACCAACGCATTGCCCGTCATCCTTTGAAGGAACCTATGGACATATACGCTATCTCACCAAGGTAACCTTCATACGAAATGGTGCTGCGGATCGTATACATAATGTTGGTTTCACGGTGCTCAAGTTGTTGGATTTGAATCAAGAGAATAGATTAATTAAGGTAAAACTGATAAGCAGTAGATAGTGATTTTTATTAGATAGATATATAGATATATCTAACGCTAACAAATTTCTTTTTCTCACCACCACAGTCACCCGCCACCATTGATGCCATGGAAAATGTCTGCTTCCTACAGTCGAAAGCTGTGCACATGAAGGTTGATCTTCAGCAAACCGGCTATGTGCCCGGTCAATATATTTTGGTTAGCGTCAATGTAAATAATCAATCGTCAGTGGATTGCCAAAAACTCATAATAATATTAAATTTGCTTGCCACATACATTTCGGATACACCCGCCTTTCACACCGTTTCGGAGAAAATATGTCTGACGAAAAAGATTGGTGGTTGTGTGCCAAAATATTGCCATAAAACCTTTGCCGAATCGATACGCATACCAGCCACAGCGCCCACCTGCGAAAACCTCAGTCGAGTTGTACGCGTCTCGTATGAGCTTTGTGTGGTGGCGGCAATGAATTCTTTAATGCGCAATCCGAGAATCGTTATGCCCATAATTATTGGTAATGTGCCACTAACGCAAGACGCGGCTGGTGATGAGGATGATGGTGTTGGTGAGGTGGATGAGGAATTGTCGGATAGGTTGGAAGAAAGCGGAGAGGCGCCTATAACATCAACACAAGCGCAAGCAACAGCGAATAATTTGGCGAATGAAAATGCTGTGGTGCGAGAGCTGAATGAAGAAGCGAGTGAAGATGATTTGGTGTTTGATTTACGTAAGTATGCGGCTTCCTTTTATGTAGATACAAAAAAGAGTTGCTTGCCATGCAAAATGTTTATATGTCGAGACTAATTAGTTCTCTTCATCTTATTTTTATATCTTTCAAATTTCTTCTAATTTTTCTTTCATCTCTTTATTTCTTTCCAGCGCCGCCCACTTACGAGGAGGCCATGTTCATGAGCACAAATATCGCTGATAACGATGCGAATACGGTTAGTGTGGATGCACCATTTACACCGCGTTATCCCGTCTACAATGTGGATGACAATGATCTGGAGCGTCGTTTTAATGATTTAGGTTTGAGTGCACCGCCAAATTTACCGCCAAAACGGCGAAGGCGTCGACGCAGACAGCAACAAGTAGCAGCGGATACCAATAATAAAGCCGAGCTTGCCAGCGAAAAAATATCAAAGGAGTCGCCAATACAAATATGAAATTATGTGAAGATTATAGCCCCGACACATAGCATACGTCAATCCGTCTACGTCGACGTATGTGACTGACAGCTCACGTACTTGACGGAGAGGTCGCCACATAGGAAACGTTGACGGATATACATAAATCAGCTGTTTGATTAACCTTTAACTACAGAGGTGGTAGCAAAAATTTAACTCTTTAGAATATTTTGTAATTTCTCTTTTAAGTTGCCCTCTTGAAATTCAGTTTTCAGTAACTTCACATCTCCTGATAATTATTGACCATTTTGGTTTTATGGAGGAATGTTTTACAAATGAGAAAAAACTCGAAAAGCAAATTGCAAAAAAAGTAAAATTCAAGAGTAGCTAAAGGTTAAGGATCAAAAGCAATCAGCTGACATAGCGACGGATTGACGTATGCCGAAAGTTGAGTGTTGGCCAACTTTGGTACGTTGCGGCGACGGATCCGTCGTACTTGTACCGATGTGCATTTAAATGCCCACAGTTTACTGAGCTGTCAGTCACATACGTCGACGTAGACGGATTGACGTATGCTATGTGACGGTCCTATTAGTTTTATATTATGATAATTAATTTTTGTGCAATATTTTGTTTAAAACATGAGAAGCCAATTTTGCGGAAATGTAACGTTGCCAGCTCGTTCTCATAACCTTGCCATTTTATCACGTGGAATTGATCATATCGACGGCTGAGAATAAGATCGCCCTATTTCAATAATTATTTCGAAAACGCCCTATTTGAAAAATTTTTTCAATAACGTCCTATTTCAGATTTTGTTCCAAAAACGCCCTATTTCAGAGAAAATTCCATATATATTTCTCTGAAATAGGGCGTTTTTGAATAATTGTTTGAAATAGGACGTTATTGAAACAAATTCTGAAATAGAGCGTTTTTGAAGCAAAATATGAAATAGGACGTTATTCAAAAAAATTTTGGAATAGGGCGTTTTTGAAACAATTTTTGAAATAGGGCGATCTTATTCTCAGCCGTCGATATGGGTGTTCTGAAAATTTTTTTGACTTAAATAAATTTGTTCCAAAATATTATAAATGATCAATTTTGTTTCAACTAAGATTTTAGTAGATAGCTTAGGACACACCGAGAAGGTAAAAAGCCGAGAGCCGTTTACGCTTTTCTACTTTCAAAACGCTACTATTAACTATAATTTGCAAAAATCCACAAATATGTAGTAAATCGAGCTTTAGCAAGCTTAAAATGAAGCCAGAAAAAGAGAACCTGTTGGTAGCTTTGTTGTTATATATATGTATGTAGTAGATACATCAATACATTAGACCGTCTCGCAAAAAAAAAAAAAAAATCGCCCTAATTGTTCTGCTATATGTATATAATAGGTAGGTATATAACATTTATGAAAAAAAAATTTTTTTCTAGACCACCCTAGATGTCGTCCGATTCCAGAAAATACAGAAAATAATTACCCACATCGTCGGCTTTTACATAAATTAGAATCTAAAAGTTCGATACAACATTAAATTTTTATCTTTTTTAGTACTCATAATGCATTTTTAATGTATCAAAAGTGTGCCGAAGCTGTACCGATATTGTACCGGTACGATACCTGATTGTTTTTTGATCGTTTTTAGCATAATACATTTTCGTAAATTGTATTCAAATTTTACCGACATTATACCGGCATATTACCAATCGGATATATTTTTTATCTTTTTTTGATAATGCGTTTTCATAGCTTGTACCGAAATTTTACCGAAATTGTACCGGATTGTTTTTTGTTTATCTTTTCCAGCATAATGCATTTTCGTAGCTTGTATCGAAATTGGTATCTAAGTGCATCAATGGCATTCTTACGATCCAAAACTAAAGAAAAGTTCGCCTTACACCCCCATATAATATTATTATGTAAGAAATTTGGGGAAAATAAACATATATTTGGGACCACTCTAGTAGTTACCCAGTTACATAAATTTTTCTTTATATCTTCAGCATTTATAGTCGTATCTTAAAGCTTGATGCAGCAATATTTTTATATAAAGAAACGAATTTTTCCGACGGAAGTTCATTAAATCTAAGTGCGTCATTCGGGTACTTATGAGCCCAGCATATCAAAGGCCATAAAAATTCAAATTAATCTTTCGCGAAAAAATTATTCAGATTAATTCTGTAGAATCCGAAATAAAATAAGTACATTTTATTCCTTTTCATTCTGGTTTTCCAACTACTTAAAATCAAAACTCATACATTCGATGGGCAGTCTAATGTACATACATACATGTACTTATAAAAATGCTACCAATAAAATGCATATTTTGGTAGTAGGTAGTTATAATTTCCTGAATTTAACATAACATCTCAAAGAGAGCCTAAAAACCTTGTTTCAAGCATACACACGTGCTAATATAAAAAAGAAATAAATAAATAAAGGTAAGAAATCAAGGTCAATTAGCTCTCAGCCAAACACTCAGTAAATTTGGTTAACTTAAAGATAAGTCTTAAACAAAACTTGTATCGCATAAAATAAAAAAATAAAAAAAAAATTTTTTTTCATTGTCAATACCAAACTATCTGTGCTCTCTAGTCTTAAATATTTTGACAATTGCAAAAGCCAAAAACAGCTGGCTAATATCAGCCGTACAAGCACAATAAATGCCGGCAAACCATGTATGTATTGGGCATATTAAAGTCAAAGTCAACTTGAGCAATTGCATGTTGACGTCACAGCGAGAAGTGCCTCTCTCAAATGCCAGAGCACAAAATAGCGCGTTTTGATGATGTCATTATTGCAGAAAAGAGCGAGTTTTTTATTAGCTAATTGTGGTAGCACTAAACAACTGAGTGCTACTAGATAACTCAGTCAAGAATAAAACATAAACAATCAATTGTTTTAGCAATATGCAAATGATCGAATCATTTACACGGTTTAGTTGCTTGAAAAAACCCGGTATTTTTCTTCCTGAAACACACGTGTTCCGCGGTAAAGTAAATCAAATCGCTTACGTATATATATATATAAATATATTCGCCCTTCATTAACAATTTGAAAACAACACTTTCTCGAAGAGAAACTTCAAACTTCGCCATTTCCGAGCATTCGCCAACATGTTTATTGGGTATACATAGACACTACACAAATAAACTTCTGCTCACTCGCTCTCACCACGCAGAAGCAAACTTCACAACTGTTCGTATGTATATTAGGGTGCTCCTTAAAATCAAATAAATATTTTCTTTCAGTCTCACCTCATAACTCGGTTAAAGTACGTTCAAAGATACAAATAAATTTTGATCCCGAACGGAGACTGTTAAAAGGCGGGTCGCAGAGTGGTCAAAGTTCAGATAACCTGAACGACACCCATTAACCATCTGAGATTGGCACCAACATTTGTATCGATGTGTATTCGTTGAAAAAAAAATTGTGTTTAATTTTTTTAACTTTATATGGTAGTTTGAACTTTTAACCCTCTGCGACACCCCTTAACAAGATGAAATTTTGATTTGGTATTTTTGAGTACAGGACTATCGATGAAGCTTAATTTTTTTTGAGTCACCATATAGTTTTATGGGCTTCGAAACCTGTGCGACAGGCCTTATGGGGTTCTATACATTTTGGGGACCACCCTAATATACGCATGTATAGATATATATTTATGTATTATTGCACTGTATAAACTTGTGTTTGCTTGTGAGTTGTTATGAATAGCTTAGATAATTTTTATGAGTGCAATGTTTCGGTTGTGCTGTCCGTCTGTTTGGAGCCAAAATATGTAGAAAAAAAAGCTGTCATTTGAACTACTTAATAGATGTTTGTATGTACTTAATACAACAACTAACTAAAAATAAATGCAAAAGCATTGATAATAAAATTATTTTTGTGTAAAAATGTGAAAGTAAAGTACCAACTAGTAATACTAGACTACGTACTAAGTATAAACGCGATTTCTTACGTTGGAAATCTATAAATGAAATCATTTTTGCATAGCCATAATGCGCTAAGTGTTGGGCGGTGTTCTTTCTTTAGATTTAGGTAATTTGTTAAAATTAGTTAAGTGAAAAAAGTAACAAATAAAGCAAAATGCCTTCAACTTGCGTATTCGAATTCGATCGTCCGCATCCAGTTTATTATAGCGGCGAAACTATTAATGGACGCGTACACTTGCATACAACAAATGAAAAAAACGTAAGAGGTGAGTGTTTTTTTGTTCAGTGTTTTTTTTTTAATGGATAAAATAGCTTAAGTATTATATACTTTAGTTCATCATGCCTTCGACGTAAGTGCAGTATATTTAAAAAGCACCAGCTTTTGTTATAGTATTGCTACCGGTTTCAAGGTTAACAAAAAACAAAACAAAATTTATATCAAAATATTAAAACAAGTATTTATGATAATCAACAAGTGGTGTTTGAAAAACCCGTTGTCCGATTAACAGCCCTATTCTTAAAAAACCTCACAACTTTTATGTGAGGAAAAATTTGTCAACATTTTGTGAGGTACATTTGTGAGGCTATTCGGTGGCAGACCTCACAAGAAAAAAGCTTAAAAAATTTACCATAGGAGGTGAGAAGTTTTTTTCTGTCAAATTTCAATTTGAACAAAAATGGAAAAACAAAAGACGTGAGTAATTTATATTTTTTTTTTTAATTTTTAAAATTTATAAATACATACATACATAAATAAATACATATTTTCCTTTACAGAAGCAACTGGAGTTAATATCCATGGCTCTAATGGATACCCCTGGTCACCTAACAGCCAAGAATCGATTTGTAAATTGTGGTTGGACATCATATGCCGCCGTGTTGGAGAGGTAGTCCAGATGCCACTATCATTGTACGAACCTGGGTATTGGGCGTTCACTGCCGTAAAAACCAGTCGATGGTTGCATACCTAAGCAATCATAATTATATAATGAATATGTTGGTACCTACATATGTATAACGAAAAGAACATACCGCTTCTACATTAATACTGTAAAATCCCTTTCTGTTCATAAATAGAGAAATAGGGGTACTTGCATCTGTTGTCGTTGGTGATACAATCCCAATGTGTGTACAGTCGATTGCACCGACAGTAGCCTTTATTGCAAATGTTGTATAAAACCTGTAGTCAAATTCACAGTTGCGAACTTGTATATTATTTCTACGTGTGAAGATATGATTTGTAGCTTACCCCCTCTTGATATCCGTCATCTCTTGCAAAGTTGAAGGGAATCTTATTTCACTGCCCTTTAAATCCACAATCAGCTTTGAGATATATGTTAATGAACGGGACACCGATGACTGGCTCATTGACATCATATAGTTATTTCCTACACATTTCTGATATGAGCCTTGTCCATAGAAGGATAATGATGACAGAAACCGCAATACAAAAGGAATTCTAGACGTCTGACGATCGCATGGCTCCAAATCTTGTATCAATGCTTGACACATGGTTTTTGGTAAGCGGAACATTTGTATAAACAAATCATTTTGCAGGGAAAATGGATCGCTTTTATCCCTGAGACTTTTCATAAGCCTTCTTCTCGCCACTGTTTCTTCCTGCTCCTCAAGAGCTGTCGCCAAAACAATGAGCAACAATTCCTCCATGAAAAAAAACCATTTTTACGACACAAAATTTCAAAATATTTTCAACAGTTTTTGTATTGTGAGCTGCATATTCAGTCATCACAAATTTTCTCACAATTATGAGCTTTTGAGCTTTTGAATTTATGCCAGAATAAGTGTAGCCTCACAACTGTGAGAAACGTCACAGTAGTGAGTGCGGTGAGTTTTGTGAGGTTATTAGAATAGGGCTGTAAATCTTCTTTATGAAAAAGGTTAATCTAAAAATTGTATATATTTCTTGCTTAGTAATAACTGACATACATCCGTACATATGTACGTGTGTATGTACCTATTGATCATCTATAAAATTTTATTAGCATTAAATTTTTGCTTTCACAAATGACTTATTCATGCGAATGCGCTTATCTTTTCTGTGAAACAAATTATTCTGTATTCATATTTGCTAGTAGTAGGTATATGTACATTAGGCCGTCTCGCCTTATAGGGACCAAAAAAAAAATGTCCACAGTATGCCTGTTCTCTAAAATTGTTTGCCATAAAATTTCGGTAGGGGTTTCCGCAGACATTTTTTTTGTAAACTGAACCTAAATGGCCACAAGATGCGAAAAACGTATGTATATTTTTTAGAATATTGAACGTGTTTGTTTCGTACAGAGACGGCAACACTGGGCGAGCGACCTGCCGCACAGGTGAAGCCGCCTCTGAACGAAGGTAGTAGTTCAGTTGTAAATGTGAGCTCGTGCGGTGCGTGTCGGTGCCGCTTTAAATAAATAAGGGTTTTTCTGGCATCGGCCTTTTCCCTTACTTTGTGTTTGTTTTTTTATTTTCTGAAAAATGATGCTATCGGCGGGAACGGTGTTTTATTTCGAGTTCTACTGAACCGATCGAAATAACTTATTTTACAAAAGTTTAATAATTTTTGATTACGTTTAACATGCATGCATAACAAAGTACATTAGGGTGGTATAAAATAAGCACTGGGTGGAGGTGATCCCATTGGCGCACATAGGGTTAATAATATTTCATAGCATAAATCGCCATTTCGAGCCAACGGCATTGCTATATTAAACTTAGAGATCGGACTATAAATACCGAAGATATGAAAAAAATATATTTGCGCTACATCTAGCGGCGTTCAAAAAAAAAAAAAAAAGAAACAATTTTTTACGGAAATGTTCTCCAAAAAGACATCATATCGACGTTTCCAAAGAATACTGTACTAAGTCTGAAAACTATGTTTTGCAGGGAAAGCTCTCAAAGTTTAAATTCGATATGAAACTTCAGTTGTATGCTAAGTATATTTTCACTTGTAACTTCTATTTGTATTGAACGATCAATACCAAAACTGGAAATTATCTAAGTTAGGGTACGCTTTTCATAAAATCGTAAGAAAAAATAAAAACTTGCCTCGTTGTTTTTCATGGTAAGCTTTCAAAATTTGTATTCTGTAAAAATCTCGAATTGTATTATAAGTACACTTTTGTTTATAACTTTTGATTGGATAGTCCGATTGATACCAAAATTTTACAACATCCAAATTAAGACGCGTTATACTTGAAAACACCAAAAGGCAAACGTATTAGTTGACTTATTGTTTGGAAGCGTCGATATGGTGGGAAGGGGGGCCGTACGGCGAACTTTATTTTTTGCGATACGATCTAATGTAGGTACATACATACGTACATACGAGTGCATATCTCACCGTACAAAGAGGGACTGTTGAATGAAATAGTTATAGTATTTATTCTATAGTATTATAAAAATCGAAATGGTTTTAGTGTGTATGAATATGTATATATTTTCACTTCAGCAACATTCAAGTTATGGGAAAAATTCTTGCTAATACCACATGCTCATTCTTTTTGTTGTACATTTTCCACTAAATCTTCAGCTTTGGTTCAATTTAAACAGTTGAAAAGTACGACAGGTCAGTTACATGGAGTATGGAACACGTAAAGTGCATGTATTGTAAATTTGCGAACTCGAATTGTGATTTTCTGCACTTCAGTTGTAATTTCCTAAATTTAATTGTAATTTTCTGCATTTCAGTTGTAATTTTTCTGAATTTAATTGTAATTTTCTGAATTTAATTGTAATTTTTTGAACATGAGTTGTAATTTTCTGCACTTGAATTTTAATTTTGTGAATATGAGTTGCAATTTTCTGAATTTAATTGTAATTTTCTGAACTTGAATTTTAATTTTGTGAATATGAATTGTAATTTTCTGCACTTGAGTTGTAATTTTCCGAACAGGAATTGTAATTTTCGGAACTTTTTGTAATTTTCTAAAACTATGAAATGTTATTTTCTGACTTTAAACTGAAAATTGCCTACTAAACCTTTCTTTTCCTCATAATTCACAGAAGTTAGCATTATCTTCGAAGGCGAAGCCAAAGTGCACTGGGAAGAAAGTCGCACGCGTTCACATGACGGCAAAACCGAGCATTACACCGAACATTTTCGCGCCAGCGAAACTTATTTACACACAAAAACGCGCGTGCATGGCGAGGGCAAGCTACAACCGGGCACATACACTTACACATTCGCCATACCACTGCCGCCGGAATGTCCCAGTTCGTGTGTGGAGGAATATGGCAAAATTTTCTATGAAATTTCACTCAAACTTGATCGACCATATCGTTTCGATAATGTTTTCAAGCAACCGCTAACGGTGCTGTATCAAGTGGACTTGAATAGGCAGCCCGATTTGTTGGTGAGTTCTTCTCCTTCTGAGTTATACTCACTTGGAATTTAATGAGCTTGAATGGCTACTAATTTTGCTAATTTTTTTTTTTTTTGTTCTACAGATGCCCCTGCATGGCGAAGACATCAAATACTTTTGCTGTTGGCCCTGCTCATCCGGTCCGGTGATCTCTACGCTGCTGATACCCTTCGGCGGTTATGCTCCCGGGCAGCGTATAAAATATAAACTCGAAATCGATAATCAATCGACTGGTTATGATTTGGAAGATGGCATCGAGTTGAAGCTAATACAAACTTACACATTTGTGGCGCACACGCCGCATCGTAAGACGCGTGATCGTACAAATACGTTGGCGCGCACGACGCAGGGTTCGCAGTGTCTAAGACTATCGAAGCGTGTAATTGATGGCGAATTGTTGATACCGTCTGTGCCGCCCACCTTAGAGATGGGTTATATAATTAGTGTGCGTTATGTGATTAAAATGTCCATTTCAACTGGTTGCTGTCACACGGACTCGGAAATATTGATACCGATTAAAATTGGTACAGTGCCTTTGGCGCAAAGTGCAACAAATCCAGCAAATGCAAGAGCTTTGATGCCGACCGCACCGGAAGAGTCAGATACGCCGTTTGGTGATGATGTGCCACCAGATTATGATAAATTTAGTATGCTAAAAACAACTTTTCTTTTTTTATATTAATTTTTTACTTATGCCTTCCTTTTTTTCTTCCAACAGAACCACCGTCCTTTGAAGAGGCCACCAGTATTGGCGGCAAATTTATTGATCACGATGTCGATTATCATAATCGTACCGATGACTTTATACCGAAATATCCCATGTATACAAATTTTGCTACACCAACTGCACCACCGGAAGCTGAGGACAATGCGCCACTGTTGCGAGCACCGGCGAATAATAATCCGTGATAAGGGAGCTTAGCTCAGTGGATCGAATAACTAAGTGAATACTTGAATAGAACAAAACATATATACTCAGGTTCCCCAGATTTAGTTAAACAAAGCTTATGTAAATGAAGTTGAGATACTTTCTATAGAACTTATTTGATATTAACTAGACTTAAGTAATAATTTTGGTACCTAATAAAAATGATGGGGAATTGCTTTTTCTCCAATGCGATAAAATTAAAAAAAAAAACTATTTCGTTGCTCCGGAAGAAGAAAGACGCATGCCAGTAATTTGTCGACGAAAAAAGGCGCATTAAAAATATGTCGGGGAAGAAAGACGCTTTACAAAACATGTCGACGAAGATAGACGCATTAAAAAATATTTCGACGAACAGAGACGCATTATAAAATATTTTTACGAAGAAAGACGCATTAGCATTAATATTGACAAAGAAAAATAAAAAATCGAATACGTCTTTCTTTCCTAAAAAATATTTAAATGCGTCTTTCTTTATAGTAAAAAAAATAAAGCGTCTTTCTTCGTTATCAAAAATAATAAAGAGTATTTCTTTCGAAAAATATTTTTAATGCGTCTTTCTTTGAAATAAAAAAAGTTTGCGTCTTTCTTCCTGAACAAAACAGTTTGCGTCTTTTTTCTTCTATAGCGACGATTTGTACTGAGCGAGTAAGCAATAGTAACGAGTAAAATTGCCTAAGCGCAAAGTTATTGAACGAGTGCGGAATAAGATTGTGATGGGCCGGATGAATCTATGGTTTTTCCAAGCACTCAGGCATATTTACCCATTGTACTTAAGGCATTTAGAAAGGATCAGGATGTCTGGGGCAAAGATGGGATGTGGAATCAGATTATTTTCTTTTTTGTTGTTTTTTTTTTCTTTTTTGTTGTTTGCTTTTCCGACAGGGTAGGATTGTGATGTATTGTGGAACGAATTTCCGTCATCCCTTGTCAAGTTTGATTTGCTTATAAACCGGTTTCGGCTATGTGCCATCTTCAGTATCTTGGGGAATTCGAACGAAACAAGATACTGAAGATGGCACATAGCCGAAACCGGTTTATAACCAAATAAAACTTGACAAGGGATGACGGAATCAGATTCCTTTACAAGTCTGAGAAATGGTAGAGAATGTGCATACGCCATTCTCAATACATCCGATCCGAAAATGCGTAATCTTATTCTAGCGAAGGCCGGACAGGTGCATAGAAAATGCTTTGAATCGGTCTCCAGGTGCCAACCGGATCCAGTACCATATTCCTTTTTTCATCCGTCTGAATTAGAGCTTACGATTTCTCAGGTTCGAGCGAGACGAGATTTCTCGCGAGACTCGAGTTCTCGCGACATTCTCGAATCTCGAAAATCTCGAAAGGCTCGCGAGCTTCTCGACATTCAACTACATCGCAGAAATAGCGGTTTAAGCATACTATGCTGTTTCGCGGATTGTTCTGCTTGTATGTACTTACATGTGTATGAATATGTACCATTTACGCCATTCCCAGGTGTATTTCACAAAATTCCGAGTGAAATACAATTAAAATTTCATAATATACAATATTTTCTTTCCAATGACATACGAGAAATTTTTGATATTCATATTTTTTGACACAATATGTTATCGAGAAATCCGAGAAACGAGATTTAATCGAGAACCCGAGTCTCGGGTTTCTCGATCCTCGAATTTCTCGACACTGCTCGAGATCGAATCGTAAGCCCTAGTCTGAATATATAATTTTCTTCGATCCTTCTAGTAGAGTTTCTGGATCCCTTCATTGATCTCCTGTTGGAAAATCAACAGTTTATCGTCTACCAAAAGATACTCGGTGTACCAGCTTGTCATCGCGAAGGAGTGCAGCCGACACATGGTTTTCATAGCGTCCTCTTTGATCACCAAATCCAGAGGGGGCAGGTTGAACAAATCATTAAGGGCAGTACCTGATGTTGTACTCATTGCACGCTTAATGCTTTCTGCAGCCGGTTCAGCGTATTAACCGCGGACTTAGCCATTGTTCTATGCTACCACATTACAGCGGAGTATGCGATAATCGGTCTGACCAAAGCTGTGTAAATCCACATCACCATTGCTCGTCTCTGACCGCAGGTCTTGCTGAAGGTCTTTTACACTGTCCAAAGGTTTCTCCTCTAGAATCATTCCTAGATATTTTACCTCTTCGGAAATACTTAAGCTAACAGTTTTGGGTACCGGGAGGTTGAAACCTTTCAGCTTCCTCTTCCGTGTAAACAAACCCAAGGTCGTCTTGCTAGAATTAACGAGTGTACTCAACAGCGATTTTACAGACTGCAGCGATATGAGATGTCGTTTAACAATTCTTCTAGTCTAGCTTTTGTGGATGTACTTAGTGCATGTAGTAGTGAAAGCAGGTACTCCATATTTTTGTCATACAAATTATTTAGCCGAAGCCAAAAATGCAAAGTTTTTATATAATTTTTCAACACTTTTATTAATCTATTTTGATAAATTCATGTTAAATTTCATAACTATTGAAGACTACCGCTCTCGTATGACTACCGCAATATAAACTATGAGCCCTTCCTCAACATTAATTACGTTCCCTATCCGGTACACGAACACAATTCTCTGTACTTTCATGCCCCTGCAGCATGGGCGCTGTACTCATATCATAATACAAATATTTTGGTTTAAATGTGAGTTCCTCTTTCTTGCCTTTATTTTTCTTTGTATCGGCATTGAATTTTGTTTTAGGCATGTAATCTGCTTCACGGAATGTGGATGAAGCTGAAATGTTATAAAATAAGTGGTAATTAGCACAATTTGTAGAAAAATTTTTTATAAAAAACATACCTAAAGACATCATTGACACGCTCAAATTCGTTACTTCCGCAGATGGCGCTGTTGCGCCTAAAAAATCACTCGGCCTCCTACTTGTTGACGTCGGTAAATAGTGCTCGCCAAATGCGATATCGGAGGGCCGTCGTTGTTGACTCATGCTCAAATCATACATGGAATGCGAAAGCGCGGGTTTTCGCTCTTGTTGCCAGTGTTGCTCCGTCATATTCAATGCTTGTCCTTCTCCGGCTTGCTCAAAACAACTCGCTCCTACAGTAATAGGCATTTTCGCCTGCAAACAACGCCTCACTCTCCTTGTACTCACACGCACACTCAGCTGGTAACTTATTTGCAAACAATGACATTCACCGGCATCGATTGTGGGCACAGTTTGTGGCACGCGTAGCGCATGCAAATGCTGGCTCGTCGTTTCGCGTGTATCACCCAATTCATCCACGGCCTCAGCTATGATCGCCAGCAAGTACTTGGTTATAGTTTTCTTGTGACCATGTGCGGCTGTGATGCGTAAAATGCGTTGCAGCTCAAAACTTATCACGCAGAGTTGCAATTTGTCTGGGTTGTGTATTTGAGTGTGTATGGAGATGAGTTCATTGGCGCTGAAGTGTGTTCGCTCCAAGCGTACAAGCATTTCCATGGGGTGTTCCAAAATTTTTAAAAATGGCAATTGCTCTGCAAATTTTATTTCAAATTGAGCGTTGTTTGTGTTGAGCTCTTTTTCGTTAGAGTTTTCTAACTTTGGCGGTTTAAGCACGTTTAATTGTTTGCTATACCAGAGTTCACGTTTATTCTTGTGCTCGATGTAAACTTCAAGCGTGTAACGTATATGAGCATTAGGGCTTTCAAAGCTTGACGGACATTTATCGGGTAATGCCACCGTGAAGGGGTAGACGTAAGTGCCGCGTTCTATTACCTTTGGAATTGCTAAATAGGAGAGAGAGAAGATAATTTCAAAAGAGTGTTTTAGCCAATTGAGGTTAGTTAGACTGAAAAGACAAACCTTCTTCGGAGCCTACAAAATAATTTACAGTCGACAGAAAGTCTTCGCGATTTGCATAAACTTCCCAACGATGCTGTTCGGACTGTTGACTAACAGCGTCCTGACTTTGCTCAAATTCATTTTCAGCGCTACTCTGTGACTTCTTGCGGCCCTCTAGCTTTTTCAGCACCTGCCATTGTACATCAGCAAAGCCGGTATATTTGAGGAAAACAGCTGCAGGTTAAAAAAAAATATAAATATCAGTTTAAACCAGACCTGGGTAATTTCAAGTACCAGTACGACTTGTGACAAGTACATTTTAAAAGAATTGTACTGGTACTGATACTTGCATTCCCAAATTTTCAAGTACTAGTACAAGTACAAGTACAAAGAATTGAAAAAGAATTGAAGTTTTAGCAAATACATCAAAGTAATTGAAAAGAATTGAAAGTACTTGAAAAGAATTGAAAAATGTGCTTGAACCGATTTTTCAATTCTTTTCAAGTACTTCAAAAGAATTGAAAAATCGATTCAAGTACATTTTTCAATTCTTTTGAAGTACATTCAATTCTTTTCAATTACTTTGAAGTATTTGCTAAAACTTCAATTCTTTTTCAATTCTTTTTACTTGTACTTGTACTATAAAGTATTTAAGTACGTAATAGTCCAATTACTACTCAGTATTACCCAGGTATGTTTTAAACTCATAAAAAGCTGTTTATAACATTTTATTTCCGTTGCTCGCAATTAAAATATGATTCATTAGCGCAAAAAAGAAACAAACGCAACTCTTTATCAAGTATCTTCTTGCTTTTATTTACCTTTCAACAGCAATCGTACATCTAATGTCAATATCACACGTCCCGTAAGCTTATCGCCTGGTTCATAGCTGATTTTCGGATTGTCCAGCAAGACTTCGCAATGCAACACAGACATGTTAAAAATATATTTATTATCTCTATCTGTATATGAAATATTAATATTTAACTGTAGGCACTTTCTTCTTTCAAAATACTGTCAGTGCTTCACTCACTTCGATGTTTGTTGATAGACTGTTTGGTTTGTGGTTGGTCTTTCAGATTAATAAATCAATTTTAGCAATACGAGTTCTTTTACCACCATCGATATCTAATCGCAAAAGCCTTCTAATTATTTGTGTAGATATTTTTATTGATTTTTGTCATCGTACAAATGTGTCATCAAAGTAATACCCCAATAAACCAAAAGGCTTGAAAATAATATTATAACAAGCTTACAAATATGAGCGTTAAGCTTGAGAAACTATTGTGTAAACTATTGAAAAAGTTTTAAGAACACTTGTAGAAAAATCAAAACGACACCCTTTTTATAAGTTTACAAATATAATTGTAGAAAAATATTACTTGTGAAAGCTTGTTGTAAGCTTATAAATGCAATTGTATGCATAAATAGTAGAAAAAAGAAAAAAATAAATTTTTATTTGCTTTTTTTTTATTTTCTTTCCTTCTTCACCTTTACTGCAATGTTCTTTATTTTATATTCTCCTCCTGTTTCGAACCATGACATCAACCTAAAATTCAATCCAACGGCATCATATAGTCGGACATTCAACATTATATTGAATTTTATTGAGGCTTTTATACTTCCCTTTTCCGAAAGAGGAATAATGAATTATATGAGTCATTGTGAAACCAAAATTTAAAAAAAATTTACGACAAGTTTAAAACAATCTTACTCGTAATAGTTTTTCATGCTTTCATTGCATGTGTAAAGTAAGCTTATTGTAATATTGTTTTCAAGCTTCTTAGCATAAGGGGTATTGAGAAAGGCTTACATAAAGTAAGTGTTCCTCAATTATTACAATCATGCTTGTGAATAAGCTTACAATTAAGTTTATAAAAACTGTATTGCTATAAGCTTACAATGGACAATTGTTATAAGCTTGTTCTCAAGTCCTATTACATTTCGCTTACTTCCTGGTCTGTTGGGACGTATCTAGGCAGTGGAGTAGTTGATTGGAAATAATGTTTTGATTATGATATGACTGACACTTTAAAAATGCGCATATTTGCATTCCAAGATCAATACATATTACGTCGCTGTTGGCAACATTAAAGACCATATGTGGTCTATGTGAGGGATCACTGTATCTAAGCCAACGTAACCTAACCTAAGCTAACTGATACTGAGACCAACTGAAGCCTCATAAACCAAATGATTCAAACAAAATCGAGCGCGTAGACGAACTTTCGTAAATTGCTTGTTTCATTCTCTATAACTACATATAACAATTTGAGTCTTTAGTCCCATTCCAAATAGTTTAAGCCAGATGTGCCCTTTTTTGGAACTATTTCAAATTCAGTGCCAACGATGACACTGTCTCTAGAGAAAATAAATTAGCAAGTGTTCTCCGAAAGCTCAGGTTGAGGTGAAGTTAAACAAGGCACTGAAAGTTTTCGGACAGTGTAGAAGAACCTTCAGCAAGACCTTGGGTCGGTTTGAGACCAGCAATAGTGATGTGGATTTACACAGCTTTGGTCAAACCGATTATCACGTAATCGGAGATTTATGCCATACTAAAAGCAGCAGAATGGATAATTGATGAGAGTTGGCGTGAACACAAAATTTGTATCTGCACTCTGAAAAAAAAAAGTTGTAAATCTAAAGACTTTCGCTGTTAAATCAACTACTTTCCGCAGTTGAAATGTGCCCAACAACGCTCCGTTGTTGTTTCAAAGGTGCGAGCGTTGTTGATTTAAGTCAATAACGGAGATTGTTGGAAAAAATTTTCACCTAAAAATAAATTTTTGTTTACATTTTACTCTTCATCTTCTCTCCGCCCGGGTCCCAACTGCGAATATGTAGCCTCCGCTTTTTCTCCTATTCTTCTCTCCTTCTTATCATTCACTGGTTGCTATCTTTATTTCTTATTCTGATTTTTCTTCTTTATTTTATATTCTCCTCCGGATTCGAACCATGACATCAACCTGAAATTCTATCCAATCATCACATAGTGGAACATTCAACATTATACTGAATTGTAGTAACCTATTTATACTTCCATTTCCTAAAAAGGAATCCATGAATTATTTGAATCATTGTAAAAACAAAATTAAAAAAAAATTTTGTTTACAACGGAAACTGTTGGGTCAAATACTTTTGCCTTTAAATCAACAACGGGGAGAAAATTGTTGCTAAAAATAAACTTTTTTTTGGATTTTTCTCTTCATCTTCTCTCCATCATTATTTTTTTTGTTGGTTTTCTCACAAAAAATATTTTCTCAGAAAAAAATTTTTAAAGGCAAGCAAGTTTTTGAATCAACAACGCCCGTTTTTGAATAAATTGTTGGATCAAAAACTTTGCTGTAAAAACAAATACTTTTGCTGTTGAATCAAAGACGGAGATTCAACAGCCGAAAGTTGTTGGTTTAACTACGGGTATTTTTTTCAGAGCAGCGACAGGCAGGAAAAGTGGAAAACTGATAGCACTGAAAACTGCGCGAACCTCCTCCAAAATTGTTCACGAATGTAAGTTGAAGATTGTCTCAGTAGCTCCGCAGCCAATCATAGGATCAAGTGTAGCGGGCACTGTGAACTACATCAGGGACACCATGAGGGAAATTCACGTAAGACGCTGGAACTCCACGTATTCCTTTAAAATTACAAAGTAGAAGAAGAAGTAGAAAAAGAAGAAGAAGAAGAAGAAGAAGAAGATGATGAAGAAGAATAAGAAGAAGAATAAGAAGAAGAATAAGAAGAAGAAGAAGAAGAAGAAGAAGACGAAGAAGAAGGATACGAAGAAGAAGGATACGAAGAAGAAGACGAAGAAGAAGAATAATGAAATGAAACATTCACAGCAATTCCAGCCTTCTATTTAAGTTTTCTGCTTTATTGTCGAAAACAGTTTTGAAGCATTTAGATTTGCGTAAATATTTTTCTCAAAAGAACTGCTCCCAGACTAATACTAGCGCATCGAAATTAAATATATATTTATATTCGAAAATGCAGCGTACATACATTTATACATAGTTATATAATACGTAAGAAAGCATAATAAATATTTCATAAACTTCAAAAATGAGGTATTAGCATACATATTTGGCGAGTGAATGGCAAGTTGCTTAATATTATCTAGACACTATTTCGGCACTTTAGATTTTCAAATTTGGCACTTAAAATTCTTTTTCATATGCTGAAAATACTACAAAGCACTGAGTGAGCACAAAAATCCGTTTAAAATATATCCAAAATACATCATTGGAATATATCTTTATAGCCCATGATTAGAATATATCTCCATCGTCACCCGATTAGAATATATCTTCATCGTACCCCGATTAGAATATATCTTCATCATCGTCATCATCATCATCATCTTCACCACCAGCCGGTTCTCTTCTTCCATTCTCATATTCACTCATTTCATTCATTTCGTTCAATTGCTCATCGGTCTCACTCAAAACACCAAAACTTGAACCAAATGTTTCCAAGCTGCGTCCCGTATGTCCTGTACCCAGTGAACCATAAGAACGATAATAATTCAGACTCAATGCCGAGTCGGCCGTTGTATTGATGGCTTGTGTTGAAGAGGCTACGATATCATAGCTAGGGAATTTCGGCAATTTAATGGTCTGTTGATGTTTTGGTGTGCGTTGATCAGAAGCTTGGCCTACGCTATCCAGCGTCTGTTGGCTGCTTAGTGTGGCAAAACTGAAGGAGGGTGGCACTGAAAATGCAAGAAGAAATGCAAATGAGTGAGTATCTATACATAGCAAAGATTCTGGAGTACAAGATGAGACTTCCGCTGCATAGCTCAGTCTATTTTACTCACAACAACTATCGTACGATGGCGGCTCATCATCCTCATTATTATTCGAAATATCTTGTGCAAGCATTCTGCGTGCTTCCGCACGTAGACCACCCGCTGCATCGGTTGCTTCATCGTCATCAGCGCTAGCGTCAATAACATCAACACCATCGTCCTCAGCATCAGCATCATCATCATCAATATCCGCCTCAGTTTGATTAATCTCCACCTGCACACTCCAACGCTCACCAGCGCCCTCACCATCACCATCACCATCCTCTGTTGACAGTTGTTGTCTGCTTATACGACGCGGTTGAGTTGTATGCACCGCTTGTTGTTGCTGTCGTGACAAATCACGTTGTTCCAATGGCACTGTGCCAATTACCACTGGCATTGACAGATCTGTATCATAATGAAAATTGCCAGTTTTCAATTTAACTTGCAGCGTATAATGTATAAAAACAATATAATTCGGATTCAGCGTTGATCTTGGCGTATCGGAGGGCACACATACGGTGGCATGATACATGCGCTTCGTGAGACGCAGCGTACGCTCGGTAATGATACTTTTCGCCAAAGTTTTTGTATAAAAATTACGCTTGTATGGTTGACGTGCCAGAAAAATGAAATGTTGCTTAAGCGAAGCTTCAACGCTGGCGATGTCATAGTGCGGCGATTGATTGTCCACTTCCAAAAAGAATGGAATCTGTTGGCGTGGCACGAAACCGTTGTAAGGCAGTAGCAGGGTGTACATAATGGGGCCGGAAGTGCAGGGCCAATTGCAGAGATACTTGACATTTTCATCGCGTATAGGTAGCTAAATAGAGAGGGAACACAAAATGATTTAGAACAAGTAGGTTAGAATAAATTATGTAAAAATATCTAAAGAAGAACTAATCTCATACACTCACCTTATACTCTGGATTATGATTCAAATTCAATGTTTGCACCACTTGTATTGGCTTACGAAATGTCTCATCAAATGTCCATGGTTTGGCAATTGTTAAGGATATATTGTATGCAATAAAACCGTATGGTCCCTTACATGAGGACGGACAACCCGTGGGTATGCGTAACCTTAAGCCATAGACATGTGTGCCAGCACGAAATTCATTGCTTTCGAATACGTTCGTGCGTGTATATAAATATTGTTGATGTCCACAATAATTGGCCGAATCACTTTTGCCGCTGAGTGACCATTGCACACGCGCCTCTCCCTCGAGCGTAACGAAAACGGCTGTACGAGAGTTGAGGAAAATAAGAGATGATTTACAATAAACTGACTAATATCATGTTCAGACATAAAAATTAATTAAGTCAATTGGGGTTGATTGAACATCTTTAGATTTGGTGTTCAGACATATTTAATTTACTTGGCCCATTTAACAGGTCGGCTCAAGATACATACACACATACACGCCGTGAGCTGAATATCAAACTCTCGTGACCTAAATGTCAAAATTGCAAGGAGGACGAAATAATTTGACATTCATCTCACAATTTTTACCAATCGTAAACACGAATGCATGTATAAAATAAGCAGAAATAAAAACAAATTTGATAGGTGATGAAGAAGAACAAGAATGCAGCTGATCCGACGAACCAACCTGTTTAGTGGACACTGACGCTAATCACATTTCTCTTTTCATGACATTTCATTGTACTTATGAAACAAGCCTTTTAACAGGGTTGCATGCAGAATTGTTCTTCATTAACAACTCATTAATTTCTAATGAAGCATTAACTTGGTCAATTTTTGTATGGTAAATTGAGAATCATTGGGCTTGAAAATTGAATGAAGGCTCTTAATGTTCAATTAAGGTTGTGTCTGAACATAACATAATTTTTAATCACTTAAATTAATAAATTTTTATGCTTGCATGCACACATTAGCATATTTCAACTGAAAGTTGGTTAAATTTTGGTGTTATTCTCGATGTAGAAGTAAAATGCTATCGGGTAAGGTCAGGCTTTAGTGGCTGGCGAGAAATAAACGCAACTAGACTGCATGCATAACTACCCAGTAGAAATTAGCTGGAGCACTCCCTTGCTGAACAACCAATTAATGCTACAGACATCCCTAATGTTATTTCACTTATTTCTTCAAAAACGCAAGAACTTTCTTTTAGACAGTTGAAGGCTGTTTGATGGACATCCACAAGCCTTAGACTTCAATATTCTCTCCTTAGCTTCAATACTCATTAATACTCATCGTTGTAGTCTTCATGTACGGCGCAGAAGCATAGACAACGCCAAAACCAAATGATATGACACTTAGAGTATTCTAGAGAAAAGTTCTTCGGAAGATTTATAAACATTTACGCCTTAGCGAAGGCGGGTATCGATGGAGATTTAATTATAAGCTGTACGAGCTTTAATCAGTTCAATCCACATTGTTTAGTGAATAAAACTCCAGCTGCTGCGTTGGCAAGTGCATGTCGTGAGAATGGGAGAATGGATGGGATGCTAACCGAGGAAGTATTGCTATCGAAACCCGAGGAAAAGAGAGGGGAAAAGGGAGACCCCCACTGAGTTGGGAAGGTCAGAGGAAGAGTGACTCGGCCTAATTTCCAATTGGTGCCAGGCAGAAACAGAAACAACTGGCTTTATTGAACTCTGCCAAAATCGTGTATACGGTTACGCATTAAGAAAAAGACGAAGAACAAGAGAAGAAGAAGAAGAAGAAGGAGAAGAAGAAGAAGAAGGAGAAGAAGGAGAAGAAGAAGAAGAAGTAGAAGAACAAGAACAAGAACAAGAAGAAGAACAAGAAGAAGAAGAAGAAGAAAACGAAGAAGCCGACTACATCAAATAAGTAGTGAAATTCTATAACCATTCTCTTATTCGAGAGCGAAGATATAAAACTGGAGTTCGATTGCAAACTGATTAGAGAAAAAACGAAAATTGGAAGTGCCCAGCAGAAAATTTTTGAAGCGCCCTCCCTTATTGAACATTATTTCATAGAACACTCCTATTAAGCAACCAGGGAATTATCTGCAAAGTCACTTCCATAATTTATGAACTCCTATTTTTTCCACTATCTACAACTAAATATCTGCTTTTAGAACAGTCTTTGTGATCTCCTACTTTTTTTTTGGATAATTGTATTTGTAATTGTATTGTATTTAATTTTTTTACACTGTATAGAGCGCTCGCCCCCCAAGAGCATGTAATGTAAAATACAGCACTCATCACAAGCTTTTCCTGCTGGGTATACAGTATATTTTGTTTAAAAACCAAAAGCATTTTGTACACAGTTTTATTGGTGAATGAATGGCCGCTGTGGTGCAGTGGGTAGAGTGCTCGCCTGCTATGCCAGAGGTCTCGGGTTCAAACCACGGTCCGAGCAAAACACCAAAACAATTTTTCTAATTAGTAAAAATCCAATTATTGGGTTTTTTAAGAGCAGCGGTCACCTCTCGGCAGTGGGCGGCATACCCTCCGAGAGTATTTCTGCCATGAAAAAGCTTCTCACAAAAAATGCATTCGCCGTTCGGAACCGGCATAAAACTGTAGGTCCACCCAATTAGTAGGAAAAACAAAGAGGAGCACACCTCGAATTGGGAGAGAAGCTCGGCCATAAAACTCGTCAGAGTTATAATAGCGCCATTGTATTATTATTATTATTATTTATTGGTGAATGAAGGTCGTAAAGAAGTCTTCAATCTTTCCTTAAAAGCCAAGTTTCATTTTTTTTAACTTTCCAGTCTTGGATATACTTTTTTTTCCTTCCCTATCGACTTAGTCAAACAGCCAGCCATTTCTCTCCTGCTGCAACTTCTCTGGTCAGCTCGTAAGTTTTCTTTTGTCTTCTGTAGACTTTCGGCATGGAAATATGAAGGCTCGCTGCCCTATATAATCGCTCTATGTTATCCTAATCCTAAAGCTGACTCATGTAATCAGAGACCCCTTGCGCTTGCTAAAAAATAGTTCGCACATCACAAAAGTGTTTAATCCACCAATTGAGAAGGCACAGCATTGAAATACGCATATCGTCGTTTAAACTTCATAACCGCTTAAGTGAAACTTTCATAGCCGCCTATGCCAAAATTGAGATTTGCCAACTTTAACTCTTGGCGTCCAGCTCTAACGATTCGTAACATAAATTTAGTTTTTGGTTAACTCGGGAAGCTCTATATTTCCTTGCAATGTTCTTTTCAGCTCTGAAGCCGTAGAGTTGGGGATCAGGAATTAAATTTTAATTTTTGGCACAAATGTCGGTTAGGCGGTTATGAAAGTCTCACTTAGGCGGTTCTGAAGTTTAAACGGCGATATGTATGAATCTGAATTTTTATAGCCAAGTGTATGTGTTTATTAAAGGCTAATAAAGGTAGGTTTTTGATGATTGAATCATATTATTTGATTTGTGATTTCACTAAACCAAACCACAAGCAATTCTTTCTGCAATTCAATTATTGCTTTTTTTTCTGTTTTAAGCACACTTTGATATTTCACAAAATTTACCATTAACTCGTTTCACCTTATCCGTTTTCAATACAATACGCCCATGTATATATTCGCCACTATTATAGACCGCATCCATGCGATCCAATTGAAAGGAGCACATTGTAGGCATTTTTAAAAACAAATGAATATTAATTAACGACTTGCACACAAATTTGAGTATACTTTTCTATGAAATTTTCAAATTCCAAACGTTGCCATTTCATTAATTTCCAACACACTTCAAATTGGCTTCAACCGCAGCGCTTTGGCATTAATAACTTCCGCTTCATTATACTTGTGTGATCTGTGCTACAGCTCGCGTAATAAGCGACTAAAGTAAGCAGCATCAAATTCGGATTTTAGCCAAGAACTACGCGAGATACACGCACACCATGACACATATTAACGCACACCAAAACACACATACACACCAAAAAGCACACATACACGTGTACAAACAATGAATGGTTCACTTTGGTACTTCCCAGTTGGAAAGGTGGTCATGCATGACCTTGCGGACGCATGAAAAGATGTACGAAAAATTTACATTATAGTATGTATTCCAAAAAAACTATGATTTCATCTAAACTCTATGTTGTGTGGCTGCCAACTTATAGGAAATCGGATACACTCTAGAATGCAACCCAAGGTAAGCGAAGAGGTCAGTCATCGGCTCTCAGCTATACCTTCCAACTTATAGAATATCGGATACATTCCAGAATGCAACCCTAGGTAAGCGAAGAGGTCAGTCATCGGCTCTCAGCTTTACCTTCCAACTTATAGGAAATCGGATACATTCCAGAATGCAACCCAGGGTAAGCGAAGTGGTCAGTCATCGGATCTCAGCTATAACATTGAATCTAGCAAAAAAAAAAAACAATTAGGAGAATCAGGTTTTCTCTAGTTTTGCTTTTTTACAATGACGACAGCAATTCACAGAGTCTATTTTAACAAACGGAGGCATAAAAGCGGCACTAAAGATCAATATAATGTTGAATGTCCCACATGGGTGAAGCAGTGAAGGGGAAGATGGTGCGACAATGAGATAAGCAGAGGAGAACAAGCTGGAGTGAAGTTACATATTTCTAGTTGGAAATCGGATGGAGAGAGAATGAAGAGAAATTTGCAAAAAAAAATTTTTTTTTTATTTTTAAGTGAGAAAATAAACCGACACTGAGATCACGGCAAGAGCGACTCTCATCCAAACATTCCTTTTTGCCTTACCTTGGCAGGGAAAAGTGGATGCATGACTTCCCTAGGACATCAAAATGAAAAAAATCATGCATTCTGGAATGTATAGATCCTATGGCCTTTATATCCATTTATAGATGACCATACATTACCTTTTCCAACTGGGTTATTGTGCCTTGTCTGGTTTGCTGTTTACAACCAACTCGTGATGGCCGTTGGTGGTGAATCAATAAATTGGCGCCATAATGCCTTTGAAATTTACCAAAGCGACTGCGAACACACACACAAACAAACAAAAATAGTCAACCAAAAAAGTAAGCAGCCCAAAGCACCGTCAATATCTTCATAATAGTAAAATGTTTACATACATACGAACACATATGTATGTATAAGTAAATAAATAAAAACAACAATAAAGAAACACTTAACAAACGCAAGTATCCTTTTGCCATCTTTTTTGTCTTCTAGCCATCTTAGCATCTCCTCTCATCTCATACTCGATTTCGCTTTCTGAGAATTGTTGCAGGCAACTGTTGTTGTTGAGCAACTGCTAAGATGCAGAAAGTGGTATTTGTATGTATGTAAATAGTTAGGCTAGAGCGTTTATTTAGCTTTCTTTTTCTTTTTATAGATGACACGCAGACGACGCATTTGAAGTCTGACAATTTTTTATGCGTTCAATGCCATCACTCCAGGCTGCGTATGGTCGTTGCTCTAATTACGACAACCACAATTGGTTGTGTGAATGTTTTTATTATTGTTGTTCAATGTGAAGTCATCATTTTTGTTGTGCATAAATATATAAATACAGCATACGCATTAAAATGATTGTAATTTTGCGTTTCTGGTTTCAGTTGCTGGTTCTGGTTCACTCTTTTTTTTTGCTTTTAATTTTATTTTAAGTTCTATTTACTTGTGTGGCAACATGTTTGTGCAAGCATTACTTCGGCTAATGGTTCATGTAATGGATTGTGGCATACTTTTAGGCGTTTCCAAAGGCATTTATGTATAGAGCTCGGATAATAGGTGAAAATCAAACGCCTCAAATTATGCTACGTAATGTTTGTGAGCACATCTAGTGGCAAGTTTAAGGGTGGGGTACATTCGGGTCTAAGCCCCCCGTAAATGCAATTGGATTTTTTGCTTACTAGGATGCCAGAAAAATAAATTATTAAGGCATTTTATGGCTTGCACGTGGCCGCTGTGGTGCAGTGGGTAGAGTGCTCGCCTGCTACGCCAGAGGTCTCGGGTTCAAACCACGGTCCGAGCTAAACACCAAAACAATTTTTCTAATTAGTAAAAATCCAATTATTGGGTTTTTTAAGAGCAGCGGTCACCTCTTGGCAGTGGGCGGCATACCCTCCGAGGGTATTTCTGCCATGAAAAAGCTTCTCACAAAATATGCATTCGCCGTTCGGAGCCGGTATAAAACTGTAGGTCCACCCAATTAGTAGGAAAAACAAAAAGGAGCACACCTCGAATTGGGAGAGAAGCTCGGCCATAAAACTCGTCAGAGTTATAATAGCGCCATTGTATTATATTACGTGAAAAATTACAAAGAAAGCTACAATAAATAAATATAATAATAAAGAATAATAATAAATAAAGTATAATAAATAAATAATAAATAAATATATAATTATAAAGAATAAAGAAAAAAATTAAAAGTTTGTAGTGACTCGCTTAAATTTGAGACAAAATCTTCGCACGTGAAGGAAAAACAATTACAGTTTCAAATCAAATATATTTTGAATGAAAATGAGGCAAGTGCATATTAGCAAATGGAATATATAATACAGCTTTTTAATTTGTAGTGGTCTGACTTTAAACATTTGCATATTTTAGGTAAAAAAACTTGATTTGAACTTTCGTAATTTTTCTTATGACCATTTCAGTGTTTACATTTTTCCAATTGGATACTCTCCATAATTCCATATCTGTAAAAATGCAATTTTCTCTCGTGGTAAAAACGGTTTTGCATTTTTGTTTATGAGTTATTGGAACATTAACTATGCCATAATTTACTTACTTTTCCCAAATTTTATTTTCATTACAGCTAGTTTTGTTTTGCTTTCAAAAAGCTTGACGATGTAAAAAATATAATATACAAAATTGAAATAAATTTGGTTTTTTTTTTTCTAAACGCAAGACATACGAGTCTTCTCCATACTTTTTTCAGTAGAAATGTTAAAGAAACTAAATCCCTCTTTGGCTTTATTTCATCACACACCACTGTATGTTTATTCAAACTGCAAATTTGTGTAACATGATTAAGAACTTTTCGAATAAAATCTTCACCCACCATACCAATATGTTACCCCTTTATGCTTAAATTGTAATCCCGCCACTGAAAGCAAACAAAATTTACAAAATGTAGCATTTTTTAGGCGCTTGATTTCACCTATTTTTCCGAGCTCTATTTATGTATCATGTTATGGCAAATAATTAACTGATGGCAAGATACTTAATATTGTTTAGCTTATATACTACATGCATATAACTATATGAATATTTACTTCAGTTCCTAACTGGGCATGGCTGTTTCAGAACTTACCTCTAGCGGTTGAAATACGTAACAAATCCAACGTGTGATCACTGCGGAGGGCAAGCAGTAGAGGATGTATGTATACCGTGTCTTCTTTGAGTGCCCAAGCTTTTACGGATCTAGAAGCAAGCTCCGCAGAATATTTGGAGTAGTCTAGCTACTCATCTGAGTCGTTCGTAAGGCATATTTGGAAAGCAATGGAAAATTAATTGCAGCGGGAGACATAATAGCAGACACGATGAAAACACTGACGAGTCCAGAGATGATATGGCGTAGCAGCGGCGACTAAAAGAACACTAAAAGATCACTTATCGTATCAGATTTTTTCTTTAATGAGAGTTAATTCGAGAGGAATGGATACATGTAGGAATTAAGCCGAATGCATCCAGCACCACATATGTATCTAGTCATTGCCAGATCCACCGCGTTCAATCAAGAACACGGGTAAAGGCTTGCGAGTTCAAGCTCGACTGAGGGTAACAACATGACTACAACGTACGCAGAGCTTGGTGCTCAACCCATCTCCCGACGGTAGTTTGACGGTAGAACCGGAGGGTTCGATACGCTGACACTAGGAGGTAAAGGTTGTGAAGTGATAGTTAGACGAAGAAGGAAACGCATATAGACGTGGAAGGGGCGGCTGGCAGCGGCTGGTATCGGAGATTCTAGGAGGAAGTTGAGTGACAATGGATACAGAGATATCAGAGCGGCCAAAGGTCGTAGTAGCAGAGGGCGACCAGCGTCGATGAGCGGAGAGCAGTACTAGGCGTGTGACAGCGGAGAGGCGTTGTTGGTTATGGCGTAACTTCTCTAGACATCGGGTATAACCTACGGAGAAACTACGGAGACTAGTTCCTAATTGGCTGCTTCGGCCATTTTATATGCTAGCAAAGATAAAACGAACGAGAATTTCCGTGCTTGTTTGCTATTGCTAGGCAACGAAATGCTATTGGTTGTCGGTGGTGTATTTGCGCTATTTTCCAAGAGTGTTATTGTAACGCTACGTTACAAGGGTTAGTGCAGGCTTTCGATGCTTCCACCTGTTAAAGAGAAAAATCCATGTTCATATTTATCTATTCATCATACCATATCAAATCTTCGTCGTACTTCCTCCTTTCTTTTGGCTCTTTTGTGGGGTTAAGTGGTCGATTGCTTATTTTTTACTTTATAAAAGACCTAAAGGTATACAAAATGAAATTTTTTTCAAGCTTTCATATTTTGTTTTTTTGCCAAAAAAATATAGCTATATTTATATGTACCCAGCCAGCATTTTTTGAAAATTTTGATCAAAAAATATATATATTCCCAGTAGGATTTTATTAATCCGGGAGTACTGCGAGTACTGAATTAAAAACAACGATTTACACCAATTAGTTTGTTTTAAAAATTTATTTATTATATCGACAATATACATATATGTAAATCATATGTATGTACATACTTATATAAATTTTTCATAATCATAACCCTTTTCACTAATCTATATATTAATAGGCTAACATTTTTCCCATACAAACAATTGCCAGGCTGTTTTGCACATTTAACATACTCATATCCACATAAAATTGATATGGATGTGTTCGTATGAGTCAGGAGCAGTGCATAGGCATATAATTTTTTCTATAAATTATTTAATTTCTTTATAATTAATAAATAAAATTTTTAGTTAAGATAAATAGATATCGTAAACGTGTTTACAAATATCGTAAACACAGTTGAAGGGTCGCTTTAATTTAAAAGCGCTCACCACCGGGCCTACCTTCCTAGATCTGCCTTGATTTTGACCATGATTTCGCGTCGGACCGTGATCAAAAGAGCAAATCAGTGTTGCGGTACAACTGGAATTTGGAAAGTGTTGCTTATCTCCGCGAAAAGGAATAATTTTTGTACCAATACAAAGTTGAAAAAATAAATTGCATGGTCGAATTTCGACCACCGGCGATACTAGTAAATATTAAACTAATAAGTAAATTACACACTGAACATGTTTGTAACTTGCTAACGGCCATTTGCCCGTCATATTAAACAAAGCAACATGTTGCCGCAACATACTCAGGTTTCGTGTTGCCCAACGAATTTGAATTCAGCACAGCAGCCAATGGCGTACATTTGTATGTATATAGCACATATTTTGCCGACCGCTACTTTGTTCAACACATTAACCAAACGAACATGTTGCTGCAACATGCTGATGTTGCTGTTGCTTTTGAACGTGGCCAAATGTATACAAATTCGACGCAGCCGCAAATGTTGTAGACAAAAGCGAAATAGCATCAGCTTTTAGCAAATCATTTTCACACGCACCAGCTAATAAGTCTTCATTTGCTAAAAATAAAAGTACCAAAAAAATAAAAAATTACAAAAAAAAAGCATTAACAAACGCGCATGAAAGAATAATAACCATTAAGTAATTTCACACCTACCCAAATTATCATAACAATAAATATAATCTACAACTTCCTCCTGCAATGGTGGTGTTAAATTGCTGCTTCTTCTTCTTCCTCTGCTAAGCGGCACTGTGCCCAATACAATTGGCATGCTAACTTTTTGTAGTATGCGCTTTTTATTAACCAGCACTGCTTCAATAAAATAACTCGTTTGTATGTGCGCATTTTCATTATGTTGCGCTGTTATAAATGTTGTCAATGGAATATTTAAGTTATCATTAAAATTAATGCAAGTTGCGGAAGCACTTATTTTGTGTAGATTATATTTCAAAATATTGCAAACTTCTTTCACTTTCTCTGTTGGATGTGTTGCACGAAAAGTGTTGCGTTGATATAAATTCACATAAAAATGTTGTTGTTTGTTGCATGGCGCGCGCCGGCCTTGTAGTGTGTAAGCGATGCTTTGACCGGGTACATAACCCAAACCGTTGGGTAGTTCAAAGCGCAGTGGCGGCAGTGCATCAGCGTATGAAGGTACGTTGGAGATCATCACGGTTTTTGGCTGTTTAAATATTTTAGAAATATTTTTTTTGTATGAAATTACTTTTAAACATGAACTCTTGCTTACAAACTTACCTCTCCCATATCAGCCATCAGCATTTCATTGAGATCTAGTCGATTTTTTACCAACAACTCCGTCTTGTAGACTTTATTGCATGTGGATTTGCGTTGCAGCGTTAATTGTATGTGATAAGTCACTGCGCCATATTTCAACGAGCAACTGGCTGGTGCATCTTGCGGCAGCGTAAAGCAAAACTGCTCCAAATGCACCTCACCCGGTTGCAAGCGCACTCTTTTCGCTAGCGTGTATGTCTCACAAAATATCTGCCGTTTGCCGTTATAGCGTATTTTGTTATCATCATTCTCTATGCTGTCGTTGTGCGTGAGTAATTCAGCTTTATTGCGCTCCAACCATTTCACTTGCTCAGTGCCAATCAGTGAGAGTTGTATAGCTGTTGAAAATGTATGTATATGTATAGAGAAAGTTACACAGTAAGAAATTTGTATAGAATGAGAACAAGACTAAAATATGAGTATATAAAATTATAAGGAAACATTGCAGCAAATCAAAAGAAAGGGAATCAATTGAAGTTGAGTTAAAACAAACTCCACGGACAAGTATCTAAACAAACTGAAAAAAACTGAAGAGGAAGAGAAGTCAGCTGATTGGATGACCGTCACGTGAATTCGCCTTGTTTTTGTTACTACTTCAGGCACCACTTGTTGCTGAGAGAATATGTGTAGAAAGCAGTAATTTCTCAAACAGACGTACTGGCGTTGTAATAATGGGATTGTGCATTTCCTTTTTGACATACCGTGAAACATCACCTCAGTTCAAATAGCTTTCAAAAACGCCCCAGTTCACAAAAAATTTCGTACATATTTCTGAGGTACTATTTTTGAATCAAATTCTGAACTGGAGTATTTTTAAAAACTTTTATGATTTGAGGTGATCCTCAACTCAGCTGTCGGTATACTTATACGATGTAGTTAATGAGAAGCAGATAAGTGTCTTTTACTCGTAAGTACGTTTATCGTTGTTTTTTGAGCAAATCTTAAAATAATAGAGCCCAGACAGAACTCAGCCTAATTAGCATAATCATTTTTCAGCGTGTGTTTAGCACTAACAAAAGCAGAAACAAAATATTTTTCAGTAGTAGAACCACATGTGGTACATAACAATTGTTGCTCATTCATTAAAAACGCTAATTAGCCACAGACGCTTTCTCAGGTGTAGCTGTACCCTGCAGTAGTGCTGGAAAACCATCGATAGTTTTAAAGGCAACCATCGATAGTATCGATGGTTTAATATATGTATGTACGTAGGTGGCCCGTTAAAGGGAAATGTGGTACTGAAATATTTCATGGATATATACATACATACATGCATATGTATGCATGTATGTCTTTACGTTCCCATATTTAAAAGAAAAATATAAATTTTTATTAGAAACATATTTGGCGTTTTCGATTCGCCATCATACAAGCGAGGTCGAATCGAACAAAAATGTTTGAACCCATAATGAGTAGTAGCCATACTCGCTAACTGGTCGATAAAAATTTCGCTCTGCTCGCTATCATTCATATATAAAATTGACAGAAGGAAATTTATAGCCAGCAGAGAAATTGTGAATCGAAAGCGGCTATTATAAAATTAATAAAAAACCAAAGGTTATGTAAAAAGTTCAATACAAAAAATAAGTCAATAACTCTTCAAAGTAAGAATACTACATACACACATTTGTACATATACAGTTGTCCACAAAGTAATAGGAAAGCCGAAATCAAAACCTTAATGCCGGAATCGCAATTTGGCGTTCGGCCGGTCGCGCTTCTGACAAGTGAGTAGAAATGTATGGAAATATATGGAGCAAATCGCATTGTGACCTCAAGCGTTTGATCGTAAAATTTTTGTAATATCGTATGTTTATTGCAACCCTGTATAACGCCTGAGTTGAACATTTCTCTACTAGGTCGGGCGTTTGACATAAAATAAATTCGAATTGATTTCTTTCGATGAAAAATTAGAAATTTATGAAAAAATTCAAGAAAATATGTTAGTGGCAGTGAACATGTTTGCAATCCAATATCTAATATCGAATGTCAGTGTGAAGCGGCTTTGAGGTACGATCAACGCGCGACCGACCTAACGCCAAATTGCGATTCGGGCATAATTGCTCAATTCTCAAAAAAAAAACTGTTTTATTTGCAAGTTTTTTTTCATAAAATTATTCACTAATCTTTTATTTATATACTCACAGCCCACATATTCCAATCAAGTACCTTAAAAATTATAAATCTCAGTTTTTTTTGATTAATTTTTCAACAGACGTTGTAGTTATGTACCAAGTAAAATACTATCGATGGTTAAAAAAAACCATCGATAATCGCTATGTCATCGGCCCCATCGATAGTATCGATAGTTCCATCGATGGTTTTCCAGCACTACCCTGCAGCAAAAAATATAGGGGATAGTCACGCAAAGCGTTAGTCCTGCACTAGAGGGTAGACCGACAAGAGTGATCCGTGCTCTACGACACAAATTCTATGAGAGTTTTTCCGTACTATGCACTGGACTAGAGACTATATAGAACTGGACTATATAGAGAAGGATATAAAATGGAACAGTTGGTACAAATATTTATATCAAGAGCGTGCCGGCTAATCTATAAATTTTTAAATGAAGTATAATTTAAACTTCTCGGAACGTAGTACTATTAGTAGCAAGTAACTGTGTTAGTCGATTCTAAGGTAACCTATAATTAGGGATTGCTCGGAAAGCCTTCTAAAGTAGATACTGCAAAAGGGATAATTGCCACTTCATAGGACATGTCTTCTTTAAGAAAGACATTTAAAAGCACTGCATTGGCATTGAACGAGAACCAACGCTGTCTCTTTATGCGCTAGTTCTGCGCTAGCTTTGAACTAGAGCGATTTGCTGCAGGGTATATGCAAATAACGTCAACCTCTCTCTTGCCAAAACGCATGAATGTGCGTCATGGAAGTAGTTTCAGCAGCATACTGTCAATACTATATTAATAAAGCTTGGGCTCAATAACAATAAAACTTTCAAACTTCAATTAGTTTTTATACTTTTTATTTGTTTCTGGTGAGAAAGTGCGAAGCGTATGTAGTAAATATGCTTATTTGGCTAAAAAAAAAATAATATTTATAATTAACAAATATATACAAAGACACACACATTTACAAACATACATACCTTCCAGCGGCAGCTGTTTTGTTGTGCTTAATATGCAGCTGCCGCTTATTTGCTCACCACTGTAGTAAATTGGTGAAATGCGCGAAAATTTTAATTGACAGTTGGTTGGCATGTTTATTGTTGTGTTGTTGTGTTTTGCTGTTACCTACTTTTGCACATAAATATCATGTCAAAAAAGTTAAACTAAAATTATGAAAATAATTGAGTGCATTCAAAAGTGGATATGCGCATTTTTCACACAAATTGGAAAAAAAAGGTGCCGTGATTTAATCCCAAGTGGCATAACCCCAATTTTAAAATTTGGGATTATGTCACTCACCATGGTGTGACATAATCCCAATTTTTTTACTTGGGATTATGTCAACTATGTGGGAGTGACATAATCCCAAATAAAAGGGAGCCAGAATACCAAATCACTCGAGTAGGTACTAGTGCGAAGCAAAATCGCGATTTTTGCTTCCAAATTTTGATTTTTTATAGACATATGTACATATGTATATACCTATCGATCTATTAAAAAAATAGCGCCGCAGGCGAAAATTTGGAATCAAAATCGCGCGATTTTTTCTTCCAAATTTTCATCTTTTTATAGACATATATACAATGTACACAAATATTTATATACCTATCGTTTTATTGAAAAAAGTCTGTATATATGTAAATATATTTAATTTTAATGTAATTTTTTAGTTTTAAAGTAATTTTTTGAGAACATGTGTATTTAAGTACATACATATTTCATCTTATACATATACTCAATGTGTTATTGTATAAAAACATTAACTTTATTGTCAGCTTTAATTTTTTTGCTTAATGTAATAAAATCTAAGAAAAAATCTGAAATGTTTTTTTGGGCTTGAAAATGACATTATCCCAATTGGGATTATGTCACTACGTCTGGGGTGACATAAGCCCAAGTAAAAAAATTTGGAATATGTCACCCTAGGGGGAGTGACATAATCCCAAATAAAAAATTTGGGATTATGCCCCTTGGGATTATGTCAGGGTACCGGAAAAAACAGAAAGACAATTTTGAACGTGTACATATAAAATCATAGAGATTTTTGAAAGTGTATTCGTATTTATGGCAATGTTTTTTTTTTTTTTCAAAATACGGAAGGATTTTGCAATAAATTCTTTACGTACATTATACACCTTTAAATACTGGTGCACAATCCATCAAAAACTCAATATCGAAAAAATTCACATAGCCACTTTTGCAAGTGAATTAGGTACTCAATTATTATAATGCAATATATTTAAATAAAATTATAATTTACTTGTATATATAAATCTATACGTTAGTTTGCACATGTGCATATATGTTTCTTTTCAGTTTTTGTTATTTTTTTTTGTAATTATTTTATAAATGCTTTTTCATGCGCACTTTCCGTCACGTCAAAGCAATTCAAAGTTGTTACAATTCATATAATTCACCATAATTTCTCCATATGCACGTAGCAATTTTGCCTTTTTTGTTAAATATAAACTTGCTTTTTTTCCATGTAAATATGCGCTTTACCGCTTTTTCTTTTTATTTTTTATTTGCAACCGTAGCCGTTGTAGTGCTAACCAATTCCAACAGGCACTGTGCGCCACTCAAGCCCAACTGAATTGGTTGTTTGCGGTGTTGTTTGTTGCTTATGAAATTGGCAGTGCCGTGCCGGTTTAGTTCCACAACAGCACAGCGCTGTTAAGTTGGTTGTATGTACGTACTAAATACGTAGTTAATAGTACCTAAATGCGACCAACAAACAACGAAGCCAATCAAATCTCGTACTTTATTATCAGCGCATATGAATACTAACATGTGTGTTTATGTTTTTATTTAGCCGGCCTCTTTAACTTTATCATTCATTTACCGTTAACTGAAAGTGGTCTCGTTGCTTGCTACTCTCAATATAACGATGCCCCACGTTCGATTGCCAGTTTGTGGACTTTCGTTGAATTTCGATTTTCCGCTTATCGCTTGAGTGCCAATATGTGCACTAAAAAATTCCTGTTGTGGTGGAGACTGGGAGGATGGGAGGCGGCAATATCGTCATTCAACTCGTTACAACTTACGTTTCCAGAAAACTGGTGCAGCATATGTTGATATATACAAACAAACATAGCTAGATACTTGTATTGAGTGCCTAAGTTAAACCAAAACAAATCGAATGGCGCGCAGAAAAAAATGGAAAAAAACAGCTGTCGATTTAGTTAATTATTTTTAGCAAAGCATAAACCTTTGTAGGCATGTATGTATGTGCGTTTCACAACCAAAACATATTTCATTTATGATTCCTAATAATTTTTTGTGCAGCTTTTATTAAAAAGAAACAAAAAAATGCAAAACTGCGGCTGTTTTCGCCCATGTCCAAGAGTTCGTCACTTTTATGTGAATTGCGGAAATGTTGAATGTTGAACATCTGGATTTCATACAGTTCTTTCTTGCCGATTATATTTACAACGAGATTTATTAGATACACGAAAAAGTTTAATGTTCTTAGCTGTTTAAATTGCGAAGTTATAGCTCAACCACATTCAGAATGACTCCCAAAACCGATCACTCAATGCATAGCTCCGAGCAAAGCGAGTGAAAAAGTAGTATTTTATGGAGACATCGTGGTTTAAATTGGGTAAAATTGTCATATAAGGCACCACTTCTTCATATGCTCCAGGCAACGCACTAATGCGCATTTTTTCTTCTTGAAAAAGAACACATATGTGAGTCTATGTAAACGATGTGTCGACTACACTCCTTCGGGTTGTGACACCACGACTGGAGCTCGGTGCATGGGGAGTCATTTAGTAGGCTGTCAGAGCAATATTGTTTGTATATATGCTTCTGACCGCAAATGATAAACTGATATCCCGAGTACCCTTTAGTAGACGACACATTGTCGATTTTACTACAAGAGATCAATGGAAAAATTCAGAAATTCTACTGGAAGGATCGAAAAAAATCATCTTGCGGATCAGCAAACAACCAGTTAGACCGCAGCCAATAATAGGACCAAGTATAGCGGGCACTGTGAAGTAAATCAAGGAATCTATGAGGGAAATTCACGGTAGACGCTGAATACAGATTCCTGTAAAATTACAAAGTAAATATATAATATAATACAATGGCGCTAATATAACTCTGACGAGTTTTATGGCCGAGCCTCTCTCCCAATTCGAGTTGTGCTCCTTTTTGTTTTTCCTACTAATTGGGTGGACCTACAGTTTTATGCTGGCTCCGAACTGCGAATGCATTTTTTGTGAGAAGCTTTTTCATGGCAGAAATACACTCGGAGGGTATGCCGCCCACTGCCGAGAGGTGACCGCTGCTCTTAAAGAACCCAATAATTGGATTTTTACTAATTAGAAAAATAGTTTTTGGTGTTTTGCTCGGACCGTGGTTTGAACCCGAGATCTCTGGCATAGTAGGCGAGCACTCTACTAACTGCACCACAGCGGTCACAAATTACAAAGTGCTTTCTGAAAAAGCAGTAGAGAGCTTTGGGCCTTTGTGGGGGTGATTATAGGAAACAATCCATGTGGAAGGCACAAGGCCACCAGAGGCAATATCGAGAGCTCGGTATGCCCATCTTGTCGAAAAGAGGACAACGATGGCACGGATCATTTTCTCTGCACATTATTGGGTCAGATGTATTGAGAATGGCGGATGCGCATGCTCTATTACTCCACAAACTTCTCAGATTTACCTATTAAAGATTAAGATTGATTGCAATATTCCACCTTTTTTCCCTATACCCTAATCCTTTCTAACGCACAAGGGCAAATGTGACTGAGTGCTTGATAAAGACTGAGTTTTACCGATCTACCACAATTCCATTCCATTCCATGCCATTTTCCACATCCAAGCTTATGCTTAAAGAGAACATCTATAAAATAGCAAGTGATAGGTGGAAACAGAACCTAAATGTCGAACAAGAAAAGCTTTGCGAAAATACGATCTCGCCAAATATGCAACCTACAGAGGGAGGAAATCTCTAAGCTGGTGGGGGAACCTACGCACAGGACACTGCTCGTGAAACATACAGAGAGATTATGTGATACTTCAACCTAACCTAATCTAAAACGTTCCTGCATTGGATACGTTCGGTTGGGCGCTTTTTTGGTAGCCTCCCAAGAATTATGAACGCATCACATGGGTAGTTGTAACAGAATAGCTTGTATGCTCTTCAAATAGGCTGATTTGCTACTTAACAAATTCTTTAAATAAAACAAGTACATGAAAGAGTTTTTAGTGCTTAGCACGAAATTTTTTAATTTTAATTCAATTTTTAATTGTTGGGGTAAGTGGAAAAAAGCACTAAAAACTCTTTCAAGTAAAATTGTTAACGTTGTTTGGTATATACATAAAATAAAAATACCAACAACAATGTTCATTGCGAACTGCCTACAACAAAAAAAATTCAGCACGTTTGTGGAGAATATATGCAAAAGCATATACACACTAACGTTAATGTTGAAAATGAAAAAGGCAAAAGTGGGGAAAATCCAACAGCTTGCACAGAGTCTCAATGGCCGAGTGTGTTTATCCGTTGGGTCATTGCGGCTGAAGTTGGAATGGACTCGGGTTCAATCCCCGGTGCATCCACTTCCGAAAAGAGTGCTGATGATCGAAAATGGTTTTTCGTGAAATAGCTATACACTCAACCTTCGCTGTAAATAGTTGTTGAATTTTTTTCCACTTACCCCAACAATTAAAAATTGAATTAAAATTAAAAAATTTCGTGCTAAGCACTAAAAACTCTTTCAAGTAAAATTGTTAACGTTGTTTGGTATATACATAAAATAAAAATACCAACAACAATGTTCATTGCGAACTGCCTACAACAAAAAAAATTCAGCACGTTTGTGGAGAATATATGCAAAAGCATATACACACTAACGTTAATGTTGAAAATGAAAAAGGCAAAAGTGGGGAAAATCCAACAGCTTGCACAGAGTCTCAATGGCCGAGTGTGTTTATCCGTTGGGTCATTGCGGCTGAAGTTGGAATGGACTCGGGTTCAATCCCCGGTGCATCCACTTCCGAAAAGAGTGCTGATGATCGAAAATGGTTTTTCGTGAAATAGCTATACACTCAACCTTCGCTGTAAATAGTTGTTGAATTTTTTTCCACTTACCCCAACAACAAGTACATATTTTTTTTTTTTTTTTTTTACACAGGTTTTCTTAAATTTAAATGCAAATTAAAAGTAAGTTGTTAATTGTTTTCTTTGGTTTACATAACTGTAACTTTTTTATATTTATTTAATACTTAAGAGGAAAATGGTGGAAATGCTTATTTTTGAAGGCTTAACAAACATAGAAATTAACCACTAACTACATGCTCGTACATATTTTAATTAATTATTCTATAATACATACATACATACATTATATTAAAATTACTTATAAGGATTTTATATAGGAAAAAAGTCTATTAAATAAGTAATTTTACATACATACATATATATTTAAAGGTAGTTATTTTTAATTTAATAATTAATATCTCTTGACTAGGCTGTAAAACACTTAAACTAATTGCAATTTGTAAATTTGAAATTATTTTTTTAATCTTAATTGTTCAAACGAATAAATAAGAAAGTGTATGTGTGTGTGTATTTGAACATTATTTTGTTGTTGTTTTTTGTTATAGTATTGCTTAAAAGGCAGACTGTGAATTTTTTTTTAGTTGGAAATAAATACATATCTACATATGTACATACATAGTTATCCAAAAAAGAAGTAATTAATCAACTTAATTATGATTTTAGGTTAGAAAGTTTTTTTATAGTATTTTCCTGTTTATATTTTTATTTTATTTTGGTCTTTTTTTTTATTCATCTAATTTATTTTTTTTTTTGTTATTGTTGTTGTTGTAATGACCAATACACTGTCCAGCAGCTCTGATTAGTGCGGTCATAGTTACAGTACTTGTCTTGTATATAATTTGACTCATTTCGCCGCTTAGATCCGAATGCCTTGGGAGAGGTTGCTTTAAGGTCAACATTCTCATTGGGATTACCTCCATTTGTGAACATTTCTGCTTTGTTAACTATTATATGTAATTTTAGTTTTAGTTTAGCATCTTTAATTTAAAATAAATTTTTTTTGTCTCAAATGAAGCCAACAATTTCTGGTTTGACGAAATTTTCTTTATTAAGTGGGATTTGCTTGTTGAAAAGTCACTAGTACATACATGGATGACTGCCACATCAAATTATTCTTATGAAATTCCAGATTTACTAAACCTTTTAATTAATGAAAGCCATGAATAGTTTAGAAAATATTTTCGCCTTCTTTCTTCCTTCCTTGCGCTAAACTTTAGGGAGAGTAGAGAAATAATGAAATTTATTTATATATATATATATGAAAACGTCAGGCCGATTTCATCGTTATCTACTCTCAATCGAGACCAAATGATCCTAGCAGCAGACAAAGAAATGATGATGATGAAACTCATTAAAAGTAAAACTAGTCTACAATCAAGAAAAAAATTTAAGAATGAGCTTATAGCGAGCCAAACAAATTTTACGATCTACGCATGTAACATACATACTGAATTCGGTATTCATATCCATCATATCTACATTTTACGATATTTGCATTTAAGCTTTTCATTTCATTGTTTTTGATGAATCTGTGTTTTTGTGTGAATGTGCGTGTATATGACTTCAAGTACCAACAACTGCCCTGCAGGGAACTCAATAACTAGTGAGCAAAATTTCTAGTTCAGAACTAGCAAAAAGGAACTAGCTGCATTATAGTTAGTCTCTCACCAGTTCAGAAGGAGTGAATTGGGTCACTATCGTAAGGCACACTTTGATTTTTATGCAATTTCGAATTGACAAAAATTTCACGTATTTCTTTTGTTCATCCATTTGCCGTCGGGTTTGCATATTTCTACAACTCTCAGATTGTTAGTGAAGCATATCGTATAAAGAGTACAATTTGCATCTTCAATTAAAGCAATGAAATGTTCGCCTAATTACGCTTTTCCGATACCTCAGTCTTATTTTTAATTTTTTATATTTTATTACTTTTTAAATATTCTTTAACATTTTTATTTAATAAATTTAAAAAAAAATTTATCATCTGTCTTGACACCGACAGGATTCGAACACGCGCTCGCCAGATTATCCATTATCCATTGGGCCATCGCGCCACTTGCATGAAGTGTGTCAAATATTGCCCTTAAGCGGCAGATGTATGTAAAACTGTAGAGTTTGTAGGTACTTGTAGCTAGTTCAGAACTATCGAAATTGTGCCAATAAACGAACTAGTGTAAACTGTAGAATTTAGTACTAGTTCGGAACTATCGAAAATGTAGTGCAGAGAGGGACAATTGACACCGCCTAGGACATCGCCGTGTTAAAGTCGCCAGTTGATAACATGCAAAAGAGATGCTAAATCGCACTAGTAGTGGCGAAAAATGCACTAGAAGCGACCTTGTTCGGAACTAGAGATTTTCCATACAGGGTGATTGCAATATCGTAGATCAAAAAGTAACGACCTTTCGCATAGCGTAATCTAGTTACTCAAGAAATCTCTCTATGCCGTTCAATGTTTACCTTTTCATATAGGTAAGGCAAATATTTTAATTGTAAAAAAAAAAAAACATACTGCAAATATCTGAAAATTAAATCTTTTTATTGTTGCTACATAAATTAATACGTATGTATGTACCAAGATATACTTTTACTCGCACATTTACTTTGAATAATGTTTTTTATGATGGAGGTGCTCGTACTGCTCGTACACTATGAGCGTGAACTCTCTCTTTTTTTTTTTGTGGATAGTTTTTTTTTTTAATTTTTTTCTAATCAGTTTTACTTTAGGCTTTATTTTATCATTATAATACCATGTATGTATATAGGTATGTATGCATGTATAATCTCATTTATCTAAACTGCTAACTAACTAAATGCTTTTAATTAGTTTTATGAGTAGTTGGTAAAACTTTCATTTCTTCGGCTTTTTATGCGTGAATCATTTTTTTTGTTTTGCTTTGCTTTTGTTAAGTGGCGTTTTAATTTGCGGAAAATGTACAATAAATAATTTGTATACATTTGCTTATTTATATGTACAGACATACATATATCTGTTGCTAATACTTTTAATTATTTTATTACGCTAAAAAGTGCAAGTTTGTAGAGTGAAGTGGAATGAACATATAATCGCTTATTAAATATTTTTCTCCTTCGTTATTTATGTATGTACATATGTATGTCTGCACTCGTAATTATCATTATTTATGAGAAACATATGATTTACTGAGTTGTTTATGCTTTATTCCATGGATACTCAGTTGTTCATATAATAATAAGTTCAGAACTGGATTTTTACCTAATTTCTTGAATATGAATTATAATTTTTTGAATTTCAGTTGTAATTTTCGGAATGTGAATTTTAGTTTTCTGAAATTTAGTCGTAATTTTGTGAATTTAAAATTATTAAATTTCTGAATTTCAATTGTAATTTCCTTCATTTGAGTTGTATTTCTGAACCGGAGTTGTAAGTTTTTGAATTTTAATTGTAATTGTCTGAACAACAATTGTCATTTTCTGAATGCGAGTTGTAATTCTAATCTTGAGTTGGACTTTTGTAAATTCTAATTTTAACTTTCTGAACTTGACTTGTAATTTTTTTTTTATTTTAAACTGAAAAAGTTGCAATAATTACATTTTATTTTTGAACTCACAACTGAGCATCTTTTGTTCGACTGCAGCGCCAAACTTGTACTAATTTCATAGCTAAATATCTTATTACGGTAATAAAGTGCTACTGGAACGTACGTAAGTTATCTCTTGTCATATTTGTCGTGATAATTTAAGATAAATGTTAATGTTAATACATTTCTTTTGTTTTTAAATCACACTTAATTTAATTGTATAAAATTTAGCAACGTTTTAGCACGTTTTTCTCTGATTTTTTCTATCTAAATAATTATTTCTTTTCTTTGCGAAACAATTTGAAATTGGTAACGCTGAGCGGCAGCGGTGAGCGTGTATCCGATGAATCCGATGATTGCAATTCGATGCGCAGCGGTGAGGGTGATTCATCGTAAAGGGTTTCTGTATATTCCACAGGTTGTTGTAGCACATTTGACAGCAAACAACATACACACATGTATTTACAAAATGTACTCGTACGAACATTGAGAATGATGGTGAATTGGATGGGATTATGTACAATTAGGTGGGTTGGTTGTTGTAGAGCGTGGTGCGGCAATGATGTTTGATGATGTGTATGAAGGTACAATGTATGAGTGATGGCATGAGAACAAAAGGAAGACAAGAGAAAGATTAATGTTATTTTTGTTTTTTTTTTTTGGTTTTTTTTGCAAGGAAATGTGTTAAATAAAAATAATAAATATAAGTAAAAATATATTTAGAATGTAAATCAGGATTAATCAACTCACTACAAAATTTACGTTAACTGCAAAATTTACGTTAACTAGAAAAATTGCATAATAAAACATTTAATAAAGCATTTTTTGTTTTTAAATTATTCGTAAATTAATAAAGATCACATGCAGGACTGTTTGCATTAAATACTTATTTTTTTTTATTTTATTTTTTTTGTTTTCAATTTAGGAAGTTTCAAACTTGTTGTAAAGCGTCTACCAGAATTTGCAGCATTTCCAGCAAAGTCATTTTCCAGTCAAATTTCTTTGCTACGAACATTTGAAATTTGCTATATTTTGCCTGATTATTTTTAGTATACATGCAAAAAAGGGTTAAAATTAGGGATCTAGATACCCGGGTATCGAGCAATTCGAACTGATCGTTTTTGGTTGAAGCCCGTTTGTTGTTCAAATGCCCGTACAAACATTCGAGCTTACAAACAAAAAAAAAATGTGTATCGGAAAAACAAAAATAAAAAAAACTACATATGAATAAGAAAAAAAATAATAAACAAAAGAAAAAAACCAAACTTCAAAATGCCCGAATTGTTCAAATGCCCGTACAAACATACGGGTAATAAACAAACAAACGACTGTTCGAACATTTGAACAACATTTGTTCGGGCTACTCGAAAATGTTCAAAAAAAATCTGGAGCTCTAGTTAAAATAAATATCAAAAGGAAATATTTTCTTTGCGCACATATAGTAAAATTAATCAAGGAAGCTTTTAGAACATTTTAACCCTCGATATGCCACAGAAGTAACTCCCTTTGAACCCTTTTTCGAATAGCTCGAAAAAGCTGAAGTTCGCTCGGGGGTTAAAACACATATACCCTTTAAATTTCACTATGGATCTAGGTACCTGAACAAAATCTTTGTACAAAGTAACTTCAATTCCATAAAATTCCATTGTGAGTTAGTATTTATGTTGCTTGTGTTTTGTGCGATAAAAAATGTTTTTTTTTTTAGATTTATGAAAATATGCTTTTTGTTTTTATTTCATTTTTTTTCTTGTTTCCTTACGATAACACTGTACAACAATTTTGCAGTTTTTGAAAAATTCAAGCGTTTGAAAAACATCGCAGATGAACTTTTGCCCTCTTTTACGAGAGTGTTTTAATTTTTTTCGGGTTAGGTCAAATTATTTTTTTTTCGGGCTTTGAAGTTGTGAGGTTATACGTGTGTGCATAAAAAAAAAATTCAAACAGGTGGCAACCCTAACATAAATATACCAACGAACTTATCTCTTAATTCTCTTTAATTTGATACATATATTTCCATTTTTATGAATAAATGTGACTTTAAAGCAGTTGGCAACCCTACCAATTATATACCCAACGATCTTAACTCCTAACTTTCCTTAATTTGATACCAATATTTCCATATTTTATGGCTTTTTATAAACATAATTCAGTTTAAAAATTTCAAACAAAGTGGCAACCCTACCAAAAATATATACAACGATCGTATTTCTTAAGTTTCTTTAATTTGACATCCATATTTTATGGCTTCTTGTAAACAAAATTGCGCTTGAAGTTTTCAAAGAGGTGGCAACGCTTAAAAATGAAAATAAAAATTCCGTTGAATGTTATTAAATTTCTTCGCCGAAATATAAAATATGCTATAATACTTTTATTTTATTATACAATCTCTTTACGTAGTCTTTTCGTGTAATTTCAACTTTTAAATCGGTGGCAACCCTAAATTATTCAATACCAAAAATATGCCTGCTGTCATAGTGAACAATGCAAAGAAAAAATCATTGAAATCATTTAAGCAATTCTTCAGTTCATATAAACACCTTGGTTTTTTTTGTCGTTGCACAGTGTAATTATCATAAAAAAGTAGACAAAAAATTATAATTTTCAAAATTTATAGAATTTAAATGCTTGCGCTTACAGCATTTCTTGAGGCCTTGAGACTTGACAAAGCGTAAGCTAAGCGCAAAAGTGCCTGGTAGAGCTTTTAGCTTTAAGCACTCTGTTCTATTGAAGTTTAAAAATATGCTAGAAATTTGTACTTGAAATTAATCTTTTGAATCGGAGATATTTTAATTTGCACAGCTATCTTAATGAAATTGATGTGATTAATTAAACTATTTGTTATTAATTTGTGTTAAGAAATATTTATTTTGTAGATACATATAAGCTTATCTACTAGCTGATATATTGATTTTTTCGCTTTTTGTGCTTTGTTTGCTTGATTGTACTATTTTTCTTAAGTATGATTAGACATGCGTATTATTAAATTACTCGATATACTGAGATTGGTATACAAAATGTGAAAAAAATAGAAAGAATTTTTAAAAAGTAAAAATGCATGCCGTGCATTTTTTGCAAATTATTTTTTAGCACTACATTTACTACCCGCAAATTAACATTTTAAAAGAATTTTAATTTAGTTGAAAATACAAATAAATAGTAAAAAAAAAACACAAACATAGCCGCTTGCTGGCATTCCCAATTTGTAGTGAATTCACGTGCTTATTAAACACATTCTCAAAGAAAAACAAATAAACAATTAAACATTTTCATTAGTTTTTGTTTTTTGATACTAAAAAAAATCATTCAAATCCAATTTTTAAATATCGGAAGCAGAATCATCACTACCGGGCGGTATGACGGGCGTTTCATATTCATAATAAACGGGATAGCGTGGCTTAAATGTTTCGGCATTCATGGCGGTCGAGGCAATGCTGCTCAAGCTGACATTTTGCAAATATTCGCTGTCATCACAGAATTTATCACTTAATGCCATCGCGTCTTCGTATGAGGGTGGCACTGTAAAGCAAAAAAAAAAAAATGGTTATAAAAGCTTAATTGAAGAAAATTAAATGAAATTAAGCCAACTTCACATTACTTTATTTTATTGCTACTGTGTATATGTGTAAATAAAAGCAAGACAATTCAACTCTTACTCATTAATTTATAATCGGGCGGACTATCGTTGTCGGTTATTAATAGCGCTGGCAACTCGCGCTCAACAACACCTGTTGCTGTTGCTGCACCACCACCACCAACACCATCTTCCTGCTCCAACACATTTTCACCCGCCTCAAGTGCCGTCGCTGCATTATACATCAGACGTTCGCCACCATTTTCACTACCACCACTACCAACATTTCCCCACGGTTGTCGTTCCAGCAACCTTTGTGCCCTTGTTGCTGCTTGCTGTTGCCTACGCCGCCCCGCTCCACTATAAAAGCCGCTACTCATTGCATATTGTGTTTGTGTTAGACTTGGCAATCCTGCCGCCACCGTTGCCATATTATCGATAATTGGTATGCTACCAATTGTCAAGGGTATTTTTAGTTTCATTTTCCAATGAAAATCGGTTGGTTTAATTATGATTTTTATCAAATACATTATCGTAATGGGACAGGAGACTTTTACCGATGAGGGTGGTATGGAGGGTAAACTGAGATAGCCGCGATAAACTTTACGACTCCAACGCAAAACATTACCGAATTGCTTGCGTGCAATCAGATGTTTATCGTAGCGATATTCGTGTTGTGGATCATGCGATTCGTAGCTAACTTTTTGCTTTAGTTTCACTTCACAATCGGTGATGTCGATGGACGATTCATTGTTGATGTAGAGGACGAAATGGATTCTTTGGCCGGGCGCATAGCCGCAATAGGGTGTGGAGAATTTGACAATTAGCGGCCCCGTGGGACAGCAGAAGCTCCAGAAACGTTTGCGATCGAGTATTTCGAGTGGCAGCTGAAATGTAGCGACATATTTAATATACATATCTACCTCGCCTTGCTTTTTACTATTCACCCTATATATTGCATCCATATTCAAATCCAACGGTTGTATTACCGTAAATGGCAACTTGAAGACTTTCGGATATCGCGCTGGCCGATCAATTGTGGTGATTATCTCATAATGTATTTGTCCATATTTGCCATCGAATGATGTTGGCAAATTTTCCGGCAGTATTACGTGAAACGTATATGAATATTCGCCAGCCAACCAATCCATGCACGAACTTTGCGTACACGAGCCGACCACATACGAACGCGATGACAAATACGAACGATAGGCACGACACATGGCACGCTCACTATCGCGTGGATAGCCCTTTTTTATCCAGCGTATCCTGGCATAACCGCTAACGGTGATGTGAATTGCTTAAGGAATGGAAGAGATTGGAGTTGAGAACAGAAGAGCATAAATTTCTATTGAAAGGAGGTAATAGATTCGCAAGGGAAAAGTAGCGTATCATGATATCTCAAACCTAATTACTGTTGGCAATTCTTCAATTTTAACGCTCACTCTTAAAGGATTTGAATAGCTAGTGCATATTTTTTTTCCTGTTAGAACTGTCTTTGAATTCACACTTAGCTACAGAGCATTACGCCATTGCTTGCTGAAAAGGTATTCGAGATAATATTTAAAGTTAAATAAGACTCTGAAAATCTACTTCTTTACCGCAAAAGCGATTTTTAAGTATTTTTTTTAAAAACTAAATAATATTTCTGCTCAAAGTCCTTTAATATATGCCAAATATAGTTACTTGCCACCTAATTCAAATACTCAAATAACCAATAAAGGTAAACAAAATTTATATGGAAACATGCAATTCATAACTATCTATGTATCTAGTTCATTTCCCACAAGTGTAAAATTGCAGATAACAAATGTACATATATTGATGTACGTATGTATGTATGTATATGAAAAAAAATAACGATTTCGTGTGAAGCCATAGAACGTTTAGTAAATTGAAACTATTTCGCAAACTAATTGCATTCATACGTTTCCATTTCCTAGTAATAAATAGAGCAGCAAAACACCCAATATGAAAGCGAAATGCAATTAATAAACAGGAGTGCATATATAATATGTATATGTATGTCTATAGTACGTATGAATGTTAAACCTTTGCTTGATTGGCTAAAAAAATTAATACAAATAATTTTTAGCTACACTCAAACAAAAAATTTCACTCGATCAAAGACATAATTTTCCTTATTTTGAACACGCGTCCCAATACAAAATTTTCTTTGTTTTGTGTAAATTTTCTCAAAAATGTGGAAAAAACATAAAAAAAACTTTCAAACAAATTCGTTGCCATGGGCATTTGTATGGGAATTTAATTTCTCAAAATTAAAGAAATCAAGTCTTCAAAACAAGGAAAGTTGGGAATGGAATGGCGCTTAAAGAATTTTTCGTTATTTTAATGTATGAATTTTTTCAAAACAAGTATATGAAACCATGGTACCGCATGTAACAACAATATTTTATAAACCTTTTAACATGTTTTAAGGAAAATTTACTCAAAACAAAGAAAGTAGTGTTCAAAATAGGTAAACAATTTCTTTGACCCCTCCATATATTTTTTTTCTCTCAGTGTAAGATAACTAACCGAATAGTTTTCCAATATAACTTGATTATGAAAGATAAGATAGCGACTGCCATAAAATAATTTAATAACCAGCTATTGAAGCTTAATAGTGTAATTTTAATTTTAGATAACTTTAGTCTTACATAAAAGCAAAAATTATATAGTCTTGAAGGGTTAAGGCACGTAGTTTCCGCCAATTAAATACACAAGTACACTCCTATAAAAAAATGCATACATACATATATGCAAAAATCATGTACTAAGGAAAAATTAAAATTATTATCTACATGTATTGCCTCTTGTGGTTCTTGTATTTGTATGCGTATAATGGTGTCTGATAATTGATGCCTAAACAAGGTCCTTAAGCTGTAGAGAAACAAACATTTTCGCTATATTCGCGTTATGATTGAAAGATAGATATAGATCTATATAATAGGCTGAGTCGATTTTTATATAGCGAAATTAATCAATATCTGCTATTATACCCAGCGGCTTATACCATGTCTCCACATAACGTGCTTTGCTCTTTTTTTCTGCACTCTCTCAATCTTGTTTCGACCTCAAAACGAGTGCCGAATCTCACCAATTTCCATACAAATTTCTGAGAGTGAGTGAAGATTGAAACACTTGTTTCGTTCTCAATCCTCTTGCCAAACACGATGATAGCGATGCATTCTCTAATTTTGTATCGAATATCTATCGAAATCTCACACAGCCCAAAACAAAAACGCAAAAATAAGCAAACATACAAACATTTAAGAAGAACAAGAAAGAGAAATGTTAAACTGAATAACGATCAGCCACGTGGAGACGGGTTATTTAGCGAGATGTTTTGCAAGATGTTTTGCTGGTGAATCAAGTTATGTGGAGACGGGTTTTTAGGGGGTTTAAAGTATACCCGTGGTAAGGAATGCCGGTCGTAAGAGGCGACAAAAGGCCATCGGCTTAGTAGGTTCATAATGGCCAAAAAAAAAACCGTTCGCACGACAGTCGGGCTAGTGTCAGAAGGGACTAGCAACCCAGCATAATGGACTTATTCGGCAAAGGACAGTTACTTCCTCTACACTCTCCAAAACCTTCGAGGAGTATCTCAGTGGTTACAACAACAACAACAATATATCATGTTATCAAAATTGGAATGTCTCTAATTTTTCTAAATAGAAAACCCTTGCACGACATTCGTGTAAAATTAATTTTGATGTTCCGGAGTTTGGTTTTTATGGAACAAGATGGATTTTTTAAAATCAAAAATCTACAAAAAAATTCCCAGCCCAATATCCACATCAAGTTCAATCAAAATTTTATGCTGAATGTAAATATGAACTCAGAACTAAAATTGGATCAGTCATTTTCGAGATATAGCCTTATTTCCGGATTCGCAATTATTTCTTGCTGTGTATACTATAATAATATAATACAATGGCGCTATTATAACTCTGACGAGTTTTATGGCCGAGCTTGTCTCCCAATTCTAGGCGTGCTCATTTTGTTTTTTCCTACTAATTGGGTGGACCTACAGTTTTATGCCGGCTCCGAACGGCTGCTATGTATAATACCTATGTATATATTAATTTCTTTCAATATACATATTTACGTAGTACAAAAATTTTCAAATTAGAATTTATCTTCCGGTATAGGAGAACTAGTATGCAATTTATTGAAAAAAAAAAAATTATTATTCTACACTTGGTACATTATACTAAAACCAACCCTTCACAGATATCTACTTCTAATCAACCGACCCTCGTTGTTTAGCTATTTACTATCACAGCAGCGTAGAAAAATTTTCCATTTATTTTTAGCAAATTTTAATCTTATTTACGTTGGCTAAATAAGCTACAGCGCGAAAATATTGCTAAACAAACACGGAAATATTTACTGTCATATAAACATAAGTATATACAAACATATTCATGCTCATTGTTATTTGTAGCATGTCGTGTAGCATGTAAAAGTCCAGCCCTAAATTGTGATTGCCTAAACTTAACGCTATCTTGCTCACTTCAATACACCCATATACACATACATATACCGTTGTTATTTACTTGCTACATAGAAATTGTTGCTTGCTCGCTTACTTGTACGAGTACTATTTACGTATACAAACATGCTGCTGATATACTTACTTACCTTTAATGCGCTTCGTCGTGTCGACACTGAGGTCAACAACGCCAGATAATTCCTGTCCAGCATAATAAACACCTTGGGGATTATTATCAAAGGATATAAGGCACTCAATTGGCATATAACTATGATGTGAGTCTCAGAGTGATGTTTGCTGTTTTTCCTTTGGTTATTTATGAAGATTTATTGAGGTGAGCTTGTAAATAGGTACGTGTGTGTGTGTGCGTTTACAATTTTTTCTTATTTTTTTTTTTTTGTTTTTTTTGAGAAAATTTTCTATCTACGTTAAAATGCTTTTTAGCTACGCCGTTGCGTTTTGTTGTTGCTTAACTTAGTTTGCCAAGGAATTCACAATTTTTTAAGAATTTAAAACACTTTTTTTCACCTATGCCGCACTTTTTTCACTAAATATGCTAGATTTATTGGCACGTTGCGTGATTCAGTTCGAGCACATTTATTTCTGGTTACTGATACGCCTCGCCTATCTCGTAATTGCACACACCAACAAATACACACTGGCAGGTATGTACTGTGTGTGTAATTTTGCAGCTAAATTTTATTTTCGATTACTGTAATTTTTATTTTGCAATTTGCGCACCTTTTTTCACAATTAATTTCAATTAATTCTTCACTCACTCATTTCTTCACTTTTTTTGTGTATTTTTCATCCCTTTTATATAATTCAATTAATTTTCTTGCTTTTTACATCCAAAAATCTTTGCACACATACATTTGTAGATAATTTTCAATGGATTCTGCTTCTTCATTTGCCCTTTATTCAATTTGCCATCTCCCGCTGTGTCACTTTTACCTTAAAAACACAATCCGTACGCTCGTAAGTCCAATTGCCGTTTGTTGAAAAGTTCTCACTCATTTCGGTTTGACAGCTTGCATGCCTGCCTGGCATATCGTCAGCATTATCCTTGCGCCACTTATTTGTTGTTGCTTTGTTTGCTTTACTCTTTTTTTAGTTTCTTCTATATGCTCTCTTTTTTTCTTATTTTCTCTACCTATGTCCTTTTTGTTTTCGGCATTACTTTGTGGTGTTTGCATTTTGTTTATACTGCCAATTGTTGTTTACTTTTTTTTGATTCACATTGTTTTAGCCATAAATTTGTTGGTAGTTGTGATTATTTTATACCTATACTCTACGTCTTTTGGATGAAGAATCGTGTGTTTGGAATTTGTTTTGTGCAAAGTTGCAGCTGAACTTTCACAGTGATCAGAAGTAATCAAAAGGAAATGCGAAAAAGATAATAAAGAAATGATAATAATAATAATAATAATAATAATAATAATAATAATAATAATAATAATAATAATAATAATAATAATAATAATAATAATAATAATAATAATAATAATAATAATAATAATAATAATAATAATAATAATAATAATAATAATAATAATAATAATAATAATAATAATAATAATAATAATAATAATAATAATAATAATAATAATAATAATAATAATAATAATAATAATAATAATAATAATAATAATAATAATAATAATAATAATAATAATAATAATAATAATAATAATAATAATAATAATAATAATAATAATAATAATAATAATAATAATAATAATAATAATAATAATAATAATAATAATAATAATAATAATAATAATAATAATAATAATAATAATAATAATAATAATAATAATAATAATAATAATAATAATAATAATAATAATAATAATAATAATAATAATAATAATAATAATAATAATAATAATAATAATAATAATAGCGGTGGATAATTATTCTTATTATTATTGTTATTATTATAATAATATACTTCTCTCCCAATTGGAGGCGTGCCCCTTGACTTTTGCTTTTCCTAGTAGGAAATTCCTGCAGCTTTGTGCCGGCTGCCGATTGATGAACGCTATTTTTTTATAATTGGGTTTTAATTAATTAAAAAATTAATTTAATTAAAATTTTGGTTTGTCTGGGGTTTGAACCAGAGACCTCTGTTAAGGCAGCCGAACACTCTACACACTACACCACAGCGGCCTTTAACAATACTTACCACCTTAGTATTACTTATACAAAGCTGGACGCAAAAGCTTTCAAATTAAAAGCTTTCAAATCTAAAGCTAAAGCTTCTACAACTGTCAAGCACAGCGTTTGACAAGCGCACATCTAAATGTCAAAATGACAAGCACACAAGAGAATGACAAAAGAAGCTATTGCAGTAAACAGCTGATGGTTGCATTTGCTCTGCGGCTCTTAACCCAACAACAAAAAAAATACAAACAAAAAACAAAGCAACAACACTAGCGTAAACAAGTACCTAAACGAGTTGTTAATAAAAACAAAAATATGTAATACATATGTAAATATAATTGCTATCTGCTGGAGAAAAAAAAATATTAGTGAAGCTGTTGTCTTGCAATTGCTTTACTCTCTACAGATTTTAATGCTTTTATTACGAAATTTCTTGGTGGTACGCAAAATGTCTACAGTCAATTTATCAGGTAATTTTTTTCCTACTAAAAAACAAACAAGATTTTATTTACTTTCTGCTATGTTTCTACAGCTTTACGATTGAAATATCGCGAAAAGAAAGAAGTTTTTCTTGAACAAAATATCAAAGTAAAGGAGCCAATAACATTATTTCGTGAATGGTTGGAAGAAGCGCTGAAAACAGAGGAGCTTTTGGAACCAAATGCAGCGTGTTTGGCAACAGTCGGCAAGTATGTTTTGTGAATCGTGGCAATTTATATTACAGCGATAATTGCGCTGGTGTTTACAGTCAAAAAGCAACAATTTACAAGCATTTTTTTCTCTACAAGAACATTTTTATATTTTGTTTTAATATTGCAGAGATGGCAAACCCTCAAATCGTTTTGTGCTGCTCAAAGATGTCACCGATGAAGGTTTCCGCTTCTTCACCAACTACGGCAGTCATAAAGCACAAGACATCGCCAGCAATCCAAATGTAGCAATGACTATTTATTGGTTACCTTTACGGCGTCAAATACGCATTGAAGGTGTGGCAGAGAAAATACCAAAGGAAGATTCCTTAGCTTACTTTCATCAACGTCCACGTGCCTCACAAATTGGCGCATTGGCCAGTGAGCAAAGCACGCGCATACCATCACGTGAACATTTGGATGCAATTGAACGCGAGATAAAGCAGAAATTGGGGCCGGATGGTGAGGTGCCATTACCCAATTGGGGTGGCTATTTAATACGACCAAATACAATTGAATTTTGGCAAGGGCAGACAGATCGTTTGCATGATCGCATACAATTTCGGCGTGGTGCTGGTGTGGAGAAGGTTTGTTTGGAGTGCAGACAAATACGTATTGCTATGTGCAATGAAATAATTGATTTTCTGCTAATTTCAGGAAATTGATGAGAAGCTCGTGCATATGGGTGAAAATGGCTGGGTTTATGAGCGTTTGGCACCCTAAATGAAGTTATTGTTGATGGCTGGCATATTGTTTTTTAACACCCTTTTATTGGTCTCACTTGTATGTTTTTATGTAAAAAAAAAGTTACATATACGCAGTGTAGATGCGCTTCAAAATTTGTAGGTTGTTTTTTTTAGTTTTTTTTTTCCAAATATTATCTTATTTAGAATTGTAAGTTTACATGAATTGTATGCACTGAAGATTGTTGTTGTTTTGAGGAGTGAATTAAATTTTTTTATACATATTACCCTAATTGAGCTTTATTTTGTTTTAGTATATTATTTCGGCAAAGATAAGCCAAATAATAGGCTGACCTTGTGCTAAAAAGAACTTCTTGCTCGGCCGACTAAGTTTGGGTTAGGTTAAGTTGACCGTGTAGAAAATCTTTACATAGACTAATTAGGCTATTCTGGCCACTGTCTTTCCAAAACCAAATATCTTTCAAAGCAAATTTCGAAATTCTCGAAAGATAGTTGTCTTTACATAGTTGCCAGAATAACCCTATTAGATTTATCCTTTCAATCAAAGATGCTCATGCCTATGCCCTTGAATCACATTTGTTTTTTTTTTCCCCCAGACATAGGCACAGATACAAATTCGCCCAATGAATATAAAAATAAAATTTTCTTCCCCTGCCATATGCCCACAGGTATAAAAAATTTCAAATGAATGTGATTGAGCTAACGTAGCTTCGCCCTTCCCATATGAAATTGAAAATTACACTAACAAATTGAAAATAAAATTTTTTTGAAAAAATTGAATTCTTGAATTGAAAACCGACGTAACTCAAAACCAAATGCAAGAAAACCTTTTTCTTTACAAACGAAGGTTTGAAGTAAAACCTTGGGTAATGAAGAAGACTTTTGCTGCGAGGATACTAACATTTAGCAGTCCCTAAAGACGTTATTCATGGATTCAAAAAATTTTGAGTTGCGCAATTTTTTGATTTAGGATGCGATTTGTAGGCAAACGAAAAAACTGAAAAAAATTTCTAGTTAATATTGAAAAATGTGTGGCAAAAGTGTATTTCAAATTATTTTAAGAAAAATAAAAGCAGATTTTAATAAGAAAAATAGGAATTAGGGCTTTTTTTGCTGAATTATTATTGCGAGTCGCAGTCTATACTAATTAATTATAGGTACGTATACTCTGAAAAAAATACCCGTAGTTAACTCAACAACTTTCCGTTGTTGAATCTCCGTCTTTGATTCAACAGCAAAAGTATTTGTTTTAACGGCAAAGTTTTTGATTCAACAACTTTCCATAGTTAATTCAAAGACGGGCGTTTTTGATTCAAGAACTCCCTTGCTGTTGAAAAATTTTGAAGTAAATAAAAAATAGAAAATTGTTTTTTTCAAACTCGTTCAATTAATTTAAATTTTCGGGAAAAATATATATATGTACATATATGCAATATATAATTGCAAATAAAGGTAAGTCACAATAATGATAATATTTATATATTATTATAATATATTAAAATTATATGTACATACATATATACGTTGAAAATTTTATTTTGTATTTTCAGGTTAAATATGTTTGATTATCCCGTTTTTCCGATAGCGAGCAATCGAACGAGCCAAATCTGGTAAAACTTGTCGGCGATGAGAAAATAATCAAGTTATTCGTGGGAGGGTTGTCGTGGGAGTTATGTACAGGTGCATTGATGCAGTTCAATGAATGCGGTATCAAAAATATTGAACTGCTTGCAATGATGCACTCCCACGACATCGACGAAATATTAAATAAAAAAGAACTCATCGCCGACAGGATAAAATTCCGCAAACCTACAAATGTGGCGAAAACAATAAAGAATGTGTTATGAAATAATAAAAAAAAATAAGTTGAGTTTATGTGTTTGTGTTTGTGTAAAAAGCCCTGCAAACAGTGATAGTCATTTGATATATCATTTTAGGCGCACGATTGATGGATAATTCTGTCACACACTGCCTACAAGTTTCCATATATTTATATGGACGGTGCGAAAAATGTGATAAAAACCTTTGTGTCCGTGTCTCTTTTCATCAATCGCGTTGTTCAAATGATGTATCAAATGACCATCACTGAATGGAAAAAGTTTGTTTGGTGAAACCGGGCCTTAGTATTAATATTACTATGTAAACATATATATGATATAAGAAAAAATTAAATAAAATAAAATAATATCTATTATATTAAAAAAAATTACTATTGTTTACAATTTTTTTGATGTTAACTTAAAAGCGTAAGTATTTGCTTCAATGGTGCCCGTTTTTGGACCAAAAACTTTTGCTGTTAGTTCAAAAGCAAAAATTGTTAGCTTCAATGCGAAAAGTATTTAAATCAAAAACGCTCGCATCTTTGAAACAACAACGGAGCGTTGTTGGGCACATTTTAACTGCGGAAAGTTGTTAATTTAACTGCAAAAGTCTTTGTATTTACAACGTTTTTTTTTTCAGAGTATAAATTAATAATTAAGGTAAGTTACATATATGACAGAAATAAAATATGACAAGTATCCACTCATAAGAAATGAAATTTTAAAATACTTATCCAAGTTCGGAAGCACATATGTGCATATATTTGCGAAAAAGCCTTTTCTAGCCTTAAGTTAATCAAAAGAAAACAAAGAAACCTATTATCAAAAAAGCATTTGGAAGCAATTCTGCAATTATCCACCTCTGATTCGACAATAAATATTGACATTTATTAAACAGCCTTGAATTAGATTATCACTTATTGTTATTATGTAATGTGTAGATATATATTTTTTTTTTATATGTACGAGTTCATATCGCAATTTAATATAAATAAAATATGTTGTAAATATTGTAGATATGTATGTATTTATGTTGTATGTAAAATTTTCCAATCATACAATAAAAATTTACTTGTAGTTTGTACCTTTTTTTTTAATCTAACACAAATTTTTTCTGAGTGCACTAATAAATTTTTGTAGATGTATTGGAGTTTCCCCATTCAATACGAGAGCGTTGAGCACCCTTGCTTTCAATTAAACAAGAGCATGTTCTCAAATGCTTGCCAGAATATTCATGATGGATCTGTCTACATTTTAGTAATTCTATTGCTCCATTTGCATAGTCAGGTTTTCCTAAATTGCATTGGAGAATTACTGCTTACAAATGACTCAAACTTGTAATGAAGGTCGGTAAGCAGAACTGCCACCAGCGTAGCCTTGCTGGTGTTAACTGTATTTTTTACCATCACAACAACAGCAATATAGTATCAATATAATAAATAGATGCCTATGCAATAATTAAATATCCTCCTCTTACGCTGTATTATAGTAAATGCCATTACAGATTTAATATGCAAGTTGAAAATTAAGGCCAAAGCTTAATGCCCCATGCACGCGCATATGTACGTACATACTTACATATATGCATAACATAATTTATCTACTTGTTTTTGCATGAGAACTAGCTGCTTTAAATGAACTTAAAGTACAACCTAGAGATTGATACGCAAGAGGATGTAGACAGCAACAAATACATGTACAACTGCACATACAAAAGCAAACTTTGAGTTGCAAATTACAGCAAAAAAAGAAGAAAAAAAAGGCCGTGCGGTTGACATATCACACCAACTTTAATGTATTCTCAGTGACAGATGGCCAGCAACGCGGCAAACACAATTTTGCACTTAGCAATTCGCTTGGAGTAGCGGGCGAACGGAAATGCAAATGATACAATTAACGATAATGCTATTATGTTGCTTGAAGTGCGATAGGTGATGTGTGTCATTCAAAATTATAGACACATATGTGTGTATGCTGGTAGTTGCCAAGGTTCAATTCAATTGAATTTCCTCGTTACCACTGGCCACGTATCGGATGCAAATGTAATGCATAATGCAACTTAACTTTTAAGCCATAGGCGAGGCTGTTGGTTATGGTTTGTTTTTTACATGGATGCTTATTTTTACATGCAACATACTTCTATGTACATATGAACATATATATATGCAATTATATCCGACGTATAGCCTACCGCTCTATCCAACTCCCGATATTAGCTTCGTGGTACCTAATACTTAATGAACGGTGTGTTGAGAGTAAGAGGCTAAGTACTAGTTCCGCATTGACACGACCAGGCTTTCGATGTTTATCCCTCCTAAAATAAAAATATCAAACGTATGCAAGTTTATAATGTTTCCTTGGAAGCCCTTTTTCGAAAACAAATTTTGTTTTTCAGCACCCTAGATAAGAGAATTTTTCTTACGGAAACTCGTTAACTCTAAGTGCACCATTAAAGCACTTAGGTCACATATCTCAGTTGCTCCCACCCTAATGAACCTTTTGAATGCTCGCATACGAGTATTAAAGGCCGTCAGAAGTCAAGAACTTTTCATGAAAAATGTTTTATGTCTGCCAACTATGGAAGAGCGTTTTCTCGTCAATCTAAAATAAGTAACGTTTGAGGCACTTCTAGGCGTTTTTACAAATTATTACTATCTCATATTTTACTTTTTGGTACATACGTATTGAAAAAGATACTTTCACGCCTAATTGACGCTTTGGTGTCTATCAGGCGTCACTAAAAAGTTACTTCCGGAAGCATTTTCTTCCAAACGACACTTGGAAGATACCTCCTGAAGATAGGAAAAAATTCTTCGCCACTTCCACGATAATAACTGTTGGCTGGGATATTAGTTCAATAGAACTAGAAAAAAAGACATCTTGATTTTAGTTAGAAACCAGAAAATTGAGAAATTTTACACACTGTCCGCATATACTTGTAGCTTATTGCATGCCAAAGGGAGTGACAATATATTAGTAATCTACTTTCAAACAGGGCTATGTGAATTTTTATCGATTTTGAGTTTCTGATGGATTGTGTGCCAATATTTAAATGTGTATAATGTCCATTAAAAATTTTTTGCAACAAATATCATTAAATACGAATTAACTTTCAATGGTCTCTATTAGAGCTGCAAAACCATCGATAGTCGGACCACTCGATAGTTTCGATAGTAGAAAAAACAACTATCGATACTATCGATAGTTTTTTATGAATATTTCACTAAAATAAAAAGAGGGATGGTTTTGTTTACAGTTTTCTTTCCAAAAAGTCTTTAATTTTTTACGCAAAACAATAATTAAATAAAAGATCAAATAAGAATTAGATACTTCACTTATACTGAGAGAAAAATCAACCAAAAGTTGGTTAATAGTACTAATTTCACACTTGAAATGGAATCAATGCGAATTTTGTTTAATATTACCATTACCATTGTTGATATATTAGACAGTGTTTTTGGTTATATTAACCATGATATTTGTTGATATAACAAAATGTTTGTTCAAATTTTCAACCAATTTCTTCTTACTATTAAACAATTAGTTGGTTATATTTTTATGCCAGTAGCAGCACTGCTATGTATGATCTACAAGAGAGTGTTAATATGTTAACTGAATAACAAAGAAAATTCCAAATACTCACTCTCTCGCTCTCTGCAATTCGGGTCCAGCCATTCAACTTCGTCAAGCACAAACGGTGTTGAAGGCGATGGTAACAACAGAGCCGAAGCCATAAAGCTTCGTAAATATTTTTACTTTTTTTTAGATATGAATTAACCAATATTTTCGCTAGTATAACAAATATACATGTTGGGGAAACCAACTTTCCGTTTGATATTGATTGTTGCCAAAATATTGGTTAATGGTACAATGAAAATGTACATATTACATTTTTTCCTTTTGACATGAATAAATCAACCAATAAAACATTAACCAAGAAGTTGGTTGAAAAAACCATTGTACTTTTTTCTCTGTGTATGTATATAGCATTTTCTGGTTAAATTAAACCTTAAAAAGAGGGATGGTTTTGTTTACATTTTCCTTTTCAAAGTCTTTTTTTTTTAACGCATAACATTAATTAATTAACAAAAGAATAACAAATAGGAATTAAATACTTCACTTATATATATAGCATTTTTTGGTAAAATAAACCTTTTTCAATTTAAAATTTGCACTTGATTTGAAAAAGGTTTCATTTGAATTGAAAACGCTATAGTAATAAAACTAAAAGTAGTATATTTGTTTTTTAGCATATTTGGCGCTGACTAGTACATAAGGCACATTGTTTATACATTTCATTAATGTAAAATACCGATAATCAAAAGGCACACTGTTTAAACATTTCATTAATGTAGAATACACTATGCTTTAAATAAATCAAAAAACAAAAAAAATACGAAGAATTTCAGTTATGGGGGAGGATAAGTATGGGCCTGCTGAGCACAGAACAATTTTTTTATTTTTTTTTATTTTTTGTATGGTTACATTTTTGAGATAACTGTAATTTTGTGTTTTTTGTAATCACTTTATTCAAAAATTATGTTCGCTGGAGATACGCTTCTAACAATATACAACTTGTAGTAATTTAACCACACCTCGCTAAATGACATCTGGTCAATGCCAAAATTTTTAATTTTTTGCGATTTTTGAAAAAGTTTTGATTTTCAAATTAAGTTTTTTATAAAAACTTGTAAAAATCAGCAAGTCCGAGTCTTGGCAGAAGCGAAAGTAACCTGATGAGTCTTAGAGGGATCTAAGGTGAAACAGCTGTAGTTACATCCATGCTTAAAAAGTTTTTTTCTAGTTTCTAAAAAATAAAAAACAGAAAAGTTTTATTTTTTAAAAATTAGCCCGTTTAATTGTTAACGTAATATCAAGGATATCTGATAAAAACATTATTTTTAGCGATTTCTTTCATGTGAAACAATAAGGATATTTTATGGACGAAAAACTCGGTTAGATGACTCATCCGTGTATAGACAAAAGATAAAATTTGTTTGTGACTTCACCCTCTCATAGGGTTAGCTTAATCAGGGGTTAAGTAAACGGCCCTTAAGCTAAAGATATAGATACTTATGTATTGTGGAACGATCTTTCGTCATCCCTTGTGAAAAAATCGTTCCACAATACATTATATTCCTACCCCGTCGCAAAACCAAGCAAAAAAAGGAATAATGAAAATTATTTAACTATTGCTTTTCATTTTATATCAGAAGATTTCAAATTGCGAGTAGCTGTACTGTAGACACAAAAGTTGCTGTCAGATACAAATCATTCCGCAGCTAATATATTGGAAACCTTGCACCATGTTCCATGCGAGTTACCGTGTTTTGCACCTTCATTGAATTTAGCTGTGCGAGCAAATTGTTTCTTATTTTAAAGGCAGTACTGTTGAATATGAGAAGTTTAAGGCCGCGCAAGAAGTCTATAGTGTTTTGCAAAAAAAAAGTTGTAAAACGACGCCCTATACCGCGTTTTTAGTCCATAAAATATCCTTTTTGTTTCACATGAAAGAAATCGCTAAAAATAATGTTTTTATCAGATATCTTTGATATTACGTTAACAATTAAACGGGCTAATTTTTAAAAAAATAATTTTTTTCTGATTTTTACCAGTTTTTATAAAAAACTTAATTTGAAAATCAAAACTTTCAAAAATCGGAAAAAAAAAATAAAAATTTTGACATTGACCAGATGTCATTTAGCGAGGTGTGGTTCAATTACTACAAGTTGTATATCGTTAGAAGCGTGGATTTTAGTCGCCTCTTACGACAGACATTCCTTACGACGGGTATATTCTAGGCCCCCTAACCCGCTGGGGTATTATTTTTGACCAATTTGATATCGAAATCCAACTCCTCCCTAAAGCCCATATGACACTACGTTTTTTTTCTGGTATTCTACCAGGTTTTTTGTGTGAATGAGATGGTCAAATACAGTTTTGCGTTGGTGTAAGCGAGCAAGCTATATTTGAAGAAAAACCAAACAAAATACCATCTAGGCGATTAAAAACCAGCGAGCCAGCTTGTATTTCGGTAAGTTTTTTGGCATTCGGTCATTTTTTCTGACAATTTTTCCAATTTGACAACCATAAAATAAATTATATTTAAAATAAAAAAATATATGGAAATACAAATTTTAAATTTGCCTCTTGTAAGCTTCTGCCTTGGCCGTAAGGGTAAAGAAGAAGTCCGCAAGAAAAATTATATTGCGTACTGGCTTCCCTTTATAACACGGAATACAAAGCTATCCTGCCCTTTGGGTTTCATAACTTTTTTATTTCAGTAATTTAAATCAAATTTCCAAAAAAAAATAATTTTTGAAATAAATATTATTTTCATTTAGTTTGAAGTTTAATGTCAATCAAATTATTTTTGAGGGAATATTTGTCTCTTTTCAACCTATAGAAGAATTGTTTTTGTATTTTGACTTTCGGTGGGTTTTCAAAATCAAAAAAACCAGGGAAAAAATGTAGTGTCATATAGGCATAACATTCAGTATTCTTCTCTTGGGACAAAACTACAAGAATGAATAGGGATAACCATCGATAGTGGAAAAAAACTATCGATAGTGACACGAAATAAAAACTATCGATACTATCGATAGTGCCATCGATAGATTTGCAGCTCTAGTCTCTATGATTTTATTTATACACATTCAAAATTCTCTACTTGAAAAAAGTTGCTCATACGCCTAGGCACACATTGGTATAATTAAGTATTATGCGTTTCAATTTCAAAATAAAAAAGACTTATACTGTTTCAAAACTAGCTTAGTATATATGATATCGTTAAATTCATTATGGGCTAAGGTAATAACAAAAAATATTCAAATAAAATAGAGCTTGATGCCGTAGTGGTTTTTTCTTTCTTGTGGTTTATATGAAAAAATCACATAGCCCTGTTTGAAAGAGGTCTACTCATATAAAATCCAAAATAACAACACCCTCTAACAAAAAAAAAACCACTACAGCTGACAATGATTGAAACTTCCTGGTAGCAGAAAAAGTAATCAAATTGATGATGATTTCACCGAAGAAAATGCACTACACCAATAACAACAACGAAAACTCACTGAAAATACGTAAATGTATATATTCACATGTGTATGAATGTATGTAGTATATACTAAAGTTTTCCTTGCTCTGTTTTTGCTCTACACAGGTGCATGAACTTTGGAGAGTTGTATGTATGTAAATGCTTGTACATATTGGCTCTCAATACCACCACATGTATGTATGTATGTATGTACACTAAAGCAGCTCTTCTAATCTGTTGTTGCTTTTCATTTATTTCCACATGCAAATGTTTGCTATGAAATCATTGTGGTGAGAAGGAAACCGGAAATAGGGACGAAGCACAAAAGCAAATTCGACCCAAAATTAACAAAAGCAATGAAGAAAATTTCGCAGGGTAGGCAATGTGCAAAGAGCAGAACAATAAGAAAAGAAGAAGCAGAAAAAGCAGAATAAGCAGAAAAATCTGAAGAAGAAGAAGAAAAATAAAAATAATAAGAAGAAAAAGATGAAGAAGAAGAAGAAGAAGAAGAAGAAAATAAGGTAACAAATCCTTCTCCACATACATTTCTGTTATAAAATGATATGAAATCAAAGCGATTCAAAGGGTTTTAAAAGTAAACTTTAAGCTTGTTTTGCCTATAATTAAATAGGCATTACTTCAATACCTTTTCGCTCCACACGTAGCTACTCCAAATACGTATTTATATTCCAAAAAAAGTTGAAATTTTACAAATTTGGCAACTCTATACGCTAGCAAAGTCCTCATGCACCGGCTCAGCACAGAAAGCAAACGTCAAAGCAAAGCAAACAAAAATATGTACACACTTGCCCCTCATGTGTCGCGCCCATAAAGTCCTGTCGCATTCTCGCTCGAAAAAGAACAAGAAAAACAAGGAAGACTTTTTCACTTCCACTTTATGCTCAACTTTCGTAATTTCAAGCACATGTGCATGTATTTGTGGTGGTGGTGGGGGTTGTGGTTAAATGGCCACCTCTAAGCTAACCAGCAAAGCAGCAGACACTGCGGCGAGCTAGAATTTGAGAGTTTGACTGTGAGTGTGTGTTTGAGTGCTTGTATGAGGAAATTTATTTGATAAAGCAAAAAAAAGGACACAAAAGCAAACACAATATAAACGCATGCTTATGTACAGTTATTTCTTGCTATGGCTGTGCATGTATACATGCATGTGCGTGTGTGTGTGTGGAAAGTGGAGAAGGCAAATGGCAACAGCAGTAGTAACAGCAGAAACACAGAAGAATCAAATCAAACAGTTGCACAGTGACAGCAAAGCAAATTTGTTGATTGCGCCGTGTTTTGTACGCTGCACAAATTAATTTTTTTATGGAAATTGCGGAGTTTTTGTGAAAAAAAAAAAATTGCAGCAAAACGCAGAAACAGAAAAGCAAAAAAGAAGAAAAAAAATAATTTTTTTCTAAATTAGTTTAAGCAAAATTAGTAAAATATTTAAATAGAAGAAAAGGAGTATAAAAAAGTTAAAATACTCGTCTCATTGTGCGTGTGTGTATGTGTTTGCTGCAAATAAGCTAATAAGTGTGAGCGCAGGAAAAAACAGGAAAGAATTAAAAATGTAGGGCAATTTTTTATGTGTTCATAAAAGCAAAATGTACTAAGCACTGGAAATGAAGTGGCAAATTGCACAAGTTCAATGTTAAATGTGATACAAGAAATAAAAAAAAAATCTAAAAAATATCTTTAAAAAGCTCTTTGCTTTGTGCTACTAGTAGGTAATTTAAATGTGCGTGCAAATTTAATTAAGTATTTTTGTTTAAAAGTATTCGAGGAAAAAAAACGTAAGCAAATGCGGTAAAATTAAAAGTTTTCATTGCATACGCGCACGCCCTAAAATATGTATGTAGGTTCATTAGAGCGTATCAAAAAAAAATTGTGCGTTTTGTACGAAAATCGCGAAACGGAAAGCGAAAAGGTTCTGCTAAATTAATCCAAATACTTTTTTTTACAAATAGTTAATGATTTTTGACGGTATTTAATATGCCTACATTATAAAGATACATTAGGCTGGTAGCAACTGAGTAGCTGGATCGTAAGTACACCAATGGTGCACTTAGGGTTAATTGTCAGCCGATATAAAAATTCGCTTCTTGAAGTAAAAGTCACTGATCTATCGAGTTTTAAAATCCGACTATAAATGCCGAAAATAGGGTGAAAAATATAATTGGACGACTACTAGGGTGGTTCTAAATTCTTTTTATATTTTTAAAAATGTCTTTCAAAAATACGTTGAATGAGGCTGTGTATGGGCAAGCTTGCCATAAAATGTTCGGAGTTTTCGGTCGTAAGTACCCGAATGGTGCACTAAGGGTTAATAAGCTGCTGTAAGAAAAATTCTCTTCTCGATACAAAAACGTTTCTGTTCTGATCTATCGAGTTTTAAAATCCGACTATATTTATTTTATTTATTTATTTATTTATTTATTTCTGTCTACTGGAGATCCTTACAGACAATTAAATTAAGTTAAATTAGTAATTTCAGTTGAATATTGTAAATAAATTCAACTTAAATCTATATAAGTTAGTGTTGAGATCAATATTATTAACATAGCTATTACAAAGTCGAATAATTCTAGTGACAGGTTCATTATAACCATAATTTGTCTTATGATAAGGCTCGACAAGTAAACGGTTATGCCTTAAATCTCGCGACGGATCATAGAAATTGAACAGTAAACGCAAATCATCACAGTCTATGATATGATTAATTAAATTATATGCAAAAATTAGGGCAAAGTAAGTCCGTCGATCTTGCAACGATTGTAAGCCAAGAAGTTTCGTCCGGCCCTCATAGGGCGGTAAACCATTTGGCCAATTCATTCTATATAATGCCATTCTGGTGAATGTTCTCTGAACTCGTTCAATTTTATAAATTTGTGATGTATAAAAGGGATTCCACACCAAGCAACAATAATCAAGATGACTTCTCACCAATGAGATGTAAAGTGATTTTATTGTACACGGATCCTTGAATTCGGCTCCATTTCTTCTAACAAATCCTAACATAGATAATGCTTTAGAGAGAATGTAATCTACGTGCTTATGAAAAGTAAGTTTGGAGTCAAAAATCACTCCAAGATCCTTTATTTCAGATAATCGGTCTAATATAATATTATTTAGCGAATAGTTAAATCTGATAAGGCTAGGAGACTTGGTATATGAAATAACGCTACATTTGTTTGTATTGAGAAACAGCTTATTAGCGGTGCACCAATGTTGAAATACCTCCAGATCTGATTGAAAGTTGGTATTGTCGGAATTGTTACGTATTGGCATATAAACTTTGACATCATCCGCAAACATCAAGCAATTTACAAATTTGAAATGCAATGGTAAGTCGTTAATGAACAAGATGAATAATAGCGGTCCACAGTGAGTACCTTGTGGTATTCCGGACCAGGCATTGATAGCAATGTCGGATGTAGTTTCCCCTATCTTTACCAGCATTTTCCGACCAACTAAGAAACTCTCAAAGAATTTCAAGAGTGTACCTCGAATACCATATAAATAAAGTTTATGCAAAAGAATATAATGGTTCACCTTATCAAAGGCTTTGGAAAAGTCGGTGTAAACAACGTCAAGTTGATATTTATCTTCGAAAGCTTTAACAATTTTATTTACTATGGTTAGAAGATTCGTGCATGTATACCTTCCTGGAAGAAATCCATGCTGAAACTGACTAACGAGATGTTTGGTATGTTGAAAAAGTTTAATATTAAGTATATTATCGAATAATTTGGCAAGAGTACATTGTTTCACGATTGGTCTATAGTTAGTGATTTTATTGCGATTACCTGATTTAAATATCGGTGTAATTGAACATACTTTCCATGAATTGAGAAATATTCCATGCGTAATGCATATACTGAATAATTTCGAAATAGGATAGCAAATACTATCAGATAGAAGTTTCAAAAACGTTGGGGTAATTCCCTCCAAATCAGGTTTTGAACTAGGTTTTAAGTTGGAGATGGCAAGTGAGACATCTGCAGAGGAAATTTCGAAATTCGTAGTTGTATTAGAATTGGTTAATGATTGAAAGAATGTAGAACTAGTGTCGAGGGAAGTATTACTTTCTTCATATACTTCCTGGAAGAACTTTGCAAAAAGGTTGCATGCGCCAAGAGAACTATCGGACACCACACCATTATATTCAAGTGTAGTTGGGAACCCATTTGTATTGCGCTTGTTGTTGACATAAATCCAAAAATTTTTTGGGTTACGCTTTAAACTCGATTCGACAGTCGAAATGTATCGATTATATAAAAAATGTTGTAAGCAGTCATTGTCTTTCTTCAGCTTAATAAGGTGAAGATTATCTGACGGACTGTTGGTTTTCTTGAACTTTTTGTAAGCCTTATTTTTAAGGTTTTTCAGATGACACAACCTCGAATTAAACCAAGGAGGCTTATTACGTATAACTTGGGTTTTTGACGGGACAAATTCAGCAATGCAACTAAGTAGCATAGTGCGGATTATATCGTACGATTCAATTGGGTCAGCGGAAGAGTTCAAGACTGACCAATCAACAGAATTGAGGGCATTGTTGATGGCGGAAATATCGGCATTGGCATAATCATAAACTTTACGAGAAACAATATTATTGGAAGCGAAATTATAAAACTTAAATCTTATAACTAAGGCCTTATGATGAGTACTATTTGCAGATAAAGGTGATAGGCATTCAGAACATGATATGTCCAACTCATTAAATGCGAAAACTAAGTCTAGAATCCTACTGTTATCATTTAAACAGTTATTTAATTGATTAAGACCAATGGAAAGTAAAGTATTGCAAACTAAAATTTCTATTTCAGATTTAACATTGGTGGGAATTAATGAGTTATTATATTCTGACCATGATATGTTTCCAAGGATAAAATCGCCTAGGTATATTATTTGATCGCCATCATTTTTTAGATTTTCATAGATATGCATGGCGTTATCCAAATGCAATTGATATATTTCAATGCCGCTACATGGCGGAATATACGACAATATGATGAATAATGATTTTACATTTGATAAATTAACCTTAACACATATCTGTTCAAGAAAGATATCATGGTAGTTTAAGGTAATTTGAGTACTGGGCAGAATAGCCTTGACAGCAATCAAAACTCCACCTCCTCTAACTTGACCAGTAGTAGCCGCACAACGATCTTGCCGATATACAAAATAGTCGTTATCAAAGAACTCTGTAGAAAAGATCGTATCATTTAGCCAGGTTTCAGTTATAGATATAATATCATAAACATGACAGGATGTTTCACGATGAAATTGAACAGCTTTAGTACGCATACCACTTGCGTTGTGATAATATAACGAAAAGAATTTATTATTATCTGAAGTGACACTATTAATTGCAGCTACGTTAGATTTTTGATATGTAAATATTATCTGTATTATTATCTATTTTTATAAAAATGCCTGTGCTGAATCCAACACAATTTTTTTTTTCTCGGAAATGTATTATAAAATAGAATTTTATGAGGGGAATTACGGAAATTTTTTTTTTTTTTTTTTTGAGAGGCGGTCTAATGCACATACAACACATACATAGATACATAGTGTGTATGTATGCATGATTTTATCTGTTGGCATTTTGTTTTTTTTAGTATATATTTATGTATTTTTATGTAAGTGTGAGTGCATACCATTTCCTCGCTTCTTATTGTTTGCTGCAAGCCTTTGTAGCCTTTTTGTATACCCAGTTGGAATTCAACTATTATTCAGATGAGTACCTATTCGATTTAGGACATTTTTCGAAAGATTTATAGACTTTTACGCACTGCGCGACGGCATTAAAATCGAAGAGTGTTTAACGATGAGCTGTAGTAGATTTACGCAGGCATTGATATAGTAGTTAGTTCAGCGAGGGGAGATGTGCACCGGTACAAAGATTATTTCCATGTTGTTGTTGTTATAGATACCAAGACACTCTCCATTTCCAGGTGGATTTTAGCCTCTTACGATTGGTGTACCTTACCTCAGATATGTATATTCTAATTCCCATAATCCGCAGGGGTTATATTCTAAATCGATGCCCACTAGTCGAAAAAGGATCGATCGGTTGGACAATTTTTCAGACAGGTTAAGTGCCAAGATAAAGATAAATGCTTTTCCGGTAACGTTTATTTTAGTTGTTGTGGGTTTGAGTATACCCAAATAGGTATACATGCATATATCGTGTAATGTCAACCGTAGTTAGACATTACTTTTGTTTTTTTCCAAATACATACATACATACATATACATATGTAGATATATTACTTCATTTTAGGGCGGCATAATTGAAATTTAATGCACAACAGCACATCACATAGTAATCCCATATCTTTCGCGTGAATTATTTATTCCAAAAACATGGATAATATTATTGCTAGGATTAGCTAGAAATTATCCTCAACCAATCTGCTTCTTATACTAAAATATTTTATAAATTTTCTACTAAATTCACATGCCCGTGCATACACATGCCGAGCAAGCTTTGTATAAATCAAAGGCATCCACAGAGGAATGGGACTAACAGCAGCAGAAGCACAAATAACAAAAAACCCAGCGCAGCAACTTTTCATAATTAAAAGAAATTACCTACATCATAAAATAAGAAAAAATGCGCAAAAAACATATACGAGTATATTTCTACTACTAAGTACCACATGTGTGTGTATTTGAATTTGTGTGTATACGCAGAGCGGCCATAAATTAATAAATGCAAGCAAAGCAAGAAAAACAGCAAAAAAGGCAAGAAAAACAAAGCAAATTTTTACGCACACCCACACACACTCACTCAGCAAATAACAAACAGCGAGTAACGAGCAACGCCGAGCACTGGGCAAGACCACCTGCGGCTGCCTTTTTGCCGCATTTCAAAGAGGACACTGAGCGTGCGAGTAGTGTGTGGTTGCTGTTAAGTGTTGCTTAAAGTTTGTAGTTGCAAGCATACTTATACATAGATACATATATATGTACGCATACATGCACAGTTTTATGCATTGATATACATAAGTATAGTGCAGCGCTGAGTACTTGCAAGTTAATTCAGTTGGTTTAAAGTGCTGCATACTTCAAGGCGCATAGTTAAGCTTTCATATATACATATGTAGGTACCCAGTGGAAATATAGGGTGACTATATAAGTGTTACAACGTTATTTAATTAATTATAATTGACAATTAATTTGAAATGAATAAAACAGTAAATATGTATATAAGAGTGTTCCGCAAATGTATGGAAACAAATTTTATATCAAATTTCCTCAAGCTTTCCCGCTACGACGATGCTAATATAGCCAAACATACCAAATATAAACTTTAGACCCGATTGGAGACAGTTAAAAGGTGTTTCAGAGGAAAAAGTGTTTTTATTTTTTTTTCAAAAAAATTTTAACTTTAGACACCTTATTTATAAAGAATGAAATGGACTTATAAATTTCCTAAAATCTAAAAATTTTATGAAAATTCCACTTTACACAATTTTTAAAACCTTTTTTTTATGAATAGATAAGGCCGTTATTTTAAAATCTAAATGGTATTTTGCCGAAAAAGAACGACCCGACGATCTAAACACTATTGGTGTACAAAGTTATGGTCCAACACATCTGTGTATTTTTTTTTTATTTACCTAATATTTTGAAATTATTTTGGGCTGACTTTAATATAAGGTACCAGGCTTATGCCAATACAATTCTTTCTATTTAATATTAATATCATTAATGTTGATGGTACATTATACTAAAATTGCCCTATTATTGCGCTTATACAAAAAATAAAACTTACAAAAGACAAATATTTTTTTTAATTTAAATTTCTAGATAAAAAATAATAATTCTCTGTGTGCCTACAATCTCATATTTGTTTCTATTAAAAATACTTACACAAACAAATGAACTAAATACTAGCCTAACATACGCATAATACACAACGCAGAAAAACGTAATAATTATAAGAAAATAAGAAAAAAGAAAATTAAGTGAAATTATGCCAGTAGACAAAGGCAAAGACGAAGACAAAAGCAATTTTAAAAACAATTAAAAGTACGCCTTCAGCTATGCTACAATAGTTTCCGCATACATCATCCTCATAATCGTCCTTCATCACCCACCTTCGCATACCCTTTATCAGCGTCTTCTTTCTGCCAAAACCACCAACAGCAACAACCAACAAAAGCGGAAAGTAATTCATCATAAAGAGCAGAAAGTAAAAGAACAAAATATATTGTAAAGAAGAGAAGGAGAAGACGAGGCGAGGGAATGAAATAAAAAAATGCAAAAACGAAAAGAAAATAAATGAATGAAGAAGCAACAAAAAGCTAACAGACACACAGTCACCACAAAAATGACAAAAGAGAAGAAAACATAAGTAGAACGCGCAGTTGGCATCAAACTAAATTAAACAAAAAAAATAAATAAAATGACACATAAAACAGGCAAAACTATAAAATAGCAAACATAGTAAAAAAGAACAAAAAGTAAGAAAAAATAAAATAAACACAAAAACAACAACAGTAAAGCAAACAGCCGCTCACTAGCATACAACCTCACATACCTACATACTCGTATAATGTCAAAATCCTCTGCCGCCAACAAGAAAAATACGCTGCATGTTGGCCCATATTTTGGTGGCGGTGCCGCCACACACAACGCCACAATTGCGCCTAGCGGTAGTCGCGGTTTAGCTGCTGCGGCTGCCGCCAATTTCGGGCGTGGCAGCATTGTTGGCTTTGGCGGCGGTGGCGGTGGCAGTAGTGGTCGCGAGAGCACCTGCAGTTCGGGCAGCGTTTCACCGATACCCATCATAGCGATTAGCACAGGCGATGAATCGTCCGAATCGGAGATAGAAGCTGAACCGGCGCGTATATTCCATCGGCGTTTGTCGACCAAACGCAATATCAATGCAACGGTAAGTTTTGCAAGTAATTTATAATAAATATTTAAATTTTTTTTTTCTAAAACAGCTTAAACGTTCTTTAGTGCTTAAAAATCATCATATTCAACGTTCTTGTGTCGCTTGTTTGCCTTTTATGAGGTCTGAAACACATTGCTTGACTGTTGCAACATGTTGCTAGCAACATTTCTTGTGCTTGTGTGTTGCTGAGTGCCCTAAAGGCTTTTTGATCAGATTTTAACATAATTTGAAATTAGCTATATGTTCGGAAACAGAGCGTTGAATATTTTAGACAGATGTCTAGCACATTTTCTGTTTATTATCCTATCCTAAAAAAACGTAGCTTTGATAATGAGAAGATTTCTGTATTAAACTCAGACATTTAGTTGTTGTGTCTGTGCGCATGATGAAGTATTTTTCCTTTGTTATCTCATTCATATTTACGAGAGAGCAATGAATGGCAAAATTGTGAGAGAAATTGTATTGATAAGTGCAGAATGCAATTGTGATACATTGATGAATTCTGATCTGGGGTCTTTATTAACATGACTTGATGATAATGAGGTACTACGTCCATGACTTAGTGCTCCATATTTTTTTAGTATTTATAGTGCGGTTAGTGGATAACGCCCAATTGGAATCGAACCATAACACTCTAAGTCGCAGATCTAATCTTCCTGGAGTGGAGGAGTGAGGGGAGCATCTTCTATGCGAATGTTCTTCACACTACCTGGCAGAATGAAATTTCAGGACAAGCCGAACCTCTCGGAAGTCAATGACATTATGATTGAGGGGCTTCTTAGATACCTAAACTCAATAGGATAGATATAGAGCTTAGAGCCTGCCCAGGTTCCCGAACTGATATTCTCTTTTACTCAATACTGGTTCTTTAGTCACGAGACGTGGTAACAAAATGGCGTTTCGGCGCTAATTGGAGTCTGTGGGATTCGCCACTGAAACCAACCAACTTACAATATGTCTTATTTTCTACGATGCCTCGATGTACGACGATAGCTTCACATTAGCTGGATAATAATTAGGCTATACTGATACGATAATGAGAGTTCTCGCGTCTTATATCTACTTAGTAAGCCAAAGCTGTTCTTCTCCCGAAGTCTTTCAACTTTTTAGCGATTTAGTGAACAGGCGATGAAATGACGATAACGAGAAGATGACAAGGCAAACATCAGATTAAAGCGAGACGATAGATAAACGATGCCGACAAAATAATTGTGGTTAAGAACTGCTTTCGAGCTCTATCTGCGCACCTTCGCATGTTGTTGCTATAATCTTGTTCGTCTATCGAATATACTTACTTATATATTTCCTGTATATTTTTTCCTTATATTTGCTTATTCTTTTTTACTTTTGTTGGCTTTCAAGTCTATACGCAAACACTTGATAACATTTGCTCTTCGAGGCTTTAATCGTATTTCTTATTAAAATAGATACTTATATTTTTATTTTTGTCCCCAAAAATGAGCACTCACATATTTACTACCACCTACTTTTAACCAAAAATTGACGAAATTAGATTACCATTAGCTTTATTAACTACCCTATCAAATTCTTTGTAAACAAAAAATCAAACACCCTTCGCTTGCTCTATGCTGAACCCTTCAATAAAAAAATAACATACGATATTTGCCTTATATTTCCATGTAGTAATTTTACTGACTCATCAGCGAGTCATCAAAAAGGCATTTGTACAAGTAAGTAAGTAACTAAGAAACAATACACCCTACTTATTTGCATAACTGCCAAGAAAATGTGTGGTTTTGGTATGAAACCGAGAAAACAGCAAATACCTAGTCGATTTATGTAAAACAAATTGTGTTAATGCCAACGTACACAATAACACCTAGACAATACAAATTTATACAGATACAGAGCAAAGCAACTTGCTTACTTGTTCACCGCACCTTTCTTTCTATGAACGTGTGTATGTCTGCCAATGAACTAGACAGTCAAAGGTTTAACTTGTCCTACCCTTTTAACTAAAATTTGCTGTGTGTTTTGTCTCTGTGTTTTGTCTGCGTGTATTATCTCCCTCCCTCTCTGTGTGTGCTTTGATTGTACTACATACATTGACTGTTTGCTGTCCATTTCTGACCTAATTTGCATATCAAATGGTCACTGACTGCTCTTCATGGCAATACATATATAACTACCTGGCAAATGTCAAGCACAATCATTGCATTAACTGTGCAAAATGATGACCACTAAGGCAACCACGATGAGCAGGACTAAAGCGATGAGGACGGTTAAAACGACCAAAGCGACCAAAGCGACTAAAACGAATAAAGCGCCGAGGACGGCCAAAACAGCGAGGACGATGAGGCCAACGATGAAAACGACCGTCAACATTAATAGAGATGTTGTTGCTAATAATAGCAGTAAATGTACAACTTGTATTGACACAAGGATAAGGTGCAAGTTTACAAGTACAAATAAGTAGCGATGTTAATACCGAAGGGATTTATTTGCTATTTTTGCTTAGTACTACTATTGCTTATTTTCAATATTTTACTTATAGTCATTTCGGATATCAAAGCTCCTCTGACAAGGAAATTAAATTTAAATTTAAATTTAAATTAAAATTAAAACTCTTATTATAAATAAGGCATTTAAACATCACAGAATGAATTATTACAAGGAAGGGATTTATTTGCTATTTTTGCTTAGTACTACTATTGCTTATTTTCAATATTTTACTTATAGTCATTTCGGATATCAAAGCTCCTCTGACAAGGAAATTAAATTTAAATTTAAATTAAAATTAAAATTAAAACTCTTATTATAAATAAGGCATTTAAACATCACAGAATGAATTTCTCATGGAGAATAGGCCTTATTATTAGGTATATATGCACCACATAAGGCCTTATATTAAGGTATTATATAAGCCTTATTTCTGCGGCGGATAAGTCTTGGGAATATGGTTTGCTCTTAGAGAGTGTGAGTAGTCCTTATCAGCAATATTATAAGCCATTGGCCATACTACTTTTGGTCAGCCATTATTTCGTAAGCCCTTAAATGTTCTTGAATATTAAGTATTAAACGTAGTTCCTCATTATGATTAAAAAATTAGCCCCTATTTCATACTTTGTATTCAAAAGAGGCAACAGAGTTTCCTATAAAATAAACTTTAATATAATAAAGCATCATTGTAATAATAATATATAATACAATGGCGCTATTATAACTCTGACGAGTTTTATGGCCGAGCTTCTCTCCCAATTTGAGGTATGCTCCTTTTTGTTTTTCCTACTAATTGGGTGGACCTACAGTTTTATGCCGGCTCCGAACGGCGAATGCATTTTTTGTGAGAAGTTTTTTCATGGCAGAAATACTCTTGGAGGGTATGCCGTCCACTGCCGAGAGGTGACCGCTGCTCTTAAAAAACCCAATAATTGGATTTTTACTAATTAGAAAAATTTTTGGTGTTTTGCTCGGACCGTGGTTTGAACCCGAGACCTCTGGCATAGCAGGCGAGCACTCTACCCACTGCACCACAGCGGCCACAAAGCATCATTGAGTTTTACATAAAAAAGTATCCCGAAAAGCAATTAAGTATAAATTCATTTGTATAAGCACCACTCGAACCACACCAGAAGCCATGAGATTGCTTTCATTTCAAAGCGCAAATAACCACACATTCATTGTAGTGGGAAATGTGAAATGGATGGGCATACAAAGATACATACATAGCATACATATAAACATTTGTATTCGCGCATATTGTTGTTTTGGTGTGGCTTTGAGTGTGACCTTTAATTTGTACTGTTTCGCTTGATATCCAATCTACATACTTATGTACATATGTATCTACCAGCGAAGCGTAACCGCAATTAAAAGTGTTTTAAGTTTGGTTGGAAGCACAAAATTTTGCAATTAAGGCAATTTATCTAGAATTTGATGAATTTTGGCAATTAATAAAAATATTTAGCTGTATCCCTTTTATGAATTAAAATGTTGTGGCATAAGCATGAGATTTTCGAAATGAGCTGAACTAAGGATACACTTTCTTTACTTCGTACATTAAAAATTACAGAGCGTAGCAAATCGTCTTCCATAGATTTTTACAATTCAATTCTTTGGCGAAAATAGGTATGTACGTATAGCTGCTCCTGAGTTTATTTTGTACTTAAGCTTTTTTTTTTTTTGTTTTTCAAAATATAAAAAGTTTCCTCAATTTGGAAGCCTTCTATTTTTTTTGTCATATTTGTTAATAGTTTCATGAAACGTCCCCTCAACAGCTTGACAGCTTTAGCAAGCACTGAAGTGAAGCTTTCATAATAAATTATGTCGAGCTCTACTAATTCAGAGCTCAAAAGGGCATTAGGAGTAATATAGAGGGCAAACAAAGCTTTCGAGCTCGATTTGAGCACCTCGGTACAGGGATCGTAACGGTTATTACTTTTATCGAAAACTCCAAAAAAATAACTAGTTTGCCAGTATTGCTAAATTTATCATTTCATTAATCTAGGGCACGCTCACCACCCCAACTAATTCACTTAAAATGTATCTAATTTGTCAAACTGCGGCTCGGTGCAGTGAAATGACGCCCGTGGAATTAACGCCCGCGGGCGTTATTTCCCAAAAAAAGGAAATAACACCCGCGGGCATTTTTTCCTTTCTTGAAAAAGAAATAATTCCCGCGGGCGTTATTACGTTTGATCCACGGGCTTTATTTCTCTTTCGGAAGGACAATTAAGCCCGCAGACGGGCTTTTTTTAAATATGGTGTATTAGGGAAAAAAGCGCCGCAGGCGAAAAATTGGAATAAAAAATCGCGCGATTTTTAATTCCAATTTTTGGTTTTTTTTTTAATATGGTGTATTATTGGAAAAAGCGCCGCAGTCGAATAATTGGAATAAAAAATCGCGCGATTTTTAATTCCAATTTTTCTTTTTTTTTTTTAATATGGTGTATTATTGGAAAAAGCGCCGCAGGCGAAAAATTGGAATAAAAAATCGCGCGATTTTTAATTCCAATTTTTCTTTTTTTTTAATATGGTGTATTATTATTGGAAAAAGCGCCGCAGGCGAAAAATTGGAATTAAAAATCGCGCAATTTTTAATTCCAATTTTTCGATTCTTTCAATTTTTTTACACGGGCGTTATGTGCGGTGAAACTCAACGGTTGTGTGATGCTCACCGGCTCTACCGTTTTAGAATACATCCACCAATTGCGATAATTCACCATTTTTTTTTTTTTTTTGAATAAATTGGCTTTCGTATTCGGTATTCGTATTAATTTTCGATATTCGGTAGTAGTATTCGATATTAGTTACTAATATTCGATATCTGGTACTAATATTCGATATGCGGTATTAATATTCGGTGTTAAAATTGGTTAATCGTTATTAAAATGTGATATTCGGTAATCGGTGTTAATATTCGGTGTTAGTATTCGGTATTATTTTTTGGTATTGATATTTGGTATTCCGTATTTATATACGGTATTCGAATAAATCGACGTTCGTATTCGGTATTTTTATTAACATTCGATATTCGGTAGTAATTTTCAATATTAGGTACTAATATTCGATATCCGGTACTAATATTCGATATCCGGTATTAATATTCGGTGTTAAAATTGGTTAATCGTTATTAAAATGTGATATTGGGTAATGGGTGTTAATATTCGGTGTTAATATTCGGTATTATTTTTTGGTATTGATATTTGGTATTCGGTACTCATATGCGGTATTCGCTGTTGATATTCGCTACTTATATACGGTAATCGTGTTCGGCATTCGATATTAGTATTGTTATTTGTATTGACAAATACACCAAATATGACTTATATACAAATATTCATTGGTCTTTGTCATTTTGACTTATTTTTTATTCAATTTTTATTTTATGGCTTTTTCAATAAAAGTTAAAAAAAAAACTCTCTCCCATTGACATTTTGAGCTGAAAATTCAAAAATCACTTTTATTTTCCATCTCTGCCTCCGCATGTCGCCTTTCTTGTTCTTATCTATCAAATCTATTTCATTGCCCTTTTCCTTCTCTTCACCAAACTCATTTGCCTTTATTTACTCTCTAGTCAATAAGCAAACATTTGCGAACATTTTCTAGCGCTTTTGTTGCCAATAATTGCAATTTGATCAACAAACACTTTGTTGCTTTTGTATTTGCACAAAACCCAAGAATATGAAAATACACTGAAACTGATTTTATTTGCTCAAATGAACGCCAACGACCCGTAGAGTTTATTTTGTTGTGTGTGTTTTTCTGTGTGTTGCGACAAAAAAGGATTAAAATTGAATTATAAAAACAACGACCTTTCTTTTAATTTGATTTCTTAGGGTGCGTTTATGTCGGAGCAATAGAAGAAAGAAAGATAGCTGTGCGTGATAAACGCTTATCGGAATAGCGCTATTGAGTGTTTATGTCGGAGCAGTGATAAGAGCAATAGTAGCGAAGAGGTCAATAAGCGGAGGTAATAGCGCTGTTCGACCAAAGCATATAGCGCTATTGAGTGTTTATGTCGGAGCTAAGCTAGCAAAGAGTGGAATAGCGCTGTTATCTGCGTATATTGAAGCTATGGTACTAGATTTGTCTTTAGTGTATTGTGGTACTTAAATAAAAATTTTAGAGTAACCGAAAAGGAGAAGAGACGTTGTTATTTTACACATAATAAATATTTACATATATTTCTGCTCCACACATACTTATCTATATATTTCATTTTTTTTAATTTGAAAGGTTATATAAAAATTGTGTATAGAAAGTAATAAAACACATAAACAATGTCCCTCTTATTCATAAAAAATAAAATAGATTTATAAAATTTTAGAAATCGAAAAATTTTATGAAAATGCCACTTAAAAATTTTTAAAACCTATTTTATTTTTTATGCATGAATTCGTATATATTTACTTACGTTTGGCTTTCATTTCACATGCTACGGCCGTCCACAGTTTATCCAAGACAAGCCTATTGGGATGATTTGTATTTCTTTGATCCCACAAAGGTTGCCTTTTAAAAATTGCACTGATGGAACTATCTGTTTCCATAATGAATAGCGCTAATCGACTAAAGAAAATCAATGAATTAATTTTCTTCGCTCTTATACTTTGATACGCGCTTATAGCGCGGCTCCGACATAAACAGAAGTACAGAACTCCCATTTACAATTTTCGTTGCTAGTATCCACTCTTTCTTCTATTGCTCCGACATAAACACTACACGCGTTTCCCATAAGGTATTTTCTCTGCTATGATAATAGCGCTAATGTGGTGAATTTCTTTAGTCACCCACTGCTCCGACATAAACAGAAGTACAGAACTCCCATTTACAATTTTCGTTGCTAGTATCACTCTTTCTTCTATTGCTCCGACATAAACACTATACGTGATTTCCGTAAGGTATTTTCTTTGCTATTATCTGTGGTGAGCTTAGCGCTTATCGCAGCTCCGACATAAACAGAAGTACAGAATTCCCGTTTACAATTTTCTTCGCTATCTTTCTTTCTTTCTTCTATTGCTCCGACATAAACGCACCCTTAGTGCAATCTAAGATTATAGCAAATGTGTGTGTATGTTGCCCGTTTGCTTTCTTCTGCTGTGATTGCAATACAATTTTTTTCTTTTTACTCCCGCTTCTGTCATTCTTAAATGTCGTCGTCGTCTTTGTCAACACTTGCTTATTGCTTTGCTTATTAGTTTGTTGACTTTTCCTGCTGTGCGGCTGTTGCCCTTTTACAATTTTCAATTGAACACTATACAAAGTAAAGCAAAGCAATTTCCACATACCACGTTGACACATAAATAATTAAGTATTCGTAACTTTAACGTGCAACGTAAACTTGTTGACAAGGAAATTATTAAATTTTGCTTTGGTTTAATTTCGCTTGTAATTAAAAAGTTTTGCCTTCAATATGCCAAAGTTATTGTGCAATTCTGTTGGCGTATTGCATAAATCTTGATTTATGATATTTTCATAGTCCTTGTGCTGGTAAGTGGTAAAATGCTTTTTAGGTAGATAGTTGAGCGTTGGTTGCACTAGTGTTTTTACTTCGTTAATTAATTGCCATAACTAAAATTTCAATAACTAAAATTTCAATAACTAAAATTTGCTTTTATTTTCTGCTTCTTCTTCTTATTTTTCTTGTTCTATTTCCATTTTCATTCACACAGGCAACGATAAAAGCGGGTTTCCTATTAAAGCACACGTGGTCGTTTCAACGTTGGCGTCGTCGCTATTTTCGTTTAAAACAAAACATTTTATATTATGCCAAGGATGTTAAGGTAAGTAAATTAAGATGCACATTTCCATATTTAACTCGAATTTATATTTAAACAACTTTTACGTCATTTGTGGCTTTGAAAATAGCTTTTGCTTTTAAGCAATTTTTGGCGCAAGTCTGTTTTAGATTTCATCGAAATCATCAAACTTTCGTCATAATTAATCACAGCTAAATGGATTTACTTTTTAGCTTAAGCATTTTGCGTTAACAGTGTCTATTTCTCTGCTACAACCCACCTTAAAATCCAGAAATGTACAACGCTCTGTTCAAATATATACAAGTGAACAAATATAAATATCTCTCTTATATGCTAGACACACATCGTAGTATAGTAGAAATATTGCGATCTATACCACATATGTGTCACTCTCATATTGTAGTTTAATTGAAAATTTTCATAGTAAAGCCAAATCATAGTATTGATATTATAATATTCATACCACATGTGTGTCTGAGGCATTACTCATTCTAAATCAATTAATTTTGTTTTTGTTGACGTTAATATCATTTGAATTCATAATCTATATATAACTATCCATTCTTGCGCAAACATTTTGACTTTGAAATGCCAATTTTCTACTATCTAACACATCTAAATTTGACATTGACTAATTTGATTTTAGTTACTTTTTTGTTGTTGCTTTTGTTGTTAATTTTGTTATTGCTTTTGTTGTGAATTTTGTTGTTGTTAGATGTATGTATACATTTGTATATTCTGCCCTTCATCTGCAGTGTCACTAATCGATTTAAATTTTGTTTGCCTTGTCACCACTGATGTTTGTTAGATATTATTTGAAGGAAAATTATGCCTAAAAATTCATAGAAATGCAAATATTGTTTTTAAATTGTATTAAGCACAATTTGCAATAGGTATATAAGTATGTAAAAACAGTTATACAAAAAGGGATTTCATAAAATGTGTTGCATATTTCAAGGCTTCATATTCGGTTTTTTATTTCCTGTTGTCCCTTATGCAATTTATATGCACGGTTAGTCTGCTTATGCCCTGATAAAAATGTCCGGCGTACAAATTTCTATAAAATTTTAACCCTATAGCTACCTTTAACTTGCTATTTTATTCGGACTCCTGGAACGTGCAGCAGAGGGACACCAAGGCACACTGGTCAGCCCCCATACACAAAAGTCAAAAACGTTGGTGGTTGAAAAAGAAACTTCTGTCATGCATTTCCGTGCGAAATATATTGAATTTTATGGAAAACCTCCTTCTATACGCAATAGCCATCATTAAATGTTACTTTGGCTCATTTAACCCTAGATAGATAACGCTATTTTATACCCCTGCAAAGATAAACATACGTCATAATGACGTATCTTCATTTAATGGCTTTTAAGGAGGTCAAGAATATAAAACTTATTTGTTTTTTGACTGAGATAATTTGTTTCATTTATTTCCAGTCCTATGTGGAACATTTAAACATAAAATTAAAGATAATATGAGATTAATAAAGAAATTCATTTTTTTTTTTTGACAAAAAGCTACAAAAATTAGACAGCCTTCACAAAAAGGTGCAAATTTCATTCTTAATTCTAAATTCATAGAGATTTTTTTGTTTACTTAACAAAACAACCCTTTAAATAATATTTTAAAACAAAAAAAAAAAAATAAAATCAAGCAAGATTATATGCATGTGTTACAAACTTGGTTTTGGTGTTGTCCACACAGAGGTGTGTTACACTTGAAACATTATTTTTTGACATGCGTCTTATTTTAGAAGGACAGCACCAACAGTATTTTATTTTCTGGGAAGAGCCTGATTTCTACTGCCTTCGAGATCATTGCTGGTGTTATTTTTTGTCGTCTTCTTGGGTATCACGAACTCCATCTGAATTTTGTAGGGCAACTTGTATGGTGTTGCGCAAAGTTCTTTGCAAAGAAGATATTTTAAGTCTTGTTTTCATCCGTAGATTTGTTAACAAATTAAAACTAAAAAAAAAACAAAAACAACATATTAATCTAATAAATTGAAACACAAAAGTGATAAAAAATTCATGCAATGGAAAAACCAAAATGTCACACTGAAGATAAAGCTACGTCGTTTTGACGTACGTTGTGATCATAACTCAGATAAAAAAAAACTTATGGCAAAAAATCGATCACCAGCAATGAGCTACAATTACCGACTGAGAAATCTGAGCGTATGAAGTTGCTTCGGAAATAAATGAAAGTCTGAGAGAGTAAAAATAAAAATGAATACGTCATTTCGACGTGGTTTATCTAATTAGGGTTAAGGTCAACACATTTGAAAAAAATTTTTTCTGGAAAAAGTTTGTGTAAATAAGTGTATTATGATTTTTGCGATATTTCAAGTTTGAGTGCTAAAAAAAATGCGGATAACTATGGAAACGCAATAAAAACGTATGTTTCATGATTTAGCGAAAGAAAACAATGAGAACAATTTATTTTTAGCAAAATACAAGATAAATAAATCTTGGCTTTTCTATGAGCGTAATTTTCAAGCATTAGCATTTTCATTGAAACTTTTAACAACTAAGGACCACTCTGGACCAGGTCTTATAAGCTGATTTGAGTTCTTTCAAGTCTTCTCTTAAGAAGTCTGTTTATACATTTTTCCTTTTTTTTCCCTTTTTCTTAAAATATCATATTAAATGTAACTAGTCTATACAAAATAATGTTTCCCTTTTACGATTTTTGTACATATTTATATCGACTATTTTCGATAAAACTTTATTTTCGATAAAATCTGAATAATTGAGTTCGGTCCCACTCTCCATACAATTTTTTTTTTTGATCCCGCGAAATATCGCGGAATAATATTTTTTTTATTTTAACTTTGTTATTTGACATCGGATTTTTAAAATCGAAATGTCATTAGTTTAGTCTTTGGAAGCTCTATATTTTCTTGTAATGTCCTTTTGACCTATGAAGTCGTTTTCACATAGTTAAGTCACTTAACCAAGTTTTTCGTCAAAAATATACTTTTTGTTTCACAAGAAAAAAATCGCCAAAAATAAAATATTTATCGGATCTCTCTGATATTACGCTTAAAGTCTTTGCAATTAAAGCAATAAAACTTTCCTGATTTTTACAACTTTTTATAAAAACTTAATTTGAAAATCAAAATTTTTTCAAAAATCGCAAAAAATCCACAAAATTTTGATTTTGACCAGCTTTTGCTCAGCCAGTTTTTAATAGACCACTACAAGTTGTATGTCGTTTGAAGCGTATTTTAATTGCCTTTCGAACGAGATACTGCTTGCATTTATTGCATTTGTAACTCCAGAGAAAAGAATTTTTGAATTTTTGATAACAAAAAAAAACAAAATTACCGTTATCTCAAAAACTTAGCTATACAAAAAATTAAAAAAAAATAGTTCCAAGCTCAGCAGGTCAATTCCTATCCTCCCCCATTCCTGGTTTTCTTATTTTTTTTGGCTGTAAACTAGCGTTAGTGGTGGGCGTGGATTACAACATATATGTTTCTAAGTTTTCTGAAAGATGAGTCGTATAGTGGGACACCAATGTGCTAAATTTGGTTTCGGTAGGTCCAACCGTTTCCAAGAAATTGAGTTTTGTCCCACTCTCCATACAAATGAGACCAGTGTGCAAGGGTAGTAATAATGTCTATATCTAATAGAATAATTAATAATTATGATATGTTATAGGGTGTCTAAATATAAAAATATATTTTTTCTCCGATGCCTTTCTTTTCAACTTCTTTGATGTATTACGACGATGATGTCACGGCGAGACGACAAAGAGACGATAGAGAGATGACTGAATGCCGGTAGAGCAACAATTAAGTGACGAATCGTCAATGAAGATAGAAAAAAAAAATATCTTAAAATATAGATCTGCTCTTTGCTTAATCAAAGAGAGTACTTAATTTTATTAATTGTTTGTGGTATAAAAAAAAGTGCTGTATGGTAGTGAAACCAATGGCGGCCATAGGGTTAATACGATTATATAGTCGAAATCTTCCTCTCAAGCCAAAGACATTGGTGTATTACATTTAAAGACCAGTCTACAGATACCGAAAATTTTAAAACAAAAAAAATGTATTTTAATGATGTATTGTGGAACGAATTTCTGTCAGCCCTTGTCGAATTTCATACATCGCAATCCTACTCTGTCCGAAAAGCAAACAACAAAAAAGTATTTTAATGACATCTAGTGGTGCCCAACAAAAAAAAAAAAAAACTCCGGAAATGTTTTCCAAAAAGACATCATATGAGGGGCATACGGCGAAGCGAACTTTTTTTTGCGACACGATTAGGTTACGTATACGCCCCATACGCCATGTACATTACCACTTAGGGCCTTTTCACATTACTCGGCACGACATCGGATCGACATTTTTTGCTCGGTATTTTCAGCTTACCGAAACGATTCCGCGTTGCTGTGTTTTTCACACTTGTGGGAATACTTTCGGTGCGTAATCGGCAGAAAATAGGAAAACAAACATCGAAATTTGCAAAACAAAATTTTTAACTTCAACAAATCACTCAATAATAACAATAATGTCTTCTAGCGAAAACGAAGACATTATAACTTGTTACATTTATAGCCGAAACGAGTTTTTTACTGACTTTGTTCTTCTTCTTTTATCACGCCGCAAAAATGTATGCAGTAATTCTTCAAATTTTACGTTGCGGTATACCGAATTTAATCCGCTCCGATTTCATGTATGCAACACTAATGTGAAAGTGCCAATTGAAATACATGTGGTCGGTAAGGTTTCGGTATACTTTCGGCAAAAACCAAAATTGTCGATCCGATACCGCACCGAGTAATGTGAAAGCGCTCTTACTTACTAAAGCACAGAGGCAGTTAGTTGCTTAGAATGCAATGGAATAGAATTGTCGTAGGCCGCGAAAACCATGTATTTACCAAGCACTCAATTATATTTGCCCATTGTATTTAATTAATTAATTAATTTGGAAAAGGAACAGAATGTAAGAGAAAAGTTGGGATGGTGGAATCAGAGGTCCGCTACAAATTTCTCAGATTCTCTTATAAATCTGAGAAATTTGTCGAGTGGTAGAGAATGTGCATCCGACCTTCTGCACATCTGTCCCGGCAAACTTTGTTTAGCGAAAGCCGAGTAAGTGCAGAGAAAATATTCGGTGCCGCCTCCAAACAAAATAGGCATAATAAGCTCTCGATGATGCCTATGTGGTGACCATGCACTGTCCCCATGGATTGTGTCCTGTAATCAACCACAAAAGAGACCGAAGCTCTCTCCTTCTCTGATTGAGGAGAAAGTTTGCTACCTACCTGTTAGGTTCTTTAAGAAAGCACTTTGTACCTTTACAAGAATCTGTAGAGTTCCAGCGTCTCACGTGGGTTTCCCTTATGGAGTGGCGTACTCCACAGTACATATGAATAGCTTTATTTCTACGTGGATGTTGTATATAATATACTTACATACGCTCCTTTGTCAACTGTGTTCTTTTTTATATACAAAAAACTAATTAGACGCGCACTCGAATATAATAAAATTGCTTATGTGCTGTTTTTGTGTAATTACTTTTTATTACTTAGTAGATAAGTTAGTAACAAATAACTTATTAAATTCAATTAGGCCTGTTTTGTTTATACTAGTAGTAGGTATACTATAAATAAAAGAATCGATGAATTTAGCGACGCTTGGCAGAATTTTATTAACAAAATGTTTCTGCGGAACACAAAAAGTTGAAATTTGAAAATTTGTTGGTCCCAATGGATTTCAAGGAAAACTGCTTTCCTGCTTACAAACAGAAAAGTCTGCAAGTTAGTCCATTGTACATAAATTGTATGAAGGGGCGTATAGTGAGCGGATTTTTTGCGAGACAGTTAAATTAATTTTATCAGAACTAAGTTTGATGAAATGCGATTAAAATGTCAAAAACAAATTTTGGCTACACAGCACGACCAAAAGTAAATACGAAATAAACGTATTATTGGCGACCGTTCAAAAAAAGGAAAAAAAAAAAAAACAGATTGAAACCCAATAAAACAAGTAAGTTTGCGGCTAACTTTGTCCATGAACGAAACTTCATACTGTGTTTAAAGCTCTGCTTATTAGCCTCCTATACTTTTTATATGCCTTGAACAAAAGCCATAGTAATTTTATGATATCAACGCCATAGAGTAAGTTAAAGAAAAAAATTAAAATAAGCAGCCCAACAAACTTCATTGCCATATTTTAGTTTAGTTTTCTTGCAGCGCAGCAAAATTGCGCTAATTAAAAATCCCTGCAGAGAAACCCAATAAATTGTAAATGATTCTGAAAAAAAAACAAAAATAAAAAAAGTTAAAAATAAAAAAATATGAACAAGAAATGTAGATACCTCAGCAAAAAACAATGTTGGAAAAGCAAAAGTTTAAACTTTTTAAATTGCTTTTCTTGTGCTGGTTGTGTGACCTTGCGGCTTTCCATAAACTCAATTTTCCTCCACTTCACATTGAAATGCAATTTTTTTCATTGTTGTTGTTTTTTCTTTGTTTATTTAGTTTTGCCTTGCAATTTGCGCGTACACCTTAACGTGCATATTTATTCATTTCCCTGCCACTTTTACTTAATTCAACATTCAATTGGCTCATTCGCTCTTTCGTGTGGCCGTTTGGCCGTTTGCTGTGCTTTTTTGCGCAACACTTTATGCAAATTCATTCATTTACTTTTCATTTTTATTTGCATTTTTTACTTATTTTTCTTTTTTCTTCCATTCATGCAAAATTTTAAATTTATTTATTTACAACGCAAATGCTTTAAACGCTGAACACTTCCATATTTAAATAGAGCAACCCTTTTTTCTGGCGTGTGTTTATGAATACATTAGTTTTTCTGGGTTGGCTGAATGGCTGTTTGGCTGGATGCTTGACTGGCGGGTGGTTTGCTAGGTGGCTTAAATATAAAAGCAGCGTTTTGTTTGAAGGTTTTTATTTTTATTATTATCTATTATTATTTTATTTATGCAGAAACCAAATTGAAATGAAATTAATGTTCAGCTTAAGCTGGTTTTATTAAAATTCTAGCTTATTGAATGTTAAACGTTCATTCGCCCATTAGTGGCCAAAGCAAACCTACAATAAATATAAAATATATTATTAAGTGTTCCCAAATTGGCACGGAAACCACTAATGGGTTAAGCTGCTGTTCTGAAGACAACATTTTTCGAGGTCAATTGATTACACTATGATACAAATTGAAGTTGGTTGTCTGGTGGTGCGATAATTGCTAAGCAGAATGAAAGACCACTAGCTATAAAGTAAAATCCCGAACCATTTTGCTTCCTGAGGTCACATTTTTTTTATTACCATTTTAAATTTGCGTATTTTCTCCTGTGTGATTTTTAAATAAATCAAAAAATTGGTTTAAAATACATATAGAAACATGTTGTTAGGAAACATAAGTTAAAATTGCACGAGCTTTAATTTCGTTGAACACTTTAACCCCATCTCAGAAAGTACGAAAAAATAGTATTTCGAAGATCGCTAGAGGGCTAAAGTGTTCTAGAAAATTATTCGCCATAAAATTTCACTAGCGGTCTTCTCAGACAAAATCTTTTTGTACAAGTAACCATTTTATGAATAGTGGTACTTCATTCTGTGTGAGAACAATCGCGTCGCCATAAGTGCTGTTGCACGTTGATGTCGCAAAATGAAACATACAAAAAGAAGACACAAGCGTAAAGAATATTAAAAGCAGCAGCTTGTGATGCTGAAAAAAAAAGAAAAACTGGCATTTGTAAGAAATCGCTGCCACGCGTCTGTCATGACGTATGAGCAACATTTAGGGTATATTTCCATATCCAGCTGTACCGTTTACAAGCCACATTTGGCATCCGTTTTTAAATCGCACAAAAATTAATAGAATTAATGATTTACAATTGTGTAATTGCCCTTTTCAGAATGACAATAATTTTTCTCTTCTCAAATGGCGACTTTATTGTTATAAGAAGAAAATAGGACACGAAAGAAGCAAAAAAGCATTTTTGAAAGTCAGGCTTTTTTCTACTACGCAACTTTTATGCAACACGCTCATTAATATGCCACCGAACAATGAACTTTCCACTCACCAATCTCCTGTGCATAGATATTCGTACAACAATAAAAATATTTGTCACCCGATTATTCGCTAGAAAATTACATAAATCAGCTGCCATGACAGATGAGGAGGTTTGGGTACACACGAAATGATAAATTATTGCATGCTTATAACCGAATACATACATACAAGCATGTGTACATACATATAAACATACAAAAATACATTAATACATATGTACATATACACATGCATACATGAATACATTAAGATATCGCTAGCTTAGAGTGCAAACTGTGTAAGTCCAATTTTATGAAAAAGTGTATTTTTATGTATAACGCTAGAAAAATCAAATACACACCACGCAAAACAAGTATGTTATACTTGTCATATTTCTACTCGTTGTTATTATGTGATACGCAAATTGTGTAAGTCCAAAAAACGAACAAAATTGTGTAAGTCCCAAATTTTACATAAACAGAAAATTTTTTTTTCATTTAGAAATTTTTTTATTTCTTGTTTTTTGTCTCTCCTACAAAGTTTTAAAAAAGGACTTACACAATTTGCACTCTAAGCTAGCGATATACAATTGTCTCTAAATAAAAAATGCTTTTTTGTTCGCTTCACTCTTTTGCCTTTTTTTACTTCTTCCATTTTCGTTGTGGTTATGGGTTATGAAGAAGCTTGATTTCCTTTTACCCCAAAAAATTTCTATACATAAGAAAATGCCGGTCATACATATAAACATGAAAAGCTTAATATATACGGCTGCTGCTTCTATGCATACATAAATGTTTATGCATTTGCTCATGAACATTTATTATTTTACTCTACAACATTATCGGCCATTTGGCACATGTGCCTCGAGCAAGCTTCTACCACACTTGTGCCTTCCTGCCAAGTAACAGCTTCATATACATACAAATATATTTACATATGTATCTATATGTATAAAAACGTGCACAGTTTTATACCGAGTCCATCAGTGTTGCCTTTTATTTTTCCAAATCCATTTGCCTCTCATATTAACATTTGTTATTTGCTTGTTTGCTTTTGTCTGCGTGTGAAGCCCGCAGGCACGGCAGGCCAAAAGAAACGTCATCTTATTTATACTTGCTGGCACATTTGCCAACACAAAAGCAGCATAAAGGAAAATTTATACACACATATACATACATAACTAAATACACATGTATTTGCTTTGGGTACTTGTTTAGCGGCTGCTTTGCCCATATTAAGCTTATTCATTTTATTATTTCTGGAAACAATATAAAATATGAATAATTTTAGTGTATTTATATTGTCGCAAAATCATGCAATTATGCTTTTTAATATTCACCCAAGTAGCTGCAATGCTCAAATAACTATTCCAGAAAAAGCCCGTAGCCACTACATATCGTCGTTTAAACTTCATAACCGCCTAAGTGAACATTTTATAACCACCTATGCCAAAATTGTGATTCGCCAAACTCCTGGCGGCAAGCTCTATCGATCCAACCATAAATATGGTTTACGGGAAGCTCTGGAAGCCCCATTTTTCCCCTTAATGTCCTTTTCAACTCCGAAGTCGTAGAGCTAAACGTCAGTAATTCAGTTTCAAATTTGCCGCAAATGTGGGGTAGGTGGTTATGAAAGTCTCACTTAAGCGTTTATTAAGTTTAAACGGCGATATGTATATGTAAGAATTATCTAACTTGTAAAGGAAAATTCCCTTTAATGTAATTAGGAATTCAGAGTATTTGGCAAAAGAAAAAATTACCGGATCATCATCATCATTATCATCTAATGATCATTATCATTATCGTCATTATCAGCAACATCATCATCATAATCAACATCACCATCAACATCATCATTATCAACAGCAAAACCATCATCATAATCATCATCATTACGATTATCCTTTTCCATTTTTCTTCTCCTTATTCTTCTTCCTCTTCTTCTTCTTCCTCTTCTTCCTCTCCTTCTTCTTCCTCTTCCTCTTCTTCTTCTTCTTCTTCTTCTACTTTTTCTTCTTCTTACCCTGATTTACTCTGATCTAAAATAAATGAAATGAAATGAAACTAATCCTGCGACTAATCGACACCAACCCATTTCTCGAGCCATGTAGATAATACAAAGCAGCGAAATTTCATTGCCCCTTTAACCCATAAAACGTACAAATATCTAAACAGCTAACCATGCTTACAATGCTAAAAGGCATATGTACGTTTGCTGAACAAAAAAAAACCAAGCAAAAAGTAAAAGCAAACAAACAGCTCACACGTATGCACACAAGCAATTACACTCACCATTTACGGCTTTGGCCGTTAATCGTCGGTACTTTGCCCCCAAAGCAAGAAAATATGCGTGGCGTGCGAAAGCTTTGCGTATAATTGCTGGGAGGGGCAACAAGCAAAAAACAAAAACAAAAATAAAAATAAACGATTTATCCGACTAAGCTGTTCTGCTTCTTGCTACTATTGTTCTTGTTGGCATTGCTGTAATTCTTTTCGCTTTTTGCCCCTTTTCACTTTTGTGGCAACAAAAAAATTGCTTACATTGTACTACGGTTGTGCTTAATATGCATTAGGCTGGATGCTTACACACACATACAAACAATCTTTGTTACATACTTACATGTGATTTGTGCCTCAAATTCACCACAGCATGCTTGCTTTTTGTATTTTTGTTTTTTTTTTTGCTTTTTTCTGTACAAATTGTAGTACTTTGTAAATTGTAGTAAAATGTATAGAGTATTCTTTTTTTCTTTTTTGAACACTTTTAACGTCAGCGTTGGCTCTCTGAGTGCGCCAAGCAGTCAAGTGAGCGAAATTGAGTACAAAAGTTGTATGTGAGTAAATAGTTGGAGCTTTGTTGAGTGAGACTGCAGGTGTTGTTTCGTGTATTTTGAGGATTTTGAAAAAGTAGTCGGTACCAAGGAAAAAGTAGTGAACTCTGAAACCGGAATAAAATACCAACTAAAATCGAAATTTTTTTATATCGGATACCACTGACTAGAAATAAATAATTCTGCGCGAATGGTATTTGTTATCTGGCGTCCTTTAATATGCTGACATTAAAAACTGGGTCGTAAGTACCCGAATGGTATATACGGTTAGTCAGCTTCCTTAAGAAAAAGGCTATTATGGAGCAAAGAAACTGATATATTAAACTATAATATTCCACCATAAATGCAAATAATATGAAGAAAATTTGATTGGGCGACTACTAGGATGACCTTTAAAATATTTTTAATTTTTTCGGAAATGTCTTACAATCACGCATTATTTGAGGTGTACTATGACAGAATTTTTTTTTTCACGCGAAGGTCGAATGAACATACATATATTCAATGTATACAGTAAAATAAAATAGCATTAAATGCAAAAAAAAAAAGAAATAAAAAATAAAATAAAAAAAATTAATTAAATTAAATTAAAAAAGTAAAATAAAGTAAAACAAAATAAAATGAAATAAAATAAAATAATGTAAAATAAAACAAAATAAAATAAAATAAAATAAAATAAAATGAAATAAAATGAAATAAAATAATATAAAATAAAATAAAATAAAATAAAATGAAATAAAATGAAATAAAATAAAATAAAATAAATTAGAATAAAATAAAATAAAATAAAATAAAATAAAATAAAATAAAATAAAATAAAATAAAATAAAATGAAATAAAATTAAATAAAATAAAATTAAATAGAATGAAATAAAATAAAATAAAGTAAAATAAAATAAAATAATGTAAAATAAAACAAAATAAAATAAAATAAAATAAATAAAATAAAATAAAATAAAATAGAATAAAATAGAATAAAATAAAATAAAATAAAAAGAAATAAAATAAAATTAAATAAAATGAAATAAAACAAAATAAAGTAAAATAAAATAGAATAGAATAAAATAAAATAAAATAAAATAAAATAAAATAAAATAAAATAAAATAAAATGAAATAAAATTAAATAAAATTAAATAAAATTAAATTAAATAAAATGAAATAAAATAAAATAAAGTAAAATAAAATAAAATGAAGTAAAATAAATCAAAATAAAATAAAATAAAATAAAATTAAAAAATTAAATGAAATAAAATAAAACAAAACCAAATAAAATAATTTTTATATTTAAATATTTTTTTTAGAGCTATTACATCGACCACTCATGCAGCACATTTTTTCCACAATAATATACCTTGAAAGCCCACTTACAAAAAACATATATGTACTTACCTTGACTTCTGAGCATTTCCGCAAATATTTGCTAACTCACATACCAAAAGAAGCTCTGCTAGAGGAGATTCAACAGAGTTGCCTGCCACTTATAAAATAAAACCCTTTGCCTAAAAAAAGCTTTTACTTACAACACAGACACTGAGTGCTCTCTTAATCCAACGCTCAAATACATACTATGTACTCTCATATTACTCTCAAGCTTACACTCTCACACAGCGCCAAACAGCGCACCATGTTCTCGTTACGTATACGTCACGGTGTCCTTTTTCACCTGGCTGTAGTGTAAGCAAATAATAATTTCCCGAGTGATTATTGTAAACAGAAATTTTTGTAAACAAAAGGCATGTGTGTGTGTGTGTGTGAGCAAACTGCTGGTTGCCTGGTTTTGGGTTTTGCCGCCGACTGCCGTTGTTGTTTTTGTTGCGAAGTGAGGTGAATTTTGCTGTAAGGGCGCGAGCGCGCCTATAAATATGCTAGCTCAGCATGCCGGCGGCTCAGTAGAAGTTTACAGCGTGTAGATACAACTTGGTGGGCAAAAAACAAAAAGAAGAGAAAATAAATAGTTAAAAAAAAATAAATAAAATATGAGAAAATAATAGAGCAATGTAAACTTAGTTTTAACTTTATAGATGTGTTACATTGTATATAAAACAAACTTAGCTGTAAATATGTTTGTGTAGTTGTGTTAGCTCAAACGAAAATACTATAATATCAGCGTATAGTTTTAATAAAAAAAAATTGAGTTAAGTTTGCAACTGTTACATAAAATTATATATGTAGTTAAATACTAACGCTTGTTAAAATAAACTAGATTTTTTAGCTTTATTAGAAAAACCAAAAAATCTCTTTTAAATCACATATCCAAAGCACAGCAGAACACTTGTGTTGCGCCAATTTAAAATTCAGCATGCATTAGATTGTACATATTATTATACCCATGTGTGCACAAATAATAAACAAAGTGCACGTACATTGCCTACTTTAAGGCGTTTAAGGCACTCCAAATTGTTTGCATAAATTTTCAAAAAATTTACATAACAGTATATTCATGTAAATATGTATGTGTTAATGTATTTGTGCGCGGAGTCAAAGGTGTGCATAAATACAATTTTGGGTTAGCACAACCTTTAGTTACATATAAAGGCGCATATGACACATGTGACGCCTAAAAATATGCCAGCATTTAGTGATTAAACGCCAAGTTTACGTGCAGACAGACGAACACGCAAAGCCAACAGGCACGGCAAAAGCTATGCAAAACATGCAATAAACAAAAAAAATCAAACTAATGAAAAACGCTCGCAGTTATTTACATACATGTTTATGCATGCAAAGTGTGAAGTGTGAAGTGCGTGTAGCTGAAGGCGCAAGCAAAGATATTTTCAAAATGCCGTTGACTAACTAAGTAAAGCACTTGAAGCCAAAAAGAAAACAAACATACAAAAAACATAAGAAATAATATAAAGAACAAACAAAACCAAAAAACAACAACTACAACTAAAACAACAACAACAGAAACAACGATCAAGCGCGTAGAAAAACTCCTACAAACAACCATGTAAGGTAAGCTAGCTGCCAAGTACATATATGTACATATTTATATATATGTATGTATATGTATGTATATGTAGCACGAGTGGCAGCGTGTACTTTCTTAGCGTTTAGATATTAATTTCCATACTTACACTTTTTTCATTAATTTATGCTTGGCACATGGCAAAAAATATGTTTTTTGCTGCTGAAACATTAATTTGCATAAATTTTTCATGTAAAACAGGTCTGTTGATTTTATCTTCGTTTTTAGGCTTATATATATACATATATACAGCAACAATAATAGCAGGGTAAAGCAGAGAAACGTGTAGAGATTTACATACATAAATGTTTATGAAGCCTAAATGTGCTGATATGCGGAGTTTTAAGTAGAAGAGCGCCGCCTTACGGTGTGAAAGATAAGAGATTTGAATAAAGTGTGTGAACTCAGGAAAGCGAAAGGGTTATTTCTAGTGGTATGAGAGTAGCTACACTCAGGGGAACAAAATTATAAAAACATATGAAAACGTGCTTAAAATGGGCAAAAACGTATTTAAAAGTGATGTAAATACTAACATTTTTATTTTAAAAATGTTCAATGGAAAATTTTTAAATCAAGAAAAAACATTTTAAATTTAGAAATGTTTATTTTTAGTTTAAGCACTATGAGAAAAAAAACGCTGCAGTGTTCCCTATATTATTTTCTCTTCCGGATTCGAAATTTTAACAAACGGCATTCTCTTCATGTTCTCTTAATCCGAGTCCCAACTACAAAAATATAGCCTCCGCTTGTTCTCCTCTTCTTTTCTACTTCGCCTTAACTGTTTGTTATCTTTATTTCTTATTCTCCTTATTCTCCTTTTTCTTCTTTATTTTATATCCTCCTCCGGATTCGAACCATGACATCAACCTGAAATTCAATCCAACGCCATCACATAGTGGAACATTAAACATTATATTGAATTGTAGTACCTAACCTATTTATACTTTCCTTTTCCTAAAAAATAATCCACGAATTATATGAATCATTGTAAAAACAAAATTAAAAAAATCGATTCTCATTATTGTTTTTGTTGGATTTCTCACAAAAAAATATTTTCTCACAAAAAAATTTTGAACAAAGAGCAAGTTTTTGAACAACATTAATTTTCATTTTTAATTTAAAAATTTTCATTGTTAAAATAAAAATAGTTTGGTTTAAAATGTGCATTATGGAAACAAAAATTTTATTTATGATTTTAAAATGCTGTTTTTCCCTGAGTGTAAGAAAATGGGTTTTTGATAGAAATTAAAGTAAATGCCTTAAGTTTAACGAGATGCTGTAATCAGTAAAGTTCCAGTAAAATTAGAGGCTTGAATTCATACATATAAAATAAATTATTAGACATAAAGATTAAGTTAGGTTAAACTGGCTGGTCATTAACATAGACTAAGTGAGTTCGTAGTGTTACCAGTAGATGGTTGGAACATGAACACTTCTACATTAACCTTCTTGTGCCCGGGATATAAAACTTACGTACCCGGTCGGCTTACTACATTTGTAGTAACTACGTAATTGCATGCAAAACCAATGTAATGTTAAGAAAAAAATACTTGTATGGTGATTTTTTTTACTTGTACGTGTGTAATAACCTTTTTATTTAAAAATATTGAATTCAGGTGATAATTTTAATACAAAAAATGTTTTAATTTTCAGGAGTTGAACAGCATTTTCCCAAAATATATGTTTCGGCATGTGCATTGCACACTGCTTTTTTGCACCAACTAGAGATTTTTCGTGTGTTGTTACGACTTCCTATTTCATAGTATTGACAAGGTACAGGATATTTTGGTTGTTTATGGTTGGAAATATCAGGTAAAATAGATGAATCAACATTAGATGTAGCAGAAAGGGATCGATCCAGTGCCATTTCGATAGCTTTACGTGTTTGATGGAATCCCAGCACCCGGGGAACTTGAGAGCGCTGTTCAATTGCTGGCATAAAAAGCTGCTTAGACAAGCTTCGCAAGAACTTTCGTCGCGCGTCTGTGCGACGGTTATATGGATTGTTTTCCGAGTAAATGATGCAAGTGCACTTATGTCCAGCATGTTATAAAACATGGTCAAAGGCCAACGCAATGTTTTGCGTTTTGTTGAATATGCAGAAAGCATTTTATCCATTGCGTCGACGCCTCCTTTGTTTGCATTGTAATCAAGGATGTATTACAGCTTGTTTTTCTTTTCAGCTACAATTCAATTTGTCAAAGGTGTGCTGGGGTACCCTGACATAATCCCAAGGGGCATAATCCCAAATTTTTTATTTGGGATTATGTCACTCCCCCTAGGGTGACATAATCCCAACTTTTTTACTTGGGCTTATGTCACCCTAGGCGTAGTGACATAATCCCAATTGGGATAATGTCATTTTCAAGCCCAAAAAAAAATTTCAGATTTTTTCTTAGATTTTATTACATTAAGCAAAAAAATTAAAGCTGACAATAAAGTTAATGTTGTTATACAATAATACATTGAGTATATGTATAAGATGAAATATGTACATATGTACTTAAATACACATGTTCTCAAAAAATTACTTTAAAACTAAAAAATTACATTAATATTAAATATATTTACATATATACAGACTTTTTTCAATAAAACGATAGGTATATAAATATTTGTGTACATTTTATATATGTCTATAAAAAGATGAAAATTTGGAAGAAAAAATCGCGCGATTAATAGATCGATAGGTGTATACATATGTATGTACATATGTCTATAAAAAGATGAAAATTTGGAAGAAAAAATCGCGCGATTTTTGATTCCAAATTTTCGCCTGCGACGCTTTTTTTTTAATAGATCGATAGGTATATACATATGTATGTACATATCGCACACTAAATCAAAAAGCGTTACAACTCAAAATTCAAAAAATTTCAGGAGAGGCAAAAAACTTTTTAATTTTTATAGGCAATGATATGGGAAAAGGCTACGTATAATAGTTATTTCTCAGTTAAAAAAGACTCTGATGGAAAAGATTTTTTGGCAGCCGCTAGAGATATATTCTGTGTACCAATTTATGGAAGAAACCCGATTACGAAAAATTTTGAGTTGTAACGCTTTTTGATTTAGTGTGCGATATGTCTATAAAAAGATTAAAATTTGGAAGAAAAAATCGCGCGATTTTTGATTCCAAATTTTCGCCTGCGGCGCTTTTTTTTTTAATAGATCGATAGGTATATACATATGTATGTACATATGTCTATAAAAAGATGAAAATTTGGAAGAAAAAATCGCGCGATTTTTGATTCCAAATTTTCGCCTGCGACGCTTTTTTTTTAATAGATCGATAGGTATATACATATGTATGTACATATCGCACACTAAATCAAAAAGCGTTACAACTCAAAATTCAAAAAATTTCAGGAGAGGCAAAAAACTTTTTAATTTTTATAGGCAATGATATGGGAAAAGGCTACGTATAATAGTTATTTCTCAGTTAAAAAGGACTCTGATGGAAAAGATTTTTTGGCAGCCGCTAGAGATATATTCTGTGTACCAATTTATGGAAGAAACCCGATTACGAAAAATTTCGAGTTGTAACGCTTTTTGATTTAGTGTGCGATATGTCTATAAAAAGATTAAAATTTGGAAGAAAAAATCGCGCGATTTTTGATTCCAAATTTTCGCCTGCGGCGCTTTTTTTTTTTAATAGATCGATAGGTATATACATATGTATGTACATATGTCTATAAAAAGATGAAAATTTGGAAGAAAAAATCGCGCGATTTTTGATTCCAAATTTTCGCCTGCGGCGCTTTTTTTATTTTAGATCGATAGGTATATACATATGTACATATGTCTATAAAAAATTTAAATTTGGAAGCAAAAATCGCGATTTTGCTTCGCACTAGTACCTACTCGAGTGATTTGGTGTTCTGGCTCCCTTTTATTTGGGATTATGTCACTCCCACATAGGTGACATAATCCCAAGTAAAAAAGTTGGGCTTATGTCACCCTAGGGGGAGTGACATAATCCCAAATAAAAAATTTGGGATTGTGCCACTTGGGATTAAATCACGGCACCGTGTGCTGGCAAGTGTTATAACTGCTCTGCCTCTTTTTGGAACATAAGATTCCAAAGAAAACTTTCCATCGAGAAACCCGAAAATGGAAGATTCTTCAGCACGATTGCGGTCAGCCTTCATTTCATATGGTACAAACGTTTTATTTTATTTTTATTTATTGCGAAATCAGTTCAAATTTTCCATGCGTGTACACATACACATACACATACACACACACAAACGTACTTCGGTAAGCTAAGCGAAGCGACAGTAATAAAAAATCGTGTTGCCACAAGCTGAAGTCAACTATAAAATACTATTTTGCATGCATTTTATATGGTTACTACAAATGTAGTAAGCCGGCCGCAAGATGATGTTTTTTTCAAGTAGGGTCTCGAGGGGTAGGCAAATAATAGTTCGAGTGATTTATACTCTTAATTGACTTTGATTTGATAATCAGGAAGCTACTAAAAAATTCGGGCATTGTTGTTTCGGAAAATTTTTTTTTTATCTCACTTTTTTTCACAATTTACTACAAATGTAGTAAGCCGGGCACATGAAGGTTAAATGCCTAGACCCGAACTGAAGAACAACACCGTCCCTGCGGCAAATAACGAGAGTTTCCTTATCACTATTTCGGTTACAGATTAGAGATCACTGAATACAAAGCACTCTAGCAGCCTAATCCGTAGCCGAAATCTGGGAAAAACAGAATAGAAGCAGAGAACATGCTCTACCACGTCTTCATGCAATTCACATCCTCTGTATTCACTTTCACCAATTAGTCGCATTTTGGACGCATGTAATGCTAAACGATAGTGGCCCTAATGCATAAGAACCGAGCTCTTTTTCAAGAGACTCAACTCAAACTTATTCTCGATAAATAACCAAACAATTAAAATTTGTTGAATAGAGTTTTATTATTTTTTAATTTTTTTATGAGAGCAACCTAATTGAAAATAAAGCAATTTTAATATTTTTTGCATAGAAAATCCACTTTTTAAGAAAATATGAGTCTGAGTTATGGCTTGATTATTATGCATTAGGCTCAGTGTAGTATGAGAACTTCGATGATCCACATTCATCCCTTTTCATGGATAGCAATCATTTAGTTAGCTTCGGATCGTAGGATTTACACATAATTTTGTACATCTTACGATCCTGCGCTTACTTCCACGTCTTCACCACCTGATTCATCATACATATATATATGCAGAGTACCCGCCTATGCTTAATTTCACTGAGTGGCATGAGAAGGTTCTTATAATGTTCTCCTCTGACACCTGCGCCAGCTCATCAGCATTCTCATTCTCGTCTATCCCATTTTGGCCTGGTATCTAGTACAGATGTACAGTACTAGTTCTGCATATTGCCCATAAGGCTTCCCTGCAGTCCGCTGCACACTTGTATGAGGCGCTATACGACATAATATAAATAATAGAGAAAAAGTTGTGTGCATAGAGAAAGTTTCAAGTTTTCTTTATTTCCTCAGTAAAATCCATACAAAAAATTACATTACATATTACTTAATTTCAGATTATCATAAATATTTAGTTTTATTTTGTTATAAATAACAATAACTCACCAGCCAAAGTTTATTCCATTATCGTAATTGATCCAGATAAAAACAAACTTTTCGTCTACGGCCTTTTTCTACGTATTCTAACAAACTTTAACTACATAAATTATCTCAAATGTACAAATAAGCAGCTGACATATATGAGATATCGTGATAGTGATGCCAGTGATAGCCAAGATGTCGCGAACCCCCATCATCTATGAGATATCGTGATAGTGATGCCAGTGATAGCCAAGATGTCGCGAACCTTTTTGCCCTCTTCTTTGAATCAAATTATTCCAATACTAATGTTAGCTTTAATGAATACCCGTATCAGGTTTTTCAGAATAACACATTTGAATGCCCTTTTATAGATCCCGAAGAGGTTTTATTTTTGCTTAAAACAATAAAGAAGTCCATAAACTACGGACCAGATATGATTCCTTCAATATTTTTAAACAAATGCGCCGAGTATATTTACCAGCCATTATCCACACTATTTAATCTGTCTTTGAAGTCAGGAATTTTCCCAAAAGCGTGGAAAGAATCTTTTATAATTCCTCTACATAAATCTGGAAGTAGATCTTCCATCGAAAACTATCGCGGTATAGCAAAGCTTTCGGCTATCCCAAAGTTATTTGAGGCTATTGTCACCAATTGTCTAAATCATTCCATTTCCTCATCAATAGTAAGTTCGCAGCATGGTTTCTGTAGAGGTAAATCAACTGTTACCAACTTACTAGAATTTACAACTCATGTCTCTAACGGTTTTAGGAATAATGCTAATACCGATGTAATTTATACTGACTTCAGCAAAGCCTTCGACAAGGTCAATCACGCGTTACTTATCCATAAACTTGATCTTCTTGGTTTTCAACCTATTCTGTTAAAATGGATTGCGTCATATGTCACTAATAGAACACAAAGAGTTGTTTTTAAAAATGCTTTTTCCAACATCATTAACGTATCTTCAGGAGTTCCACAAGGCAGCCATCTTGGTCCGACTCTGTTTTTGCTGTTTATAAACGACATTTCTTATGCTATTTGTAACTCAAAACTTCTGATGTATGCCGATGATGTGATACTTTTCAAGTCTTACTCTTCTTTGGAGGAAAGATCTGCCCTACAAAATGGTTTAAATTGCTTCGCTACGTGGTGCAATATTAATCTTATGCCACTCAATCTTAGTAAATGTAAATTTATGAGCTTTTCACGGAAGATCCTTCAACCTGCGTCTTACACAATTAATAACTATAGTTTGGAACAGGTTTACGATTTTGTTGACCTAGGAATAAGATTTGATAGTAAGCTCCACTTTAACCTGCATATTAATGCTACAGTAAACAAAGCTAAAAGTATCCTAGCATTTGTAAAACGTTGGTCTAAGGAATTTAATGACCCTTACGTAACTAAAGCCCTGTTTACAACATTAGTACGACCTATACTAGAATACGCTTCAATAATCTGGAGTCCGCAATATCAAGTTCATTCCGATAGACTGGAATCAATTCAGAAACAGTTCTTACTTTTTGCGTTAAGGAACTTTCATTGGGACCACGGACAAATCTTCCCTCGTACACTAGTCGCTTGAAGCTTATTAATCTTCCAACCTTATCAAGCCGCAGGGAAATGTTAAGTGTAATATTTCTGGTTAAACTACTGAAAGGATCCATAAGCAGTCAATTTCTCCTAGCCGAAATAAACTTAAATGTTCCTATTCGACCATCAAGACATTTTCAACCTATCTTTTTAAAGCAGTGTAGGACTAATTTTGAATTACACGAACCACTTCGTTGCTTATGTAAATCTTTTAATGATTATTCTACTCATTTCGATATATCAGACTCTATTTATCTGATAAGAAAAATTCTGTTGTGCGCTCTTAACAAGTGACAACAAATCTCTCGCTCTAATTGACTATTCTATTTTTGCCTATTACTTTTATTTGTAGTTTTATATTTTATTCTATGTACATATGTATATCCAGCTGATGGAATTATATTTTCTGTAGCTGAGCAGTATAAGTTCTCGACGTTTAATAAACTTCTACCACTCAACACCTTGGCCAAATTTTATTTTAAAATATCCGTACGTCATGCGGATGCGCCCCTCGTGCGGTTGGGTGGGTGGAGGGAAATCGTTGGGTTTATTATTATTAATAAAAAAAAAAGACTTTCCACGTAAAAAAACATCTTTATGTACACACATACATATGTACATATCTACTACATATAATATGTAACAAATTCTTTGCTCTTTTGTTGGAGTTATAGTAAATTAAATATTTCGCTCAATTCCACAAGATGAATTAAGACAAATCATCGCAAATCAATAAAAGCCAGAATTTACGCAGGCAACAGCAGTAAATTCATGAAAGTTAAGCATGCTTTTAGGCGCCTAAACATAACATACCTTATTATTATTATTATTATTATTATTATTATTATTATTATTATTATTATTGAAGTACAGATGTGAATTCCTTTTGTGGTGAAAAAGTATGAAACAAAATTTACTACGCTTTGGCATGTTTCAATTACGACGCAAAATTAATTTATAAATGCTTCATATTTATAATTAAGCAGCATTAGAGAGAACTGTTTGCTGTAACATTTGCAATTAAATTTCTTTTAAAATTTAAAATTTAAATGCTTATTTTCGAGGCATTGCCAGGTACAGATTGCAAACAGAGTGTTGTAGCAAATTGATCACTTTTAAACTGTTTTAAATTTCATGCAATCCTTCTAGGAATTTAAAATAAAGACTTGCAAGTTTAGTGTTGATTTTTATTTTACAAGTCATGCCCTAATTGAGTGATTTCCTAATAAACGCCACATGCGCTTTATAGCAAATAGTTTGGCTTTGTCTTAGTTATTTTCAGTAAACTAAGAATGATTGCGCAAAAATTCTATGCTATACTCAGCGAAAAACAGCATTTTAAAATCAAAAATAAAATTTTTGTTTCCATAATGCACATTTTAAACCAAACTATTTTTATTTTAACAATGCAAATTTTTAAATTAAAAATGAAAATGAATGTGGTTCAAAAACTCGCTCTTTGTTCAAATTTATTTGTGAGAAAATATTTTCTTGTGAGAAATCCAACAAAAACAATAATGAGAATCGATTTTTTTAATTTTGGTTTTAGAATGATTCATATAATTCAAGGATTTTTTTTAGGGAAAGGGAAGTATAAATAGGTTACTACAATTCAATATAATGGTTAATGTTCCACTATGTGATGGCGTTGGATTGAATTTCAAGTTGATGTCATGGTTCGAATCCGGAGAAGAATATAAAATAAAGAAGAAAAAGGAGAATAAGGAGAATAAGATAGCATACAGTTAAGGCGAAGTAGAAAAGAAGAGGAGAACAAGCGGAGGCTATATTTTTGTAGTTGGGACTCGGATTAAGAGAACATGAAGAGAATGCCGTTGGATACAATTTCGAACCCTGAAAGAAAATGATATAGGGAACACTGCAGCGTTTTTTTCTCATAGTGCTTAAACTAAAAATAAATATTTTTAAATTTAAAATGTTTTTTCTTGATTTAAAAATTTTCCAATGAACATTTTTAAAATAAAAATGTTATTATTTACATCACTTTTAAATACGTTTTTGCCCATATTAAGCATGTTTTTATATGTTTTTATAATTTTTTTTCCCTGAGTGTATATAACTTCCTAAGTCGACTTAAGCGATTATTGCTTGTGACCATAGATATAATAATACAATGGCACTGATATAACTCTGACTAGTTTTAAGGCCAAGCTTGTCTGCCCAATTCGAGACGTACTCCTTAATTTTTTCCCACTAGTTGGGTGGACCTACAATTGTTTTCAAGGCGCGGAATAATTCTCACACAGAACACATGGTATAGTAATATATTGTTAGGAAACATACAGTACAATCAATGGGTTCATATGAATATTGGAGAGCAAGGTTGGTATCTACTAAATAATATAAATGAAAACTCGTCTATGGTTTCGCATTTAGTAGGCTAAATCATAAATGAACAAAGAGCTTGTTATTAATATAAGAAACCGTCGCGAAAGATTCATCAATGCTGCCTCACTTGACAAAAAGTGATTGAAACACAACAGCGCTTGTATTAAATCTTGATCTTCCATTTATAGAAAAGAACACAACTGATTAATGGCGCTTAAATTTACGCAAAAAAAGACTGAGTTTGCTTGACGAAAGTCCTATGATAATTGTGACCCTAAAAACTTTAATGGAGGAATAATTTTGAGAAATATTTCCTAATAAAATTTTCAAAAGGCACTATGGCACAAATATCAAGCTGTACTCACAAACCTTGACTGCCCATTCAGAAAAGTTTTTCATGAAAAAAACACAAAGTTTTGCTATCAAGAACCACCTTCAAGAATTCATCGGTGCACACCCGTTAAACATATCTCTCTCTCAATTACAATAAAAGAGGCCACAACTGATTTACGGCGTTTCTACTCAAGCAGGAAAAGAATTAGTTTTCTTATTAAATATGCTTTGTGTTGCAATTAAAATCGTAGAATGAATAATTTGGGTGAACTGTGACATTTTCAAAGCTTACCATGACTTGAATGCTAAACATAATTTTACTGCCTGGGAGGAGTAGGTAGGTTTTCATGGTATGTTAATAAAAAAAATCTAATTTTATTTTTTTTTATATATCTAACATTGAAAAGCTCCATTTCATTATATGAAATACATATGCACGCCTTCGCCTTAAAATATGCAATGCAAAATCGAGTCCGATTACATAGAAGAAAACAAGCAAACATTCTTGGCTATACACTTAGAATTTAGATATGTATGCGTGGATGTAGTATGTACTTTTAGTACCCATCTTTCACAGATTGACACGCTTCCGAAGCAAAAATTTATCTTAAGTGATTTTCCTAATCTGACACATGAATACAACTTAATAAATACATTAAAAGGTTTTAACCAACATTACATGTAAATTAATGTAATGCATAAGCAAATAAATCAATACACACATGCATACACACATATACCTACATATATATGAGCATACACATAAACTAAACGCACTCAAATCAATTTAACAGCTGCCAATCTGGTGGCAGATTTTTTTTGTTTCGTGCTCATTTGCTTATTCAATTGTCGCTTCTCTGCTCATCTCCACGGTGGTGTGGAGGAGTCATTTACGTGCATATAAACATAACTGCCTTGCCTGATTCGCCTACCCATTCATCCATCCATCCATACACTCATCCATATCGTGACTGCATAACTCAGATGACTTACATTGTTAAAGTGACTGCATAAGTACATGTGTACGCAATTTACAAAATTACACGCACGTGCATGTATGTACCTACTACGCACAATGGCATACGAAATTTTCAGTTGCTGATGAATTATGGAAATGACACACACATACATATGTGCATATACATATAAAAGCGAGTGGCGATATTTGTGTATGTATTTGTAGGAACCCTGTAGGAAATTTAATTAATTTTAAATCACTTTATAAACTACTTTATTTTCAATAACAACTAATTGAAAATGTGACTTTTTCCTTTGCAATGAACTGACTTTTTTAACACGGCGATGTCATAGCAAGCAGTCAATTGCCCTATCCTGCAATTGTTTGCAACTACTTTACTAGTAGTTTAAAATAAATAACTTTATCTTGAGTTTCTTTTCAACTACTTTATTTGTAGTTTAATATAAATAACTTAATCCTGCATTTGATGTCGAAATCCAAGAAATGGTAAAAATGCGAAACAAATTTTCCTCAAATTTCGCAAATCGTTCTCAAGTTGATAAACAATATTTGAGAAACAATTGAATTTATGTTAATTTTCAAATGATAAATATGAAACAATATTTTCTCCGTTTGAGAATTTCGTTTTCAGTGTTTAATGGGAAGTGAAGCTGAAAAACGGTAACCAAAAAATGGAAAAAACAATCTTGGCATACTTAGATCTGAAAACACGTGTTTACATATAAATATGTACATATACAAGAAACTGTCCCGCGCTGCATTTGTTTAAAGCTACTTTAAAATTAGTTGAATATAAATCACTTTTTAATATATTTATTTTTGCAACTAACTTTTTTTTCCGTGAGGGAAGTGTTCACAATGGAGGCGTGCTCACTTTACTTCCGCGCAATGCTGTGACTCGTATTGCGTGCTCGATTCAGCATTCAACGACAATAGTGAAGAATGACTTCCGGCGATTTCTGCGTTACGCATTAACTATTATTTGGAGGTTTTTTTTTTTGGGTAGCACGTAGAAATGGTGGGCGTTGCCCAAAACTCGATTAATCCATAAAAAAATAAATTCCAAGCCCAATGAATCCGAAGCACCAAAATCAAGAAAACGATATATTTATTTCTTTTTTTTTGTTTTCCCGATAGGTTAGGAAAGCGTTGTAGTTACTGTGGAACGAATTTCCATCATCTCTTGTCAATTTTGATTTAATTATAAACCGGCTTCAGCGATGTGCCAACTTTAGTTTCTTTTTTCGTTCCAAAATAAGTAAATCGCAAATGGATAAATAAAAAAAGAGATTTTTAAAGTATTCGGCTTTGAAAAATTAAATTCAATTTAAGTAAACAAAAAACAGCATTTGCTAAATTTTTCAACTAAGTAAAAAGCGGCATTTCAAAAATTATGCAACAAACAATTTCGTATGCCGCTGGCAAGGCGAGCTGGCGAACACACACGTTACACTCACTTACGCTTTTTGTTTTTACACATTCCTACATTGCAAATGTGTGTCGGTTGTACAAAAACCAAAAACAAAGAATCAACAACAATAGCAAAGCAAAAAAAAAAAAAAACAATAGCAGTGAAACATGCAACAAAGCATGAAATCAATCAACTCTCCAGGCATGCATATCTACACACACACAAACACACACACAAATGCCGACGCTGCGCGCACAGTTGCACATGCGAATGGAAATGTGACAAATTGAGTCCTAAATGTGGCAGCTCAAATTGTTACAAAGCCATAAACAATAGCAATGGAATGGGATGGAGGTATGTGTGCACACGTGCATTTATATGTAGGTATATCCATATACATATGCAACCAATAGCGGCAATGGATTCCCAGAAGTAAAATTGTCAAGCTCTTTACTTAACCCTAATCCTCTAAAATGAGCCTCTCAGTCTCACTTTAATGTTTCAAAGCGAATTATTCCCAAACCAAAAAAGCTTTTTGTCTGAAATTTTGGGTATTCCTCTGTTTGTGTTCATAAATTATAAAATAATTATGATCTTTGGGCTATTTATTTATTTTAACCATTTTTTTTTTGCAATCGTATAAAAATGTAACGAAAACCCGAAAGTGGGCCTCAAAGACTCACCTTAAGTATCTTTATCGTAATAAGCTTACATTTCTGGAATTCAACAAAGTTTTGAATCCGTTGTTTACAAGGTTTACCCAGTGAAGTTTTTACATTGTGAACTCACCATACTTCTCCCGGATTTTGGTGAATTCGTCGTATTTCACCATAGATCTTTATATAATAGGATGTCATAAAATTAAGGAGACTGGCAAAGTCAACAATTTCAAAACAATTAATATTTTATAATTTTTCTATTTGATGAGATTCTAACTTAAGGAAAAGATGCGTTCAGATAGAGAAACGAGCGATGAGCTGCTTTATGCGTAAGAAATTTCACCACGAACGTCGCGTTTTAAAAACTTGGAATTTGGTTGCGGAAAATACATATTAGGGACGATCATATGAAAAATTCATTCATATTCATTTGATTCATAGCTTTTCTCATTGTGTGCACAAAAACGAATTTATAACAGATGTAATAAAACCATTTGTAATGAACATTCAAACAACTATAAAAATGTGTGAAAATTGCAGTTCATTAATATCCCCTGTTTTTCAAAATTACCTTTTTTATCTTTATATACTAAAAAAATTGTCATAAACCGTTATAAGAATGTATAAAAATGCTTCTGAATTTATTACTGCATAAATAAAAGTAAAATACAAATACCAATATAATGTGTTTCAAAATTTCCCCATAGGTGAGCCTCAGAGTCTCACTTTCGGTTTTACGTAACTTTTTAAAATTCGGTGATTAGGGTTAACAAGAAAATTAGAGATTAGTTTCTAAGCAAGCGAAATGCACATACATATCCAAAGAGTTTCACATGTGTCTTTTGTGCTTCTTTCTTAAGAAACGCGTTAGCATTATGTTTTAAGCAAAAATAAACTGACAAAAGCTATTCCAATATGTTAATCAACTCATTATTTAAGCTTTTTACTTGAGCAGCAAATAGGAAAGACTTTTCAATTTGGCTTGTTTCTTATAAAAAAAATCGTTAACGAATTCAGGCAGCTGATAAAGTCTTCTACATAGCTACTGGATAGCGCTTTTTACCACTTCCTTTTACTGCTGGGTTTTTACACATGTATGTATGTATGTGCATATATGTATGTGCATCTGCGTGTACAAAAGCATGCATGTGCTGCATTCACAGATCTCATGACAGCCAGACGAGAGAGATGTATTATTTTACTCAAATGAAATTAATTCCCTGTGGGAATGCTTTTGAATTAAGACGAAAGCAGATGTTTGCTAGACCAGTTTTGAATTGAGTACCAGTCAAATTAAGTAAAGTTATGTTATGTTCAGACACAACCTTAATTGAACATTAAGAGCCTTCATTCAATTTTCAAGCCCAATGATTCTCAATTTACCATACAAAAATTGACCAAGTTAATGCTTCATTAGAAATTAATGAGTTGTTAATGAAGAACAATTCTGCATGCAACCCTGTTAAAAGGCTTGTTTCATAAGTAAAATGAAATGTCATGAAAAGAGAAATGTGATTAGCGTCAGTGTCCACTAAACAGGTTGGTTCGTCAGATCAGCTGCATTCTTGTTCTTCTTCATCACCTATTAAATTTGTTTTTATTTCTGCTTATTTTATACATGCATTCGTGTTTACGATTGGTAAAAATTGTGAGATGAATGTCAAATTATTTCGTCCTTGCAATTTTGACATTTAGGTCACGAGAGTTTGATATTCAGCTGACGGCGTGTATGTGTGTATGTATCTTGAGCCGACCTGTTAAATGGGCCAAGTAAATTAAATATGTTTGAACACCAAATCTAAAGATGTTCAATCAACCCCAATTGACTTAATTAATTTTTATGTCTGAACATGATATTAGTCTTCTTCATTAGATTTTCATGAGCAATTTTTACATAATAAACTTTATTCCGGACATTGCGGTTTTCAAGTTACCGAACTGACCGATGAATTGGCAATTTGCGCATCAGCGGAACGACCAACCGCAGCCAATAATAGGACCAAGTATGACGGACATTGTGAAGTACATCAGGAACTGCATGAGGAAAACTCACGGCAGACGCGGGAACTCTATAGATTCCTGTGAAATAACAAAGTGCTTTCTGAAAAATAGGATATGCATTAATTACGATATATGTATAAATTTCGATATATCGACAAAAATTATATTATATGTTACAAATATTACGATAACTAATTTACGATATGAAAATTAATAAATTTATATATATATATATATTAATTACGATATATAAATTACGGTATTGAAATACGATACACAAATTACTTTGAAGAACTAATCCACCATACAATAATTAAGATATATGTATTACGATATATATGTATATTACGATATGAAAAATACGCTATACAAATTACGACATTAATTTTTTTATTAATGGTTGATTAGCCAAGTCACCTCGAAAAACTAATCCACCGTACAATAATTACGATAAATATTACGATATATAAATTACGATATTAAATTTTTTCACTGAATTTAATTGTAGATTAGTCGAATCAATTCGAAAAACGAATTCACCATTGAGTAGCACTTTGTAAAATGGTTTAGGTAATAATTCAATTTGTGTGTTTGCCTTAATCGCTTCAAGCCACACAAAGCTGCCGAAAGAAGCTAGCTGAAGGGAAGGACATTCAAATATGCAAGTTTTTGTTGTAATATATGTATGTTCATACATATATTTAGGTATGTATGTTTAAATGTGCTTACTGTTGCACAAGTGATTTCTTAGGAAATTTTTTTGACTTAACAGCTAGACAGACTGACATACATACATATCTACATACTAACATTTACTTAGGCATATACCCAACATATATATCTGCAACCAATATGATTGAGGTTTGCCAATTTAGCAAGCTTATACTTATGATAAGTAAGTCAAATTTGCTTTAAGCTTCGTTAACTTGCTAACCAATGCGTAAAATTTTGTTTTGAAAAATAAATTCAAAGCAAGTACGTCTACTCTACTTTTTATGGGCGAATGCTGTGAAGACATAAAGTCAATTGATCGCTTGCACATAAAATGCATACAAAAATTTATTTTTATTTAATGTTACACATGCTTAAATAGTATTTTATGCACTTTTTTACCTGATATTTTTGTAGCCAATTGTGATTTATTGGGTACGTTAACTGCGTTAATGTACAAGAGCAGAAAACTGTTAATAAACCGGCTAATAAAATGTTTGTAATGAAAAGCAAGTACATTTAGTTAAGCCACAATAACAGCCATGTAAATTTCACAAGCGTTCAAAGGCAGCGAGAGTCTTAGAAAAAGTATTAGTATTACGTTGCGTTACAATTTTTTTTTTTTTTATACAAACAATGCTTTTAATTTTTTTGCTGGAAAATTTTATTTTGCAACATCAAATATTTAAAACATGCATGCTATCAGATATATATGTACATACATATTTACATATATTTATTCCAATTAAACTTTCCAACAACACTTCATTAACTAACGTTGCGGTTTTGTGGCATTTCAATTTAAATTAAGTTCACAGCCAACCTTGGCATTAGTGAGATTAGAACGTACCTATGCCGGCAAAGTAATTCACACTGCGTTAATTAGAGCAAATACCTAAATATATGTAATGCAAATACTCAGAAAAGGAAAGCGCTTTTGCTACAATTCAATAGAATTTGGTTTCTTTACACCACAGCACACTAAAATGTATACAAATTAGTGTGAGAGTGCTCACAGAAGTAACGATTTGAAAACACTAGGGCTATTCATTTAAATTGTTAAAGATTTTCAAGACTGCTAAATTGATAAATTTATAAATTTGATAAATGAGACTGTAAAAATTTGTGCGAAAACTTATTTAGCGAGGTCTGAGTAACATATTTTGTCGTTTAAGTTAAACTCACTTAATTGCCAACTTTGACTTCCTGGTGCTCAGCTCTATTGATCTATACTATAAATTTGGTGTTTGGAAAGCTCGGGAAATTCTATAGATATTTCCTTCTAATGTCCATTTCAGCTCCAAAAAAGTAGAGCTGAGCGTCAGGAATTCAATTCTAATTTTTTGTACAAATGTCGGTTAGGCGGTTTCACTTAGGCGGTTATGAAATCTAAACGACGATATGTCTAAGCATGAATTCCCATATAAATTGGAAGGAGTTAAGTTAGGTAAAACAGGCTGGCCACTAATGGTCTCACATAGACTGAATGAGTCCATAGTGTTACCAGAAGAGTTCTTGAATATGAATACCACTACATTAAAAGCCAAAACAAATCCCATTTGTGCGTACATATATGTATTACTTTCAATACCCTCATCAACTAACTAATAAACAAAAAGGTAAAATGCTTTCATAACAAAATTATACATTATGAAATGAATATTTTGTGTAATTATTATTATACCAAACAATACTCAAAGTCAGGGCCGTGCGCAGGAATTAGCCTTGGGGGGTTTTTAATTTTGGTTTGCATTCGCATACATTTTTCGCTAAGATAAACATATTTGCTGAAACAGATATCCAGACCCATACATCATAAATTTAAATGTTCTCTAACTTTTCTGAAACTGCATACTCTGATGCAGGGCTGCTCACCTCATAGGCACTCAAAGCACAATTGTGTTTGTTTTGTTCCGAATCATAGGCACGCATACATATTTTCACTTCAAATATGAAAATAAAATTTTCTTTGCACTCCCATAAGCACTCAGATATAAAAAAATTTTATATGAATGTGCCTATGATTCAAATTGAATTTGCAGAGCGAAAGCACTTTGTATAGGAGCTCGAGCACTGCCGTAAGAAATCGAAATTTACAATAACAAATTTTTAATGAAAAAATTCAAAAAATTAAAGCACTGTAAAAAATTTGTATTCAAAAAATTTTCATATAAAAAATAAAAAAAAATTTATGTATTTGATACTACCATTTGAAAATAAATTCTAAAATAATATTTTATTGCATAGATGCTCATGCCTATGCCCTTGAATCACATTTGTTTTTGTTTTTCCCCCAGATATAGGCACAGATACAAATTCGCCCAATGAATATAAAAATAAAATTTTCTTCGCCTGCCATATGCCCACAGGTATAAAAAATTTCAAATGAATGTGATTGAGTTTCTTATGGGAAGGGCGAAGCTACGTTAGCTTCGCCCTTCCCATATGAAGCTACGTTGGCGTCGCCCTTCCCATATGAAATTGAAAATTACACTAACAAATTGAAAATAAAATTTTTTTGAAAAAAATGAATTCTTGAATTGAAAAGCGACTTAACTCAAAACCCAAATAAATATAAAAGAAACAGAAGAAATGCAAGAAACCCTTTTTCTTTACAAACGAAGGTTTGAAGTAAAACCTTGGGTAATGAAGAAGACTCTTGCTGGGAGGAGACTAACATTTGGCAGTCACTAAAGACGTTATTCGTGGATTCAAAAAATTTTGAGTTGTGCAATTTTTTGATTTAGGGTGCGATTTGTAGGCAAACGAAAAAACTGAAAAAAATTTCTAGTTAATATTGAAAAATGTGTGGCAAAAGTGTGTTTCGAATTATTTGAAGAAAAATAAAAGTAGATTTTAGTAAGAAGAATAGGAATTAGAGCTTTTTTGCTGAAATATTATTGCGAGTCGCAGTCTATGCTAATTAATTATAGGTACGTATATAAATTAATAATTAAGGTAAGTTATATATATGACAGAAATAAAATATGACAAGTATCCACTCATAAGAAATGAAATTTTAAATACTTATCCATGTTCGGCAGCACATATATTTGCGAAAAAGCTTTAAGTTCATCAAAACAAACCAAAGAAACCTTTTATCACAAAAGCATTTGGAAGCAATTCTGCAATTATCCACCTCTGATTCGACAATAAATATTGACAATTAACAGCCTTGAATAAACTTATCACTTATTCTTATTATGTAATATGTAGATATATATTTTTTTTTTATATGCACGAGTTCATGTCTTAATTTAATATATGTAGATACATTTGTATAAATAAAATATGTTGTAAATATTGTACATATGTATGTTGTATGCAAAATTTTCCAATGGTACAATAAAAATTTACTTGTAGTTTGTAACTTTTTTTAAATCTAACACAAATTTTTTCTGAGTGCACTAATAAATTTTTGTAGATGTATTGGAGTTTCCCCATTCAATACGAGAGCGTTGAGCACCCTTGTTTTATTGAAATTCATAAAAAAAATTAAATGAGCAAAAAAATTTTCCAGTGCATATACAAAATTTGTAGATGTATTGAGTTTTGTACTTTCAATACGAGAGCGTTGAGCAGCCCTGCTCTGATGCTTAAAATTATACCCAAGAAATTTTTTTGGTTGTAAAAATTTTTCTGTATTTGATAGAGAATTTGTGATATGGTGGCATATTATTCGCACTTTTATGAATACATGGCTATAATTAAAGTCCGTTTAACATTGCGATTCTTCGAGGTACGGAAAAGAATTCCGTCAATACTGAATTTATGTCCACATTCGAGTCCATTGAGACGATCTTCTTTCATTGTTGACCTCAAGTAAGATTTTAATCGTCGCAGTACGTTCATTTGTTGCTGTGGTAACCGGTAAAGCGGCCATGATACGAAGCACTTGATGAACATTTGGAAAAGCATCTATTTTACAAATGTCAAGAGCTTCTAGTGGATTTTGAATATCCATAGATGCAATACGTTCCCTCCACAGCTGAACTTCGCTTATCCACGCTTCGGGAAATATATCATGTAATATAGTCTCGTATGATTTAAACAGTTCTGTGCAAGCCGCTTCCTCAAAATTTTGCATTCTTTTGGGGAAGCAAAATTACACAGAATATTTCGCTGATTTAAGAACCGATCTTTGAGATGTGTGACGAATAGATCCAAGTATGGAATATATGTACTTATTCGATAGAAATCTTCTACCATGTCGGTTACGATGTTACATCGGTGTGTTTGCTTTCCAGCGAATCTTGGTTTTTGGACCGGGATTTCATATATTGCACAGATCGCAACGACAGCTTCGAATATTTTCTTGAAATCTTCCACTGCGTTGTGTCGCCTTGTCATGAATACAGTTCTAGCAACATCTGCTAATTCCACTGCTTCTCCCAGATCCTGATTTACGGTTTGAAGAACCCGACTCAAAGGCAAAGTAATTGCATGGGTGGACTGAAGTACATGCAAAGTGACCTGAAAAATTAAAAGAACAATTTTGCTGTTGAAATACATAAAAATTAGAATCGTTACATCTTAGCAAAAACTATAAGTACATACTATGTATGTAAAATATATTTTTTGTTTCTCCAGCATTTTTTTGGTGTTTGCTTGGACTGGGGTTTGAACCCGAGACTTCTGGTATAGCAGGCGAGCACTCTACCCACTGCACCACAGTGGCCACATGACGAAACTTAGGGTTAAACTTTTATTACTTGTACTAATATACGTTAAAAAATTTAGCGAAATCGGAGTATAACCACGCCTACTTTTTTACAAAAACATTTCTAAAATGGCCTTGTGAAATTTGTGACGTGAAATCTTTGTAACTAAAAGTCATAAAGGAATGAAATTTTGCATAAAGAATAATATTCATATGCTTAGTCGGATAATTGATACTAATTTTGAAAATGGGTGTGGCTACGCCCACCTTAACCGGTATCCGCATTATATAAAATACACCGTGTTTCCGTCAAACGTAAACAAACAATGAGAACATCCCTTTGCCAAAATAGTTGACTTATCTGGTCTAATTCTGATTCATCAAAACCTAGTTAACCAGGTCCTGAATAGTACTGTTTACAGTACTTGTTAATTGATACTGTTTTCACAAAATGAAAATTTTTTGTTATCAGTACAATTTTTTGAAAAATTTCAAACGAATATATGCTACACAACTTTGTAATTTCGGAAAGCTCCAAGTGCAATTCAAAGTGCTGAACTTATGTATTGGCCAACCTTATTTTTTGCAACTTTCACCAATTTCTTCTTCCGTAAAATTATTGTACTAATTTTGTCGAAAATTATGAGTCAAGATTCAATGCAAAATTTATAAACTGTGTTTTGAAAATTTTTGCAAAATCATTGCAACTTAGATTTGGTCCTGGGGGGGCGGGGGTTCAACCCCCAAACCCCCCCCCGTGCGCACGGCGCTGTTCAAAGTACTGATATATAAAATAAATGTATCAATTTAATTATACAGAAAATACGCTATGGAAATGTTCTTGACGTATCTACTTGATTATGCATTAGATACTCGTACATACAAAAACAATTTAGAAATGTAAATCCCCGTTAGTCATATGTAGAATGAATGTCTATGTTTAATTATCATATGGCCAAGAATGCACAAGGACTTTTGTCGTCTACAAGTGACGTAAATACGCATTTAAATACATACATATACGCATTCATTTATATATAAAAAAAAGTGGAATTCGTCTCGCATGATAAAATTCTCATAACTCATGATTTGTGGATTAAAAGTTATAAAACCGAGAATAATGTGAGCGCAATATGTGTGTATGGATATGTGTATGTGGGCAGGTACGCGTGCAGAGAGGATCAAAGCAGCAAGATGAAATATTATATGAAAATCGTGAATAGAATGAATAGAAACAAAAAAAAAGAAAAAAAAATAGCACATGGAAAAATATGCAAAAGCAAGAGACCACTAAAATTACGAATATAGTAGGTGTAACAGTTAAGTATATTCATGCCACAAGCGATTGCATACTTACGTACATACACTCAGGGAAAAACATTGTAAAAACATATGAAAACGTGCTTAAATGGGTAAAAAGTTATTTTAAATTGACGTAAAGGCGAACATTTTTATTTAAAAAATGTTAATTTTAAAACTTTAAAATCAAAAAAAAAACATTTTAAATTTAAAAAAAAATTACTTTTATTTCAAGCAATATGAGATTTTGAACATAAAAGTTTTATTTTTATTTGATTCATTTTCATTTTTAATTCCTTCTTAAATCCGAAACACATTTTAATTTCAAAAATTTCATTTTGAATTTAAAAATTTCCATTTTAAAAATAAAAATTTTCTGTTTTAAAACGTGCATTATAAAAATAAAATTTTTAGTACATTTTAGTACACTGAAAAAAATTTAATATAAAATTTTAATTTCCATATAATCATAAAAATTCAGCGTCATCATTGGTCATCGTCATCATACTCATCTCTATTCTTCCTATACCTCTTCTTCTTCTTCTTCTTCTTCTTCTTCTTCTTCTTCTTCTTCTTCTTCTTCTTCTTCTTCTTCTTTTTTCATCATATTCTTCTTCTTCTTATATTGTTCTATTCTTCTTCTTCTTCCTAATATTGAGTACAGATATTTTAAATTCCCATTAAAATTTGTAATGATTAATCTTACTGGATTTCTAAATTTTATTATTTTAATTATCTTACATACATTAAACTGGAAAATAATAATCAATTAAATATCAGAATTTGAGAAAAAATAATCAAGATTAAAAAGCCATTAAAAATAATCAAAACTACATCCACTCTAGATACATCCATGCTTAAACTTTTTTTCGAGTTTCTAAAAAATAAAAAATAAAAATATAACCTGGGCCTGTGCTCGTTAAATTAAATAAAAAAAATTAATCAATTTTTTTTAATTGTATAATTAGTTTTAATTGCTTAATTATTAGCTGTTTGTTTATTTCTAATTTTTTAATTTTGATTGATGATAATTTTAATTATCTATCTTAAATAAATTAATAAGTAATTCAAAAATTAAATAGTCAATAAAAAATCAGAAATAATTGAAAATAATCAAATAATTGTTTTAGTCGTGGAATTGTCGATAATAAAAAAAAAATAATTTAACAATCTATTTATCATGATATAAAAAAACTCAGAAATAATTGAAAATTATCAAATAATTTTATTAAGCATGCAATAAAAAAGTTCAAAAAATAATTTAAAAAAAATCAAAATAATCATGCAATTAAAATTAATAAGTCGATTAATTAATAATTTTTTTTTTAATTTAAATAAAGAGTTACAAATCAAAACATGCTTTAATTAATAAGCATTAAAATGTTTATGAGACCCTCATTAATATACTCGCAATTTAAAATATTACTTTTTCTTGTAATTTTTTTTCGCCAAGTGTAATGCAACGATTACTTTGCAACCTTGTAAGACTGCCGAAGTGGCACACAGGTAAACTGTGTGTATGTATGTGTGTGTTGAAATGAATTGAATGCACGTCCATAGCTCGGCAGGACGATTTTATTATGTTTAATATGATTGTGTATATATCGACCCTTTTGCGCGATTTTATCGTAAGGGTCATTTTCTCGAATTTCACTTTTTGAAGCAAATTTAATCTACATCCGTCAGCGCATCACCTGTTAAAATATTATAGCTGAAATCCTTATAGTTGTGCCAAAAATTCGCTTTATTTTTTATCGTAAGGGACAATCCACACTTTTTTCTTAAGCTCGAATTTATCGTATCGCCCATATAAAAAATATTTTGAATATACATAGCTAGCAAGTAATTTTATGTATTATTTATTTTGAAATTTAAAATAGAATATGAAGGGGATTGTAAGCGTAATGTAGCCATGGTACCATGATTATGTTTGGATTATATTATAACTTTTTCTTGTATGTATATTTGTATGTAAATTAATTTATTTATATATTTCTATATTCACTACTATCTCGGGAATGGCTGAACGGATTTGGAGGAAATTCGTTTTACTGATAGTATGGCTATGGTCGCTGTGGTGCAGTGGGTAGAGTGTTCATCTGCTATGCCAGAGGTCTCGGGTTCAAACCCCAGTCCGAGAAAAACACCAAAGAAATTTTTCTAATTAGTAAAAATCCAATTATTGGGTTTTTTAAGAGCAGCGGTCACCTCTCGGCAGTGGACGGCATACACTACAAAAAATGCATTCGCCGTTCGGAGCCGGCATAAAACTGTATGGTATTTTACGACGTATTTCAATTAAAATATTGTTCAGTGGAATTTCTACATAACCTAATTTTATTAATTCCTTTGAAAACTATCGCGAAAAAGGTTTGACTGAGTTAAGTGAAATTTTATACATCCATTTTTGGCTTATTTAGTAACTTGATTAGATATTTGTATATTTCTATATGGTGAAATAGAATACTTTCTAAGGAAAAGAATCACGTCTGAGCTCGACCACACAGGTACCAGTAATTTATGGAAATAAGAGAATACCCCACTTGGATGGAAAATAATGAAAACTAGCGATTAAAAATACTTACTTATTTAGAAAAAAATAGCAATATTATTATCTGTTCTTGTGTCGCCTTTAAACGGCATCTGCAAGGTAATCTGTTTTTGGAGGGTTTTCTGACATTTACTGATTGGGAGTCGCTGGTTCAAATTCACGTTGGATGTGCAGTTTTATATTTTAGACTAGAAACGCCGACAGATGTTGCTCTGTCCAACCATTGATTTATCGGAATAATGTAAAATTTTTATATTTCCATTTACCTCTCCTTCTGCCTGCTCATTTACCTCTCCCCTTTCTCTTACTCCCCACACTCGTTCCATGCACAATACAGGAAATAATCTACTTATTTACCAAATTTCCAACAAACTTACATATTATAAAAACAAATTTTCCAAATAGATCGGTCCCTGGTCTGCCGGAAATCGAGCTTGGAAACTTTAGAATGGAAGACGAGTACAATACTCACTATATTACCATAATCCAATCATTAAAAACACAAAAGTATGGAATAAAACACTTGTATTTTTCATACAAACTCTTTTTTTAAATATTATCGTAAGGGACATTTATTCAAACAAACTCATAAAAAATTGAGAGCGAAAATTACCGTAAGGGACAAAATTATGATTTTTTCGCAAACTGCACATTTTTTGAAGAAAAAAATTATCAGGTTCAGTATATTAATTAATTACCTAATCACGTGTTCAATTTCGTTTCAAAATTCCAATAAAAAGTAGTAACAAAATGAAAAAAATGCTCTCCTGTAAAATTTGCTTTTGTCCGTTACGATAAAGTCGCACAAAAGGGTCGATATACTCGTACAACTAAGTAATTGGTAGTGCTAGTGTTTGGTGGGGCTAGTGTGTGGGTGCATTTGTACTTATTTGATTGTTGCGTTGACTGTTGGTATTTGCTATAAGAATGATGTGTTTGTAAAATAGCTGGATCTTCGCAATTACTCGCTTACCACTACTTATATAAGTTACATTCAGCCAAAGATGTAGGTGATGCAGAGGTTTATATGCGAATTTAATTACAACCATAAATTATTATTTGCGTTCGCGTTCTTTGCTGCAGCATTTAAAATAGAGCGGTTTACAGTTGAACGCTCACAAAAAACTGCTTATTAAAATGTCAAAGTAGCAAGCGAAAGTTAAGTGAGCGTGATGTATATGAATGCTGATATATTTTAATTTTGGAGAGTGACCATGTTGTAATATTTATATTGGTTAATTTTGAATGAAACTAAAGGAAATGGTGTACACTGTAGACCTCTAGCACCATGAATTTTCCATGAAGTTAGCAAGGTCTTCTGCATTTATTTGCTTATATCAACGGATCTTCTCTCGTTGTTTGTGAAATATATACAAAACAGTGATGCCAGCTTAAAAAAATAAAATATCTCTAGTTAAAACTTGTATGAGCTGCCTAAAAGTTGAGTATAACTCGGAGCTCTAAAATATGGTTAGTATTTTGGATAACATATCACTTAGGTACATACATGATTTTCTGCCTGTTTATTTGGTTGCTTAGTTACCATAATGCGACTACATTCTACGAAATTCCACACACTTCAAAATAAACTTTTAAAAACCCTTTAACTTTTCCTTTTTTCCTAACTGTCTGCCTCAAATACGTGTTTAGTTTTGCATCGCCCCTTTCGTAAAACTTAATACTTTCCTACGGCTTGGTATCCACCTTCTGAACACACCTGCTTATATTATTTACATACTTAAATAGTATATATGTAAGTAGTATGTTTGTACTTAACTACCATTCATGCGGATTTTAAGTGTATATGTATGTAAGCATGAGCTCAAGGTCCGCCTTGTGCATTGCCATTAAAACGCCACTTAAACTTGAAAACATGTACAATATGCACTCTAAATGTTATGCAGCCATAGACTACTTAGCGTAACATATTCATCTAACATGTGTAATGTATTTATGGCTTAATGTAAGTATGGTGAAGCGAGTGTATCCTTTCCTATTCACATTTATAAATAAAGTTTTCGCTTGATCGTTGTTTAATACGCTTAAAATGGTTGAACGTTTGCCAAAGTCGCTGCTGATGCGATTACTAATGGTTATAAAAGCATATATATTGTAGTTGGAAATTGATTTTCTTTTCGTAAAATATTCTTCCCGGCACACAATCTCTGGTCAGCCATATTCAGAGGCTGCGCTGACAAGATCATGCCTTTAGAATGAATGAAAATTTTCCGGCAATGAAAAAAATTTCTATCGACATCCATCGAGGGAGGCCTTCGCTGTGTGTCGGTCTAAACAGTGTTATACTGAAACAACAGCCCTTAGTCGGGGAAAACCCGAGTCATTCCGGTGCGTAGAAACGGCTTTTCAACTACTATCTCTTACCTCCAACCACTCACTTAACCCCCATATCCTATTGGACTAGCCAAAAAAAAAGTATGCCTCATTCCAGGGTCTCCCGTTAAGTGAGCCTGACGATGATCTGTGAGTAGAACGTGCCGGTTAAGCAGGGCTGACTTAGTACCGCTATAACTACAACAACAACAAACACCAGGTAGTTTTTTTCAGTTCAGCAGGACTTCCGCGAAATTGCGTTTGCGTAACAAAAAAATGAACCGCTTTGGCCTGAGCTTACACAGCACGACTGCTCCTTGCAGAATTTGGCATATCAAACTGGCGCACAGTTTAAAGAAAAAACAAGTAAGGAAGCCTAAGTTCGATTGGAATCGAACATTAGATACTCAGCTGTATGCTTTCATTATTTGTTTGCGTTTGATGGAAACACGGTGTAGTTTATATAAAGGGAGTGCTAGATAAAGTGGGCGTAGCCACGCCCATTTTCAAAATTTTTATCAGCCATCCAACTAAGCATATGAATATTATTCTTTGTGCAAAATTTCATTCCTTTATGGCTTCTATTTACAAAGATGTCACGTTACAAATTCCCAAAGGGTGTTCCAGAAATATCTTTGTTAAAAAGTAGGCGTGGTCATAAAACGATTTCAATAAATTTTTGCCTGTCTATTAACACAAGTTTAGAAGTGTATAAACCAAGTTTCTTCATAATATCTCAATTATTTGTCGAGTTTTGGGCTCCGAAATCTCGTATATTCCTTTGTCTAAAAAGAGGTGGTGCTACGCCCATTTTCCAAAATTTTTCTATTTTTTTTTTCGGTCTATTGTGCAACTTACGCCACAAAATTTCAATGAATAATCTTTATGTTTGACAAAGATATCGTTTAAAATGTTTTTATTAGGCCACTTTATAATACCCATATATAAAAGTGGGCGTGGTCGTGAACCGATCTCGCTAAAATTTTCAACATGTATTACCACAAGTAATAAAAGTGTACACACCAAGTTTCGTCATTATGTATAAATTATTAGTCGGGTTATGGGCTCAGAAATCTCGTATATTCCTGCTTCTAAAAAGAGGCGGTGCCACGCCCATTTTCCAAAATTTTCGTGTTCGTTTTATGTCCGCAGGTGGACTCCTGCCATAAAATTTCAATGATATATCTTTATATTTGACAGAGATCTCGCTTAAAATGTTTTTATTAGGTCATTTTATAATACACATATATAAAAGTGGGCGTGACCGACAACCGATTTTAACAATTTTCCATCCAAACGTTTGCCTAAGTAAGCAAATCAAACGTGCCAAATTTCATCTATATATCTTCAACGGTTTCTGAGTTATGACATATAAAACTTTCAATGTTTGCTCCTTAATAAGTGGGCGTGGCACCGCCCCTTTTCCAAAATTTCATCAAATTTCTTCTTAGGGGCCTGAGCTCAACACGTGGGTAAAATTTCATTACTCTAGCTATATTAGTGACTGAGATATCAAATTTCTGATTTTTTCTATATAGGAAAAGTGGGCGTGGTCATGGTCCGATATCGCCCATTTTCAATACCAACCGTCCCAGTGTCGATTCCAACTTGCATTTCAAATTTCATCAAAATATCTCAATTTTTGCGCGAGTTAGAGTATTTACAGTCGGACGGACAGACGGACGGACGGACGGACGGACGGACGGACATGGCTCAATCGATTTCTCTTTTCACCCTGATCATTTTGATATATATAAGTCTATATCTATCTCGATTATTTATTCTGTTACAATCCACCGTTATGTGATTAAAACTATAATACTCTGTGTGCTAGTACAGCTGAGTATAAAAATAGTTGAGCTGCTTCATTCGTCAGTTTAAATAGTTTGTACGCTTTTGTGTTTATAAAACACTTTTGTTTTTTTTCTCTACTTTAAACGCTCAGCTGCAAGTCTAAAATACTTACTTATTAAATGCTTGTCGTAGCGTAGCATTCAATCCGCATACACCTTAGCCGCGCAAATACTCGTACAAGTTCAACTTGACCTTCACTTCTGCCATTTCAAATAAACAAAAAAATCATGCGCTTCCTTTGCACACTTGCCTTCGCCTTCACGTGCAACACAAACAAAAAAGTATCAAGTATGCACATGCATACATAAATGAGTGCATATGAATTGTAAATCCACATACACGGTAAAAAATTGATGTGCTCATCAAAAATGGACATTTTAGCACCTTTTGGCAAACACATGCTTTGGCTATGCACTTAAATTTCCAGCGGCTATCTTTACATATCGTTTTTTATTTGCATTCTTTTGCACAAGTTAAGTATCTCTAGTTTCGTTTTTTTGCTAACGGAAACAGGAAGGAAACTCAATATTTTGTAAATATTTAAATAATTGTGTCGTGAACTTTATGGTGCTATTTTCTGTGGCAATGAAACTTTTCCACTTAAATAACACCAGCCAAGGTTCGTTTTTTGCGTTTTGGATTTTGCTTTTTGGCTGGGCGAAAATTTTGCTCATGGAAAGGAAACAACAGCAACAAGCATGGGCATTGATGTGGGTCAAATGCTGCTTCTGGTTAGCACAATTTAAATATCTACAGAAATTGATATTCATGTATGTGTGTATGAAAATGGATGCAAGGGAAAATTTTGTCTTTTTGGGGTTTCGTGTGAAATTTTTCTCTAAATTATTTGGCTTGTAACTTTTGTGTTTTTTATGTTTCGCGTATTTGGTTGTGTTTCATGGAATGCGCAAAAGTGTTTCGATTGAATCATATTTCTACAACTATACATCAGCTTAGATAGTTAGATTGTTGATGGAATATTTATAGTTTTTTTGGAATACTCATAGTTTAAATTTCACTGTTTTTGAGCAACTACATTTTCCAGTAATTGGATAGCGAAATAATACACTCAAAAAATTCAGTATCTGTATCAATTTGATAAAATCGTATAAAATTGATACTTTTTATAGTATAATTTTTTTTGGTATCAATATTCTGACAAAATGTTCCAAAATGATAATTAAAAGTATTATTTTGATACCATTTTTACTGATTTGCCCCGAAAAATATTAATTATTTCCTTAAAAGTATCAAATTGATAGTGTTCCCCTCAATTTAGTAACGCATAGTATAGTACTGGAATAGTATCAATTGATACTCGATTTGATACACTCTAGTATAAATCTGAAAGTAAAATTTCCAAAAGCCAGTATCAATTTAATACTATCCCAGTATCAGTTGGATAATATCCCAGTATCAATTTGATAATATCCCAGTATCAAATTGATACTGGCTTTTGTAAATATTAGTTTCATGTTAATACTAGAACGTATCAAATTGATACTGGATGAGATATTAAATTGATACTGTGATAACTTCGAAAGTATAAATTTGATACTTTATTTAATGAAGGAAAAGGCACTGCTCCTGCTACAGGTGGTGCACAAGCTTCGATTGTCATTAAAATCTGCAGCACCGCTCTTTCGAATGGACGTGAGTGTTATTGAATCAATGGCGCAAAACAGACCTTCAATGGCGACGATAGGATACTATGATGTACACAAGTTCCTTGAGGATATAGAATATACCCTATGTTTCGATGACGGTACGGCAAAGGTATTCTTGCGAGCGGTTAGCGTGCACAGCTATGAAACACTACGCGATGCATTGGTTGAAGAATTTATGCGGAAATATTCCACGGACGAAGGGTGCATTAATCGCGAAACCGACGCCTTAGGTACCATCATTGATCTTATCATAAACGGTATTGGAGACGTCTCCACAAGCGCCGCTATGCTTTACGGTGTCGCCACATTTCGGGAGCTGAAGACCCTAGTGGTTCGCTACGCCAGTCTGTCGCAGCTCTGGATCGTCGCTGTACTGCTGCCCGTATTATTGAAACCACCACAAACAGATCTGCTGTCCCTTCGGCAAATATAGGTCCTTCGAATGATGTTATTGTTGTTGTTGTAGCCACCAAGACATTCCACGTAGGTTTTGAGGAGTGTAGGGGCAGTGACAGTCCTTTGCCGGATAAATCCGGTACGCTAGGGTACTAGTTCTTCCTTCGAATGATCTTCTGGTTCGCTGTTTTAATTGCTCTCGCTTTGGGAATTACCAGAGTGCGTGTCCAAAGCCAAAGCGCCTTGATGCGTAAAATAATATATATAAACATACTAGCTGACCCGGCAAAACTTCGTTCTGCCCAAAATAGATTTTTTTATTAATTTCACTTCAAAAATTGTTATTACACCGATATTATTTTTAATAGAAAATTAAGTTTGTATGGGAGGTGCCACGCCCCCTTTTCCGATAACCTACACTTTTATGCGCAAAAATTGTTTTGATATCATATAGCTCTGTACAAATTTCCAGGTCCCTGACTTAAATCCTTTTAAAGATATTCAGCTTAAAAAATTAAGTGTTGTTGGGAAGTGCCACGCCCCCTTTTCGTATAACTCCTATTATTTTGCGTTAATATGGAATTGTTATCGTTTATCTCCACACCCATTTCCAAGCCCCTAGCGTAAACAATTTTAGAGATAATCAGCTTTAAAAATTTATGTTGTATGGGAGGTGCCACGCCCCCTTTTCTGATAACCCCCACTTTTCTGAGTGAGAAGGGGTTTGATATCACCTACCTCTATACCAATTTTAAGCTCTCTACCTTGAACTGTTTTAGAGATAATCAGCTTTAAAAATTAATGTTGTATGGGAGGTGCCACGCCCCCTTTTCAAATAACCCCCACTTTTCTGAGTGAGAAGGGTTTTGATATCACCTACGTCTATACCAATTTTCAGATCCCTACCTTGAACTGTTTTAGAGATAATCAGCTTAAAAAATTAAGTGTTGTTGGGAAGTGTCACGCCCCCTTTTCGTATAACTCCTATTATTTTGCGTTAATATGGAATTGTTATCGTTTATCTCCACACCCATTTCCAAGCCCCTAGCGTAAACAATTTTAGAGATAATCAGCTTTAAAAATTTATGTTGTATGGGAGGTGCCACGCCCCCTTTTCTGATAACCCCCACTTTTCTGAGTGAGAAGGGGTTTGATATCACCTACCTCTATACCAATTTTAAGCTCTCTACCTTGAACTGTTTTAGAGATAATCAGCTTTAAAAATTAATGTTGTATGGGAGGTGCCACGCCCCCTTTTCTAATAACCCCCACTTTTCTGAGTGAGAATGGTTTTGATATCACCTACGTCTATACCAATTTTCAGCTCCCTACCTTAAACTGTTTTAGAGATAATCAGCTTTAAAAATTAATGTTGTATGGGAGGTGCCACGCCCCCCTAAGATTTTTTAATTTTTTCTTCGACTAAACCTTCGCGGGGTAACAACAAACAAACCCCCCTCAGGAAGTATTTGATTTGGTTCAGCCGTTTTCAAGTTTTAGCGTTACAATTAAATACCAAATCATTTTTATATACATATATAGATATAGATATAGATATAGATATAGATATAGATATAGATATAGATATAGATATAGATATAGATATAGATATAGATATAGATATAGATATAGATATAGATATAGATATAGATATAGATATAGATATAGATATAGATATAGATATAGATATAGATATAGATATAGATATAGATATAGATATAGATATAGATATAGATATAGATATAGATATAGATATAGATATAGATATAGATATAGATATAGATATAGATATAGATATAGATATAGATATAGATATAGATATAGATATAGATATAGATATAGATATAGATATAGATATAGATATAGATATAGATATAGATATAGATATAGATATAGATATAGATATAGATATAGATATAGATATAGATATAGATATAGATATAGATATAGATATAGATATAGATATAGATATAGATATAGATATAGATATAGATATAGATATAGATATAGATATAGATATAGATATAGATATAGATATAGATATAGATATAGATATAGATATAGATATAGATATAGATATAGATATAGATATAGATATAGATATAGATATAGATATAGATATAGATATAGATATAGATATAGATATAGATATAGATATAGATATAGATATAGATATAGATATAGATATAGATATAGATATAGATATAGATATAGATATAGATATAGATATAGATATAGATATAGATATAGATATAGATATAGATATAGATATAGATATAGATATAGATATAGATATAGATATAGATATAGATATAGATATAGATATAGATATAGATATAGATATAGATATAGATATAGATATAGATATAGATAATTAAATTACCCATCAGTGATGGGCCATCACCATCTGCGTCGCATATATATATATTTATAATAGATTTCTAACACACACCCACACACAATATTAATATAAAAAGGAATTATTCACAAATGTAAAGTAACGCAGCTAAATGAAGAATGTCGCTATATATATTTATGTAGGTATTTTGTTACCTACGCACACTTATACATACCCTGTAGGGAAAGTCTTTAGTTCAGAAATGAAGGATGAAGTCAACTCTGCAAAAAACAATTTGAGTACTCTACAATGGACCATATTACGTATAAAAATGTGGTCAATTTAATATGGTGATGTCATTAGACTACACACTCCATTATGTAGCATATACTTCATATGCGTATTCGAATTTCGCCATATGGACACTTTAAATAAATTTTAAGAATCTCTTGCAATGGTCTCTCAATTGACCCCTTCTGAAGTATGAATTATGCCTTTTGAGACTTTTTTGCACTTTCAAATAAGAAGATTTATACACTAGTTGTTAATTTCCCTACAGGGGTTTATTATGAAGTACAAATACATACAAGTGTGGACACTGTGTGCGCTACTATAAACATGTTCACACATGCATAAAATGTTAATATGTATTACTAAAGCTTTTGTATTGAAATCTGTAGTAAAAAAGGAAAAGCGTACCAATTCAATGATTTGAATGTGAAAATTAAAAATGAGAAAGAATGCTAGACTATGTAGAAGCAAAGCAAGCAATATGAAAAGAGCAAGAAAAATTGTTAGTTTACAAGGACTTTTTTCACTTTTTTGCATTTATCCACTGTTTTTAACTGTAGCTTTTTTATTTCTTTTTTATTCTTTTCAATTTTTGTTTCTTTTTCCTATTTTTTTTCCTTGTTTTTTTTTTGCTGTCTTTTGTTTACATTTGAATGCAATGCTAAGTTTTGTTATTCATTTGAAAAACTAAGCGTATTGAGAGAAATGCGCCTCTGGGGTGAAATTGCTTTGCATAAGTTAATGAAAACTTATGGGCGCTTATAACACATACGTTCATAGATACGTAGGCATAGATGTAGTAAAACACATACATAAATACATATTTATCAAGGACCTTTATAATTAATATGTTGATGCAACATGCGATATGTACCGTATAGAAAACTATGTGGTCTTTGTGGAAGGTGTGCAAGAAATTTTATATTTTAGAAAAACCTTTTTTTATTTTTTTTTATTTCGTTGGTAACTCAATGCAATGAGTTTGCCAAATGAACAAACGCTAGCAGTTCTGCAAGAAGAGGTCTCACAGAAAAATTTTGTTCAATATGGTGCCAATACAAAGTAGTATTAGGGGAGGATTAAAATTTTAATTTTTTAAACAAAGTTACAATTACTTTATCAAATTGTACATTTTATAAATAAATAATAGCTTAAAAAAAACTAAAAAACACGCTTTAATCTTAAAATCGTACTAAAAATTGAGAAATAATTTAATTAGAAACCAGGGACCCATAATAATCATTATTCGTTATATTTTCAGTGAAAAAAATCAAATACTTGCAAACATCGTAGAAGAGTATTGAGTTTGTATGTGTGCATGTCTGAAAGAGCACTATCCGAATCCACTATGATCGAAAAATTTTAAGCGATATCCATAAAAATCAAAAATAATCATTATTTTTTGAGTTCTATTTTTTTGATCAGAAATAACACTTATTCCTTGAGTGATATATTTATCGCTCAGAAATAATCATTAGTTTTTGAGTTCTATTTTTTTGATCAAAAATAAAACTTATTCCTTGAGTGATATATTTATCGCTCAGAAATAATCATTATTTTTTGAGTTTTATTTTTTTGCTTAGGTCGAAAAACTCAAATTTTCTCTGAAGTGCTCTGGAACATAATTACTAAAAAAATTCCCATCGATATAACTTCGTGAATGAGTGAAATTTTTGATCGAAAAAAATAAAACTCACACAATAATGATTATTTCTGAACGATAAATATATCACTCAAGGAATAAGTGTTATTTCTGATCAAAAAAATAAAACTCACACAATAATGATTATTTCTGAAAGACTAAATATCGCTCAAGGAATAAGTGTTATTTCTGATAAAAAAAAAATAAAACTCAAAAAATAATGATTATTTTTGATGAAATATAAAAAAACTCAGCATATAATGATTAAATGGCGATTTTTATTATAAAACTCATAATGATTACGGTCCCTGTTAGAAACAAAATGATGAACCAAAATATAAGTATTTAAGGAAAATCGTCGGGTGCACAGTATGTCAAAAAATATTTAAAATCGCTGTGTTTTACTAATATTTTTATTTTGACTTTTTTGAGATTTCATATAACAGGGCTGCTCAACGCTCTCGTATTGAAAGTACAAAACTCAATACATCTACAAATTTTGTATATGCACTGAAAAATTTTTTGCTCATTTAAACTTTTTCATGAATTCCAATAAAATATCGTCGCTGCGCCAACAAATTCAGTTATATGTTTTTTTTTTCGATTTTTTTTATTACATAATTATTTAGCGCTATCCGCTGGCCACATTTCTGCATTTCCCGTTTTCTGATATCCTTCTTTGGTTAGAAGTTATCAAACACAGCTATATGCTCGCAGTAGTAGAAATGCTCTGTAAAATCAGTTATACATCTATTTTCGTATAATTGTTTTTTGATTTCAGGTTATTTTTGTGTAAAAAAATTATTTAAAAAAAGCGTATGTGACCAATTTTCAAAATAGGAGGGGCACTGGTCAATTAAATAATGCATTTCCAAGCTATCGCTAATTGCATCGGACCCTAGCGAAGAATTGCATACACATCTTTCACGATTTCTTACCCCCAATAGCAAATTTAAACAATTTGTAAAAAGAGCTATGTGCTGTAAAACGGCGCAAATGCTTCATGCGAAGTGGTTGATCAAAAAAAGTAAAAAAAAATTGCACATGTCTATTACATATGTGTAGTATCATTAGTTAACAATTCAAACTAGAAAAAATATTCTCTAGGATCACCAGAAAACGGTTTTTTTGCTCTCCTGAAAAGTTTCTGAAAAACGTATAGCTCTTTTTGTTGGCGCAGCGACGATATTATTTTACAATTTATTTTCAAATGATAGTATCACATACATACAATTTTTTTTATTTTTTATATGAAAATTTTTTGAATACAAATTTTTTACAGTGCTTTCATTTTTTTAATTTTTTTTCATTACTCATTTGTTATTGTAAATTTCGATTTGTTACGGCAGTGCTCGAGCTCCTATACAAAGTGCCTTTGCTCTGCACATTCAATATGAATCATAGGCACATACATATATAAAATTTTTTTATATCAGAGTGCTTATGGGAGTGCAAAGAAAATTTTATTTTCCTATTTGAAGTGAAAATATGTATCTGTGCCTATGATTCGGAACAAAACAAAAACAATTGTGCTTTGAGTGCCTATGAGGTGAGCAGCCCTGTCATATAACGTACTCTTTAATTTCGCAACTAGGTATGTATGTATATTTTTGTACTAGTTGTATGAATCGAAATATTATTGAGCACCCGCACGCTTTTCCTTAAATACTTATATTTTCGTTCATCATTTTGTTTCTAATTAAATTATTTCTCAATTTTTAGTACGATTTTTAAGATTAAAGCGTGTTTTTTAGTTTTTTTAAGCTATTATTTATTTTTAACTTTTTAGTGAAATTTTTCATTAAAGGATGTTTTATGCGGACACAAGAACAAAAGTAAAAAGAAGTCCGATGAAGGGATGTGGTGATCTCCGAAATAGATCTACATACATATGTATTTATTACTTCTACCAAAAATATTAATTTAATTTAATTTTAATTTTTCACATACATTTTTTCCTATTAAAAAAAAAACATTGGTCATGAGAGCTCAAAAATGAAGCCTAAACGAAATAAAAGCGTGTTAAAAATAGTAAACAACTTCTTGAGAAAATAAAAATATGAAAGTTACTAAGAAACCAACAGCGAAAATATAACCTATTTTGGTAATTACCAAGATCGGCAACCGTGCTATAATTGCTATAATTTATAGCCTATAAATAGAATTTGAATAAAGAAAAACAAAAAACCAGTTCTTGCTTTGCATACGTATGTATGTACATGCGGTTGTTTTTATTGCAAACACAACAACAACAAAACAGAAAGCTTGTTTCTTATTGGCTTGCATACGGAAGTGAATTGAATGAAATTCACAGAGGCTATTTTGAAGAGAGGTAACTTAAAAGCCTCAATGAAGCATAGAATATAATGTTGAATGTCTACTATATGATATCGGAGGGCTGAATCTCATGTTGATGTCAGGTTTCGAATCCGGAGGAGAATAGAAATAATAGAAGAGAGAACACAATAAAAGTAAAGCGAATGTTTCAAAAAAATAATGATTGAATTTAAACGTTGGAACTTTTAGGATGGGATGAAGTTACATACATACATACATACATACATACATACATACATACAGGTGAAGCTAATAAAAGCGCGTTAAAAAGCTTCAAATGAAAAACGTAAATGTCTGGTCTCAGATTTCTTGACTAGAATTTAATGTGAAATTTTTCATAGCAGACTTTAACCCTTTGACGCCCACGTAAATGTGGATTTTTAAATGCTGTTTGTTGGGAAAGTCATTAAAAAAGCGCTTAGAGAATTGAATTGTTCTCCGATAAATTTCAGTAGATAATTCTACTGGGGATCACCAAATATTATAAACTTGTACGAGTTAAGATAAGTGCATGAGAGAGCTTAGATTAAGCTAATGCTAATATATAATTCATAGTAATTATCTTGCGAAAACATACATACTTATAGGCATTAAAGCAGATCGTTGTAAGGAAAATGCGATTTTAAGCGCTTTTATAGCACAAAGCACGAAATAAAATAAATTTGTTAAAAAACTTTTCTCTCATGGCAAAATTGATTCCGTTGGAAAAAATATAGTGCGTTTTATGTTGAAAAATGTTGTTTAGCTCTTTAATTTTATTTTATTTCAAATTGATTACTTGATATAACAACTCTTAACTTTGATATTTGAAATTTTGGAAAAAAGCCAGCAAAGCAAGCCAAACCTTTTTCAGCACCACTGGGCGTATGAGTAACATAAAGTGCAGCTGCACCTAAAGACATCTTATCTGTATATCAGTGGCGGCCCTAGCATAAATTGGCTGGGCAAGCTAACGTGTGAATTATGTAATTTTCTTTGCTGTATTATCTCAAAGTCTGCAAGAATACAACTGAATTGATTGCTGGCGTCAAACTTATAGAGAAATCTTTAAATATCACACGAAAGCGCAGATGTATTTTTAGTTTCCTTATGACCACGGCAATTTAAGCAGTAGCGAGTGGCTTTGCTTATTACAGCACTATAAGGGAATATCTAAAAAAAAGCTTAGCTTTTAATCATTTTTCCAAGAACTCAAGTCGAATTAGCCGAAGTCGTGAAATATTTGATCTTATTTGATTTTAATTTTTGTCGCTTTTTCACGAATACCAAATCCGGCTTCACATTCCCATACAAATTTCATGTGAAAAATAAAACAAAAAGCGGTTTGCTACTTTTTTTTTCAATCTAACTCCGAAGACAAGCAATTAATTCTCTTTGGACAAAGTGACAAAACCATCTGTGTTATAATGTTTCGAAAGCCTCGTGCAAGCCCATATGTGGAACTGTTAGAGCAGCGCTTGCTGTGTTTGACTGTACAAACAAAATACTCGTAAATGTTATGCGTAAGCGTAAAATAACCAGATTTTAAAGAAATTCGTAAAATGAAATCAACGAAAATATTTAAGCAAGCCGGGCTTTTCGACTTATGTGAAGCAGCCGCCACTGCTGTCCACTGCTGTATAGCTACTTAATTAATAATGTATTCATGTATTCGTTAAGTTTTATTTTAAGCAGAGGATAAAGCGTATTTCTATGTAGAAATAAAACTAATTTTTTTTTTCATCAAGCAAAAACTACACACGCAACTATTTAATTAGCTTTTCTCATTCGATTACCTAACTAATCAGTTATTTAAGATGCGCAACATTTCAGTGTCCATTCATCACTTTTATGCGTACATACATTCATTTACTACTTCCACTCTACAACTATGAAAAGCTTGTTTGTACCTGCCAAAATAAGTGTACACACGCACGAACATGCTTATATTTCCATTTATTTTTATTGATCGCCTGTCAGTACATATGTTATATTTTCAACGAATTGTTTTTCGCAATCACTTGACTGTTTTTGTTATTATTCTTGTTGTAGCTTTTGTGTTGGTCACTGTAGCAACATGAGGTATTATTGTATACGCAATTCTTTGCTGCTTTGGCACTTTTGTGTGCTGGACAAACAGTAACAATGCAAGTTGTACACAATGAAGCAATAAATGAAAATGCCATTGGCATTGGACGTAGGTTAGTGATGGGCGAGTCCGAGATGTTTTATTCGATTCTCTCGATTGTTGAAACATCTCGAATGCTCTCGATGGTTTTCATTCGTATTCGAGTCAAGTCGTAAATGGCCATCAGTCGAAACAATCGCTAAAACATCTCGGACTCGCCAACGATTCCTCTCGTTTTCAAAGCAACCCTACAACATCTCGGACTCGCTGCAAAAAATACATAATAATTGTTGTTACCGCCTGAATATTAAAATTGCTTTACAAAACATACAGAGTGGTACAAATCTATTGCCGTTGTTGCTACTCGTAAAATTCATTTGTTTCATAAGCGTCTCACTTCAAAAAATTTATTAATGTTTAAATAATTAATTATTATTATTATGCACGACACTCTTTTGTTGTGATTGCAATAATGCAGCGTCTATGTATAGCATATTTTTCAATTTGGTTAATTTATTTATGTATTTGCCTCACTTCCATTAAAAATCCTACTTTCTTTATCAACAAACCTCATTCAGTTTATTTTATCAACTAAAACATATCATCAAAACAACAGCCGGCCCGCCGACTCGGAACAATCGCAAAAACATCTCGCTTGTGTAGTCGAGATGTCATCGAAACAAACTACGACTCGCCGACTCGGAACAATCGCAAAAACATCTCGCTTGTGTAGTCGAGATGTCATCGAAACAACCTCTGACTCGCCGACTCGGAACAATCGCAAAAACATCTCGATTGTGCAGTCGAGGAGCGAGTCAACTTTTGACTCGATTGTGATTTGCAACGATGGCGATTCTCTCGATTGTCTAAACATCTCGGACTCGCCCATCACTAACGTAGGTATGTGCATATGTGAGATATGTGAGGTATCCCAGCAAAAATCTGGTCATCGCTATTACCTGTCAGGCATGATAGAAGGCCTTGCCATGGAACATCTGGCGAGTTCATCACTTCTTTCACGCATTGCCAGTAATGCAGAGTGGAATGAGCTTCCACTACTTATTCCACGTAATGCAAAGTAGAATGGAGCGCGAAAAATGAACTGGAATAAATACCAGTGGAAATTTCCATCATGCCTTACATTTTTCGCCTTCTTTCTCTGCTTCCTTGTAAGGTATTCTTTATTTGATTCACTAGAATCCTTGCGGTATTGCGTGATTTATTCGTTCGGCGGTAATGCAGTGGGCAAGTCCTTCCCTCCAATGACAAGCCCATGCTAATGTCAGGCATTATGTCAACGAATGTGGAAGCGATTGCCAGCTTTTTTCTGGATTACCCTCTTAATTCCACGGTCATCGAGTTTTTTGGTGGGATGTGACGTACACATGTGTTTGTAATAGCTTTATAGAGTTTCGTCAGCATTTTTGCAATAAATAACTTTAGGCACTTACATACATACATATGTACATACTTGCCAATAACAAAGCATATTAATCCTACAATTAATTGGAAAATCGTGCGTCGCTTCTTTGTGTGTGGGCAATTGCATTTAGTTTTGTGTTGAAACGACTTCAAAATAGCAAAAGGCGCAATAAACAATCGCTGTTTGTTTTGTGCGAACAGTAGTCGTTTTAAAGGTGGATAAATATAATTTTGACTGCTATTTGATTTGACTGTAATGAGCTCTGTTCGATCGGCTTTCATTTGATTAGCCTTTTACTGCTCATATCGTCACCCTTGTGCCAGATACATATGTACATATATGGGCAAAATACGCCATGTCACAGATTTCGCTCAAACATGGCTAAGTTTGTTGCTATTTCTACTACTCATGTATAGGTGTTTGGAAGGAAATTCTTCCATCTCATTCTTGAGGAGTTATACTACTTGTTTGAATATGATCATTTTCGCATTTTTTCGTTCAGATTTTCTTAAGATTTATATCTGGTGTCTCACTTGTCATTGAATGTGCAAACTATTGAATGTGTAAACTATATAAGGCTGGTTTTTTTCCGAGCTTTTCAGCGAAAAAACAAAACAAATTAAAACCAACTTGATAGGTGTGCGTTATGTCGATTCCACTATAAATTATATCTGTGGCAATTTGCAATAATCGCTTAAGTCAAAAAATATGATTTCGAGATAAATTGATTTTTATATTCGAAGGCGTTTCTTAACAAATCCTGACAGTTGATTAAAACCTATGGACGCAAAATCAGGAGCCGTCCACAATGTTACGATCAAATTTTATAAGTAAACCAAAATGTCGTGAAGAAATTTGATTAAGTATATACATCTACTTTGGATGTTATAGCAAGTTCAATATACCTCTATTGTAAGTTAAGCCTAAATGTTTTCATTTATATCTTTTTACAGAAATATAGAGTTGTAAAAGGAGAATAACGTGGTATATTTAACTCGAAATCTTCCTAAGTCGACTTAAGCGGTTATTGCTTGTGACCACAGATATACCGTTTTAAAGCTAATAACATAAGCTTTCAAAGTAAGCCAACAATAAAGGGATACGATTCTTGAAATTAAAAAAAAAAATATTTTTTGGTATATAGATCTAACTAACTACATAAATTAGAATGTATGTAGTTTAACAAAAAGTGAATTCTTTTCACTCCCCACCATTTGATTATAGAGATTAGGGTTAAAAAGCAAGCAAGCAGTTTTACTACAAAGCAACCGCATGACATGGCGTATGAGTAACTATTTTCAGCTAAGTAACAAAATGGAAAATTGAATACGTTTGTTTTTACATGGCCGTTTAATTCTAATAATTATTTTTAATTATTTTAATTGAATATTTGCTCGTTCTTTTACAGATCTTGTTTATTATCTTTTGTATCTAAGAATATATGTGGGAACGGAAAAATTTAAGATTTTTTCCCTTAATATAATGCGTATCTACATACATTAAGTGGGAGCTTAGTTATGTACATATACATATTTCCTTTTAAACACACATAATTAGATTTAGATTTACTTTTAATGGACTCCCTTTTTCGCTTTTCACATTTTAGGAGACATAATTGCAAACTCATTTCCTCTCATGCATAAGTAAATATATATAAGTATGTATGTATACAGCTTTTGTTCACTCTTAAGTGTCTAAGCACATTCACCTTTGAAATTTTAATTTGGCACTTACCAGAAACCTTCCCACGCAAACCTGTAAAATATTACATTACAAAGTTTATGCTTACGTATGAATGTACATATATCTACAAATGTATGTAAGGCTGTGTGTGGCTACATAAAAAAGTAAATTTTCATTTACGCACACGTGTACGCAATAAAAATGTTTCTTCTTTTTTATTCTACTTCTTCTAATTTTTCCTCTTCTTCTTCTCCTTCTCCTCCTTCTTCTTCTTATTCAAGTAAATAAATAAGAAGTTGCGTGCCCCCATATCGCCAATCACTCGAATTTCACACAAAAGCACTTAAAATCTACACTTGGAGTTTATTACAATAAATATGTATATACATATGTACATACACACATATGTGCTGCAACAAAACCAACAAACACACGTGCCCTTAGATTCACACATGAGCAGTTACATACATACATATGTACATACTTTCCTCCTAAGTCAATTTCGTCAATTTGGCGTTTTAGTATTTTCTCCTCTTGGTTTGTTTGTTTTCTTTTTATATTCCTTTGGCCTTTGGCTAATTTTTTTTCTTACCCAATTCACCAAACTCAATTGGTGGAGCTTTGTTGCGGTTTAATGGTTTTATTTATGTTTAATGAAATCATAAAAGTAAAGGAAGTTCGGGGTTGATTTTACTTTTTATTACATTGAAGTGCGTCAATGAACCTTAACACCTAATCAGTTGAAGAAACGTGTGCAGTTGAAATGGAAAAATGAACTAGGGGGCGGGGGTGAAATTGAATTATGAAAGAGTGCGTACGAGTATATGTAGACATGTGTGAGTAAAATCAAAATTGAAAATAAGATTAAGTCAGTTCATCTAATGAAATTACATTTATAATTTAATTCAAAGTTCAAGAAAAGTAAAAATGAAATTGAATGCTTGAATATTTCGCTATTTGTTAAGAAATAAGTAACGTTATATAAGTTGAAGAGAGGTAGTAAGAGACTACCGTTATTAAATCATTTACTTGGTGGTGTAACATACACAGTAAAAATTTTAGTTTAATTTTAATACCATTTTGGTATTTATATATAACAATGCCAAAAAGCATTAAATTAAAACCATTCTGGTTTAAAAAAAAAGAAGAGAATATTGAGAGACAGAAATTATCCTTTGTGTCAAATTAATACTTTCTTAGTATTAAATCAAAACCAAATTTTGATCATTTTTGGAATATTTCTGGTATTAAAAGAAGTTTAAATGGTATAAGATCTATCCGCAAATTGGAATAAATTCTATACTTTTATGGAATTAAATCAAAACCAAATTTTGATTATTTTTATAATATTTTTGGTAATAAAAATAGCTGAAATGGTATAAGATCTATCCGCAAATTGGAATAGATTTTATACTTTTTTGGATTTATAATAGCTCATATATATTTTAAATACTAAAAATTTTAATAAACACTAGCCATACACGCACTCATACATATATACAAATAAAATGGTAGTAAAGCAGCTTCTTAGTCAACAAATTATTTGGCTTATACAAAAAGCCTTTATCTAAATCTTAAACTCTTTTTGTTGTTTATCATCTATTTTTGTCTCTTTGTCGGGCCCAGGCGTTGTTGGTGTCATCGTCGGTGTCGTCGTCGAAGCATCCGTCTTAGCTGGCGTCTCTGAACTGAATGCCGTTTCATTTATCGTTTTTGTTGTTTCGGTCTTATTATTGGCCGCCGTTTCAATCCAATTCAATCCAATTTCAATGGTTGTTTCATATCTATATTTGTTTGAATTTCCACTTGTATTTGCTGTTTCTTTTCGACGCTCAGCATCTGTTTGGGCACCACTGGCACTTCAATATCACCCACCATCTTTTTCAACTCAGTCTTTGGCTTTTTAGCTGTCACTGACGCCAAAGCTTTCATAGCACCTTGATCCTGCTCCTCCAACTTACACGCCTGCTGCATCTATGGCATATGCGTATGTGCACCCAAACCAATTTTTTGTCTAACTTCCGCCATCGTTGACGCAGCCGTTTCACGCGCCTTCTCTTCGCCCATTTCAAGCAAATGAACTAACTCATTACGTCGCAACAGCTGTTGTTGGATTTTATTGCGTATGGGACGTAAATGTTCGACTATCTCCTCTGCGACAAGCATTTTATATATGCCAGTATCGATAACTTTGGCATCCTCACAAATCTGTTGCACACTTTTGCCCGTGAGTAGCGAATGTATTGCTTTTATATTGCTTACACCTTGACGTGTTTCCGGATTGTAATGAACATCAGATATTATTATATTATTATGTATTACTATGGTATCTGAATCATCTGTTAGATAGATTACTGCTTTGGGATCACCATCCGATTTGGACATTTTCTTACTTGGATCACGTAGGGAACTTTTAGAAACATTTTGTTTATGTACATACATATGTATGTATTTATTTTGACTTTTTTATGAAAATTTGTTTTAATATTTTTTTGGTTTTGATTTTAAACTAAAAAAGCTTTAATGGTAATATACATTGAGAAAGAGAAAGTTTTTTATACTTTTCAGGATTTATTTTTAAACCATAAATTATTAAACTTCCTTAGAGAGAATTTTAATACTTTTCAAGGCTTTATTTTGAAACTATTTTGGAATAAATAAAATTGTAAAACTTCTCATAGTTTAAAAATAAGACTTTTTAGCATTAAAATTCAAATTTAATTCTAAGAATGATTAAATCAAGTACCAAATGATATTAGAATTAAACTATCATTTTTTACTGTGTACTTGAAAAATCTGTCTTCTTCTTCCTCAAACACACGTATGCCGGTTTAACGTCTTTCTAGTTACATTCTTTACGCCGACACTTAGAGAGTTGCAAAAAAACACCAAAACTGGTATAAAAATAAAGTGAACTGGGAAGCACACCATAGCACAAAACCCTATATGTGCTATGCGTCGAAATTGGAAAAAAAGCGTGTGCATTTTCTTACACTTCTTGCATTTCGACACTTTACACAATTTAATCCAAATATTCAACTAACAGACTTTGAAACCATTTTACCTATTCACAATAGAAAAATTGGCATTAAGCAAAAACTTGGCTGCACTGAATTTAATCACTTATGAGCAGTTTAATGAGTAGTTGTCATATTCTCTAATATAAAATACTCAAACATGCATATATTTTCTTCATTTAAAAACTGCGTAATAGCTCTTTTAATTCTCTGTAAGACGATATAAAGAACATCTAATTCATTTAATACAATATATGTGTTACCGGGCTTGAAAAAAATGCTTATAGTGAAATTTCAAACTTGGTTGCACAAAAGTGCAATAACTGATGCAGATACGTGGAAATCGTATATCAGAAAGTTTTTCAGCTATTTATTTTGAATGAAAGTGTTTATGTTACTTTTTCATGCAGAATGACTATTTTCGGAGTTATAAAAAAATAGAAGTGCAAAACCAAATATCTGAACAATCAGTTGTGTTGGAGCTATATGTTATTGTGACCCAATCTTGAAAATTTTTAGGAAATAGGTTAAGGTTGTAAAGTTGCAAAGTTGGATGTCCTTAGCTGTTTAAATAGCGAAGTTATGCCCCAAAATGTCCATATCTGAACAATCGGTTGTATGACAGCTATATGTTATAGTCACCCGATTTCAACTATTTTCAGAAAAAGTTAAGATATTATGCTCATGTGCACTTGTCATTTTAATTAAAAAAAATGACTGAGTTATTAATAAAAATTGCAAATTGATGGTAATTTCATTCCCAAAATTTCTCGAAAACGAGAGCTAACTTCTGAAAACGCCATTGTATTCTACAGCCAAAAATTAAGTTGGGGTGTCGCGGCGTTTCGCTGTGATATTTTGACCTCCCTACAGTATAATAAAAAGAAGAACAAGAACAAGAGTGAGGAGAAGAACAATAAAAAGAAGAAGTCAGCTGACCGTGTGAGCTCACAATGTACTTAATTAATTTTAGCTACAGCAGCTAAAGGCTTAGTTTATGTAGCATATAACACAATCTCATCTCAGCATCAGTCTAGCGACCCTGACAACCACTTCGATATTGAAACTTCTGGAAAAACACAAAAGAATGTGGAAACTAATCTTAAGTGTTGGCGAGCGCAAATCACAATCCAATTACGCAAACAAATCTTTTTTGTTGCTTCATTTTATCTACTTATACTCACATTATTATACTCAGCTGTACTAGTACACAGAGTATTATAGTTTTAATCACATAACGGTGGATTGTAACACCATAAAATAATCGAGATAGATATTGACTTATATATATCAAATTGATCAGGGTGAAAAAAGAAATCGATTGAGCCATATCTCTGTCAAATATAAAGGTATATCATTGAAATTTTATGGCAGGAATCTAACTACGGACATAAAACAAAAAATATAAAAATTTTGGAAAATGGGCGTGGTACCGCCTCTTTTTAGAAGCAAAAATATACGAGATTTCGGAGCCCAAAACTCCACAAATAATTGAGATATTATGACGAAACTTGGTGTGTACACTTTTATTAGTTGTGGTAATACATGTTCAAAATTTTAGCGAAATCGTTTGGCGACCACGCCCACTTTTGTATATGGGAACTATAAAGGGGCCTAATAAAAATATTTTAAGCGATATCTTTGTCAAATATAAAGATAATTCATACAAGTTTTGTGGCATGAGTTCCACAATAGACCGGAAACAAAAAATAGAAAAGTTTGGAAAATGGGCGTGGCACCGCCTTTTTTTATAAGCAGGAATATACTAGATTTCTGAGCCCATAACTCGACAAATAATTGAGACATTAAGACGAAACTTGGTTTATACACTTTTATAACTTGTGCTAATAGACACGCAAAAATTTATTCAAATCGGTTTATGACCACGCCTACTTTTTAACAAAGATATTTCTGGAACACCCTTTGGGAATTTGTAACGTGACATCTTTGTAACTGGAAGTCATAAAGGAATAAATTTTGCACAAAGAACAATATTCATATGCTTAGTTGGATGACTGATAAAAATGCTGAAAATGGGCGTGGCTACGCCCACTTTATGCAGCACTCGCTTTATATAAAATACACCCTAATCGAACAAACGCAAACAAACAATGAAAGCATACAGCTGAGTATCTAATGTTCGATTCCACTCGAACTTAGGCTTCCTTACTTGTTTTTCTTTTGACTCTTTACTCTCCTACAATTGGCTGAACTTTGAACTTTGTATGAAAAAGTTGGCTACAAGTTCGATTTAATAAGCGACAAAGGAAATGCACCAATCAACGTTGATTTTCAAACGAAAAGCAAGGGGAAAATGGCAAAGGGTAAAGGGCAAAGGAAAGTGCTTTAGATAAGGACAAGATTTGATACTTACATTGAAATGGTTTTTAGATGATTTATAGATGTTAAGCGACGCATTAAGTTTTTAGTAAGTAAAGTACTGCTGATATTTTTTGTTGAGCAAAAGCAGCAGGGGGGATTTTTTGTAAAGGAGAATAGAGTGGATTTGTTCGTATTTTTAATTGGTATTTGTCAAAGGAATGGTATTATTTTTAGCTCAAGTCCAGGCGTTGACGTTAAAGGCGTTAAATTATCAAGAATTGTTACAAGAACACTACGGGCTTACTTTGTCTATGGCAGGCCTTAACTAGCCAGCGTGTCTAACGTAAGTTTAGCTAACATAAACACATAACAATCTGAATAAGGCACTTTTAGCAAACAAATTGATTGAGTAAACAAACAAATATCTTAGATAATAGAAAAAAAACAAGAAAATCAACCTTCCAGCAAAATAGCTTGGCAAATAATATCCAACTAACCGCAGCGGCGACAAGCCTTAAAGTCACTGAAGTTGAGAAACATTTCTTTCGAGTTTGTTGTCAGACCATTTACTATTATCTAAGCAACGTAGGTGGTTTGTTAGCCTCATAATGTGCTGAAGGCAAAGCGAAAAATAGACTGCAAATGTTTGCCAGCTCAATTTCATAGCAATCAGCGGTGATATTAATTACACATTACATTATTTACTTAACCTTTAAGTGACGAGGTAAAATTTTGTGACATAGTTTACGACGTGGTGGTAAATTTTTTCTACGCATTTTACTTAAAACTCTCCATAAAAAATAATTGTTTTTATAATAATTTTTGCATTGGAAAGAGGCTAGTCCTTTTTCAAATGAAATTGATAAAAAAGTTAATTAAATTTTTTAAATCAACAAAGTTTTTACTAAAATTCACAAGGCCTTGTTCTTTCAAAATAGCGAAAACATCACATAAGAACCTTATAGATAAAAGGTAAAACAAAAAACTTTCTTTAAACTTCAGAGGCGGTTTTTCATAAAAACATATATATATATTTTTAAATATATAATAGGAATTTTATTTAAAAAAAATTGTTTATAGAAAATGCTGGTCAGTCTTTTTGAAGTTTTTTTTTCATAATAACGTGAGCGTATAAAATGAACCACGAAACGAATTTTTTAATTTTTCTTCCAATAATCACTTGAAGAAGTGGTAAAATTAATAACCCATGTTAGTCAAATGGCCAGTGAGAGAAGTTTTAAATGGAAATAAATTATTGTTGCGGTAAGTGGAAAAAAATTCAACAACTATTTACAGCGAAGGTTGAGTGTATAGCTATTTCACGAAAAACCATTTTCGATCATCAGCACTCTTTTCGGAAGTGGATGCACCGGGGATTGAACCCGAGTCCATTCCAACTTCAGCCGCAATGACCCAACGGATAAACACACTCGGCCATTGAGACTCTGTGCAAGCTGTTGGATTTTCCCCACTTTTGCCTTTTTCATTTTCAACATTAACGTTAGTGTGTATATGCTTTTGCATATATTCTCCACAACCGTGCTGAATTTTTTGTTGTAGGCAGTTCGCAATGAACATTGTTGTTGGTATTTTATTTTATGTATACACCAAACAACGTTAACAATTTTACTTGAAAGAGTTTTTAGTAAAATACCAACAACAATGTTCATTGCGAACTGCCTACAACAAAAAATTCAGCACGCCCTGCAGTATTTATCAGCTGGAAAACAGCACATATTTCCTACTGAATATTCAGTAGAGATGTAGTTCTAAAATCTGAAATTTCCCTTTCGTTTTTATATAAAGGTGGCGTCGAAAATCAACTACCTAAAAACTGCTGAACGAGAAGGGAGAGTTTCTGTAGGAAAAAAGGCCTGAATACGCAGGGAGAACTTCCATAGCATGTATTTCAGTACACCTGATGTCTTCACTGCGTGTTCAGTTGTTTTTTCAGCAATGAATTTTGAACTTAGTTTCCGGGTATTTTTCATAATGAATATTCTGCTGAATATGCACCTCCTTACCTCAAATTCTGCTGGGCGTTTGTGGAGAATATATGCAAAAGCATATACACACTAACGTTAATGTTGAAAATGAAAAAGGCAAAAGTGGGGAAAATCCAACAGCTTGCACAGAGTCTCAATGGCCGAGTGTGTTTATCCGTTGGGTCATTGCGGCTGAAGTTGGAATGGACTCGGGTTCAATCCCCGGTGCATCCACTTCCGAAAAGAGTGCTGATGATCGAAAATGGTTTTTCGTGAAATAGCTATACACTCAACCTTCGCTGTAAATAGTTGTTGAATTTTTTTCCACTTACCCCAACAATTAAAAATTGAATTAAAATAAAAATTTCGTGCTAAGCACTAAAAACTCTTTCAAGGAAATAAATTATTTTTGAAGAAAAAGTTACGTTAACGTCGAGGTGTGGTAATTTTTACCCCGATATCATAATTTGTCCGTTATTGGAGACCTTCCACCATAGAAACTATACTGTTCGATAATTATGATGACATGAGTAGATTCTAAAAGCATAAAAATGCTGCAGAGAAGCGAGAAGTGGTAAATTTCAAAAAATTGCATTCGAGGAAAAACTAACGTTACCCTAGACGTGGGGTAATTTTTACACCACCATCATCATTTCTCGTCAAATGTTACACCTTCCTCCATAAAAACAAAGCGGTTCAATGATTACAACGAGATGGGAAGATACTAAGATAGTAAACTTGCTGGACGGTAAGTTAAAAGAGATATTTAAAGAAACTGTAAGTCGGTGTAAAAATTACCACCACGTCGCAATTTAAAGGTTAACAGCAAAACCATGGTATATGATAAAGGTTTTCAGCTACTTATTTTGAATGAAAGTGTTTATGTTACTTTTTCATGCAGAATTACTATTTTCGGAGTTATAAAAAAATAGAAGTGCAAAACCAAATATCTGAACAATCAGTTGTATCGGAGCTATATGTTATTGTGACCCAATCTTGAAAATTTTTAGGAAATAGATTAAGGTTGTAAAGTTGCAAAGTTGGATGTCCTTAGCTGTTTAAATAGCGAAGTTATGCCCCAAAATGTCCATATCTGAACAATCGGTTGTATGACAGCTATATGTTATAGTCACCCGATTTCAACTATTTTCGGAAAAAGTTAAGATATTTTAGCATTATGCTCATGTGCACTTGTAAACAAAAAATTTGTTCGGACATTACGATGACCCCAGTCTTACTTCTTTGTTAAATGCTCAGTCTGCTGTATTGCGTAAGGCTTTGTTTTAAATATTCGAGCCAAATACTTCTCATTTTTCACATCCCTTTTAATAATATATGACATTCTTTGATAATATCTGAGCTTTCTTCAACTAAAACTAAAATTACCAAAATTTTCTTAAAAAATCTCCATTTTTATATTTGTCCAATATGGCAGCCTCACTCGCAATGTTTACAAAAAAGATACTTCAGAAAAATTCAATAGCCGTCAAAAAGTTTTAAGTGAAATTACCTTCTGAATTTTTATACCATGAGCAAAACTCTGTTTATGTGATTATTTTTCTTTCTTTACTAACTTTTTTTTTTGTAGCTTCTAAAAAAATTATTTCTTTAACTAAATTCCGTGACACTCAATAATTTGTGTATATTATACATTTTATGTACATATGCTTATGTATTAAATTTTGTTCTAATGTTGCTATCAATTTATAAGCCACTGCATAGATATATGTGGTCTGCTTATCGTGCTTTCCGACTTCTCTACATAACTCGCTCTCCATCCAAAATATGAACCAAACATACGAACTTTTCATACGGACTATAGATACGAGTACTGAAATAGCAATAAAATAAATACAACTTAGCTGAGATGTTATTTAGTGACAAGTTGAAAGCTTAATACGGAATTTCATTAAGATTAATAGCATGCTGGTGGTATTCATTGCCAATGATAAGCATAATATTATTATGATAATTAAATATTTAATAGCTTTTTTTTGGTTAAAAAAGCTGGCAGAGTATATCTAATGATTGCAAATTGCGCAGAAGATTAAAGTGCATACAACAACGTCTCAACTAGAAAGTGCGCTTACATTTTGTGTGAAAATATATCACGATTGTGTTTAGCTATTAAATTTGTGGCTGACATCGCAAAAAGTTCTTCAGCTCTTCCCATATTTTCATGGTATGGATTTACGGTTAGCTAGACCTATCCGGCAATTTTGCCCTCTTCTTTATACCCTTTTTTTTACAACGGGGGAAGTATCGAAAGTGCGGCCGTAGAGGTCTAGCAAGGACTGTTTTCCGGTCGAGTATGTCCCCTCAAGGCGCAAGCCAGGGGAGGTAGGTGCGAGACGGCCTAGTCATGGTTCGAGGTGACTGGCGGAAGGCAAAAAGCGATGGAGGATAAAAACAGGATAAAGAATCACAATGTTGTACAACATATCGAAAATGCTCTTCACTACAGGGAGTGCGATAGGTGTCTTTCTTGATATTTTCGGTGCCTTTAGCAATATCCCTGCTAAGGCGCTGTTTGGAGGGGCTCGAATGGATTAGAATAATTTCATGTGGTCTATATGAGGGATCACTGTATCCTGGCCAACCTAACGTAACCAAATCTAACCCGCCGGAAAAGGAAATCGGAACCTTGTCAAAACAAACTGTTTGATTTGGTATAATAAACCTTTCGCTGTTGTTTTTGTTGTAGCCACCAAGACACTCGCCGAAGGTTTTGGGGAGTGTAGGGAAAGTGACAGTCCTTTGCCGTATAAATCCGGTACGCTCGGGTACTAGTCCCTTCTGACACTAGCCTGACTGTCGGGTGAACGAATTTTTTGGCCATTATTAATCTTCTAGGCCGGTGGATTTTAGTCGCCTCTTACGACAAGCATTCTCTACCACGGCCATATTCTAAGCCCCCTAACCCGCTGTTTACTGCACTCGCTTAACCTTCGCAGAAACATTAAAAAAATGCCAAAAAGTTTATTTTCTCCAGCTTTCGCTCTTGATCTATATATGTATCTCTGTTTCTGTCTCTCCATCGCTATATCTCGCTTACTATTATTTTCTATCTCTCTCCTCCTTTCTCTCTCTTTTTCGCTCACCCAATTTATTGCAAATATAAAACCATGAAACATGAAAGTAATAACAAGCTATAGAGGTCACATGAGAACACGTGTATTTACTTTAGTGAACAAGAACTTTTATGTAGAAAGTTTTGCTGTTAACATTGAATTACTTACGATGCTAGAAGAACAAAAAGGATTGACACGGAAAACAACGACCAAAGTGCAACCACCACTACAACAAAACAATCAAAGCGAAAATGAATGGTATTACCTATAAAAGGCGAAAGGAATAAATGAAAAATTTAAAGCCGCAAGCCAAAAAGCCAAAAAGATATGACAAACATAAAGTACGAGTACATACAAAAAAACACACTGCAAATCTCTAAAGGATAACTTTTACAAAGCGGACAAAAACTAAAGGCAATTGAATGTCAAACAAATTTAAGGCAAGCATAAAACTTACAAACAACAAAATTTGTGTGCCAAAGAAAAGTGCCACTCCTCACGACACACGATGTTGCAGTGAGCGGGTAGATGTCTCGAGTTCGCAACTGAATAAAGCCTGCGAATGGAACGCATGACAGACAGTTGAGGAGCTGTCAAACAAAGTTTTGACAATTTTTTTTTAAACCTGAAGAAAGATAATTATTTTTGCTGTACTCCTTTTCTTTTGTAAAATTCTGCAAATATCTGTATCATTTTGCTTACTAATATTTCGCAAATTTCGCTTTGCGCCAACATGACAAAATGGAAATGAGCATGAGGTTGACACAAAAAAATTTATTGCCAAAAACACAAGCAAGAAGTCAGTGGAATGTATGTATGGCCAAACCCGAATATTGCATAAATTATTCAAAACACACTGACTGGCTTAACAGCGAAAGGAGTGGTCAACGAAAACATTTACATAAATAATAAACTAAGTATTTTTTTTTGCACTTTAATCCAGTTAATCTCTTATGAAAAAATATTTGTTTGGCCGCGTCGTAGGCGCAAAGTTTCGCTTATCTAAGTGAAACACGCTCTTTATACAACCAAAAAACGTAGCAGTTGAGCATATAAAAGTTTGCAACCCATAGATATTCCTACACACGATCCAACTTCGTCTGGTTACTGGCCTCGAAAGATAGACGGTGATTACGTTAAGTTAAGTTAGATTGACCAGGATACAGTGATCCCTCACATCAGTGGCGGATTAAAGGTCCAGAGCGCCCTAGGCAGCCACTTTCTCGGCGCCCCTGTACCCACCATAAATGGCCATCATAATACTATAAATTTTAACTACCTAGTTGTTTTACACCCTAACAATCAAAATCTTTCCTCTTTATAATATTAGTGTAGATCAGGGCTGCACATTAACGTTATTTTTTATCAATAACCGAAAAAATATTTTGTTTTCAATTCAACTTTGAAAAATTTTAACGTTAAGTGCTGAACAAAAAAATACTGTTTTGATAATTATCAAAAAAAATTATGAAAAAAAATTTCGTTTTGTTGATTATCAAAAAACAAATATTGAAAAAATTTTGTTTCGGTAGCCAACAAAAAAAAAATATCAAAAAAAAATAAAAATTCAAAGTAAAATGAAGCCGTAAGCCCGAAGCAAAATTTTATTATTATTTTGTTTTTGATAATCAACGAAACAAAATAATTTTGATAATTTTTTTTTGATAATCAACGAAACGAAATAATTTCAATAATTTTTATTTGATATTCAACAAAACAAAATTTTTTTTTTAATTTTTATTTGATATTCAACAAAACAAAATATTTTTGTTGATATCGTTGTGCAGCCTTGGTGTAGATGTAGATATAGATGATGTAAAAGCTTAGATAATTTGTTAATCTCTACATATAATAAAATTGTAACAGGTCGATGTCTGTACATTGCAGATATCGAGAAAAAAATGATTGGGGGAAGCATTATTAAACGGTGTTCTAGAGAGAAACCTTAAGTATTTAAATTGGAGTTGTCAGAAAGCTTACTTTGATTGTGACGCGTATATATGTGTATGTTTTTGTTTTTCATAATTTCTGGCATGTTGTTGAAAGTTTTCCGTCGCAAAAAGATTAGGAAAGTCAAGTAATTGTTAACAAAGATATTTAATAATAAAAATTTCTGAATAAATGATGGCTCACTTTCACTGTGACTCACTGTATTCCCATCAAAACAAATTTCAACCATGGGAATTGTTGTTGCAAAAAGTGACAGGCACATTATGTGTCAATGGGAGAATGGGAAACTAAATAAACCAAATATGAAGAAGAATCGACCACAGTGTTGTATTGAAACGTAGCAAAATCTTCACAAGAAAATTGCCAAAATTCCTAATAAAATCAATTAAAACTCAAAAATATGTTAATTTTTTGTTATTATTGCTACAAATATAGCAGTACAAATTCAATAATTTTAAAGATTTAACGATTTCAAAATTCCTTTCCATTTTTTTTTTTTTTTGTAACTTTTGCACAGCACTATATGGTGACAGGCACAACATGCCAAACGAACAGCTGAGAGTGTCGCAACTTATAGATATAAACTATGCTGCTAACTAGAGGGCTATTGTTTTTGATCACTTGTGATTGGAGTAAAAGAGACCAACCTATTTTGAATAGATAGCCAAAGTACATAAGAGAGAAGGTGATGCAAGATCACACGTACGCAAAGCCAGGCATCACTTTTCTCACAAGGCCCTTAAGAAAGTGCTGTCGACGATGCACAAAACATATGTCAGCGATGAACAGCACGTGCGGTGTCAGCTGAAGCTCACTGTCCCGTAGGGTGTCAAAGTTATACAGACCGTCGTATCGTGGATAGGCGAGTGTGCAGACCAAAATTTTGGTTTGCACTCAAGTGTGCAGAAAATGGTTGCCAGAGTATGTGGTATATATTTATTTTCTCAATAGATCTCTACATATTGTAAGATTTATTGGCAAAGTGGAGATAATGGGTCGTATTAATAAACAAAAAGCAATTGCTATTTCTCAAATTTTTTGTAATTTGACAAAAATTTGTATGAAGAAACTTTCAAAATTTGAGAAAAAGGCTTGAAAAAGTAATTGCTTTTTTATTAATATAATCTAATATTTTGATAATCGCCAAAAAAGTCGCCATCGCCAATTTTCATAAATTGGTCGCCAAAGTTTGTAAAAAATCGCCAATTTGGCGACAAATCGCCAGTACTGGCAAGCCTGACGACGCAACAAACGCGCAATATTGCACAATATATCGATGCTTGTGTAATATAATCGATTTATCTATTATCGATCTATTATAGATCAGCTTTAATTCTTAATCGTCGATATGTTATTTTCTTTATTTGTTTAAAAATTCTGAGCTCGCGCGCCCCTTGTAACTACGCGCCCCTAGGCAAGTGCCTAGTTTGCCTTAGGGATAATCCGCCTCTGCCTCACATAGACCAAATATGGTCCTTAGTGTTGCCAACATCGTAATGGAGACGTTATACTAAACTTGGAATGCAAGAATTCGCAAATTATAGTATTTTGTGTATTTTCGGTAGAGAATTTTGTGTATTTATAAATAGTATTTTATTGACCACTAGATTCCACAACAGGGGTGAGAGTACTCGCCCCTGTGGGGTGACCCTATGTGCCCTCCTTGACATCGTCGAAAGGCCCCACCCACCCGTCACCGTTCCACAACTCAAAAGGTCCTCGATCTAGCGCTGAATTATTGATGCTATTCCCATCCATTCGAGCCCCTCCAAACAGCGCCTCAGCAGAGACGTTGTTAAATGCTCCCGAAATATTAAGAAATTAGTGATGGGGCTTTTCGATATCTTGTGCAACGTTGTGATTAATTATCCTGTTTGTCATCCATCACGACAAGATAAATACGTTTTATGCCTTCCGGCAGGCACCTTGAATCATGACTGAGGCCATCTCGTACCTTCCCCACAGACTCGCGCCTTGAGGGGCCTAGTCGACCGTACAACAGCCTTTGCTAGCCCTCCGCGGTTTTGGGTTTTTATTAATTAGAAAAATTGTTTGGTGTTTGCTCCTACTGGGGTTAGAATCCGAGACCTCTGGTATGACAGGCGAGCACTCTACCCACTACACAACAGCGGCCACTGCATATTTGGATTAAGTCATGGAAAGTGTCGAAATGGAGGAAAAGCAAGGAAATACACACAGTTTTTCCAATTTCGTTATTTCAACGAAAGATCTTGTCGGGTTTTGTGACTCAGTGCTGCCAAGTTGAGTTGTTTTTATATCAATGTTGTTACATTTTCACAACTCTTTAAGTATTGATGAAACAAATATCGCTAATGATATAAAAGAACATAAATAATTCACTTTATACTCGTACTCAATGGATAGCATATCTACTTAGTCGTTTATTTAATTAAGCGCCATTAACCCTAGTTAGATAATCATATTTTTGCATACGTTAAAGATAATCATGCGTAAAATTGACGCATGGTGGGTCTTTCAGCTATATCTTCACAGTTTATTTACAAATTTGCCCCGAACTTGCACAAGCTTTATTATAGATATGTAACATAAATGTAAACATTATAAATAAAATATATTAAAATTTGTTTACTATAAAAAACTAAACCAAAAGAACTTCTTCAATTTTCTCCTGAAATTAGGAAACACCCATTTTCCGTCCCTTTTTGAATGACATTGCTGCAAAAATCAGACTCTTTGACTTACAATCTAAATGAACTGGAAACTCATTAAGAAAAATAAATGAAAATTTTTTATGAAGGTCGGTCAAACACAATTTTGGAACATATCAAATATTGTCCGCGACATATAGCATTTTTGCACTTATTACGTGACCCATTGCCTTTCGCCTTTTTTGGAAAAAATAAATAATAGCTTAAAAAACTAAAAAACACGCTTTAATCTTAAAAATCGTACTAAAAATCAGAGCTGGGCGATAAGGATTACGATTACAAGATGATTACGATTACAGTAATCGTAATCTTAGAAATTTTGAAGTTACAAAAATTACGATTACTGTAATCGTAATCGTAAAAAACTTGAAATTAAAATTACTGTAATCGTAATCGTCGTTACAAAAATTACGATTACTGTAATCGTAATCGTAAGAAACTTGAAATTACGGTTACTGTAATCGTAATCGTCGTTACAAAAATTACGATTACTGTAATCGTAATCGTAAGAAACTTGAAATTACGATTACTGTTCTCGTTTTCTGGGATTACAATGTGTAAAAAACAGTGATATACTTACCCAACATCATTTTCCAAGAAATAATAATAATTTTTACATACATGCATACATATGTGTTTATTTCTCACACATTAAGTAAACAATTAAAACTGGGATGTGTATTAAGAAGAGAGAAAATTAGCGGAAATAATAAAGATACAAAATTAAGACTGCTGTTTGGATAATTTACATTCAATAATATTCAATATTAGCCTTAATCAGAACTAATTTTTCAAAAGAAACATCGGAAAGTGCATGGCGTCGAGGACTGTTTATAATGCCCGCCAACGAAAATAGCCTTTCCACAGGTGCTGACGATGTAAGCGGGGTGCTGAATCTTAAAGATGCTTTCTTTATCAGAGGATATCTTTTAAAACAGCCATGGCTACTATCAGCATCGTTCAAATATTTAAAAAATTCTTCTCCTATAATGTTTGAGCTACTACCAGGAAGCACTTCAGGTAAATCAGTGTTTTCTAAAGGTATATTGAGTTTTAAATAAAATATATATTAAGTTGTTATATAGATATGTAGTTAGGTATTTACCGCCGAAGTCAAAAAAATCTTCATCTAATATTGGCTTTTCATAGTTATGGTCATTTACATCTTCAAAAGTTGCAGTGGAGTTTTATTACTTTTTAATTTTGTTATGAGATAAACCTAAGTAATTTGTTTAGTAAAATCTAGCAATTGTAATACATATTTTTTATACATGCAAAATCCAAATTTTACGAAGAAAATTAGTGTGAGCTACAGCTCGATTTTTATGCATGTGGCCATTGTCTCCAGCCCACTAAAAGCTGCTATCTCAACCGCAAATATTTCAAAATGTATATAATATGTGTGAAATTGCAAGCTTTACATAATTATTTGTAGTTTTTAGCACTTCTTTCAGAGCCAAGCATATTTTCCTCCCTACACCGTTTAGTATCAAAAAGCAATTTTAATAATTTTTTACATGTAATTCTTAAATTTTGTAATTTAAGATTACAGAAAATAAGGATTACTGTAATCGTAATCGTCAAAAACTTGAAATTACAATTACTGTAATCGTAATCGTCGTTACAAAAATTACGATTACTGTAATCGTAATCGTCAAAAACTTGAAATTACAATTACTGTAATCGTAATCGTCGTAAAAAAAATTACGATTACTGTAATCGTAATCGTAAAAAACTTGAAATTACGATTAATGTAATCGTAATCCTACGTGTAATCGATTGCACAAGTAATCCTTATCGCCCAGCTCTGCTAAAAATTGAGAAATAATTTAATTAGAAACAAAATGATGAACGAAAATATAAGTATTTAAGGAAAAGCGTGGGGTGCTCAGTATGTCAAAAAATATTTAAAATCGGTGTTTTTTTACTAATAATTTTATTTTGACTTTTTTGAGATTTCATATATCGTACTCTTTAATTTCGCAACTAGGTATATTTTTGTACTAGTTGTACGAATGGAATATTTTCATGTTCAAATATTATTGAGCACCCCCACGCTTTTCCTTAAATACTTATATTTTCGTTCATCATTTTGTTTCTAATTAAATTATTTCTCAATTTTTAGTACGATTTTTAAGATTAAAGCGTGTTTTTTAGTTTTTTAAGCTATTATTTATTTTTGACTTTTTAGTGAAATTTTTCATTAAAGGATGTTTTATGCGGACGCAAGAATAAAAGTAAAAAGAAGTCTGATGGGATGTGGTGTTCTCCGAAATAGATCTACATACATACATATGTATTTATAACTTCTACCAAAAATCCCAACATGCAGTGAAGTAAACTAGCTTATTATGCAATATTTTCCAAACCCTTTTATTCAAGGTTTTCCAAACTAGTTTGGAAATTCAAAATTTCCCAAACGTTTTGTTATATTTCACAATCAGAAAGTGAAGAGAAGTTGAGGTGAAGCATTTGAAAAGAACAAAAAAAAAAGAAACCTGATTGAATAAATTCGAATTTAGACCACAAAGTTCTGAATACGATTGTAGCGTAATGGTAAGGTATGCTGCCTACGGACCAAGCAGCTCAGGTTCGAGTCCCGAGTGGCGCATTTTTTTTTTTTTTTTTTTATTTTTTTTTTTTATTTTTAGAGAAATTTTTTTCACCTCACGTTTACAAAACATTGTATAAAAATGTAATTAGGGTTCCTTTTCGGTGATTCAGCACTTACTATTAAATGAATTACAAACAAAACCAGTTCTTGCTTTGCATACATATGTATGTACATGCGATGGTTTTTTATTGCAAACACAACAACGACAAAACAGAAAGCTTGTTACACAAAACACAAAACCAGTTCTTGCTCTGCATACGTATATATGTACATTGTACATGCGTTTGATTTCATTGCAAATACAACAAACCCAAAAACAGAAAGCTTCAAGCTTTATTTTTGAGTGAATTTATGCATTGAGTTTATCGCCATCGCTATGAGCGATCGTTGGCTGTTGTGCGTTAGTTCGCTCGCTATTTGAGTGGTTATACGTTTTTCTTTGAACATTTGTTTGTGATTTGAGAAGAATGTAATTTTGAGCGTTCGTGAGTGAGTTTTTCCGTACCCTGCAAGCTTGTTACTTATTGGCTTGTATACGGGAGTGAATTGAAATTCATAGAGGCTATTTTGAACAAAGGTAACATAAAAGCCGCAATGAAGCATAAAATATAATGTTGAATGTCCTACTATATGATGCCGTTGGGCTGTTGATGTCATGTTTCGAATCCGGAGGAGAATAGAAATAATAGAGAGAACACAAAAAAGTGAATGTTTGAAAGATATAATAATTTAGTTATAGTTAAATGTTTCAACTTTTAGGATGGGATGAAGTTACATACATACATACATACATACATACATACATACATACAGGTGAAGCTAATAAAAGCGTGTTAAAAAAAGAAGGAAAGGGACACTTTCTCTGCTTTGGGAAGATCAGGTGAAGACCGACTCGTCCTGCCTAGGTATTTCCAATTGGCGCTAGGCAACACAAAACAGGCACGACTGGTGCGCTTTTTTGGACTCGGCCAAAATCGTCGACCATTGCGCGCTGATTAAAAAGAAGAAGAAGAATTATGTACAATACATAATATAATATGATACACTGGCTCTAACGAGTTTTAAGGTAGAACTTCTTTCCTAATTCGATTAATTTGGGTTTTCCTACTATTTGGGTGTGCCTACAGTTTTATGCCGATTCCTAACGGTGAATGCATTTTTGTGAGAAGGTTTTTCATGACAGAATTACACTCAGAGGGTATGCCGTCCACTACCGATAGGTGACCAACATTTTAAAAACCTAATAATTGACTTTTAATTAGAAAATTAATTAAATTAAATTTTGGTGTTGGGTCGGCTGGGGGTTGAACCGGCGACCCATGGTATGGCATGCGAGCACTTTACCCACTTCCACACAGCTGCCACAATACAACAAATATATTTTTTTATTATACTGGCTCTTCAGTATAATGTTCTGATGAATGAAAGTCATGTTTGTCCTTATGCAATATGTGACAAATGCTTCCTGAAAGTCACGGTAAAGATAATAATTCGTAATTTTGACTCACTGACCCCTCATATTGCGAAATTTACAAGACTTACCACAGAAAATTATATGTGACGTGAGAGATATGCAGCACAACTGAAATATATATAACGTTCAGCGACGTATTCACATAATTGGGGGAGTGAGAACAATAATTCGAAAGCGGATGCGTAATTTTGACGCAGATTATCTTTTTAGGGTTAATGCAACAAACTGAGCTTTGTGGAAAAATTAATTGAGAGGCGAAAGATTAAAGGAAAATAAAGGAAAAAAAAAACACATTTTCATCTCATTTACCAATGACCAATGGCATCCCCATACAAATAAATCCTTCATATTGGTCATTTCCAAGTTCACAAACATTACAATGAATTATGCACGTAAATACTCGATGATTCTGTGCTCAGAAATAAATAAAACCCAAATTTTATTGCGTATGGAGTTTTGTTAGGCACACGTGCTATAATAGGGACATGCTCATGCCATATCCGTTATTACATACTGACGTACATAGATATATACATATGCATATATATAAATTTTTACGCCGTAAATTGACCTAAATAATTTTACAGAAATTCTTAAGAAATTGTTTTGTAGGAAGAAAAAATGTTTTGCTTTGCCGTCGCCACTTGAAACTGTGTGCGCAAACTCTTTGTTTATATTATGCGAAAACTTTTACTGAAGTCTCAAAAATGTTTTTATTTGATTTTAAATGTGCTATTGATAATTGAGGCATATATAAGTATACACTTTAACTTTTATTCTCAAATTCAAAGCAAATGCTTCAACTTTAAGACAATAAAATAGCAAGAAAGACTTCAAAAAAGGCTCTCCTATGCCCTATCTTCAAAGTAGGGCGTGAAACAGCAAACACAACAAAATCTACGCCCCAAACGAGTTTACGCCCAGGCCATTTATTGCTTTCTTTTGTTATGATTTTCTTGTTGCTTGATTTGCTTTTTTTTTGCTCTGCAATAAGCTTAATAAAATATGCAAATCTTATGCCGCCTTATTTTCGCTTTATTGAGATTTAGCTGCAAGGTAGGAAATACTTAATAATACAAAACAAAAGAAATTTAACTTTTTATTGTTTCTTTTTGGATATATCAAGTGGCAAAAAGGACTCTATCAGTGCTACCTACTGTCCGTGTGCCTATGTATGTATGCCTTTTCGAGTAGATTGTTTGTATGCCAAGCTGCTGCGGCTGATTAAAAATTCAACAAATTGCAAAATTTTTTATTACTCTTATACTATATTTGTATATACATATGTATGATATTAGACTGTATCGAATAAAAAAAAGTTCCCAGTTTGGCTTAACAAATTTTTCGCAAAAGATTCAAGATTTTTGACAGCCTTTAATGTGACATATCGGGGTAGTGGCAATTAATATTTGGGTCATAAGTACCCCAATGGTGCACTTAGGGTTAATGACGTTCTATAAGGAAGGTTGTGTTGTTGTTGTTGTTGTTGTTGTTGTTGTTGTTGTTGTTGTTGTTGTTATAGCCACCAAGACACTCCCCGAAGGTTTGGGGGAGCGTAGGTAAAGTAACAGTCCTTTGCCGGATAAATCCGGTACGCTCGGATACTGGTCTCTTCTAGCACTAGCACAACTGTCATGCGAACGATTTTTCTGGCTATTATCAAACTTCTAGATCGTTGGATTTTAGTCACCTCTTAAGACAGGCATTCCTTACCACGAATATATTCTAAGCCACCTAACCCGCTAGGGAAAGAAGAAATATTCTCTTCTCGTTAGCTATATTCGTAAATTCAGTATTTATGATAAGATTCTGTCCGTTTTGACGCATCTACTTGTTATGTAATCAAAATCTCTATTACAAAAAATCAAGCCACTGCAGTTTACAAAAATTGAACTCGCTAGAGAATTTAGACCATATTTAATTCCGATATCTCAAACCCTTCCCGAGATTTAGGCCAATATATGGAACCGGATTGCCTCGAAATATTTTTGAGCAATCTTGGTAGCTAACTAAAGGAGTCCATAAGGGTTTCCATATATAGTTCATGCTATGTGCATATCTCAATCGGTTTCCGAGATATCTGAACCAATTCAAATGACCGGCAAATATGGCCCGCATGGGAAAATGAGAAGCACCACACACACTTTACCCAATTTAGAGCAAATCAGTGTGCTCTCCAACACAAGTTCTCTCACAATTTTCGGTACTCTGTTATAGACCGATATATGGACCCGAATGGCTACGGAATATTGTTGATAGGTAACGAAAGAGGAGGAGAGAGAAAGACAGTATAGTAGTATAGGCGAAGGAAGAGATTTAGCGCACGGGAGACGGAGAGTAGTAGGGTGATTGATAGGCAGCGGGATAGTGTGATTTGCCGCAGCGAAGCGGACGAATATGTATATGCTAGCTATTATTATAAAAATGGAATTAGGTGACATCTATACTAGTATTCTGTAAGCTGTCTCAAGTCACTAATAGAGACTTTTGGAGACTTTTTCGTGGTGATATTGATTTTGAGACAATTTGGTATTCTGTAAGCTATCTCACGTCTCAAGTCTCAAAAAATACGTCACTAATTAGTGACCTGGTGGCGCGGAGGTCACAAAACAAACAAAACATTGAGGTGAACTAAATAAAGCGCCAAAATTTATAAAAACTTACAATTTGTTTGCTCTTTGCTCGTTCGCTTGCTATTTTCTGTAATAAAACAAGTTTATTTGTATGAAATTAGCAAAATAATAAAATTTTGCTGGTTTCGCTAACTTACTTTTTTCCGCCATTTCGATCAAGTGTAAATAGTGACGATATTTATCGATATTTCAATGTTTTACGTTACATGATTTTTTTTGCGAATCGGTTCAGATAAAACACTCATTAAACATTATATTCATAACTATTTTTATCAGTGATAAGTAGTAATGATACGCTTTATTTTTTTAATGCAATATATTGCTTATAAATTCATTTCCAAAACCTATTTTCGTATGTAATCGATTAGTGAGTATTCGTTAAATTATTTTGTTATCTCAAACAGTCTCAGTACATTTTCACCACAGTCTTTGGTGAAATTTTTAGTGACTTTCGGTTACTGAATACCAAAAATGGCTCAAGTCACTAAAAATGTCTCATGTCTTAAATCTCAAATTTAGTGACTTGAGATGAGACGGAGTTACAGAATTCGCCTACTAGGCTGGTCATAAAAATTAACTACTTCTTTTTTTCGTGAATTTCTCCCAAAAATACTTTATATGAGGTAGATTACTGCGAACTTCTTTTGTTTTTGCGATACGGTCTAATGTACAGCTATTTATGGTAAACTTGAAATGCAAAATTTTATAAGTGGTTTGAAGATTCCCTTTCTCGCAGCAGTGATTATAAATAGGAAGAAGACGAAGCTGCATATTTTATTTTTGATTTATTTTAAGTTTGTTTATGCGCTCAACACACACAAACACACACACGCAGACTTTTCCAATTGCATGTGCATATTTTATTATGAATTTGCTTAAAAACGTATTTGTGATTTTTTACTACGCCGTTTTTTAAGCTATTTTTATGCACTCAATTACTTAGCACACATATAGGATATTACTTATTTACACTCTTCTTCAAAATCATATGATATGCTCTGCGCCCGCCGCTCTGTCTGGCCTTTGTTAAGGCAATAAATATGATTTAAGGCAGAAACTCACAACACTGGCAACGCATGACTTACTTGATATATTTACTGTGACATATTTACGTTTTTACGTCGGACACACACAGCAGGATATGGCCACGTGCGTGACGTTTCAAAACAGCGGGAGTTTTACTGCCAGACATTCAAAGCCGCTGAGCGCTTTCAGGTGGCAAAATTGTTCCAAACAAGTAAGGAAGCCTAAGTTCGAGTGGAATCGAACATTAGATACTCAGCTGTATGGTTTCATTGTTTGTTTGCGTTTGATGAAAACACGGTGTATTTTATATAAAGCGAGTGCTGCATAAAGTAGGCGTAGCCACGCCCATTTTCAAAATTTTTATCAGTCATCCAACTAAGCATATGAATATTATTCTTTGTGCAAAATTTCATTCCTTTATGACTTCCAGTTACAAAGATGTCACGTTACAAATTCCCAAAGGGTGTTCCAGAAATATCTTTGTTAAAAAGTAGGCGTGGTCATAAACCGATTACAATAAATTTTTGCGTGTCTATTAACACAAGTTATAAAAGTGTATAAACCAAGTTTCGTCATAATATCTCAATTATTTGTCGAGTTATGGGCTCCGAAATCTCGTTGATTCCTTTGTCTGAAAAGAGGCGGTGCCACGCCCATTTTCCGAAATTTTTCTATTTTTTGTTTCCGCTCTATTGTAGAACTCATGCCACAAAATTTCAATGAATTATCTTTATATTTGACAAAGATATCGCTTAAAATGTTTTTATTAGGCCCCTTTATAGTTCCCATATATAAAAGTGGGCGTGGTCGTCAACCGATTTCGCTAAAATTTTGAACATGTATTACTACAAGTAGTGAAAGTGTATACACCAAGTTTCGTCATAATATATCGATTATTTGTCGAGTTATGGGCTCAGAAATCTCGTATATTCCTGCTTCTAAAAGGAGGCGGTGCCACGCCCATTTTCCAAAATTTTTGTATTTTTTGTTATATGTCCATAGTTGGACACCTTCCATAAAACTTCAATGATATATCTTTATATTTGACAGAGATATCGCTTAAAATGTTTTATTAGGTCACTTTATAAGACCCATATATAAAAGTGGGCGTGGTCGTCAACCGATTTTGGCAATTTTTCGTCAAAACATTTGCCTCAGTAAGTATATCACGCCTACCAAAATTCATCTATATATCTTCAACGGTTTCTGAGTTATGACTTATAAAACTTTCAATGTTTGCCCCTTAATAAGTGGGCGTGGCACCGCCCATTTTCCAAAATTTCACCATATTTCTTCATAAGGGCCTGAGCTCAATACGTGTGTGAAATTTTATCACTCTAGCTCTATTAGTGACTGAGATACAAAATTTCCGATTTTTACTATATAGGGGAGGTGGGCGTGGTCATGGTCCGATTTCGCCCATTTTCAATACCATCCGTTCCTGTCTTGATACCAACTTACATTTCAAATTTCATCAAAATATCTCAATTTTTGCGCGAGTTATCGTGCTCACAGACGGACAGACGGACAGACGGACGGACATGGCTCAATCGATTTCTCTTTTCACCCTGATCATTTTGATATATATAAGTCTATATCTATCTCGATTATTTCATTCTGTTACAATCCACCGTTAGGAAATCAAAACTATAATACTCTGTGTACTAGTACAGCTGAGTATAAAAAAGAAAATGAACAAAAGGTTTATTACATTTTCCCACATACGTTTATTTAATTGACTAAACTTGTGCTACATTTTTTCTTTTTTTTTTTTGTAGAGTTAGTAACGCACAAACTCGCTGTGCAACATCTTTTTTCCAGTTGAGCAAATTTTCAGTTTCAGTTTCAGTTTTAAGGGTGTTTGTGCAACAAAGTTGCGCTCAACTTGCGTAACCCTTATTTTAACATTTTTTTGTTTTTTTTTTTTTTTAGTTAATTAACAGCGCTGAAAAACTTTCATTTGAATTAGCAAGTGTTGATAAGTTTTTATATACTATATAGATACTCTGCATGTATGTGTGGGCGTCTTTAACTAAGCTGACGTGGTTTTAATTGGTTTCCTTTGGCAATGTCTGCATGCAAGCATATGTATCTACATACACCGTACTTTGTAAGTTTTCACACAAAAAGTTATACGTACATATATGAAAGGTTAAAATTTATTTTCCCCAGGCAAAGCTATGCTTTTAAAGGTTCTTTTTAATACTTCACAAACTTTTCAAGCACTGAAATTTAAACTTTTTTCAACAAAATTGTCACCAAAGAGCTTTTACGTGTACACGGAAAATCTTGCTAATCCCAACGCTTAGTAAATGAAAATCAGATAAGTGGCAAAGTTATTAGCTCAGCAAAATCGAGCTGCAAAAGTATTTGAGCTCAAAATTCTAATCAAACTATTACCTTTAATTTCCTGCAGGTTTCCCCAAACCTATACATATATGCATGTATGTATTTTCCCTTTTTGAGAAATCCTTTGCCTTTGGCTTGCTAAGCATTGCTGCAAAGCAAAATTAAATTACACAGATTTCCTTTCACTGGAATAAGCAAAGTATAGTACACCACACAGATTAGAGGTACATATATCAATACATATAGACATACATATGTACGTACATGCATACATACTTTTACTTGTCATTAGGCGTAGATTAAATTTTGTAGCAATTTACTAAATGGATAGCTGTACATTCGTACATACTATATACATATTTATGTAGGTGTATCGCTCATATTGTCAACCCAATGAATTACCAGAAATTATGTAAAACATCAGATATATGCGTGTTATGGTGTTAATAAAAATTTATCCGTGTAGGAATCTATAACAAATGGTTGTTCATACGTATTTCCATACATATATAGATACATCAATTCAGCAGAAAAGGATATTGCTTTAACACGAGCACTTTTTCGGTGTGCCGGTTGATGAGGGTTTTCAGATTTTGTGTGCGATAAACAAATACGTTTTGCATGCATGTGCGCGCATGCTTTAATCGATGTTCCTTTTTATTGATGTTAAGTAATCGAACGAAAAAAAAGTAGCGTTAACGATTGCTAAGCTCATCAAACCCCCCCCCCCTCTAGTCATTTAAATTCATACAAAATATTAATATTGCCAATGCGGCAGTCATTAGGGAGATATTGAATATTTGCGAATTTTTTTAGGGTTACTGTTTGATATACATACATTAAACCGTACTCGTATTACAAAAAACGTATTTTTTTCGTTCTGATTTAATATGTGGTGTTATAAGTAATACTTTGTTGCACTTTGGCTTATGAGCTACCGTACGAGATATTCCATTCACGCGGCAAAAAAATGATAATACCCTCGATAAAATTTACGAAAATGAATTATGCTAAAAATAAAAAAACAATCCGGTACAACTTGGGTACAATTTCGATACAAAATAGTTTAAATTTCGACCCACTTTCGTTACAAGTTACAAAAATGCATTATACCGCAAAATATTAAAAAAAAAACATCTGATAGGTACAATACCAGTACAGTTTCGGTACACATTTCTTGCAGTTTCGGTATAAATTCGATAGGATTTCGATACAATATATGAAAACCCAAAATATATTAAAAAAGCATCCGATAGGTACTATACTGGTACAATTTCGGTACAACTTCGGTACAATTTCGATACAAAATAGCTAAAATCTCGATGCACTTTCGATACATGTTACGAAAATGCATTATACCAAAAAATATTAAAAAAGAATATCAGATAAGTACTAACCGGTACAGTTTCGGTGCAAATTTGATACAGTTTTGGTATAATTTCGATACGATTTCGATACGATTTCCATATAATAGACGATGATCCTAAAGATATTAAAAAACATCCAATACTTAACATACCGGTACAATTTCGGTACCACTTCGGTACAATTTCGATACAAAATACATAGTTAAAATTTCGACAAACTTTCAACACATGTTACGAAAATGCATTATACCAAAAAATATTAAAGAAAACATCTGATAGGTACTATACCGGTAGAGTTTCGGTAGAAATTTGATACAATTTCGATTTAATTTCTATAGGATATTTTTAGAGGATTTCCATAAAATATATATAAAATCATAAAGATATTAAAAAAACACGGATAGGTACTATACCCGTACAATTATGATACAGTTTCGGTACAATTTCGATACAATTTACGATAGTTCATTATGCTAAAAAGATAGAAAAAACAATTCGGTACATTTCGTTAAAATTTCGGTACGTTTTCGGTAAGATTTCGATACAAGCTACGAAAAGTCTATATACCAAAAAGATTTAAAAAAACATCCGATAGGTACTATTACGGTAAAATTTTGATACAGTTTCGGAACAATTTTGATACAGTTAACGAAAATGCACTATATTTAAAAAGATACAAAATAACATGATGTGTTACAAATTTTTTTTGGTAATGCATTATGTATATGAGGGGAAGTATTGTGGGCTTTTTTTTTTTTTGAAATTGTCAGAGTTTTGGATCGTAAGTACACCAATGGTGCATTTAGGGGTAATCAGCAGCCATAAGAAAAATTCTCTATTTGAGACAAAAATATTGATATGAAAAACTATAAAACTTTTTTCTGCGGAAGGGTCTGCCAAAAATATTTAGGTATATTATTGCTAACTTTTTTTTTACGACCCAGTCTAATGTACATTTATCCTTTTTATACTCAGCTGTACTAGTACATAGAGTATTATAGTTTTGATTTCCTAACGGTGGATTGTAACAGAATGAAATAATCGAGATAGATATAGACTTATATATATCAAAATGATCAGGGTGAAAAGAGAAATCGATTGAGCCATGTCCGTCCGTCCGTCCGTCTGTCCGTCCGTCCGTCTGTCCGTCTGTCCGTCTGTACGCACGATAACTCGCGCAAAAATTGAGATATTTTGATGAAATTTGGAATGCAAGTTGGTATCAAGACAGGAACGGACGGTATTGAAAATGGGCGAAATCGGACCATGACCACGCCCACCTCCCCTATATAGTAAAAATCGGAAATTTTGTATCTCAGTAACTAATAGAGCTGGAGTGATAAAATTTCACCCACGTATTGACCTCAGGCCCTTATGAAGAAATGTGGTGAAATTTTGGAAAATGGGCGGTGCCACGCCCACTTATTAAGGGGCAAACATTGAAAGTTTTATGAGTCATAACTCAGAAACCGTTGAAGGTATATCGATGAAATTTGGTAGGCGTGATATACTTACTTAGACAAATGTTTGGACGAAAAATTGCCAAAATCGGTTGACGACCACGCCCACTTTTATATATGGGTATTATAAAGTGGCCTAATAAAAACATTTTAAGCCATATCTCTGTCAAATATAAAGGTATATCATTGAAATTTTATGGCAGGAGTCCAACTATGGACATAAAACAAAAAACACAAAAATTTTGGAAAATGGGCGTGGCACCGCCTCTTTTTAGAAACAGGAATATACGAGATTTCTGAACCCATAACTCGACAAATAATTTATATATAATGACGAAACTTGGTGTGTACACTTTTATTACTTGTAGTAATACATGTTCAAAATTTTATCGAAATCGGTTGACGACCACGCCCACTTTTATATATGAGAACTATAAAGGGACCTAATGAAAACATTTTAAGCGATATTTTTGTCAAATATAAAGATAATTCATTGAAATTGTGTGGCATGAGTTCTACAGTAGACCGGAAACAAAAAGTATAAAAATTTTGGAAAATGGGCGTGGCACCGCCTCTTTTTAGACAACGGAATCTACGAGGTTTCGGAGCCCATACCTCGACAACTAATTGAGATATTATGACGAAACTTGGTTTATACACTTTTATAACTTGTGTTAATAGACACGCAAAAATTTATTGAAATCGGTTTATAAATAAAATAAAAATTATCCAACTGACTATTAAAATTTAAATTTAGAATCCACACCTGTACTTGATAAATAAGCAACAGCTGAGTATCTAATGTTCGGTTCCACCCGAACTTAGACTTTCTTACTTGTTTTGCTTAAATTTACATATCGAAATTCATGTGCATGGAAGTGCTTAAACATTTATAAGGCTAAATAGGTATTTCTAAGCGTTTTTTTTTTTTGTTTGGTATTCGCGCGTATAAGCAAGTGAAGTGGCATGGAGTGCTATGCGCGCTATCATTATCTATGAATGTCACGTATACGCCATGACATGGCGTGTCGTTTTTTTTTTTTTTTTCTTTTCATAAATCTAAGCATATACATACATGAATCGATAGCTATACATTTATCTAGTAGCTTTACGTGACTTACACCACGCAGACACCATTAAACGACCGACATTTTATCAAAAACTTTTATCGCTGATTTGGCGTTATTTAGTTGCTTCATCAATGCGCACTTATCTGCCTACATACAATTTTCGCACGCTTCGCTGCTTCTTCTTAGCTACCGCGACACTTCTTTGCTTCTACACACTTATTGCACAAATTTTGGTTTGTGTTTTTTTTGGTTTTTTTTTTTGCTTCTTTTAATTTTAAACAAAATTTCTTCTTTTTTGGCATCGGTTGCCAAATCAGCAGTTAATGGTTGTTGCGATTTTAATGAGAAATTTCTGTCGAAAAGTTCCATCATTCACAACTGGAAATTTATGCTCTTGTGAAAGTGTTGAATTCGTTTAATGCGTTATTTGTGTAATCGATTTTAATGGTATGATTTTGAAAAGTTGTGCAAAATTTTAGTAGAATTTCTGAATGTAATTAAGTGTATTTTTATGATTTTCTCATAAGTCTCTTAGTTAGAGTGACTCTTAGGCCAAGTTCCTTAGTTTCTTTGGCTTTGAAAGTATTTTCACCAGACTGATTCATTCGTAATGAGAGATTCTAGCAAAAGCAGCAATGAAATTCACTTCGAACAATCAAGCTTAAGGAAACCATATGTTGCTGGCAACAGCTTGCTTATATGTAAATACATTAAACGAAACATATATATGCATAATACAAACAAAAATGAATGTACGTATGTATTTATGTATGTATACCTTCATTTAAAAATCTATATAAGTGTATGACAAAATCGAGAACAAGAATCTCAATATGGCGGCTCGTTGCTTTGCTGCAACACATTGATTTGATATTCATTGGATTTCATTATATTTCTTACTTTCATTACTAACATATCGCACCCTAAGGCATAAAGTAACACAACTCAAAATTCAAAAATTTTTAGGAGAGCCAAAACACTTTTTTTTTACAAGCAATCGTATGGCAAAAGACCACGTATAGTGGTTATTTTCGGTTAAAAGAGACACTTATTGAAAAGTTTTTTGGCAATCACTAGAGTTATGTTCTGTGTACCAGATAATGACAAGAACTCGATTTAAACAAATTTTGAGTTGTGTCACTTTATGATTTAGGTTGCGATGTCGTCGTTTAAATTTCATAACTGCCTAAGGGAAAATTTCACAGCCGCCTATGGAAAAAATTAGATTTAGCAAGCTTCAAGCTTCGGTCCACATCATAAATTAGGTCTTTGGAAAGTTCGGTAAGCACTATTTTTCCTTCCAATGTCCTTTTCAGCTCTGAAGTCGTAGAGTTGGGCGTCGGGAATTCAATTAAAATTTTTGGCATAAGTGTCGTTTAGGTGGTTATGAAAGTCTCACTGCCGTCCACGTACATATGTATGTATGCATATTATCGACGCTCTGACTTTTTTTTGTATTTTTGCTGCTTATTGTTTACTTTAAAGGCAAATTTGTATGCAAACGTATAGAAGGCTTAAACTCTTTACTCACAAGACAAACAAACATTTTTTTTTTGGCAAACAAGCGTCCTTCCCTTGTAGCTTTTTTTAGCTTTGCGATTTAGGTAAATACATGCAATGTGCGGTATGTACACATCAATATAAATAAGTAAAGAGTAAACAAACAACTTTTCATTTGTTATTTCACATTAAACTTTAGTAATGCAAACATACAGACAGACAAAAAAAAGCATCCTCAAGAAGAAGAAGGGATGTGAAGTTCCTGTACATAAGAAGCTATTACAGTAGTGTTACTAAGCAAGATAAATGCACATCCCAGCGCTCGAGTTGAAGTGTTTTCTGTGCTTGTTTCTTTCAATTTTTTTATTTTCTTTTTATGAGAATAACATATAACAAATTCATTCAGGAATACCCATTTATGCACGAAATACATTTACATTGCCTGCTCAGCCTCCTCAGCTCCCACTGAAGTTTTACGAGGATATATCAGGGCTGCACATTAACGTTATTTTTTATCAATAACCGAAAAAATATTTTGTTTTCAATTCAACTTTGAAAAATTTTAACGTTAAGTGCTGAACAAAAAAAAATACTGTTTTGATAATTATCAAAAAAAATTATGAAAAAAAAATTCGTTTTGTTGATTATCAAAAAACAAATGTTGAAAAAATTTTGTTTCGGTAGCCAACAAAAAAATTATCAAAAAAAAAAAACGTTAATAAAAATTCAAAGTAAAATGAAGCCGTACAATTTTTTATTATTATTTTGTTTTTGATGATCAACGAAACAAAATAATTTTGATAATTTTTTTTTGATAATCAACGAAACGAAATAATTTCAATAATTTTTATTTGATATTCAACAAAACAAAATATTTTTGTTGATATCGTTGTGCAGCCTTGGGATATATTTGCTATAATATTTATTACTCTAGCCAATATACCTTCAAAATTCCATATTTAAATTTTTTTTTTTGACTCAACGAAAAACGCACCAAAAATACTCATTCGTGAGGGACTAGTGAGTTAAAAGGCTGTTGTCTCCAGATGTTAAAGCCCTTTGGATGATGATGGAGCAAAGTGCTGCTGCAAGCGCTTCTTACACCCTGTATAGTTTCTTCTACTGGGTTTATTTTGTACATATTTCCTTTACATAAGTATCCACTCAAATCCAAACTAGCTACCTGCGTTAAATGAATACTTAATTTCAAAAAAATATTATTTTACTTAATACTTGTTTTGGAAAAGTTGGAGAAAAGCGGACGCTGGAGATTTTATTTATTTAAAAAGGAAATACTTATTTCTCTTATTTTCTGTTACCTTTAACCCTAATCCTCTAAAGTGAGCCTCTCAGTCTAATAATTCCTAAACCAAAAAAGCTTTTTGCTTGAAATTTTGGGTATTCCTCCATTTGTGTTCGTAAATTATGAAATAATTTTGATCTTTGGGCTATTTATTTATTTTAACCATTTTTTTGCAATCGTATAAAATTGTAACGAAAAACCGAAAGTGAGCCTCAAAGACTCACCTTAAGTATCTTTACCGTAATATGCTTACATTTCTAGAATTCAACTAAATTTTGAATCCGTTGTTTACAAGATTTATCCAGTGAGGTTTTTTCATTGTGAACTCACCACACTTCTCCCGGATTTTGGTGAATTCGTCGTATTTCACCATAGATCTTTAGATCATATGATGTCATAAAATTATGGAGAACTGTGAAGTCAGCAATTTCAAAAGCATTAAAATCTTATCATTTTCTGTTTACTGAGATTCTAAATTACGGAAAAGATGCGTTCAGATAGAGAAACGAACGATCGTCTGCTTTTATGCGTCAGTAATTTCACCACGAACGTCGCGTTTCAAACTTTTAAATTTGATCGCGGAAAATATATATTAGGGGCGATCATATGAAAAATTTATTCATATTCATTTGATTCGTAATTTTTCTCATTGTGTGCACAAAAACAAATTTATAACAGATGTAATAAAACCATTTGTAATGAACATTCAATAACTACAAAAATGTGTGAAAATTGCAGTTCATTAATATACCCTATTTTATGAAATTACATTTTTTATCTTTATATACTAAAAAAATTGTCATAAACCGTTATAAGAATGTATAAAAATGATTCTGCATTCATAACTGCATAAATAAAAATAAAAAACAAATACCAAAATTATGTGTTTCAAAATTTCCCCATAGGTGAGCCTCAGAGTCTCACTTTCGGTTTTACGTAACTTTTCAAAATTCGGTGATTAGGGTTAATGGTATTGACTTTATTCCCCTCGTGGAATAAGTAAGTAAGTAAATATTGACATTGAAATCAATTTATACATAAGTGAAGAGGGAATTGTGTCGATGGCATGTTTTTGTTTTGTGCATGAAGCAGTGGTATATCCCAATTTCCTGTCCAAAAGCGAAAAAGAACAGAAAGAAACTTCTCAAAGTTAAATGCGCGCAAAATCTTTGTTTTAATTACATATATATAGTATGAGAGAAAAAATTCTGAAAATTTGAAATTTCATAAGAAAGTACATATGTACTTTAATATGCGTATGAGCATATGACAACGCGCTGCTTTTGTTTTTTTTTTGTAAGGGCAACCATTTAATGCACTTCAAGAAAGCCAGCCAAAAAGCATAAATGAAGAATTAAATTTCAATACAAATTTCTACATCTAATATGTATGTACCTTGAACCGTATCGGAATAAAGCTCGCCAAATTTTAGTTGGAGAAGCAGCACAAAAAAAGCGTAAAATGTGTTTTATTTCGATTTCTGCTGAATTCAACTAAAAACTTCTTTTGCAAAATTGATGGTTTTTGAGGGTCTTTAATATGCTGGCATTAGCAGGTTACATTAGGGAGGTAGTAACTAAGTAACCGGGTCGTAAATACCCCAATGGTGCATTTAGGATTAATTGGCTGCCATTACAAAATTCTCTGCTCGAGAAAAACATACTAAAGTGTCAAAATTTGTGTATGATTCCACAATAAATGTCGAAGATATGAAGGAAAATGTAATTGTATATCGACTAGGGAAGTTGAAATTTTTTTTTATTAATTTTTTTTTTTTTAAAGGTCCTCCAACAATATATTATAGGAGCGAGAGGGTGTCCGCTAACTTAAGTTTTTTGCGATACGATCTAATGTGCATACACAAATACATACATACACTTACTGCTACATATCAATTTACATTTCAATCAAAAAAAAAAAGTTGCTCATACGCCACCGTCACCGAGTAAATTCAAAAGCCATTATAATCCTACACCTAAATGCGCAAAAAGCTACCATTAATTGATTTTTAATTTTAATTACTAAAAAGGTATAATGTTATTTATTTTGGCTGCTTAATTCAGTTTTAATTAATTTTTAAGCATGTACAAAGAACTTTTTTCGGTCTTTTGTAAATTCTTTAATTTTTTGTGTTTTTTGTTTTTCTTTCTTTTTCGAAAGATTGCTTGCTTGTTATACAAAAAATGCTAATAACACCGTGCAACAGCACTTTCAGGGGTGTGATAATTCCCAGTCAGCAAGAATTAGATTCTTTGTACAAAAATGTTGTCTGAGGAGATCGCCAGTGCAATTTTATGGCGAATAATTTTCTAGAACATTTTAACCCTCTAGCGACTTTCAAAATACAATTTTTTCCGAACTTTCTAAAAAGCGGATCAATAGGACTTCTTCGTGATCGTGTTAGAAGGTTAAGGTGCTCTGCGAAATTAAAGCTCGTGTGATTTTACTCTATGTTTCCTAACAACATATTTCAATATGTAGTTTCTACATATTGCAACAACCCCCAATTTGTGTCACAGTGCAATTTAATCATTTTCATTCATTCATCCGCTTTCGCTCTCGTTTTGTGTACCTTTTTCTTTTGTTGATTGCCATTTTCTATTTACTATTTGCCAATTCCCAGCGCGCAAATCTCTTTTGGCTTTGCAATCAGCGGTCAATTTCATTTTACTCAGCCTAAAATATACACCAACAACGACAAAAGAAAGCAACAATAAATCAGCAAACCAATACAAACCTACAAAAGAAATGCCATAAATGAATGAATAATGCTTATAAAACGAAATTGGTAATAGGTATTTTTTGGCATGGCATACCTTGCATAATTCGAGTAAAATATATATATTTTTTTTTTATTTTTTTTTTCCTTTTTGTATTCATTGTTGATTTCATTGCCCGCAAATCCCAACGCTTCAATGCCAATGTAAAACAAATAAAAGGTGGACAACAGCAAAAAAGTAAAATAAAAAAAAAAAAACAAATGGAAAATGAGCAAGTATTTCAATTTCCGTAACGAAATTGAACTGTTGCACAATTCCCATACCCCGCTGCCCTTTTGTTGTGCTTCTGCTGTCCTCTCTACCGCCCTCTTTTTGTCCTGCTGTCCTACTGCTGCCCTTCTGCTGTTCTTTTTCTGCTCGCATAGCCATGGCTGCTTTCAGGGCACAAGACTGTGTTAAGCCCATTTGGGCATATTGAGTTCTCTTTGATTTTGTTGCTTTTTTTTTGCATTTTTTGGAACTTAAAAATTTAATATGTCGCAGAAAAGTTGCAAAAAAAACGCAGGTTGTATATGAAATAGATTTTTTTTTCCTGAAATTTTCTTATTTTATTTGAATTTTTCATTTGCTCCTGTGGCAAGCAGTCTGCTGTTGTAACTAAGGCGTGATTGCATTAAATTTGATGTATTTTGTTATTACTTGTTTCATTTTCATAACTTTCTAAATGCCCTTTAAGACCTTTTTTAATATTTCCCAGAAGCAAAAAGAAATTAAGTACTATCTACTTTAGATTGAGCGCGCGCTCTTCAGCTTAAGCACCTTTCATTAAAAAATATATTATTTTTTTCATTATTATTATTATTTTTTTTTTTGATTTTTTTTCTCTTGTGTGCTCGTTTACATATTCTCTTTGACAGTGCAGCATTTTTCATTGTATATTTTTTTCCTTTTTTTTTAAGAGTTATTTTTTACTCCACTAATCAGCGTCACAAGCTCCACTCCTTCATTCAAGTGCACTTAATTCAGTTTGTCCATAATAAATGTTAAATATAAGTAATAAAGTATAAAAAATCTAAATCAAAGAAAAGCAAGAAAACATGCTGTCAATTCAATGGCTATCAACAACAACAACAACAGCAGTTGTTTGTAGCAGCACATCAAAAGCAGCAAAAGCACTCGAAAGTTTTTAAGTACTTCTTACGAGTAACGAAAGCAGCCCAACTAATTCCACTAAATAAATAAGAAAAAAACAATCAGACAAGCAAGACTACATATATAGAAGCAGACAGACAAACTTTACACTGTGCAGCAATTTTTGAACTAATGTCGCTGGTGGCAAAATGATAACAATCAACTCTGGTAGAAACAGCAAAAATCGATATAGTGAAACTGCAAAACCGTTTTGCATTCGTTGTCCCAATTTCATTGCTATAGCCCGCTGCTAATTTGAATTATTTTTTCTGAGTCTTTTTAATATTCAAGCAAAAAAGGGTTAAAATAGATATCGTAGAGAAATACGTTCTTCGTGAACTTTTAGTCAAATTTAACCAAGATTAATTCTGTAAAGTTACTTTAACCCTCTAGTGTCCCCACGAGAGGATATTTTTAAACACTTTTTCGAGTAGAACAAAAAAGGGCATATTGAAAGACGCTAAAAGATTAAAATATTTTAGAAAATTGTTGCTCACAAAAATTGCACTAGAGGTGCGCGGTCGAAAAAATCTTTGCACACAAAATCTGTAACTGCACACATCACTTTTTTGGAAAGTCATTTAAGAAAGTATTAAAGTATTCTAGAAAACTAAGTATTTAGCATAATATTTCACTAAGGGTTTCTTCATCGTTTTGTTACTTGAAATGAATACATGAATGGAAAGCAGTGGAATTGTGGTGGGCCGGGAAACTATGACTTTACCAAGCACTGAGGCATATTTGCCCATTGTACTTAAGACCTTTTGAATGGATCAGAATGTAGGGTAAAAGGTGGCATAGTAGAATCAGATTTTCTCTGCAAACTTCTAAAATTCTTTTATAAAACTGATAAGTTTTTCGACTGGTAGAGAATATGCATTTGCCAATCTCAGTACATCTGAGCAGAGAATGTGCAATCTTAATCTAGCGTAAGCTGAAGAGATGCAGAGAAAATTCTCTGCGCTGCCGTCGTTCTCCTCCTGACAGAATAGGCATAATGAGCTCTCGATGATGCCTATGTAGTGGTCATGTGGATTTTGTCCTGTAATCAACCCCACAAGTGCAAGAAGTTCCTCTTTCTTTGCTTGAGTAGAAAGTTTGCTACCTCTCTGTTAGGTTTTTTCAGAAAGCACTTTCTAATTGTGGAGTACCAACGCATTTCGTTAGTTACCCTCATGGAGTGCTTGATGTACTTTACAGTGCCCGCTATGCTTGGTCCTATGATTGGCTGTAGTACAGTTGGTTACTCTGCTGTACCGCAATTTGTCAATTCAGATACAGTACACTCAAATAAATTTTGGTATAAATTTTAAACTTTTTTGTTCCCATATGGACACGACCGAAAAATTATTAAAATTTAAACTTTGAAAAGTTTAAAAGATTTTTAAAAGATTTTTAAACTTTTAAGGTTTCGATTTCATTCCAAATTAAAATTTATTTTAAGACTTTCAAAAGTTCAAAATTTAAACCTTTTTTTGATTTAAATTTAAAAAAATGTCTGCTCCCAAATCCTCTTCATGCTTTTCGCTATTGTATCTTCTTTCCTATCGTTCTTTCTCCTTTTCCCAGATATTGTTCTCCCCCCAACATCCCCTTAATCCTCTTCCATATTGTGTCTTTCCTATCCTCTTCTTCTCCTTTTCTTCACTTTATCTGTTTCCATAATTATTTTGTGTTTGTTTGTTTCTCCATTCATTCATTCAAATTGTCTAATAACTATAAATGAGCTTTTTATATTGTTCATTTCTCAAAAAAGCAAGTTGGAATTTCAAATCAAAAATTAAAATTTTTTTGTTGAAACCGAATTTTACGACCAATGAAAGTTTAAAATTTAAACCTTAAAAGATTAAATGAAAAAAAGTATAAGATTTAAACCAAAAAAGTATGAAATTTATTCCAAAAAAAGTTTGAATTTTAAACCAAAAAGGAATAAGAAGCTTTTAAACTTTCGAAAGTTCAAAATTTAACCCAAAAAAAGTTTTAAATTTCTTTCAAACCAAATTAAAGTTTAAAAAATATTCCAATATTTATAACAGTGTACGTTATTATGTTTTTGATCCGTCTGTGTAGCTGATTTTCTTCGGTCTTTATTTTTTAATTGATTAGTACACTTAAGCTCAGCCGAAGAATTATTTGCAACATTTGTCACTATCATGGGAATTAAATGCAACACAATATTGGCCATTAAAAAGGTTTAGCACTTATTTTTTATATGCACATAAAAATAAAAAGACTTTTAAATTGCGAAAAACTGTTCTCGATTGGATTTTCGTGTACAACAAGCGCTCGTACTCGTTTCTGCGCTCTTCCAGTCTCAATGTTATACACAAGCGCTTGCTGTTGTTATTACTAAAATTAATACTTTTACGACTGTCAACAAAATTAACAACAACTTGACTACAATAACAACAACAAACAACAAAATCAATAACAAGCAAGCAAAACAATAACAGCAACAACAACAGCAATAAACGAATATCCACCACTAATATAATGTATTTGCCATATTGCTCGAAATGTAATGTCCTTCATTCATACTTATCATCCCATGAGCAGCAACACTGACTGCTGCGCCATCAGCAACATTATCATCATCAACATTTTGACATTATTTGTTTGCTGTGTATGCTTTTATTATAAGTAATGTAAACAGCTGTGTTTCATGCACTAAATGAAAATTTGTCAACAAAACCGTAACACATTGTATCTATGTGTAGTACAAAATAATTAAAAACAAATAACATTGGTCGACAAAATTTCAACAATACTTGAAAGGGTTTTTACTGCTTAGCACGAAATTTTTATTTTTAATTCAATTTTTAATTGTTGGGGTAAGTGGAAAAAAATTCAACAACTATTTACAGCGAAGATTGAGTGTATAGCTATTTCACGAAAAACCATTTTCGATCATCAGCACTCTTTTCGGAAGTGGATGCACCGGGGATTGAACCCGAGTCCATTCCAACTTCAGCCGCAATGACCCAACAGATAAACACACTCGGCCATTGAGACTATGTGCAAGCTGTTGGATTTTCCCCACTTTTGCCTTTTTCATTTTCAACATTAACGTTAGTGTGTATATGCTTTTGCATATATTCTCCACAAACGAAATATAATATATGTTTTTGTACAACAAGGTATTTGTCGTCGAAAACTACGGCAGCATTTGTAGCATTTTATAGGCGCAATCAAATTTTGTAGTTGCTCAGCAGAACAATTTTTTTACGAAGCCACTTACATACGTCCATAATATAATAAACTGCCTAAAAGCGTGCTTCAAAATTTTTAATTATTTTTGTATGGAGAAAATATTGCAAAACTAATGAAGCTTAATATGCAATATTGCAAGTTACAAGAAAGATATATGAAATATTAAAACGGTTTCTTCAAGAGAAATGTCCGCGTTTTCAATATCTTTAATCAATTTTTAAAATAAGTAAGAAATTTAAAAGATATCGAGGAGTGAATATAGCCAAAAATCGCGTTTTTGGCCTCTTTACACATGAATATCTCAAAAACTGTACGTATTAGCGAAAATCTGACTTCAGATTCGGATTCAGTGCACCGAAATCCTTTAGAAAAGTAGAATTTTATTTCTGTAACAAAAACTTGTCGACCAGTGTAATTTGTGTGCTCTTATAATAATGACTACTTTTTTTGTTGGTAGGCTCTCAGGTGGTTAAGCGTGGTACAGCTGATGTGTGCTCAGATGAGTATGACAAAATCGATGTGAATATTAACAAGTATTCATGTGTGGCATAGAAAATGCGAATTACAGCACAAACAGAAAATTTTCTGTGCTTTGGCATTTACTGGAAGTTTGCATAGCAAAAAGTATTTCTCTGCAAGTTCTTTGGCTGCGACTTAAGCCAATTTAACTAGCTAATCTCGACCTCTCTCTCTCTGCCTTTCTGACTTTCTACGCATTTGCATTTGTTTAAGCGTTAAATTCAGCAAGTATTTTGAACTTTTCCTTTTTATACTCAGCTGTACTAGCACACAGAGTATTATAGTTTTAATCACATAACGGTGGATTGTAACAGAATGAAATAATCGAGATAGATATAGACTTATATATATCAAAATGATCAGGGTGAAAAGAGAAATCGATTGAGCCATGTCCGTCCGTCCGTCCGTCCGTCCGTCTGTAAACACTCTAACTCGCGCAAAAATTGAGATATTTTGATGAAATTTGAAATGCAAGTTGGTATCGAGACTGGGACGGTTGGTATTGAAAATGGGTGAAATCGGACCATGACCACGCCCACTTTTCCTATATAGAAAACATCGGAAATTTGGTATCTCAGCCACTAATATAGTTGGAGCGATGAAATTTTACCCACGTGTTGAGCTCAGGCCCCTATGAAGAAATTTGGTGAAATTTTAGAAAATGGGCGGTGCCACGCCCACTTATTAAGGATCAAACATTGAGGGTTTTATAAGCCATAACTCAGAAACCATTGAAGATATATCGATGAAATTTGCTACGCGTGATTTACTTACTTAGGCAAATGTTTGGACGAAAAATTGTTAAAATCGGTTGACGGCCACGCCCACTTTTATATATGGGTCTTATAAAGTGACCTAATAAATACATTTTAAGCGATATCTCTGTCAAATGTAAAGATCTATCACTGAAATTTTGTGGCGTGAGTCCAACTATGGACATAAAACAAAAAACACAAAAAGTTTGGAAAATGGTCGTTGCCACGCCCACTTATTAAGGGGCAAATATTGAAAGTTTTATGAGTCATAACTCGGAAACCATTGAAGATATATAAATGAAATTTAGTACGCGTGATTTACTTACTTAAGCAAATGTTTGGACGAAAAATTTCCAAAATCGGTTGACGACCACGCCCACTTTTATATATGGGTCTTATAAAGTGACCTAATAAATACATTTTAAGCGATATCTTTGTCAAATATAAAGATAATTCATTGAAATTTTGTGGCATGAGTTCTACAATAGATCGGAACCAAAAAATAGAAAAATTTCGGAAAATGGGCGTGGCACCGCCTCTTTTCAGACAAAGGAATCAACGAGATTTCGGAGCCCATAACTCGACAAATAATTGAGATATTATGACGAAACTTGGTTTATACACTTTTATGACTTGTGTTAATAGACACGCAAAAATTTATTGAAATCGGTTTATGACCACGCCCACTTTTTAACAAAGATATTTCTGGAACACCATTTAGGAATTTGTAACGTGACATCTTTGTAACTGGAAGTCATAAAGGAATGAAATTTTGCACAAAGAATAATATTCATATGCTTAGTTGGATGGCTGATAGAAATTTTGAAAATGGGCGTGGCTGCGCCCACTTTATGCGGCACTCGATTCATATAAAATACACCGTGTTTCCATCAAACGCAAACAAACAATGAAAGCATACAGCTGAGTATCTAATGTTCGATTCCACTCGAACTTAGGCTGCCTTACTTGTTGTACTTGTATTAAGTCAAATCCTTGTTATTCACTCTTCACTTAATTTCTTATTTGTTACTTTGTTTATTTATTTGCAGAGCGAAGTGTTCGATGAAATTGATTTATCGGATTTGTGTACGGCTGAATGTAGTATAAAGAACGTTAATCACAGTTTTCAGGTAAGTTCACAAAAAAAAACTTATTTTCAATGTTAAATTTATGGGCATAAAAGTACAACAATTGGTAGTGAATAAACACAAAAAAAAAGTATTGAAACGAAAGCAAGAAAAATAAGCGATCAATTTTTGCGTATGCGAATAAACAAGTTTTGAAGAAATGGGGGTAAATGCGAATTGGAAATTTGTGGAAAAATCGATTTGGCAGCAGTAAAAATCGGTTGGCGAAAAGTGTATTAATGTCAGGAGTACTCGTATTATGGCAATGATGTCATTGACATTAATTTATTAGGGAAACCATTAAAGGTTAGGTTAGGTTATGTTGGTTGAGATATTGTGATACCTCACATAGACCACAGTACCTGGATGACTGAGCAAAGTAAAAAAATAAAAATGTAAAATAAAAGTAAATTGAAATATGTAATTCCAAAAATACACCCCTTGCATATTGAATCTCATGAAAATTTTTGGAGTCCTTCCCGAGATTTTCATGTTATCTCCCTTTCTTCTTCATCTTTCTTCAACTCCCTCTCTGCTTACTTTTTCCGTTTCTCTATCAGTTCCGTTTCCGTTTTCTTTTTATTTTCCCTTTCCCACCACATTACCTCTTTCCCTTCAATATAGTTCTCATTTACCACTCCTTTTCTCTACCTCCCATTACATTTTGGTTTCCTTTTTCTCTCGCTTCCCCCCCCCCCCCCCCCCCCCACTTTTCCCTTTCCCCTTCGCCTTCCCTGGAAAACCGTGTTGAGCTCTATTTGCGCCTTTCATTTGATAGCAATATTGCTAAGAAACATTCCGGGGTCATCCGGGTCAACATTTGGCCCATATCTGGAAACCAGGTTTGGAACCATATCTCGGGAATCGGTACAAAAACGGGTGAAAAAATTAATTAGCATGCCCACCACAGGTCTGTAATCTGCTCTAGGAAGTGTGAGTAGGTAGTTTACGGTTTTTACGTTGCAGGCTGACGGGATGTTCCACTAGGAATCGCCTTTGTGTATCAGTGACTGATCTATTCGTAGTGATTCTGTTGTATATAGACCAGAGAGCCTCTTATACACCCTCTAGCTTGTTTTCATACGTCTTTTTATTAAGTGCAATCCACCAGACCAGAATTGTGTAGTGCATTATTGGGTGCACAACAGATCCGACGAGCCAGTGTGTTGGTTGAGTGGATAGGCCCTAAGTCTTGCAATATTATGAATGTTCAAAAAGCCTTAGAAAAAAATCCTTCTAAACACTTATCGCAAGTTGTTTTCCTCTATAACTTCTAATCCAAGTCATTCACTTTCAACCTTTCTTTTTTTTTTTATTTATTTTGGAAATATCCTTTGAACAAAAATTGATTGCGACTAGAACTCTTTAGATGTCTGTCTACAAGCAAAACAGGGAATACGTACACATTGTTTTAAATGCGTATTTCATGTCTGTTTAATATCATCTTCTTCTTCTTCTTGTTCTTCTTCTTCTCCATTATAATTATTCCTCACTTTAGCTAATTGTTTTCATTTGTATACGCTGCTAATTGCTTGATTAATATTTAATGAATAACACTTAGCTGCGAAAAACTCACTCAAGTCGCAATCAGCTAAATTGCTAAAATGTCCCGTAGGAAAATTAAATGTTATTGATATTTTTTGGTTGGAAGAGGGGTGAATTAGTTTGTTTCAGAGCCAAAATTTCTTTGCCTTAGCATTTTAATGGACGTAGTTGTTGATGGAAATTAAATGAGTGTTTCACATTAGTAATTAGAAGGGTTTGATGCGCCTAAGGTGATGTTAAAAATTCATATATCTGGTAGTACTTATTAAGGCTATGCTTTCTAGGAAAAATGGAAGTGTTGAAACACTGTCCAAAAAGTCGCAAAAAATATGCTCTGTTTTTATATTGCATCATATTCTAGGAAGACGAATCTTTAAAAAAAATGACAAGAAGCGGCAGAAGATCACACATAACACCATTTTGCTACCAAAAAAGCAAGAACCAGGGGAGTTAAAAAGTGATTAAAGCGGATCAAGTATATAGAGGATGTTTACGCCAGTAGGCTAAACTCAATTCCTAACCACCCAAATGTTCCGTTCCGATTGAACACACTTCTTCTGCGGCAACCCTGATATGACATTTGTAAGAAGGGGTATTTGATGGGGTTCGGGATACAAACCATCCGCTTGTCAGGACCTACGTTACCCCCCATTACAATGTTCCAATTCCAATTTAATACACTTTATAATATTAACAAAGTACAAAAGTATTTTTAAATAATAATAAATAAATAAATTTACATGTCAAAATCAATCACAATTCACATGTACTTATTGCGCGACACACCAAACTCGTTCACTCGTTTTACATAACTACAGGGTGATTAATATTTTCAATGTTGGATGACTTATTTAGTGTGCCTTTACAGTTTACATAACTACAGGATGATTAATATTTTCAATGTTGGATGACATATTTAGTGTGCGTTTACACATTTACTACAAGAAAGTGACTTTCACTTTATTGTCGCTTTCTTTGTATTATTTATTCTTTCTAATCCCGCCAACGACCCTACACGACCATCAGCCAACGTAAGTTTTGTTCACTACGTGAATATTAATATATGTATACCTATTTCCATACATATACTTTAAAACAATTCATACTGTTTAATAAACCAATTGAATTATATATTTACAATACTAATTCTTATTGTGTTTATTTTTATTATTATTCCCGACCCTATTGCGGAATAAACAGAGGATCAATTATAAAACCGCTTTTATCACCTTTGAACTCCTCTGATTCTTGCCTTTGCTTGCTTGAAAAAAATGTTTTATTCTTGTCCATCAATAGAGCAGGGTAAATATTTTCTACAGGGCATATGATAATACATAATATTTTACTGTAGCAAATATACACCTGAATTTAATCAATTATCAAGCAATTTTGTCTGCGTGCCAGCTTTGCATTCGTGCCATGCGTTTATTACTCACTCAATTGTAATCAATCATTTATATTTAAATGTCTATATAAATAAATATATGTACATACCCTGCAAAAAAATGTGCGATCAATCCCGAAAGAGATTTGTCCTCCATTGATCTCTTTCGAGAACAATCGGTCCACAATTAGTACCCGATTGTTCCCGTACGGGTATAAATGTAGACTAATTGTATACCAATTGTTCCCGAACGGGTATAAATGTAGACTAATTGTAGACCAATTGTTCCCTAACGGGTATAAATGTAGATTAATCGCTTTCATCTCGCACGGGTATAAATGTATATTAATCGCTTTCATTCCGAACGGGTACAAATCTAGATTCCTTAAATGTAGACATTTTACAAAAATATGCAATGTATTTAAATAATTGTAGAACAACCGGTAAAACGAATTGAACACCCTTTTTTAATAACAATTTTAACAAAATGTTGCCTAAAATATCCTATGAAAAAATCCTTTACATTACGCTCATATAATGCATACTCAAAACTTAAAATTTTTTTAATTTATTTATTGAGATTTTTTTACAAAAGTAAAACATTATAGTATAATCTTTATTTAAATATACATGAACATTTACAATTTTTGAAGGAAAAATCTACATTTGTACCCGTTGGGCATGAAAGCGATTAATCTACATTCGTACCCGTTCGGGAGAAATCGATTGATCTACATTTGTACCCGTTCGATATGTTAGTGATTAATCTACATTGGTACCCGTTCGGGTATACAAGTTGAACCATTAGTCTCTTCATAGGACATGCTCGAACAAATGCGATCAATTCACTCCATATAAAGGGATGTAAAATTGTATTAGTCGCATGCTCCCTTGCGATTGATCCCGGAGACGTCCCGGATTAATCGCATTTTTTGCAGGGTATATACTACATATACATATATAATACACATACATATGTACTACATATGTATACATATCTACATTGAAATTCATTACTCTGTTGCCACTTGAATGCCCATAATCCCCACACAAGCCACAAAGCTTATCATACCTTCGTGAATACAATCTGTTACCGCTTTTGTGCGCTCCAGTTGGCTTTTACATTACAATTCGACTCGAGACGATTCGACTCACCTCCTTCTCTTTCATCTTTATTGTTACGTGTATTCAATTTGTAGCAACTCAAACGTGTACACATGCCAGAAAATAATTTTGAAAAGCAATTCAAGTGCATCAAATGTATTAAATTAAATTAATTCCAATAAATATAGAGATTTAATATATGTATTATTACTTCTATAGGTATTTTGTTAGAAATTCCAAAGCGAATAATTATACAATTAAAATTGTTTGAATATTTTTAATTGTGTGCTAAAACATTGGCAATGTATTTTTATTAAATGTGCATATGTACTCTTTACAAATATTTTAATATGAGTAACGTGTGCTTATAAGGAAGTTAAAAGGAATATTTTTGGATGAAAAAAGTGTCTCGAGAAGTTATATTAAGTATATTTATGAATTTTATGCCAATTCTCTATATACTTTAGATTGACGTGGCTGCTTTCACGTTAAAAAAATGCTGAGACATACGTAGACCAACGTTTCTGAGATCGTTAAAAGTTATTTCCGAAAATTTCTTAGACCTCCATAAAGCTAAACCGATGGATTTTCTTAATGAAGTGGAGAATTCTCAGTATACGTTTTCTAGCTCCGAAGTGGCAAAGACCCTCTCTATTCTTCACATAAAGAACAATCTATTCAAATTGGGGATACACACTGGTACCATCGCCATTTTCGTTTCAGTCCGTGTGTCATATATAATTTTGAAAGACCAACAACCCTCTATAGCAAAAGTGGAATTGGAGCTGCCCGCATCACACTTGTGCAACTACGGGCAGGTTATTGCAGACGCCTCAACTCATATATGACCAGAATAGACCCCGACATGGTACCTATTGTATTCCCGGCATGTGGAGAGACGCTAAATGACACACAATAACTCTTCACATGTCCCCTTGTCCCTCTACACTAGTCAAAAAAATGCTGCCTCATTCCAGGGCCGACTGTTATGTGAGCCTGATGACGAATTGTGAGCTAAACGTGCCGGTTAAGCAGGGCTTAGTACTGCTATAACAACAACAACAATCTCTTGAAATATATTACAGATTTCGATCTACCTTTATCCATTCTACGCCAGATTTGTGTGGAAATCCTACAGGCTGGAGAGTTAACCCATTTGGTGTTTGTGTTTTTTTTTTATGAAGTGATATCGCAACCAGTGCTGACATGAGGCCAAGTGGACAAACAACCAAATGGAAGGGTGATTTCTCTGCAAGCTCATCTACTATATTACCGTATTGTAGGATTTCTAACGGCAGCTTGGCTGTCAAATAAGATCGTAATAGAGTTAGTGCTCCTCAGACTAATCATGCAGCGAGCTGCTTTCCAGTGAGTTATTAGCCCAGCTCAGAGTGGCCATAAAATTTGCAAATTTTTTAATGAGAAAATTCTTTTTCAAATGCCTTAATTATTGCTTTTCCATAAAGAAATCCAAATTTTTCTTTTAAAGACTTTCCCTAATTAAATTGAAAAAAAACAAGTAAGGAAGCCTAAGTTCGAGTGGAATCGAACATTAGATACTCAGCTGTATGCTTTCATTGTTTGTTTGCGTTTGTTCGATATAGGGTGTATTTTATATGACACAAGTGCTGCATAAACAGGGCGCAGCCACGCCCATTTTCAAAATTTGTATCAATCATCCAAATAAGCATATAAATATTATTGTTAGTGCAAAATTGCATCCCTCTATGACTTTTAGTTACAAAAACTTCACGTTACAAATTCCAAAAGGGTGTTCCAGAAATATCTTTGTTAAAAAGTAGGCGTGGTCATAAACCGATTTCAATACATTTTTGCGTGTCTATTAACACATGTTATAAAAGTGTATAAACCAAGTTTCGTCATAATATCTCAGTTATTTGTCGAGTAATAGGCACGTAGATTCCTTTGTATAAAAAGAGGCGGTGCCACGCCCATTTTCCAAACTTTTTTATATTTTGTTTCCGGTCTATTGTAGAACTCATGTCACAAAATTTCAGTGATAGATCTTTATATTTGACAGAGAGATCGCTTAAAATGTTTTTATTAGGTCACTTTATAAAACCCATATATAAAAGTGGGCGTGGTCGTCAACCGATTTTGGAAATCTTTCGTCCACACATTTGGCTAAGTAAATATATCACGCGTACCAAATTTCATCGATATATCTTTAACGGTTTATGAGTTATGGCTTATAAAACTTTCAATATTTGCCCCTTAATAAGTGGGCGTGGCACCGCCCATTTTCCAAAATTTTTATATTTTTTGTTTTATGTCCCTAGTTGGTCTCCTGCCACAAAATTTCAGTGATAGATCTTTATATTTGACAGAGATATCGCTTAAAATGTTTTTATTAGGCCCCTTTATAGTTCCCATATATAAAAGTGGGCGTGGCCGTCAACCGATTTTGATAATTTTTCGCCAAAACATTTGTCTAAGTAAGCAAATTACGCAAAACAAATTTCATCGATATATCTTCAACGGTTTCTGAGTTATGACATATAAAACTTTCAATGTTTGCCCCTTAATAAGTGGGCGTGGCACCGCCCATTTTCCAAAATTTTTGTACTTTTTGTTTTATGTCCGTAGTTGGACTCCTGCCACAAAAATTCAGTGATAGATCTTTATATTTGACAGAGATATCGCTTAAAATGTTTTTATTAGGCCCCTTTATAGTTCCCATATATCAAAGTGGGCGTGGCCGTCAACCGATTTTGATAATTTTTCGCCAAAACATTTGTCTAGGTAAGCAAATTACGCATACCAAATTTCATCGATATATCTTCAACGGTTTCTGAGTTATGACATATAAAACTTTCAATGTTTGACCCTTAATAAGTGGGCGTGGCACCGCCCATTTTCCAAAACTTAATCAAATTTCTTCATAACGGCCTGAGCTCAATACGTGGGTAAAATTTTATCACTCTAGCTATATTAGTGGCTGAGATACCAAATTTCCGATTTTTTCTATATAGGAAAAGTGGGCGTGGTCATGGTCCGATTTCGCCCATTTTCAATACCAACCGTCCCAGTCTCGATACCAACTTGCATTTCAAATTTCATCAAAATATCTCAATTTTTACGCGAGTTATCGTGCGTACGGACGGACGGACGGACGGACGGACATGGCTCAATCGATTTCTCTTTTCACCCTGATCATTTTGATATATATAAGTCCATATCTATCTCGATTATTTCATTATGTTACAATCCACCGTTATGAAATCAAAATTATAATACTCTGTGTACTAGTACAGCTGAGTATAAAAATCCCAAATTGATTAAATACGCAAGCAAATTAGCAACTTTTACTTAAATATTAATTATTCTAAATATTATTTGATACGCTTTAGCACAGCGCATACTCATTTCAAGGTCGCCTAAAATTTATGTGAAAACTTTGCAAAAGTGTGTAATGTAAATAAAAATCATATAACCAATTCCCCAGTTAAGCCTTTTTAAAGCACAATTTAGCGGCTGGCAACAGGCTGGCCAAGAACAAAAATGTATGTGTGTAATAATTATTTCTTAGCAGCTAACAGCCAAAGCAACAAGCTGGTTGACTTACTCACTCTTTCTATGCTCTATGGCACGCTCGGGCTTTGGGCTATTTTCGTAAACAGATGTGTACCTATTTTGCCAACAGCGCACATAGGGGTATTTTATCAATCTGGGCGGCCAAAACCTCATTTCCTAAAACTGGCCCGATTTCCAAAAAATAAAATTTTTTAGTAGGCGAGGACCCCAACGCATCATTTTCAATAAAAGTTTATTCTCAAAACTCAAACACAAAGTTTTTACAGTCAATGAAAGTTTGGTCATTCGTGTATTTCTCGCGGCATTTTATAACGTTCTTAAAGTTTCAGCATTTCCAATGAATATTTTTACGGTTTTAAGTGAAGTTTTTTAGAATACTGTTATGGATTCTTATAATACAGGTAATTGAGTACAAAATTCATGTTTATTGAGGTTTAGTTAGTTGTTAGCGTCTTCTTAATTACATTTTTAAAAAACGATGTATTAAAAAAAAATTTCCCAATTTTTTGTTTTCAAAAGGGTTTTTGTTTAGGTGCCCGGCATTGCCCGGCACTGACTCTTTTTTTTTCTAGATAGTCTGTTCCCTGTTATTTTGAGTTCAAGAAAGATCGGTCCCGGGGTTTTCCGGTTTTAAGAAAAACAGGCGATTTTTCACGTAGGGAAAAATGAACCCACCACACACAAAAAAGTTGTTTGTGGATTCGAGAACACCCATCTAGCAACATATACATCGACATGCTCCGAATCCAAAGTCCGCTTGTCCAATATACCCCCAAAACTTCGAGAAAATTGCGAAAAGCTAAAAAAAAGCCCTAAATGGCACATTTCATCGACCTAACCTACTAACATGTATTTCGACGTCCTGAATCCAAATCTGAGGTCGGTTTGGTCTCACTACATCACTTTTTAAAAATGTAAAGCCACATTTTTTTTTTATGTTAAATTGAATTGAAATCACCATGGGTTACATAATTAACAATTTAAAGCCAAAAAAGCGTGTTAAAAAGAGTTTTGGCCGCCCATATTGATTAAATACCCCAATGTGCAGCGCTTAGTAAAATTCTTATTACGCTTGCTTTGTTTTTTTATTAAGTTTGTTTGCTTTTTATTTTGTTTATTTTGTGCATTTTAAATGAAATACCGCAATTTATCATTTCGGCAAAAGAATTGGGTTATTTCAGTAGTAACTTTTTTTCGTCCATTTTTTGCTGCTTTACCTTCTCTTTTATAATCACAGTTGTAGTTAGTCCTTTTTTAAATAAAATATGTAAGCCAAATAAATCAAAATATTTAACATTTTTTTCTGATTTATGTTTTCGACTTGTTTTGTCAAGAGGAAAGAAAGATCCGTTTTTTTTTTTTGCGATATTCTCCGTGTTTACTTTCTGGCCGCTTTCTGAGTTTCATGTGTACCTTTCTTCTTTTGATGGGTTCTTAAAAAATTCTGCTCCACGTTGCCGACAGTCTTCGAACCAACTATGGGATTATCTTTCCATCTAGGAAGGGCTGAGAAGATAGTTAATTCGCTCAGAGATTTGATGTTTCCGTTTTCACGAACGGGTACAAGATGGCGGCCGCAGTGGAAGCTGGTATCATCGCAACTGAGCCGGAAACTTCCATATCAGTCATACCAAAACGGCGCTTCGGCACTAATTGGAGTCAATTGGGCTCGCCACTATAACCAACCAACCAACCAGCCTAGATAACACCACCAACAAACAAAGGTGCCAACAGCACCTTTAAGTCAATTATATGTTTCTTGGTATGCATTTCCTTGGGAGTTTCAATATAAGTCCCGGTTTGCAATGCTTTCTAAATTATACAGATACAAGGCACTTGAGTCGTTGTCTGCGAAATAAATACTGTGTATTGAGAGAGGAGATGTACCAGAGTACTGATAGCGTCGACCGAAATATCTTCAGCATTCGCTGGTGCTATCTCCGCCGTACCCTTTGCTAGCACGCCAGTCCCCTCATTTCCTTTGATTTCTTGGTGTTCTCTGTAGGTAACCCAGTTAACCCCACACAACGGGCGTGAAATATATTATAGTAGCTGGAGAGCCTAAAATACTGTTTTTTTGAGCCTGGCGCAAATTTGTATTTCCCCATCTCTCTCCCTCCCTCTCTCTCATGCCTTATTTTTTCATGCATTTTTTTTCCTAGACAATTTCTTGTAAATTATTCCACAAGAAATATTGCTTAAATAGCACATACCTATGTATCAAATGGAAATCACTTTAATGCGCGCGACACAAAAGGTCTACACGGGAAGGAAAGACGGCTCATTTTGCTGGAGGTTGCAAACCCATAAAGGGAGACAAATATAATTAATTTCCTTGCAAAAAAGAAAAAAGAAAAACAAGCGACACATTATTGGTCTAAGTCACCTTTTCAACTTTCAAAAGGACAAGCAGCAACCCTGCAAAAAATGCGACTAATCCGGGATACATCCGGGATCACTCGTAAATGAGCATGCGACTACTCCCTTTTTATATCTCTTTATATGGAATGAAGTGTTCCCTTTTGTTTGAGCATGTCCTATGGAGAGACTAATTGTACCCTTTTATACCTGAACGAGTATGAAGGTAGAGAACTCCACTTTGATGCCAATCGGATACCGAATGGGAGTTGTACGCTATTATTCCTGAACAAAAGCATATTTCAAAATTCGTTTATAACCTTTTGAGTACAATTGTCAACAATTACTCTTCATTTTTACCATTCCGGGTACAATTGGGACTAATTGTAGCCAAGTGTAGCCGAAAGAGAGTTGTCGGGGACAAATCTCTTTCGAGACTAATCGCACAATTTTTTGCAGGGAACAAGCGTTTTTTTACTTAACTTTTGCTGATTAAAAAGCCGTAAAATTTCAATTGTAAGGGAATAGACGTACATATTTCGAATTATTCCTTTTTCTGCGCCGGCACACGCATTTATTTACTCACTTCTCACAGTCTTTGTGTTTCCGCAGGGTGTCTGCTGCTTTTTTGGTGATATAAAAAAAAATAAAGAAATGGAAAAACCCACATAAGCGTGACTAAAGCGGAATATATACTTTTTTCTCTTATCAAGTATCACAGCGATGCAGTGAATTGAAAAATTAATTTTCACATTTTCCTCATGGTTTCTTTCACTTGTTTATTGCTGTTGTTGTTGTTGTGCGATCAGATGTCAGCTGTTTTCGATATCATGGCATGTCACTTAAAGCGATTTGCCTTTTAATTTTTTTGGTAAGTATTTTTTTTAATAAAAAAAAAAAAAACAAAGAAACAAACAAAAAATAAAAAATTAAAAATTGATAAAACCAAAAATTTTGCAGCAGCAAAAGAAAAAAAATATATAAGATTGATTGGCTTGATTGACTGCTTATGGAGACTTATCTTGACAAAATGCGCTCCTCAGCTTTTGACGTGCTTTCAATGAACTCGAATACCCACAAATTAGTTGGCATTTAATAATTTGATTTGTTATCTATAATAAAAAAAATGTGCTGCGGGTTAAATTGCTTGCAATTTTTTTAACTAAAATTTACTTAAAATTTCGTATACTTTTTATGCTTTGCTTAAATGAGTAAATGTGTGACAAAAGTGGAACATGACATACATACATATGTACTTATGCGTAACATATACATTACAAAAACGTAGCAGATACGTCAGAAAAACGTAACAGATACGTGAGAAAAACGTAAAAGCCGCGTTACAAAATCGTGAAAAAAACCGTGACAAAATAACGATAGAAAGGTCACAGAAACATCACTGAAGCGTGACAGAAGCGAAAGGAAAGTATGACTTAAGTGTGACAGAAACATTACAAAATCGTGACAAAAATGTTATAATAATAATACAATGGCGCTATTATAACTCTGACGAGTTTTATGGCCGAGCTTCTCTCCCAATTCGAGGTGTGCTCCTTTTTTGTTTTTTCCTACTAATTGGGTGGACTTACAGTTTTATGCCGGCTCCGAACGGCGAATGCATTATTTGTGAGAAGCTTTTTCATGGCAGAAATACTCTCGGAGGGTATGCCGCCCACTGCCGAGAGGTGACCGCTGCTCTTAAAAACCCCAATATTTGGATTTTTACTAATTAGAAAAATTTTTTGGTGTTTGCTCGGGCTGGGATTTGCACCCGAGACCTCTGGCATAGCAGGCGAGCACTCTACCCACTGCACCACAGCGGACAAAAATGTTATACAAGCTTAAAAAGAGTTACCGGAGCGTGACAGAGGAGTAAAAATTTGCATGAGTGTGACGGAAACGTTACAAAGGCCTGACAACATCATAATAGAAGCGTTACCTAAGCAATATTGGTGCGGGACAGAAACGAAAGTAAATTATGACATATGTAAGTGTTACATAAACCTTACAAAGTAAAATCGTGACAAAATCATGAGATAAAGCTAAGATAAGCGTGGAAAAAGAGTGACACAAGCGTTAAACAGAGCAAGGAAAGTGTGACATATAAAGCGAGAAAGAAGCGTACATAAATGTGACAAAAGCGTAACAGGAACGTGACTCAAACATTGAAGAAGTGTGACACAATTATGATAAATTCATGGCAGAAAAGTGACATGGGCATTAGGCCATCTCGCCTTACATATACGGACAAAAAAAACCAACCGTACGCTCGAGCAAATGATGTACTTTTGGAAAATATGCCCGGAAAGAAACAAATTTTTGACGCCGCTAGATGTCGCTAAAATATAATTTTATTTTTTTTTCATACCTTTATAGTCCAATCTATAAGTTTAATACACCAATATCTTTGGCCTGGTAGGAAATTTTCGACTGTATAATCGTAGTTAGACTCGAAAATGAGTCAGACCAGCGACTGAAAAGTTATTTTATTTTTTATCGTATAATAATCACCTAGCTGAGTCTTTTTCGATCCCCTTTGCTGATTAAAAAATAATTTATCATAAATTGATCATGCTAAAGATCGAAATGTGATCGATTACTTTGCTTTTTTAGAAAAAAAAAAGAAATATTCCTTAGCAAGCCTAATACATAAAGCTATCATTTTTCAAAAAAAAAATTTTCAGAGATTTTTATATTAGATTTCGGTATTGATGGTTCCTAATATTGTAGAGCAGGAACATATGGATGTATGTCTTCCGTGTTGCCGTATATGCGAGTGCCAAAATGCGCATATACATTTTCATAGGAATTTTTTTATGGATTGAAATTTTTATGTCTTAAACTCCTTATTTGCTTAATATTATTGTAGGCTAAAATCTGTTTGTGGCCGCTGTGGTGCAGTGGGTAGAGTGCTCGCCTACTATGCCAGAGGTCTCGGGTTCAAACCCCAGTCCGAGCAAACACCAAAAAAATTTTTCTAATTAGTAAAAACCCAATTATTGGGTTTTTTAAGAGCAGCGGTCACCTCTCGGCAGTGGGCGACATACCCTCCGAGAGTATTTCTGCCATGAAAAAAGCTTCTCACAAAAAATGCATTCGCCGTTCGGAGCCGGCATAAAACTGTAGGTCCACCCAATTAGTAGGAAAAACAAAAAGGAGCGCACCTAGAATTGGGAGAGAAGCTCGGCTCGGCCATAAAACTCGTCAGAGTTATAATAGCGCCATTGTATTATTATATTATTAAAATCTGTTTAAACAGTTCCAACCAAAATGTAGACTGAGGGTGACCGTGGAAGTTCTTTTTGCGATATTGGTAAAGGTAAGGCTAAGGGGAGAATCAGTGTTTAAAAAACTGGCATAAGTTTCATTTCTGTTGATTTTGATTCCGCTTTTAAAAAATCAGAAGTCGCAGTTAATCAATATGAAAAAATATGAAAATGAACGATTTTGCTTGATTTTCATTTTGCGCTGATTTCATATTGCTCAAAATCAAAAGCGGCCTGATTTCAAAATGAACGATTTTGCCTGATTTTGATTTTGCGCTGATTTCATATTGCTCAAAATCAAAAGCAGCCAAATATCAAAATTAGCGATTTTGCCTGATTTTCATTTTGTGCTAATTTTGATTTTGTGCTAATTTCATATTGCTAAAATCAAAAGCAGCCAAATATCAAAATTAGCAATTTTGCCTGATTTTCATTTTGTGCTGATTTCATATTGCTAAAATCAAAAGCAGCCAAATATCAAAATCAATGCTTTCACAGTTTTGCTATTTACGCTTACATGTGCATACATACATATGTATGTATACAAACGTAATACAGAGGGTAAGAAATTATGTACATACACACATGTGTTCATGTAAGCGTAAATAGCAAAACTGTGAAAGCATTGATTTTGATATTTGGCTGATTTTGATTTTAGCAATATGAAATCAGCACAAAATCAAAATTAGCACAAAATGAAAATCAGGCAAAATCGCTAATTTTGATATTTGGCTGCTTTTGATTTTGAGCAATATGAAATCAGCGCAAAATCAAAATCAGGAAAAATCGTTCATTTTGAAATCAGGCCGCTTTTGATTTTGAGCAATATGAAATCAGCACAAAATGAAAATCAGGCAAAACTGTTCATTTTGAAATCAGGCCGCTTTTGATTTTGAGCAATATGAAATCAGCGCAAAATCAAAATCAGGCAAAATCGTCATTTTAAAAAGCGACGAATATCAAAATCAAATAAAATCAAACATTTCACGACTTTTGCTAATTCCGACTGCAGTTTTTTAAACACTGGGGAGAATATGTAAGGGGATAGAAGATGGGAAAGAAATGCGATTGTAAACTGGCCCAAAAATTATAGGAAAATGAGTAGAAAAGTATTAGAAAATTATTAGAAAATGATCAGAAATTTACTGAAAAACGACCCAAAAAAAGATTCGAAAATGATCAGAAAACTGATTGAAAAATTACCCAAAAATGATTCAAAAACGATCAGAAAACGATCCAAAAATGATCAAAATAAGATTAAAAATCGAAAAAAATAAAATCGAAAGGGACTCGGAAATGATTAAAATATGACTAAAATAAGACTCGAAAACGACTCCCCAAGAAGAGTTGGACGTAGGGTACCATTTTTTACAGACGAGAGGCTCTTTTATGATCAGAAAATGAGCGCATTTTCCATTATTTTGAACGTGAATAGGGATCGAGAAAGACTGGAATATGATCAAAAAATTCATAAAATGCTATGTGGTTTTATGCCATCTTAATGTACTGTACTTTTATTGCTAGGATTTTAAGCCTGGTCAAAAATTATGAATCTTTTACCAAAGAAGTACCATGATCGCTTCTGACTAATACCTACATATATGTTTTTCGCTTCCTGTAGTCTTTTGAATTAATTTTACAAAGATTTTTTCTGAGGAGACCCCTACTGAAATTTTATGGTGGATTTATTTCTAGAACACTTTAATCCTCTAGAGCCCATGTGAAACGGTCTAATAAGCATGATATAAGAAGATAGAAAGGAAGAGGACAAAGCTTTACAGGCCTGTAGTTTAAAGCCACAAAATTCCCGCACAAGATTCGAGGTCGAAGTAAACAATTTTTACTAAATACTTGATTTCCATACATATTATTATTAGAAGCTTTAACGAGCATGTAAATGAAGCCGTATCTGCAATGAAATATATACGTACATATGTATTTATCCAACCACACCCGTAACTTGAAAAGATTTATTACAATATTTCACCAATTTATTGCTTCTTAATTAAAAGTATCTCACCTTGGTAGCGAAAAATTTACGCTTGCCATGAAAACTTTTTCCTATTAACTTAACTTAATAGTTACATTGTATCTACTTACTTCATGGTCATATGCGAAGGCATCCCTACACACCTTCCACAACTACCGCGCCAGTAGATAACTCATTAAATTTCTAAAATGAGGATGTGCGGTGCTAGGCAACATAAATCTTGCAAAGACATAAAAAAAGTGTGCGTTATTACTGTCCTTGCTTTGTTTTTGCGTTATTAACAGCAGTTTTATGTTAATGCCTTTGGTAGTTTAGCGCAGCACCACCTTTTCTAAATGGACTTTATTATTATTATTTGCGTGTTTAATGTGTTTTTATCTTTCTTGTTGTTGTTTTGGTGGTGATGTAATAAGGGTTCATAAAGGTAAATGGCACAAAATAACTAATTTGAGGCAATCAGTTTTTATTGAGAGGTGGGTTTTTGTGACTAAAACGCCTGAGATTTTTGAATAGTAGTTGCCAAGTTGCAACGAAAAATTTATTCAGGTTTTTATTTTCTCTTTTATGGGCTTATGTGATGTATATTCTGCCTTCTCCAAACTGGATAAAGCTGCTAAGAAAATGGGTTTGTCGATTAACGAGGACAAGATGAATTAGCTGCTGTCATCACACAAAGAAACAGCGCGTCTTGCCAGCCACGTCACGGTTGACAGCTACAAATTCGAAACCGTTAGGGACTGCGTCTATTTGGGAACCATCATTACTTATTTAATATCAAAAATATTGCCAGCACGGAAATCCAACGACGAATCACTCTTGCCAATAAGTGCTACTTTGGACTCAACAGGCGATTGAAGAGTAAAGTTCACCCTCTCGACGAACGAAAATCACACTCTATAGAACGGTCTGGGACGATAGACCTTATGTATGGCGCAGAAGCATGAACTGTGGAAGTGCTGTGGACGAAGAAGAGCTGTTTTACTTTTTGCTTGTCATTTACTTAGATTTCTTTCGCATCACGGATCATACCTTTCGCAATGCCGCTGTTAGACTTTTGTCACGTTTATGTCACACACTTTATACGCATTTGCCACACTATTGTCACGTTGCCGTTACACTTATGGTTGTCATGTTTCTTTTACCCTTTAATTACGTTTCTGTAACACCCTTTATACGCATTTTCCAAGCTCTTGTCACGCTTCTGTTACACCCTTGTAATACCTGTAAAATAAGTCCTTGTTACGTTTCTGTCACGCTACACTGACGCCCTTATTGCGCTTTTATCACGTTTATGTAACGCTTCTTCTGTCACACTTATGTCATGCTTACGTCACATCTTTTTATGTTTCCGTCACGTTTCTCTCACAAATATGTCACACTTATGTCATGTTTCCATCACACCTTTTTTGCATTTCTGTCACACTTCTGTTACCCTTGTTGAGACTTTTTACTGCTTTTGTGTATTTTTCAAAGATGCGTTAACATTCCTGTCACGCTCCTTGTCACGTTCATGTTCCGTTACTATCCCATTTCTGTTAGATTCTGTATTGGTATTGTCAAACTTCACTCACGCCTTAAATACGCTTTTGTCACGTTTATATAACGATTATGTCACACTTATGTATGTATCCTTACTTTGCGGCTTTTTATACTCAGCTGTACTAGTACACAGAGTATTATAGTTTTGATTTCCTAACGGTGGATTGTAACAGAACGAAATAAACGAGATAGATATTGACTTATATATATCAAAATGATCAGGGTGAAAGGAGAAATCGATTGAGCCATGTCCGTCCGTCTGTCCGTCTGTCCGTCTGTACGCACGATAACTCGCGCAAACATTGAAATATTTTGATGAAATTTGGAATGCAAGTTCGTATCAAGACAGGAACGGATGGTATTGAAAATGGGCGAAATCGGACCATGACCACGCCCACCTCCCCTATATAGTAAAAATCGGAAATTTGGTATCTCAGTCACTAATGGAGCTGCGATGACAAAATTTCACCCACGTGTAGAGCTCAGGCCCTTAGGAAGAAATTTGCTGAAATTTTGAAAAATGGGCGGTGCCACGCCCACTTATTAAGGGCCAAACATTGAAAGTTGTATAAGCCATAACTCAGAAACCGTAGCAGATATATCGATGAAATTTGGTACGCGTGATTTACTTACTCAGGCAAATGTTTGGACGAAAAATTGTCGAAATCGGTTGACGACCACGCCCACTTTTATATATGGGTCTTATAAAGTGACCTAATAAAAACATTTGAAGCGATATCTCTGTCAAATATAAAGATATATCATTGAAATTTTATGGCAGGAGTCCAACTATGGACATAAAACAAAAAACACAAAAATTTTGCAAAATGGGCGTGGCACCGACTCCTTTTAGAAGCAGGAATATACGAGATTTCTTAGCCTATAACTCGACAAATAATTGATATATTATGACGAAACTTGGTTTATACATTTTTTTAAACCTGTGTCAATAGACACGCAAAAATTTATTGAAATCGGTTATGACCACCAAATGTTGAAAATGGGCGTGGCTACGCCCACTTTATGCAGCACTGGCTTTATATAAAATACACCGTGATTCTATCAGACGCAAACAAACAATGAAAGCATACAGCTGAGTATCTAATGTTCGATTCCACTCGAACTTAGGCTTCTTTACTTGTTTTTATATACTTCTGTCACATTTCTGTAGCCCTTTTCAAGCTTCTACCGCTTTTTTATGCTTATTTCAGGATGCGGTCACGCTCTTGTCTCGCTTATTTCAGGTTTCTGTCATGATCCTGTCACGCTTTTTTTCAGGGTTCTGTCATGATCTTTTCACGATTATGTCACACTTATGTCGTGATTCCGTAACATTTCTCTCACACCCTTGTTATGCTTCAGTAACGCTTTTGTCACACTTCTTTAAGGATTTTGTCACACTATTGTCACGCTTCTCTCTTCTTCCTTTCATGCTCTTGCCACGATTATGCCAAGCTTTTGTCAGTTTACTGTCACGTTCTTGTTACATTTATGCCACACCCTTGTCACGCCTAAGTTTGCATACAAAAACCACCAGCAGACTTTTTCTTACCTTTGCTTTCCATATATAGCTGTGAGCTCAATGATGTAGAAAACATCACCAGCCTGCCTTAGCGATTACAACACTCTTTTTATTATAGTTGAAATTTTGTTTTCTCTGAATCCATTTTGTTCTGCGTCAGACTGTTTTTCATCCGTATGACGACAACAGTCACGCTGAAGCTTAAAATGAAATCCATCTACATTCAATTTCATAAATTTCCAAACGTCATGCGTTTGCCTCTAACGTCATTCGCATTTTAATTTGTTTATGTCACTCAACACAAGCAACTCAAAAAACCTAAATCTAAGCACTAAAACTTAGCTTGTTTGCGTGTGTTGTATGAAAAAAAAACAAACTGAAAAAAACCAAAAAATAAATTGCACATCATAGTTTTACAAAGTTGCACAGAAATAAAACCATTTTGAAATTGAAGCACCACAAGCGTAACAAAACTACAAAACTTAGCTTGCTGACAGCATAAAACTAGAACTACCACTAGAAAGTTAATTATATTTTTCAATTTCAAAAGTTTTTACTTTGACCAAATCCAAAGTACACACATACATACATACATGCATATGAAAAGCGCAAGCAGTCGCTGAGCCATGCAACACTTGTATCAATAAGCAACTAGTAAATAGTAAGAAGAAGCAGACAAATAAACAAATACGCCAGCAATAAAAAAGCGAAATTAAAATTATTTATTTACTACTGACCGACCCAAAGTGCATTTGTACGAGTGTCCTTGCCGAAATTTTAAGTACATATTAGACCTCTGCACAATACCATTTGCCTCTTCTATATTTGCGAATACCCTATGCATTGTACAATTAGTCACAGCACAATTTCAATGCAGATACGAATATAACCCATACTTTTCATTTGGAATACAAATACTATTTCTATTTGCTCTGTTGGAGCGATTAGTGTACACTATTCGCCACGATAGAATAGAACATAATAATAACCATGTTATGAAGTATTCACAAAACCTTGTTGCTTCTTTGGTTTGTTTGTTTATTTAATGTGCATATGGCATTAAGGTGGACCAAAAAATAAAAGCCCCACAAACATATGTTCCATTTTTTAATGATAAGAAATGTTTTTCTTGTTCATTAAGGACTTTGAAAAAAAATTATGTATCATCACTGATATAAAAGGAGAAAGAAATTTGGATGCATTTGCACGACCTCTAAATTTTAATATATTAAGGAAAAATTTTAGGTATAGATTTCCGTATTATATTCGCATGAAAATCGGGTTGTACCGCGAATTTCGGGTGAACTTTACTGCCTTCATAAAACCACCTTAATATGCCAAATATATTTCCTAACTAATGCCGAAGAAATCAAAAGAATCGAAGTATTGGTTACCGAGTTATTTTAAAATATATAGAACAGTTGGAAATATGTAGATCGTAAAAAGCTGTGGTTCGAAATTTATTTTAGACATATGGTTTCTTGGGCAAAAAAAGCTTGAAATTACCCAAATTTTTATAATTGCGATGTGTCCCTGTTAATTTTTTTTTTGGCCCCTACCAATCGACCCGCCCTAGTGTGTATGCATATGCACATACACACACTCACACTAGCAGCGTGATTTTGCTGAACACAACGTCTGGATGTGCGTTTATGCAAATATGTATGTACATACATATATTTCGATTATATTCGAAGTATTCGCAAGTAGTGTACACTATTTGCAGAACCTTTTTAAGGTCATGTAATTGTCGCTACGAATAAGTAATTGTATTGGTTCTGTTTATGGTTGTGCTCTACTTGCGTTTATTCTAAAACGACAGAAACAAGTAGGTACTGTAATTGGACGGCCGCGAATATTTTGTTGGCCGTTTCGAATCCATTCGTGCAGCCTTCTAGTACATATGTACTTGACGTGCCGCCATGGCGTATGAGTGATGCAAGTCCAGCTGATTCTAGGCTTGCAGGGCAGAGAAGGCAAAGCATATCTGCAACTAATGAATACCGCCAATTGAAAAGTCCACCTTGAAAATTGCGTGAATGAAATGATGGAAATCAATTACGGAAATTAAAATGTAAAAAAAAAAAAGCATTGAAAAGTTACTTGCAATAAAATAACTTTTCAATATTGCAATGGCAGCATGTCACACATTCAATTTCAGACGCGCATTGTCATGAGAGGCAAAAAAATTAGAAAGCAGTAGGTATAATAAAATCAAATAAAAATAAAAAAATTAATGTTTTTATGCTGTGCATGTGCCACACCTTTATGAAATGTTTTTTTTTTTCGTTTGTTTTTTTTCGCCTTTCACTACTGTTTTTCCTTATTTTCGACGCGTGTAAGCGTGTGTCGTTTGTGTAATTGCCGTGCAGATAATCCGATTAACTCAAATAACAAAAACAACACGAAGTATGAAAACTCGGTAGAAAATGTTGCCACGAGCTATTCCACATTGCATGGTATACATACATACATACGTACATATAAAAATAAGTAAGTAAAAGTATAAATAACTATAATGACTGTATTATAGGGGCAATATGCCTGCAGATATACATTAGGGTGCTCCACAAATGTATGGAGAAAAATTTTATTGCCAATAACTATAGTCGAAGGTACCAGATATAAATTTGTGTTGCGATCGGAGACGGTTAAGGGGTGTCGGCAAAGGGGTAAAAGTTCAGACTCAAAAAAAATGTCCACATATCGCTCGTTTTATACAATAGGTATTTAACTCGAAATTTTCGATTTCTGGGATTTTGCCATATATTTCAATAACTGGGTCGTGCCTTTGAGTCTAGTCTTATAAAATACCCAAAAAGATAAAAATGGCGGAAATAAAAGTGATTTTGTAGTTAGCCGTAGAAGGAAACTATTTGAAATTATAAAAGTTTGTTTGCGTTTTCCCAAAAAAAAATTTTTTTGAGTTAAATCCCTATTGAATAAAACGTGCGATATATATTTATGTACATTAGACCCTCTCGCAAAAAGAAATGGTCATAATCATCATGTATTATATGTATGTATTGTAAGACAGTTCCGAAAGCAAATTTTTTTTAGATTCGCCCTAGTAGGCGCTCAATACCAGTTTTATAACAATACCACTGTGGAATACCACTTTTAGGGGCGCGATAATTCCCACACAGGTTCTTTAGATTTAGTTTCTTTGTACAAAGACTTTGTCTGAGAAGACCCCTAGTGAAATTTTATGGTAAATAATTTTCTAGAATGCTTTAATCCTCTAGCGACCTCAGAAATACTACTTATTCTGAACTCTCTAAAATGAGGCCAAAACGTTCACTTCGTGCAGCTGTTAGAGGGTTAAAGTGTTCTACGAAATTGATGCTCGTGCAATTTTACTATATGCTGCCTAACACCAGATTTCCATGCGATATGTATTTTAACCCTTTTTTGTCTTTATTTAAAAATCACTCAGATGACACTTCGCAAATTTAAAATGGCAATAAAAAAAATGTGAGCTAATAAAGCAAATCGGTTTGGAGGTTTTACTATACAGATACTGGTTTTTAGTATTCCGCGCCCAGACCTCACATACATACATATTTTTTTTTTTTTTTTTTTTTTTTTTTTATAGTAGGGGGAAGCATCGAAAGCCGAAAAGTGTGAGACTTTAACCCGCTAAACCTAACCTACTCCCGCCCAAAGCCGCTCCTACGGAACCACCGGACAGGCAATACTTCGTAGGAGGGCGGTTAGACATAAAGTCTTCATTCAACAACCAGGACAAAACAGGACACCTAACGCCTACCTTGGTCAGTGTATCTCAGTTGGGCTAATATCGACGACGATGCGTCGCTAACTGCCTCCCAAATATCAGAGGACTCACACATAAGTGTAGTCAAATTTTCCACCGTAACTCTAGTTCCCGCTATTTGATTCAACCGTGAGCGCATGGCTGAGAAACGAGGGCAGTGAAAAAACACGTGTTCTGCATCCTCTACAACATCGCAACACACTGGACAAAAAGGACTATCGTCGCGCTTGAATCTATAAAGGTACGCCCTCAAGCACCCATGCCCGCTAAGGAACTGAGTAAGGTGGAAGTTGAGGTCACCCGACATATGTCACACTCAATTTGTTTGGCAGTATAATACATAATACAAATATGTAATAATGACCGAAGATAAGGGCACATTAATAGCTTTATCTTAAAATATAATTTCTCTTACTGAAACTCATTAACACTATGCGCACCATTGGCGTACTTACGACTAAAAACTTAGTTGTTGCCAACCTAATGTAATCTTTTAATGTTTGCATATTAAAAGTCATCAAAAATTATAAATCTATTGCTAGAGAAGTGTTTACTTTAATTCATTAAAACCCTTAAAACATTAAAACATTTTTCGCTATTTTGGTTTGCCATTTTTATTACCTGAAAATAGTTACTCATACGCCACGTCGTCACGCGGTTTCATTCATGTGGCAAGTTGTGGCGAGCAAAAGAAATGTATGCTTTACCCCAGCGGGTAGTCTAATGTACATACATACCTGCACATTTACGCATACATATTGAAAATTAAAATTTATAGTTAAGTGTTCAACGTTTAATGTACCTTGAAGCGATTATTTATATTTATGAATGCTAATGACAGCTGTCGCATGCTGCCTGCTGCACACAAAGCAAATAAAAAAAAGTGATCTACGCGTGACTACTTATGAATGTATATGTGTGTATATTAGTAAGTTTATGTGTGCTTGTCAACTTGTGTACTTAGTTCTCTGCAAAATGTCACTTCTGATTGAGCGCCAAGTCAAGATATTTTGAATAAATGGAAATAATCGCGATTGACGTAAGTTGCAGGCAGCTAAACTCAATATGAGTTTATATGTCTATACGTATGTGTGTGTGTGTGTATGGATTTTATGCATACTTTTCTGCGTGAGTTGATTTCCACGCTCATCAATTTTCGCCGGTAAAACTTTGTTGACGTCAATCAATTGAAATTTTCATAAAAATAAATTTCCTTTTAAGAAATATTATGCTACAGCAAAGGAAATTGGGAAAGTTTAGTTTTTTTAGTAAATGCATACATATGTAAATATATACAGGTAATCAGTTGAGTCCGAAAGTTGCTCCATTAGCACTATTTTCGCGGTGCGCTCACTCATCTCGAGAGGCGCCGAAAAGGCTCCATCAACGGAGTGTATTCGACGAAGAGAAGTACTTTTTATAAAAACGTGATGATAGAATCGTTACAGTAAGCGTCACATAAATGTGACATAATCGTAACATAAGCGTGACATAATAGTGAACATCTTTAGAGAATTGTGGCTTAAGCGTGACATGAGAGTAACATAATCGACACAGAAGTGTGAATGATTGTACATTAGCGTGGTATAAGCGTGACATAATAGTATCATAATATTTACTGGAGCATCACGGAAGTGTGACAGAGCATCTATGAAGCGCGATAAAAGCATGTATGAAGCGTGACAGAGGAAATTACAAGGCGTGACATAACCACTTAAAATTCATTAATTTTTTGGAAGTTTGTTTTTCGATTTTTAATTTTTTTTGTTTTGGGTATGCGGTTTCTGATTATTCGGTTTCTGATTATTCGGTTTTTGATTATTAGTTTTCTGATTATTCGGTTTTAGGAATTCCGATTTCGGTCTTTTAGAGTACGATTTCTGGGATTCCGACTTTTGGTCCTTCGTAATTCTTTTTTTGCGTTTTTTTCTGAACTCGGTTTTCACGTTTTTTGGAATGCGAGTTTGTGAATTCAGTTTAGGATTTCTATTTTTTTTTTTTTTTTGATTCGGGTTTTGTACTTTTCTACTTCAGTTTTTGGATTCTTGTTTTTCGGAATTCGCTTTATGAATTCGGTTTTCAGATTTCGGTTTGTGGAATTATGTAGATTTTGGGAATTCTTTCTTTTGTATTTGGGTTTTTGGGATTTCCATTTGAGATTATTTGGATTTCGGTTTTCGTTCTTTTTGATTGTTGTATAAAAGGAACTCGACATGTTTGTTCTTCAAAATTTCTATACTTAATAGTATCTCAGCTACATTTTAATGCCTCACTTGACTTTCTGCGCAATAGTAAAACTTGGCATTCCAAAAAAAAAAACTACACTCAAGCTTAAATTATGTTACTAACATTAGCACGTGTTATTTAGTCTCTGTATTTGATGCTAAAAGGTCACTTAAGCGGAAGCAACTTCACCTTTGAACTGTAAGCATGTTTCCATTGCAATAAACCGCAAGTAAAAGCCGCCCACTGCAAGCAACGCAGAGCATTATGTGCCTACATATGTAATAAAAGCAGTCAAAGTGATAAACAAAGTTAAGCGTATTTTGCTAACTAAGATTCTAAAATAGCCAGCAATAACTACAACATGCATGTGCATGTGGTGCATACATGTGGTATACCAGTGGCGGCCCTAACGTAAATGGGCTGGGCAAGCCTATGCATGAAGCATAGCCATTAGCCATTTATATAATTCTCTGTGCTGTATTATCTAAAAGTCTGACTGCTTTCCGTCACTGATTTTGATTAAATTCTTTTGCATATTTAGTTTGTTGTTTATATTCATGCCGTTTGAAACTGAATATAGAAATCGAGAAAATGAAGATTATGAAGATTAATTAAGTGTTGATATACCTACAGTGGATAATATGAAGATATGTATGTACATATGTGACTTTTGTTGTTTTAGCTGTACCTGCTTTTGGTCAGCACATCAACAAGCCTGACGCAGTAAATTCAAGTAGAAGAAGAAGGAGAAGTTATTATTAGAATCGTTTGGGAAGTATTTAACTGAATACATTGCTGGCGCTAAACTTATAGAGAAATCTCTAAATCTTCGTGTGAGGTATTTTTGTGTCCTTATATAGACGGCATTTTCAGCAGTAGCAAGTGAATTTGCTTATTATTAGGGCATGGAAATCTATGCAAATACATGTTTTTCTTAGATTTAGGTAGGGCCAAATAAATAAACAATCTTTGCGAATCGTGAAATTGTCTTAAAAATGGCATTCAAATGTTTTTGCATATTTTGCATATTTTGGTCATATATGCATATTTTTACATATTTTGCGTTGTTTGCATTTTTTTATTACATATTTCGCATGATATTGCCTATTTTTGTAATTTGCTAGTTGATAGTTTTATACAAACGAAATTCATGCATAACAGCCATCTGACGACGAATAGTTTCGTGTGACCACGGCTATTATTAGTATTTTCGATACGGTGCATACCTGTCGACAAAGAGCCGTTTTCAAACATGCTCCTATTACCTCTGTGGATGTAGAACGTTCGTTTTCTATGTATAAGAGCTTTTTTCGACCGAATCGGCAATGTTTTCTTTTTGAGAATATGAAAAAATATTTCATTGTGTACGCTAATGAATCGTTGAATAAGGATTAACCTTTGCAAATTATAAAATGTTCAAGACTGAATTTATGTATCTATATATATATATATATATAAACATACATACATACATATGTATAAAAGTACAAAGTAAGAGCAAAATTGAATTAAAAAATGTTTGTTATTTAACTATTGTAACTTCAATAAACATGAATTATCTGAAGTTGAAAAATTTGAATTATTGCATTTTTTTTGATTTTTCATGCATATTTCTCAGTTTTTGTTGCATTTTTTATGCGCATATTTTTTATTTTTTAGTACATGAAATTCCATGCCCTACTTATTATACTAGCACTATAAGAGAATATCTAAAACAAAATGTGTGCTTTAGTGTTTGAAAAACTGAGCAAAAGTAACAAAATGTTTGATTTTAATTGATTTTGATTTTCGCCGTTTTTTTTTTTTAAATTACGTTTGTGTCTGATATTTATATTATGCTGATTTCATATTACTCAAAATCCACAGTCGCCAAATAACAAAATCAAAGCTTTTTACAGTTTAATAATTTGTTATTTAATTAAGTACGTTTGCATGCACATGTATAGCCGGGCTTTTCGGCATGTATAAAACGTCCGCCACTGGCGCATACATCCATAACAGCAACTATTGTGCAAGCCAAGTTAAGTTCAAAGGTTACTCAACCTACAAGCCACACGCTTGTAAGTTAAGCGTTTTTCTTCCTCGTGTTTTTGTTGCTGAAACTTACTTAGTTGCTGTCGTTGTTAATGGTGCGCCTCTGAGTGACCTTATTGAGGTCACATGGCGTGAAAGCGTGACTTTTAGCAGCATAATCAAATTCTGTTTCGGTTTATTGTTTCACCAGCAGTTATTGGCTATTGTTAGATCATCAACTTAGATGCCTTGCTTTTTAACTTTTTTTATGCTTGCAGTTTAAGGGGGTTCATAAATATAAAAATGTTTGATGTGACAGTTATTTTTTTGTTGCTAGTTGTGTGACATTAAATGACTGGCAGCCGTAGAACGTAAATGATATTTGACATTCATTTAGATACATATACACATACATATGCACTTACATAGGTATATTTTATATCAACGAGATTTCATAAGCTAACCTACGTCAAGCGACAAGACATGTTGTGCCAAACACAAGGAAACTGTCACAGAAAAGTGAGTTAAATTAAATTAGTAAACTTTCCACGAACATTGAAACGCAATAAACCAGCTACACTTACATTGTACATATGCTGTATATATGTATATGCAAATGTTATGGGCGACACCTGGCGAGAAAGGCAACTTTTATTGAATGAAAACTGTCAATTAGGAAATGTTCACATTGATAGATATGCTTGCATTTTAAACTGGGTTAACCTTGCGACCGAGAAATATAGCATATCTTTTGGGGTATTAAACATACATACACATGTATAAGTATGTCACAGTAAAAATTGATATCAATCGATCAATTGGAAATTTGGTTCTTAGCTGGGCGAAATTACCATGAATTAAGCAACATTTATGTATATAAGAGACAGAGCAAGCATGGGTGCCGTAAAAGGACTGCAGGGCTGCAGTATTCACTCACTATTATTTTAAATTTTTTTCATAACGCAGCTTTTTATCAAGGCTGCAAAATAACTTTATTTTTAACAATAAACAAAAAAAAATTTTGTTTCTGTTGAAATATTCGATTTTATAAACGTAAAAAGCATAACAAAATCCATTTCGTTTCAACTGTTATCAAAAAAAATTAACAAAATTTTTTTTGTTTTGATAATTATCAAATTTAAAGTTTCAAATTTAAACGAAAAAATTTACTTTTCAATAATTTCGTTTTCTATGAAGAAAATAAATTTTACATATGTTTGTATGTATGTACATATGTACGTACATGAATAAAAACAAATACAATTTTTGTTAATTTTTTTGATATCAACGAAACAAAATTCTTCTGATTAAAGGTTTATTGATAATTTTTGAAACGAAAAAATTTTGTTTCTGATAATTAGCAAAACAAAATAATTTTTGGATATTTTTTATTGATATTTTTTGAAACAAAATTATTTTGTTCATTTCATTGAGCAGCCTTGCTTTTTATCTATAAACAAGTGACAAAAGAAAAACAAATCCCTTCTAAGCATGGAAAACACAGATTGTACAATATTTTTGCGCTTACGTTATCAATAAATGCAGATTAAAAGGCGCTTAAAGTTTAGGTTAAGGTCGTCAACACTGACTGACAATATTTACACACAATTCAGTTGAGTTGGTTGACTTGACTGTGTTAGCAATAATATTTGAACTATGTCAATGCAAAAACACATATTTACCCACACATAGAAATGTATTTGCACGCTGTTAGAGCAAAGTTTGCATTTATTAAATGTTAAAGCACTTCTCATATGTCATAACCATCATAAATATGTAAATATGTATGCATCTATGTATGCATGTGCATATGTATTTATGTACTTGTGTACTTGTCTAGTTGAGTAAGCAATGTTGAAAGTCAATATGTCAGCAACAGCAGTCAGCAGCAGGTTAACAAAGTACTTTAAAACAAGCACTTATAGGAATATGCAGGCGCATGCATAGCTATGTATATTTTAACACAGAAATAGGAATACACAAACATAGGCATAGAAACATGTATCTATGTAGGTATGTGCATGCAGCCACACAAAGGTGGTGCCACATTTTCACAACATGTGGCTGCTTCGGACCTTACAGAGTACAAGTACCTACTTCACTTAACTTCTTTTTTTAATTCTTTTTAGGTGTCTGTTATACGGGTATTGTCTTACACGTACATATTTTTGTGTGTTCGTGTACACGTATATCACTTTTTTGGGCGTTTTTGGCAATGTGATCGTAGGGAATTTAACATTGCAATGACAAACAATAAAAAAAAGTCATACAATTGTGTGAGTTTTAGTTTTTTGGAATTCGGTTTTGGGAAATCGATTTTCAGATTCCTTTTTATGAAATTCGTGTTATCGGTTGTTTGATTTTTTTTCAGAATTGAGGTTTAGGTTTATTTATTTATTTTTATTTTTTCAAAACTCGGTTAGTTGGAAGTTTGGTTTTCGATTTTTAAATTTTGGTTTTTGTTATTCGGTTTTTGATTATTCGGTTTGGGGAATTAGGATTTCGGGTTTTGGTCTTTTGGATTACACTTTATGGGATTTCGACTTTTGGTGCTTTGAGTTTCTGTATTTTTTATTTTGTTTAGAAACCCGGTTTTTTTTTTAGGTTTCTTTTTTCAGTACTCGGTTTTTTGGAATATTGGTTTTAGATTTTTAAATTTTGGGTTTGGTTATTCGCGTTCTGATGATTCGGTTTTGGGAATTCGCATTTCAGTTTACAGTCTTTGGATTACGGTTTCTGGGATTTCGACTTTTGGTACTTTGGATTCCTTTTTTCGGATATTCGGATTTTTGGCTAATCGGTTTCTGGATATCTAAATTCAATTCGATTTTCAGATTTCGGTAAGGGTTTGGGAGATCGATCTTTTGGATTTGGGGTTTTGATATTTCCATTTTAAGTTCTTTAGATTTCGGGTTTCGTTCTTTTGTATTACTGTTTCTGGAATTTTGACTTTTGGACTTTGAATTTCTGTTTTCCATTCCTTTTCGAAACTCGGTTTTTACGGTTTTTGGAATTCAGGCTTGTGAATTATTCAGTGAATTCACAAATCCGACTGTTTTTTGATTCGGTGTTGGGTATGCTCGACTTCGGTTTTTTGGATTCCTTATTTAGGGAATACGGTTTTTTGGCAATTCGGTTCTTGGTATCTGGATATGTGAATTGGAAATTCGGTCTTCTAAGTTTGGGTTTTTGAGATTTCCATTTTAGGTTCTTTTTGATTTCGGTGCTCGTTCTATTGGATTACGGTTTCTGGGACTTCGATTTTTGGTACTTTAAATTTCTGGATTTTTAATTTTTTTTCCAAACTCGGTTTTTACGGCTTTTGGAATGCGAGTTTGAGCATTCAGTTTTCGGATTTATGTTTTTGGATTTGGTTTTGGGACTTCTCGTCTTCGGTTTTTCGGATTCCTTTTCTTCGGAATTCGATGTTTTGGAAATTCGGTTCTCGGTTTCTGGATATGTGAATTGCGAATTCGGTTTTCCGATTTCGGCTTATGGAATTCGGGTTTGGGAATTCGGTCTTTTAAATTACAGTTTCAGGGATGTCGATTTTTGGTTCCGCGGATCTAGGTTTCCGGTTTTGAGATTTCTTTTTTTTTGGGATTTCGGGTTTTTGGAAATTCGGTTTTTGTTCATATAGTTTTCGGATTTTAGTTAACTGGATTCGTTTTTTTCGGTATTCGGTTTTTTGGAAATTCGTTTTTCGGGTTTGGGTAATCGGTCCTTGGTTATTAAATTTTTTTATTCGCTTTTGGGTATTCGGCTTACGGTCATTTGAATTCTGATTTATGGGTTTTCAATTTTTGGTCCTTTGGATTTCGGATTTGGCAATTCCTTTTTTCGGAAATGCGGTTTTTCAGAAATTACATTTTCGGCTTTCTGACTTTATATTTCGAATTTTGGTTTTCTGAATTTCTGTTTTTCGGAATTTGATTTTTTCGAAATTCTGTTTTCGGTTTTGCGTATTCGGTTTTCATACTTCGGTTTTATGATTTTGGTTTACGGTTTTTGCATTTCGGGTTTGGTTTTCGGCAACCGCAAAATATAGAGTTCAATACCCACAAATGAAAGTGTAAAAGCAAATATTTGGAGCCTACATACATACATAAATATTTGTGTCTTTATTTCATTATTCTCATTCATTTATGTACATCCTTTTCTATAACTAGGACATATCCCTCTTCCCTTCCCTTTCAGGTAATCACCGCTACCCGCTCTCTTGTGCTTTGCGCCGAATCACGCCGCGAAATGGAGGAATGGCTAACCTCACTCAAATCCGCCTCAATGCCGGCGCGAGCACGTGGCGACAGCTTTATGATTGAACAGCATGACCTCTTCTTCAATCATCATCATTGGTATGCCACATCACATGCGCGTCCGACCTTCTGCAATGTCTGTCGTGACATACTCTCCGGCGTCACATCGCACGGGCTGTCGTGTGAGGTGTGTAAATGTAAAGTGCATAAACGTTGCGCTGCCAAAGCGATAAACAATTGCAAATGGACAACATTGGGCACAGTGGGCAAGGATATTATCGAGGAGGCGGATGGCACCATTGTAATGCCCCACCAATGGATGGAGGGCAACTTGCCGGTGTCATCGACCTGTTCGGTGTGCAAGAAAACGTGTGGTTCGGTGTTGCGTTTGCAGGATTGGCGCTGTTTGTGGTGTCGCGAGACGGTGCATGTCGCCTGTCGGCCGCATATAGCCATCGCATGCCCGCTGGGACCGGCTAAGCTGTCGGTGGTGCCGCCGACGTGCGTGCATTCGATTGGCACCGATGATTCGTGGGAGTTGGTGAGTCCACGTGGGAATTTCTCACCGCTGCTGGTCTTCGTGAATTCCAAGTCTGGCGACAATCAAGGCGTTAAGTTTTTAAGGCGCTTCAAACAGTTGCTGAATCCAGCGCAAGTTTTCGATTTGATATCGACGGGACCGGGCTTGGGATTGCGTTTATTCAGACACTTTGAAATATTTCGTATATTGATTTGTTCCGGTGATGGTTCGGTGGGTTGGGTGCTGAGCGAAATCGATCGTTTTAATATGCATGTGAGTAGCTGTAAAATCATTTACTGAAGCTTAGTTTAAAAATTAACTCCATGGCGAAAAATTTATATAGCTTTTGTTAGCTTTCCTTTAGTATAAAAAAGAAATACAGTTTATCTTCCATTCTCTTCCCGCACAGAAACAATGTCAGGTGGCAGTACTGCCACTCGGCACCGGTAACGATCTGGCGCGCGTGCTCGGCTGGGGTTCTTCGTGCGACGATGACGCGCACCTGCCACAAATACTCGAACGCTACGAATCGGCCAGCACAAAAATGTTGGATCGTTGGAGTATTATGGTCTTCGAAAAGGCCATTGCCGTACAACCTAAAACGCCAAAGATGTCGCTATCGAGCGCACAGGAGGCTCTACTAACCGGCATGGTTACGGCAGCTAATCTCAACTTACGCTCGATTGTCGAAACGGATGATTCACAAACACTGGTGAATGCCACCAAAACGCTCTGTGAAACTTTGGACGAGTTGATGGTGCAAATATGTGAGAGTCGCAAGGAGGACGAACAATTGGCAGTGAAATGTGACATTTTGCGTGAAAAGTTGGGCATGTTGTTGGATGCGTTGCGTGAGGAGGAGACTGGCGCGCATGCTGGCGATGAGTTGCTAAAGACAATCAATAATCTAATAACGAAAAGTGCGCTAAATTCGCCAACGGTCTCGCCTACACCCTCGCCATCGTCGTCGTCACTGCTGTAAGTAATTAACTAAGAGGGTCAATGGTTGAGCCGAACTGCTTAAGCTCGACTGTTGGCGCTTCATTTGCATACATTTTATATTCATATAGTGTACTCACTACTTATTGAGCTATTGAGTTTATTGTACTCATTCTTCTTATTTTTCCTCTTTTTTCCTTTCCTTTTCTTTGCCAGTAATCCAAACATATCAATTGAAAAGGACGAAAAAGATCAACTAAATTCGTCCGAACGTCGCAACAGCCGCTCGCTGCGTTCCAATGAACGTGAGTCTTTGCAGTGTCGCGCCAACAGCGTTAAGCGCGCCATGTACAATGTGGTCGAGCACTCGGAACCGGGCCGACCCAAACGCTATCAACGAAAACTTTCAATTACACCCTTTGAGGCGCTGAAGATACCCACAACCGCTTCGGGTGAATCGACGCCCTGTTCCTCACCGCTGCCCATCATACCGCCAATCAATATCATTTCACCCACCATGGAGACATCACGTCTCACCTGCATCTCGCCACTGCCCGACCATCGACGCGATTCAACCGATGAGAATTTCTTTAATTCGATTAGCTTACCGGTGCCACGTCAATTTGCCGATAGTCGTCGTAGTTCTGGTGTGCCAGAGGTTATACAAGAGATCGAAGAGCATGGCCAAAATGGCAAAAGTGAGATTGTTTATCGCGTGGGCCGGCTGTCGCTCAGCGGTGGCGCCAACATCGATGATCACGATGACAATCGTTTGCCTTTGGTTGGCGACCACCCGAATAACACAAACTCGAATGACTTGAACTCGCGCACAGAGCGAAAATTTGATTTTCTTAGCGTGCCGATAATCACAAGTGAACAGATTATAGATCCATTGTCGGACTATCGTCCAATTGAGGTATTTGAACGTAATTATTATATGAGTCGTGAATTAGATAAGGAGAAGAAGCAGCAGCAGGACGTAAAGGCGGGCATAGAATTTGCCAAAACATGCCAAGCAGACAATGAAGATGAAGTATCCGCAAATGGGGATACAAATAAGGCCGCGCAGCAACAATTGGACAACAACAAGAACAATGGCGCTTGTCAACTGCAGGTACCACCACAATCTCCACCACCCAAACCACCACTACCACCACAATCCAACAACAACAATAATAACAACAACAAAGTAGTCACCACATCCCCTTTAGCCCCAAATGTTTACACAAGCGAATGCATAACAATCATTGATACCGATGATGTAAATACTACTGCACGCATGGTATGACTTAAATAAAGCGCATTATGTGCTAAATGGTGTAATTGATTTAGTTTTTCAAAATTTAATTATACTCTTTTTTTTTGTCTCATAGGAACAATCAAGCTCTGATGATTTGCCAGGCGGCGAGGCGAGTGATATACTCTCGGCTATTGGCGATGAAGAGTGCAGCGTGGCTTCAGAGATATTCGATAGACAATTGGAGAGTCAGCAGTCTATACATGCGCTACAGCTGGGTGAAATAATACAGGTGAGTTTAGACGCTGACTCATTTTATGACTCTGGAGTCAGAGTTGCTCGGAAAATAACTCGTACTCTGACCATGATTATGAAATGCAGCGTCAGCATGTGATTTTGGCACTGAGTGTGACTCTGACTCTGATTGTGCTTCTGAATCTGGCTCGGACTCTGACTCTGGCTCGGACTCCAACTCTGACTCTGTCTTCATCGTCAACTTCAATTCCGATTTTTAAGCTAAAGCTGTGACGCGGATCTTCATTATGACCCTGATTCACACATTAACTCATACTTTAACTAAGACTGCGATTTTTACTCTGCTCTCACAATGACTCTGAGTTCGACTTTGATTCTGAATCTGACTTTGAATCTAACTTTGACTTTGATTCTGAATCTGAGTCTGAGTCTGACTCTGACTTTGACTCTAATTCTGTAACTGATGTTGACTCTAAATCTGACTACGTTTTTAAATACCGATTTTTAAGACCCAACTGTCTTTCACACTTTGACTCTGACTCTACCTTGACCCTAACTCCTACTCTGACATTGACTCCTGCTTTAACTCAGACTGAGTCTCATAATGTCTCTTACTCCTTTTCTTATTGTGACGTCAAATCTAACTTAGACTTTGACGCTTTCTATGCTTCTTACTCTGACTCGGATTATGATCCTGTATATGGCTCTGATTCCAGCTCTGATGGCGTATTTGTCTCTGACGTTTTTTTTTTACTGAGACTTCAATTGTGCTTCAGAATCTAACGCTTACTCTGACGCAGAGTATGACCCTAGATATGTCTTTAACTCCAACCCTGGTGTTGTCTCTAATCTTTCTTACTATGATTCCAATCTGACTTTGACTCTGATTCTGGACCTGGTCCTGGTCTAATTCTTATTTTGACTCAGACATTGACTCCAACTAAAATTCTCACTGTGACTCTGACTCGGAATGTGACTCTGAATATGGCTCTGATTCCAACTCTGTTGGTGACCTTGTCTCTGAGGTTTTTTCTTACTGAGACTCCAACTCTGACTCAGAATCTGACGCTTACTCTGACTCAGTGTATGACTCTAAATATTTATCTAATTCTAACACTGATGTTGTCTCCACTCTTCATCTTACTATGACTATGACTCGGACTCGCACTCGGACTCTGACTGTGACTCTGACCCTGACTCTGAATATGACTCTGACTCCAACTCCGATGGTGACTTCGTCTGAGAATGTGATTTTAGTTTGGACTCTGATTAATCTATTGTAACAATTATCTATTTCTCAGAATCTCGATGCCAACAACTTCACACACATCGATTCACCCGAAACGAGTGACGAAACCGAAGTCGTACCAGGCGAATCGCTCATGGACGATATAAGTTCAGTGCTGGGCCATGATATAACCTACGCCTTGCAGGACAACACCATAACCGACGATACAACGACCCTCTGCTCGGACACCGGCCGTACACCAGTGAAAACGACGCGCGCCAAGTCGCTCGGCACAATCGGCCATCAACGCAGCCTCAGACGCAATTCGTCGCCACCGATACGTTATGCGCAGCTGGCGCGCATGGATAGCGATGAGAATCCGCAACAGTTCGGTTTTGAGAATATCGTTTTCGAAATAGACAATCGTTGCGATGATCAGAAGATGCGTGAACCGCCGCGTTATTGCAGTTTGGCACAATTTGTGGAGGGTAATGATATAGCGCGTCAGAGTTTCAAGGTTAGTGTTGAATGTTTTTTTTTTTAGTTAGATATTTTTTGTGGTGAGAATTGTGTATTTGTGGGTGTTTAAATGCTTTTCTTGCTATCTATATACCCAGTTGTGCGTTTTCTTTTAATGCTGTTGATGGGTTTAAACGCCCAACCATTAATTAATTTAGATTTCTATTACGAAAAAAATGCTATAAATAGTTTGTTGCCGCAACGGGGTATATATAGTGTTGCTTTTAATACGAATTTCCTCTTCTTCTTGTTGTACATATAAACAAATATATCTAATACCTTTATATGTATGCTTAATGTGTAACTCCTTTTGTAAATATGTTTATTTCGATAGAAACTTTAGGTGCATTTGCACTTGTGCGTTGTTTGATGGTGTTTTTTGACGGTGTATGTGCTATGTAAATGCTAAACCAAAATTTTGTTGCCTCTCTCTTTGTTTTTTTGTTCTTTATATACTCAAAACGCTGCCTTATTTTATACTTGACGTCTTCCAAAAAAAAAAAAAATACAACTACAACAACAAAATTGACAAAATGCAATTGACGACCGCATTCTTAACGATATCGACGTCGTTATCGTTATCGACAAAAATGTTGAATCTATCGTTCGATATTCGTATAATCAACCAAACAACTTTGCTACCCAACGAATTTCGTACAAAATGTCTGTCCAAAAAAAAAGCGCCCCAAAAAGCGCAACTCCCTACGCAAACCCAAGTCCTCAACTGACGCTTCCACCACCACCAACAGTACCGCAGTCACAACAACCACCATTTACGAACAGCAACAACAACAACAACAATCTGTGGACGAACTTAGCAAACAACAACAAACACAACAAGTCATAAAAATAGAAATCTGCGATGTAGAATCAGAAGAACAGCAACAACAGCAACAACAAGAACAGGCCGATTTTAGTGATAGCTCCTTACAACAACCAACAACAACATCATATCCTACCTCCTCCTGCTCCATAACAAAAAAAGCAGCAACAGCAACACCAACTCCAACAACAACATTACTTGGCTCAGCATTGAGTTCATCACCGAAAAAATCATCTGGACACGGACAAGATGTAAAACGCATTACTTTTGATGAGTCGTGTAAAAAAGAATCCTTTGATGATGTAAATCCAAACTATCCGCAGATAAGCGTAGTGGTACGACCACCAACACCATTACGTGGCGATGTCATTAAACCGGTGAATGCCGCACAAGCAGCCAATCTATTACCGGCACGCATGCTACCCATGGAGCTGCGACGTCACTCCAGCCATGCCACAACCAATACGAGTTTGTCGGTGCGCGAATTGGCGGAAAAGGATCGTCGCCACTCTGGTTTTAATCCGAATTTGTTGAGTTTGGATCCGGAGCATACGAAATTTTTGAATTCATCACCAGCCGCCAGTCGACGCATCAGTTGTGGCAGTTTGTTTAAGGTGAGTTATGTTTATTTGTGTGCACATTGAAATTAACCTTAACGTACATACATATATTATGCGATGTACTGTAATGCTACAGTGCCCGCCATGAATAATGTCACAATTTGTTCGCAAATGTTAGCGCTAGTATTTGCAATAGAACAACCTAATTTCCCCGTGATGGGAAATCATCCGCTTAGAAATTTCAGCAAGTTCAGGAGCTTACTTCTTTACTAAGCAAAAGGATGTGTTGTGGGACGAACTTCCGTAGAGTATAGGCTCTGATATTTCACAACGGGTTCTCTTAATTTTTGAAGTCAAAAATTGAGACCAATTGGATAGAAACTACTATTTTCCTTGAAAGTAGATCGAGGTTGTTGCTAAAGGTGAAGTTCGAAATGATAAATGGCGTGATTTGTGATTATTATATCCTGTGGTCTTTTGCGAGCTTTGTACGAAGATTTTGTCTGAGGAGCCGCTATTGCAATTTTATGGCGAATAAATTTCTAGAACATTTTAACCCTCTATCGACTTTCTAAATAGTATAAAATAGTAAATACTATTTTTTCGGACTTTATAAGGAGGGGTTTAAACAACTTGTCCGTGGAGGTGTTAGAGGGTTAAAGTATTTTAAGAAATTAAACCTCATCCATCATTTGACTATATGTTTTCTAACAACATATTTCTATACATATTATATTTACTTTAACCCATTTTTTCCTTATGTAAAAATCGCTCAAAAGAAATTTCGCAAATTTAAAATGGCAAAAAAAAAAATTTACCTCAGGAGGAAAACGGTTTCGGGGTTTTATTATATCGATATATAGTACCTATAGACATGGATGGTCTTTCTCTCTGAGTGGGAATTATTCCGAACCCAGACAACAACCCACACTTTGTGTCACAGTGTAATTCGGCTTTTGACTAATTATAATCAAACATAGTGATGAGCGAGTCCGAGATGTTTTATTCAAGCACTTCGTATGTCTTTTGGATGATTTTTGATCGTCCAGTTAAACAAAGAAATCACTAAACCATTTCTGACTGCCCAGCCATTACTCTCGCTTTCAAAGTAACACTAAATCAACCCTAAAATATCTGGGACTCGCCCATCACTAATCAAAACAACCTCCAACGCGGAACAATCGCAAAAATATTTCGATTTGTAATCGAGTAGCGAGTCAACTTCTGACTCGATTGTGATTTTGCAACGATGAAGATTTCATTCGATTTCCTAAACATCTCGGAATCGCCCATCACTAACCAAACATCTCTGTTTAGGCTAAATTGCTCTAATTATTTTTTAAATAAACAATTTAACTTAATTCATTAATTTTAATAAATTTCAATTATAATAAAAAATTCAACAAAACCGAACACAAAATTTAGCAAAATCAATTGGTACGTATTTCAAAATTATTATTATTATTATATACCTATTAAGTGCTATGTAGTTGATTATACATATATACGCGGCTGCTTAATTTTTATACATATACACTAAACATATTAGTAAACACACATATCTGCACACAGGCAGTCAAACTGTTATTAATATATGTACATAAAACAAACTTTTTTTTAGAATAGTATATTAGAGAGTATTTCTTATACTACATACTTTGAGTTTTTAAAACACATAGATAAGTATCTAATATTATAATTAAAAAAAAAATATACATACACAAATTTCATTAATTTGTATACGCTGTTTGTGTGTTAGAAAATTAATAAGAAGAAGAATTCCAAGCCTGAACTTTACAAATACACTTCATATGGATTTATGGGCTTTACGCGCTGCCGTTTCTTTATGGTGGCCGAGCCAGACATACGTTTGGCTACATTAGCTCTCATAAGACCACTTATACCATTGGTAAGCACTTACCCAACTGCATACATACATACATACGTGTATGTGTAAATGTATAGTTTGTTGTTTCAATCACATGTCTCCTTTAGCCGTGTATAACAAACTGAGTATAAATATTACTTACAATGCGTCCATTTCCTGTAAGTGTTCATACATAGTATTCTTCACCATTCGTCATAAATGTACATGTCTACTATGTATAATTCGTTTATGTATTGGAACGTGCTAGGTCCAAACTTTTTTCCTGTACTCCTTTATGTAGCTGTTAGGCTATTTTATTTTATATCTTCTCAAAAAGCCTTTTCAAAATGTAACAGTTTGATGGAAACTGTATAAAAAAAGATTTTCTAGCAGTTTGAGCGCCACTGCATCAAAAAAGCTTTTCTCATAATTGAATGTTATGGGGAATAAAGTATCGTATCTTGTATCTCTGTAACAAACGGCGTATGCCTAAGACCCCAACGCTTTCTCTCCCTTTAACTCTTTCTCTCTAATTACTATAAGTAGTTTAGATATAGGAAGTTGTTGGTTACAACCTTTTTTCGTTTTCTCCCTTACGTAGCTGGTAGGCTATTTTATTTTACATATATATTCAAGCCTTTTTCAAACAGTTTGAGAGCCACTTTACCAAAAAGTCTCTCTAACAATCTGAGCGCAACTGTATCAAACAAGCTTTTCTCATAGTTTTATGTAATGAAAAGAGTAGCAAACTTGCTTATCTTGTATCTCTGCAACAACCGAAGTGTAGTCAAGCCCACAATGCTTTCTTCCCTTCTAACTATCTCTCTCTCTCTCTCTCTCTCTCTCTCTCTTCTTCTGACATTTTGTAAAATACATGCTTATAAATACTAAACTCAGCGTCATTTTGTAATCTATCAAGTATTTGTAGCATTTTGTGTATATACATGATTAATTGCTTTAAAAAGACATTTCAGAGCTTTCAAAAGCAAAAGCTTTGTAAATTAAAATTTCCTGTCAGTAGCTTACCTTTATGCCTCTCATTTAACCTCTACTCGATGTACATTAATCAGCAAAATATACACAACATTCATCAACTCTACTCGCTACTGTGCTGTCTTACTCTCTGTGTACTCAAAAGCTCAAAAGTTGCGTTGTTCTTTTTACAACTAAGACTCGTTCTTGCAAAATATATTTATCACACTCACAGACTATACCTACACTCTCAAAAAAACACTCTGCTCTACTCTAAAATACTCTATACTTCTCTTTACCAGTATGTAGTTAGTGCAATAACTTCCGCGATAGCTATATGTATACATACTTCTCTCGCTCACTCATTCACTTGCATACAAGTCGTTTGCAGAAATATATTTCTTAACAATATACTGTATCTTTACAGCCCAATGAAGCGCTACCACCAAATCTACAAACACTAAAAGGCTCCAGATCGAGTCTTTTCATGGGCTCGGCGCTATTCGGTTTTGATCATTTTGGCATGAATGGCGATAAGGATGAGAAGGGCAATAATAAAGATAAGACAACTGGCGAGGAAGGAGCAAAGAAAATGCCGATTATAAATCCGCTAGTACGCTTACCGAATTGGCCAAGTAAGTAGAAGGGCAAGACAAGGAGGGTGAAAATGGAAAGAGAGAGATAGAGATCATGCTTTACTTGTTTCCTTTTTCAATTATGTACATACTTCTTCCATCTCTTTCCCACTCCATCTAGCGCTCGCAAATGGCACAGGCTTCATCTCCAAATGTCTCTTAGCCAATGCCGATACACTCTGTGCAGCTGTTAGTCCACTCATGGACCCCGATGAAACTTTGCTGGCTGGCTATCATGAGAAATGTGTGATGAATAATTATTTTGGCATTGGCATTGATGCAAAAATCTCACTGGATTTCCATAACAAACGCGAAGAGCATCCAGAGAAATGTCGCTCGCGCGCCAAAAACTATATGTGGTATGGTGTGTTGGGTTCCAAGCAATTGCTGCAGAAGACTTGCAAAAATTTGGAGCAGCGCGTGCAGCTGGAATGTGATGGTCAGCGTATACCGTTGCCATCGCTGCAGGGCATTGTCATATTGAATATACCGAGGTGAGTTGGAAACCTGACTTTGACACTTTTTGATTAACTTTTTGTTTCACTTTTTGTTACACTTTTTGATTCTCCCTTTCACGCTCCTTCTCCCCTCACACAGCTTCATGGGCGGCACCAACTTCTGGGGCTCCTCCAAAAAGGACGACATCTTTCTACCGCCCAGCTTCGACGATCGCATACTCGAGGTGGTGGCCGTTTTCGGTTCAGTGCAAATGGCCGCCTCGCGTCTCATCAATCTCCAACATCATCGCATTGCACAATGTCAGAGTGTGCAAATCAACATTTTGGGCGATGAAGAGATACCCATACAAGTGGATGGTGAGGCTTGGCTACAGCCGCCCGGCATGATACGCATTCTACATAAAAATCGTGTACAAATGCTTTGCCGCAATCGTCACTTGGAGATTTCGCTAAAGACGTGGCAAGAGAAGCAACGCCAGCACAGCATCTCCATACAACGCGAACAATCATCGACCGCCTCAGAGCATGCCGCGCACGCCACCGATGAGGTGCTCTCCGAGCGCGAATGTTATGTGTTGCTGAATTTCATTGAGGCCGTAAGCTCGCTAGTGAAATGGGTGAAATTCCTAATCATATCACATCCCTCAGTGCAACAAGATCTCTATGCTGTTGCCTGTCGCGCCGCCGACATACTCGAGTCGATACATCCGCAGGGCAAATTGCTGGAGGGTCCCACTTTGCGCACAAAACTCGTGGAGGTAATTGAATCATCGCGTCAGCTATACGATGACGCATGCAATTTACTGCGTGTGCGTGGTCATAGCCTAATTTTGCGTGAGGATTTGGAAACGAAGCTGAGCGCCGCTCTGGCGAATATGGAGATGGAGCTGAAGAAGTGTTCGGTGCAAAAGTGCACGGATGGCAAATTGCGCGCCTACTTCAACGCCTTGGCACCGAACGCGGAGGAGGGCGATGGTCGACGCAAGTCACGTCACTTCTGGGGTAGGCTTCGCTCCGGCTCGACGGCCGGTCAGATGCAATACAAACCACCATTGACTTTTACACGCGATGCGGTTAGCAATTGGAGTGTCGATGAGGTGGTGACATGGTTGGAGACAATGCAACTATCGGAATATGTGGATAGTTTCTTGAAGAATGACATACGCGGCAAGGAGTTGCTAACGCTGGGCAGGCGTGATTTGAAGGATTTGGGTGTGGTGAAGGTGGGACATGTGAAACGTATATTACAAGCAATCAAGGATATGAATGAGAACTGAGTGTAGTGTGTGGTGAATACGATGATATTAGCTAAATAGTTAGGAAAGTAAATAGCTGAGATGTGTAGTGCGCAATAGTAAGTACAGTTTGCATCAAAAAATTAGCAGCATATTAAGAAATTGAAAACTTGTTTTTGAGTAGTACTAAATATGAATGTTGTGTATGCTTAGTTAGTTGCAGAAAGCGAAATAAGAATTGGTAAATATGTGCTAACTACTAAGCGTCTTCATAATACAGTATGGTGCAAAAAATATGCAGCGTACGACAAAAATTATTTTATGTGCTCTTACTACGTAAAAAACGTTTAAAAATGTTTTTTAAATTATTCGCAAGCATTTTTTTTGTCAGCGTCTGCAGTTTTATTGCACACTACTGTAGGTGAAGCAAAAAAAGCCTGTTTTGCTAAAAAAAAACAAAGAAAGGACATGTAAAGAAATGCATAAAACAATCATAAACGCATTAAATTCACAAAAAAAAATATATATATATATAAGGAATAAAAAAAATAGGAATATAAAAATTTAAGTAATATGAAAAGCATTAGGCAAAGTACACAAATGCGTACTTTTTTTTTTTTTGATGATGAGACAGCAAATTACATACGCTTAAAAAATAAAAATACTTCACTAAAATAAATAACTAAACTATAAATTAATAAATAAATAAACTATAAAAAAATAATAAAACTAAATTAATTAATTAAGAAATAAAAATATAAATAATGAATTAAAATATTCAAAACTAACGAAAAGAAGAAATATATAAATTTTTACTCACAAGATTTATAATAGCCTGTTTAAAATGAAAAAAGTCAGAAAACAAAAATAAAATATGTATGAAAAAAGCAAATAATATTTAGTAACTAAAAAAGAACGAAAAATATATGTACATATGTACAATTATTGCAAATAATAGCAAAAACAGACGAATTTTCAGCAAAGCAGCAATAGCTGAAATAAAAAAAAAAACAAAAAGAGTTTATTCAACAACAACAATAGGGAAACTATACAACAACTAAAATCAAAATAAGCAAAAAATGCAAAACAATTGCGAAAAATAATTTCACACACATGAAATTTTGATTGTAATATAAAATAAAATTATCACTTAACTGCTTTTGTATCATGTACAAAAGTGAAAAAAAAATTATTAAATTTTTTCTATTTTTTTGTTTGTTTTTTTTTTTAACGAATTTAAATGTAGTAAAGCGTTAAAAATAATATTTAGATATTTAAAAATTAAATTTCCTACTAAAAAAAAAAATAAAAATAAAATGGAAAAAACCTCAACCAACTGAAAACACATTCCTTTACGCTTTCAAGACTTTATTGTAATACAAATTAAATTAAAAATAAATAAACAAAAAACACACAATTTATCAAGAAAAAAAAAAAGAAAACCCAAATACACCTACACAAAAAAGACAACCTTCGCGTTAAAATTAAATAATTCTAAATTTATAAGCAATTTAAAGTTTAACTACCGATGAAAAAAAATATTATCATTATTATTACAATTAAAATTAATTATGTATTAATATAAAAAAAAATCAAGCATGATTTATACTCAGCTACATACTACACATTGATAAAACTTATTTAAATACCTACAATACATACATACATATTTGGTATTCACAAACGTTATAGCATAATTAATTAATTAATAAAATTAAGTCGTCTTAGTAATATTTTAATACTTTGAAATTTGAAATTAAATATTTAGTATTAAAAAGTAGTTAATTGATTGCAGAGGAAGAGGAAGCAGCAGTTAAAAATTTAAATTTAATATAACGACCCTAATGATTGTGTGTTTGTCGCTAATGAATTTTTGTAGTTGTCACATATGTATAAATAAGTGTATGTATGTATGCATATATATATTCTACGTATTTATGTATGTACATATGTATGTATGTGTTTCGAAATATATTTTCTTTAGGTAGTATTAAAATTACGCAAATTAATTTTTCTTTTAACAAATGTAAGATATGCTAGCAATCATACAGCAGTCAACTACTATAGAGAATCAACGCTGTATAGCTGTGTAACAATGTTGCCATTTGCATAGGAAACTGTTCGTATTGTCGTATAGCTTCAGATTTCTAAAAAGTTGTTGGTGTACCTCAATATCTCAAATAACAAATAATACTCTAGAGCCGAAAACTAAGTTGACATGTTTTGCAGTTTCTCTGTGATATTTTTTCCTCCATATTCGAGCTATCAACCCAGCATGAGAGGAATTACCGCTTCGACCAACGAAAATAAGTCGAAAATCCATCAAACAATTTTTGGATCCGGCAACCTACAGGACTTGAAACAAATATGTAGAAATACCGCTAACAACTTTGTTTTGAAACGACGCACCACAGTGTCGTGCGTGGAGACCAACTTCTACGCGGTGGAGAGAAGAGGAGCGCGGACTACCCCGGAGAAACACGCACATATCCGGCGCAACTACGTTCAGGGTAGGACCAAACTTGACGTCACCTTCCACAACGCCAAGCATCACTTCGCATGGGATCTAAAACCCAGACCTGAGTAATATCAAGTACCAGTACGACTTATGACAAGTATATTTTAAAGGAATTGTACTGGTACTGGTACTGGCATTCCCAAAATTTTCAAGTACAAGTACAAGTACAAGTAATTGCACAATAATTGAAGTTTTAGCAAATACTTCAAAGTATTTGAGAAGAATTGAAAAATGTGCTTGAATCGATTTGTAAGTAATTGAAAGTACTTGAAAAGAATTAAAATATCGATTCAAGTACATTTTTCAATTATTTTCAAGTACTTTCAATTCTTTTCAAATACTTTGAAGTATTTGCTAAAACTTCAATTATTTTGCAATTCCTTGTACTTGTACTTATACTTGTACTTGAACATTCTGTAAGTACTTAGTACGGACTAATTACTTCAAGATCAAAATATAAGGTATTTAAGTACGTAATAGTCCAATAACTACTCAGTATTACCCAGGTCGGCTAAAACTCACTCATCTAACACCCAGTTGTTCCTATGAACTAGTCCCATTCAAGCTGGCCGAAGCTGAAGCCATTAGATGGGGTTGACGAGTGTTTGTGACAGAATGATGCTGACTAAATGGTACTTAGTACTGTTACAACAACAACAACAACAACAGCAACAACAACAACAACAACAACAACAACAACAACAACAACAACAACAACAACAACAACAACAACAACAGCAGCAACAACAACAACAACAACAATAGCGATGTATTCTTTCTCCCAACAGCCAATTCTTTGTACTAGGCAATCATGTCAGTCAAACCCACTTACCCCATCAATTAAACCCATTTTAGTTGTACAAATTCTGGCTACTTAGAATCAGCTGGCCTACAACATCAAAAAGAAAAAAAACAATTGCAATACGTTATAAATTTCATTAATTTAGTTACTTTAACAATTTTCATAATATAAATAAGCGAACTGGCCCTCATTACTCATAAACAAAGCTATGAACTTTGTTGGAAAAAAACACTCACTGTGAAAAGCTGGCAACACTAATTTTATTCGTATTATATTTATGTAGTGTGCACATATTTGTATAGATATTAATTGTATTAATTTAATGATTTCTACGTGTGACTTGAAAGCGTGATTTTTCCATGTCAACAACTCCACTGGGCTGGACCCGGTTAGGTGATAATCTCGCTGCAGTGCAAGAGCTTTAATTGAAGTTCTTGAAAAGTGGCAAAAAAAATGCATTTGTAATACTATCATACGAGCAACTTATAATTTGTCTGCAATACTATTTTGACATACATATATATGTATTATTGTTTATCATATATCTTTTATGCTTCTGCTACCATACTTATATTCTCATACAAAATTCAACATTCATTCATTCATAAATAAGTAATAAAACACAAACAAAAATCTATGTTTGTATGTATGTATGTGAACACTTGCTAAGCATACGATAAAAACAAAAAAATAGTATTATTGATACAAACATAATAAAAAGGTATAATAATAAATCAACTTATAATACAAAATAAAACGTATAAAACATTTTTGAAATTTTTCCTCGTATATCCTCCTATTGGGGAAGATTTTGAAAATGCCTTAGTGTAAATTAAAAGTTACAAAATTAAAAATTAAAAATAAAATTAAGCAAAACTGAAGACCAAAACGTAAAAGTAATAAGCAGAAAAGTACGACAGTATTAACACTTTTATGGCTGAGTGTAATGTAAACAAATTAAACCTTTTGAGTATGTCTTATTTTTCGCTTTTGAAAAAATTATGAGCCCAGATATACTCAAGATGTTTAAAACAAAAAAATCAAAACAAAAATTAAAGATGTCTTATATATTTATTTTTTCTAATAAACGAATTTCGTACTTTTTATTGTATACATTTATTTCAATTTAAAATCTATATTTATTTAGCTTATTCAAAAACGAAATTTCTTCATATTCGTAAAAGTTTTAATGTAGGTATATATTAAAAAAAAAAAATGTTATATTTAGTTTTCAATAAAAAAAAATATATATATATATTTAATAATGCTAAAAAAAGACATAAATTAAAAATTTATTTATTTCATTTTTTTTAATAAATAAATTTAGTAACTTTTATTGTATGTATTAATTTCAATTTAAAATCTGACTTTATTTATTTTGTTTAAATTTTTTTTTACACATTTGCGAATATTTTAATGTAAATGTTTTAATAAAAAATAAAAACTGTTTTTAGTTTTTAATAAAAAAAATTCCATTTAGTTACATTTTTTTTGTCTATTTACAAGTAAATGAATTCATTTCTTAAATTAAGTTATGTTTTGAGCGTAGGCAACTACAAAACAAAAAAAAAAAAAAACACAACGTGAATATCCAAACATTTTACGCTTAAACATAAGACGTGAAAGGTTTTTAAATAAACACTTTTTTTAGATATTAGCATTCTATATTAAAAAATAAGTTACATTTAGCAAATATAAACTAACTACACTGAGCATAAAAATTAAGCAACTATGTATAAACAAAAATCAAATTAAATGATATTATTATAAATTTAAGAGTGAACAAAAACTAAATAAAACAAAATAGAAATAAATAAAATACACAGAAATAAATAATTAAACTCAAAACTTGCATAAAAATTCCTTTAATATATACCCTTAACAACTAAAAATTAAATGTTTTTCCAATGCCCTTCCTTAATGTTAGAGTAAAATTAGTAGTAGAAAGCAAACACGTATGTATGTAGATATTTTTACCCTGAAAATTATGCTATAAGTAAATAAAAATAAATTAGAACATGAATTTTCTGATTGATGATTAATAGGGAAATTAGCGACAGCATATTTATGTGAGGTCTAGTTGACAAAAGTGCTAACAAGCAGCCACTTAAGATAACCACATTTTTTCTTATTTTTTGTTATTAAAATACTTGAACACAAACCTTTTTAATGATACAATTTTTTGTTATTTTTTTTTATTAAAATACTTGAACACACACCTTTTTAATGATTCTTCAATTTTGGTTTATATTTATTTATAACTAGCAAATACCCGTCCCGCTTCGCAGCGACAAACAAAAGCTATTATGTTATAATGGGTCTCTCCCTTTACCTTTACCTTTACCTTTACCTCTACCTTTACCTTTACCTTTACCTTTACCTTTACCTTTACCTTTACCTTTACCTTTACCTTTACCTTTACCTTTACCTTTACCTTTACCTTTACCTTTACCTTTACCTTTACCTTTACCTTTACCTTTACCTTTACCTTTACCTTTACCTTTACCTTTACCTTTACCTTTACCTTTACCTTTACCTTTACCTTTACCTTTACCTTTACCTTTACCTTTACCTTTACCTTTACCTTTACCTTTACCTTTACCTTTACCTTTACCTTTACCTTTACCTTTACCTTTACCTTTACCTTTACCTTTACCTTTACCTTTACCTTTACCTTTACCTTTACCTTTACCTTTACCTTTACCTTTACCTTTACCTTTACCTTTACCTTTACCTTTACCTTTACCTTTACCTTTACCTTTACCTTTCCCTTTCCCTTTACCTTTACCTTTACCTTTACCTTTACCTTTACCTTTACCTTTACCTTTACCTTTACCTTTACCTTTACCTTTACCTTTACCTTTACCTTTACCTCTACCTTTACCTTTACCTTTACCTTTACCTTTACCTTTACCTTTACCTTTACCTTTACCTTTACCTTTACCTTTACCTTTACCTTTACCTTTACCTTTACCTTTACCTTTACCTTTACCTTTACCTTTACCTTTACCTTTACCTTTACCTTTACCTTTACCTTTACCTTTACCTTTACCTTTACCTTTACCTTTACCTTTACCTTTACCTTTACCTTTACCTTTACCTTTACCTTTACCTTTACCTTTACCTTTACCTTTACCTTTACCTTTACCTTTACCTTTACCTTTACCTTTACCTTTACCTTTATCGGGACCACCCATCACCATCCGAGCCCACTACTTGAACCATTTCTGGGAAACCGACTCAAAAAATAACAATGAAAATATCTGTATGTTGAAGCCCTGCTCGACACCTTTCATTTGATACCAATATGGCCTAGAAGCATTCGAGGGTCATCCGGGTCCACATTTTGACCCATATTTGGGGACCCGGCCTAGGCATCGCAATGAAAATAACTCTATGTTGAAGTCCTGGTCAGCACCTTTCGTTTGATACCCATATTGCTCAAACACTTGCTGGGTCACTCTGGGTCCACATTTGGGCCTATATTCCAGGAAGTACCACGTGAATCTACTGTGAAAATTTCAAAAAGATCGGTTGATTACTTTGGGAGTCCATAAAGGACACACACACACACAGTTTTTTTCAGTTTGTGAAACTCAGTGCTTCTAGGCTTTTCTAGGCATACAAAGCACCCTGTGTTAAACTATTTCTAGTGTAGCCAACCACTTATGTGCCTCAGCTCCCACTTTGCGTTTATAATTGGCTACACTTTTCGTATTTGAGGATTAACTTTTGCTTTTGCTATTTAAAAAAACCCAAATTTCTCTATACCAAGCAGTATTTTTAAGCAGAAAGCAAAGCGTTAACTGATTTTATTACTCCAGCATAAGTTTTTGTTTGACTTAATTTCAATTTTTTTCTTATGGAAAAGAATACCACAAAAGAGAAACATTTATAGTACTCCCAAAAAATTAAAGTTTTGTGTATGCAAAGCAAAATAAAATACTTGAATATACTTTTATACCCTTTGCAACCACTGAAATGAGCCATAATGGATGGTATATTTAAGCAGTAACTAAATATCTCGAAAGTAGCAAAAAACAAGACAAGAAATGCGAAATCCCAAAATATGTATGTACTTTCTTTTAAGTAAGAAAGCACTTACCTATTAAATTTATTTTAAGAAAATGTACAAAAATTTAAAAAAAATAGCTATTTTCCAACTTTATATTAACTGCATATTCACATGCTGTTACACGCAATAAATATTTTTGTACAGTCTGGCAACTACACAACACGCAATTAGTTTATAATTCTAAATTCCTTACTATGTATTAACCTTAATTGTATGTATGTATAATTGATGCTATTTGCCTTCCAACAAACGGCATATTTTTTTTTATAATTTTATGTACATAACAACGCAACAACAATAAACAACAACTACAAAATAACAACAAAAAACAATAATATAAACAGAAACAATAATTAAAGTAAAAAATCCATTTCACAAAAAATGTTTGCACATTTTAATGGTACACCTTCAAAGTTGCATGAAAATGGTATTTAATGTTAATTTAAATAAAAATATTTTGTGCAAATTTTAAAACAATAGCAAAACACACAAGAGAAAAACAATACTTGTATAAAGTAAATGTGAGTTACTCATGATGAAATACTCATACATACATACATAAGTATAAACAATGTGCTCCTCAGAAAAAAATTCCCTGTAAAAATCTAAATGCATGTAAATGTGTAAGTTAATACTTACAACCAACAATAAACCAAATCTTCAATAAAGTTTTTTCCTTAACTGAAAAAGAAAATGATTTTTGGCTTTATTTTAAGAAATTCTGAAATGCCAATAGAGGCGAGTAATTTTGAATTCAACATCACCCACGTCAACTACCATCTCTTAAAAGACTACTGAAACCGAAAACCTCGTGTATTTTAACAAAAATGGAAGAAGGTGAATTTTGTGTGCTGTTTAAGCATTATTTTTTTCGCAAAAATACCATGAAGGAAGTCGAGAAAGGGCTTGATAAATACTGTAGGGACTCTGCTCCATCACTAACAATGGTTAAAAAGTAATTTACTGTATCCCGTTGTGGTCGTAATAGCACAAGTGATGCCGAACGTTCAGATCGCCCAAAACAAGTAGTCCCATCAGAAGTCGTCGATAAAAACCATGGATTGATATTGGATGATCGGAGAATGAAAGTGCGTGAAATAGCTGAGACCACAGTCATCTCAAATGAGTAAATACATTACATCTAACATGAATGTTTATACATGAAAAAGCTATGCACGCAATGGTTGCCGCGATTGCTTACACTCAATACTAAGCGTAATCGTATGACAACTTCAAAGCAGTGCTTAACGATGTTCAATCGCAACCCAAACAAATTTTTGCGCGGTTTTCTTACCGTAGTTGAAACTTGAATCCATTACACCACATCAGAAACCGATAGACAATCGAAACAGTGAGTTACTCCCGGTGAATGTGCACCAAATAAGGCCAAGGTGAGTTTGTCGGCCAATAAGGTTCTGACCACAGTTTTTTGGGATGCACGAGGTGTCATTTACATCGATTATCTGGAAAAGGATAAAACAATTACTGCCGAATATTACTTAGAGCTTTGAAGCAAAAATGACCGCATTTTGCAAGGAAAAAAAAATATTTTTCAACATGGAAATTCACCACAGTATGTAGTCATCATGGAAAAAGGACATAAATTTGGTTACGAATTGCTACCTCACCCACCATATTCTCCGGATTTGGCCCCCTGAGATTATTTTCTCTTTGCAAACCTGAAGAAATGGGTGGTAAGAGATTTGGGACAATTGAGGAGCTCATCGCAGAAAGAAATGGCTATTTTGACAGCCTTTTGGAAGGAATACAAAAAAATTAGAAAAACGCTATACTAAGCGTATCGAGCTAACGGGGGACTAGATTTGTTGAAAAATAAAATGCATTTTTGCCGAAAAAATGATTTCTTAGTCATTATGTCACGGAATTATCAAACAACCCTTGTACTATAAAGATTTTCTTTAGTATGCTTCTATCATATTTCGACAAAAATTAAGGACGGCATTGATGGTGGGATTACTGAGAACGAACCACCTGCGATTGCGATTTTTCGCTCTCAAAATTTCGCACAGAATCATGTTAGAAACATTTACCATTGTTTTCATATTCTTTCACTTCTCATTGGTTGAACAGTTTGTGTGTTCGCTGTAACAGAAAAGCTGCTTTTGACATTTTGGGAGCGCCTGTCAAACTGTAATTTCCTATTCTTTTTTGAACGCTGCGACCTGCATTGTTGGGTCATGCACAGAATTTTGCGTGATTCGGTATGTGATTTGAGGGGAAATGACGATTGCGACTTACGATAGCGACAGCGAATTAGGAACAATTCATGTGAGACATGCTATGTGCTAACAAAAAACTTACCACATTATTTTCCAACAAAATTAAACACTTTATTTATTTATTTTTTTTTTATATATATTTTAAACTTTTTATATGCAGTTCTCTCAGAAATTTTTATTCATTCATTAAATTTGTTTTCTTTACATAAAATTCTATATTGAGTTTTGTTTCTCGATTTTTTGGTTTTTTTTTGTTTTTTTTTTGTTTTTAGTTTCGGTTTTTGTTTCATAGCATTTCATAATTATACATACATATATTCGTTTAACATACATACGAAGTTTATATGCATCGTTTTTAGCTGAATTTTTTGTTTAAGGATTATGGAAATACATTTCATCAATTTAATTTATTGCTACAACTTACGTAAGACGTAGTTTTCTATTCTGTTTTTCATTTGTTTTGTTATGAAAGTCGTTCAGCGCGAAGAAGCTCGCGTACATTTATATACGATTTTTTTTATTTTATTTTTTCTGTTTTTATTTTAAATGGTTTGTGTTTTTTTGCTTAAAAGAAATTTTCTGTATTGTTTGTGTTATCGGCAATGCGTGTGTGTATTGTTCTATTGAATCTATTTTTTTTATTTTTATTTTTTTTTTCTTTGTTTTGTTTTTTGTTTTTGTTTTTTGTTTTGTTTTATTATATTTGTTTTTAGTGTGCGAGTTGATTTTTTTTTAATTCTGCGTCATGTTTCGTTATTTTCTTTTGTTGTGTTTTTTTCTCTAATTCGTTTGTGTTATTACTAAAGAATTTGCTATGGTTATTATTACTATTATTTGTTTTTTGAATTTAATTCTTTTTTTTAATAAATGATAAACAAAAATATAAAAACTTAAAAATAAATAATTTTTACTTTCTGTTTAACATTTTTATTTATTTATTTTGTTATTTTTTTGTGATTTTAGCAAAATACATGAGTTATCTCCTGTGTTAATAAATGTAGATATATATATGTTTATATGTTTTATAGTTGCTCGACAGTGATAGTTTAAAATACTTACACAGACAGTCACATTATTAGAGAAATTTTATTTTTTATAAGTAATTTTTTTTATCATAATTTTTTTTTAGTGATTCGAGTATAGCAAGTGTGTTTTTTTTAATTTATTGTGTTTGCCAAAAAAAATTTCTTTACTTTTTCGCGCATCGTGATTTTGCAGTGAACCAAATTTTTTTTCAGCTCATTTGCAATAATGAGAATTTTATTATTTAAATACCAATCACTAAAAATAAAATTTTCTCTACCGCGTTGTGTTTTTCTATTTTGTGTAGGGTGTGTATTGCAGTTCTATATGGTCCATTTTGTTTATAAAAAATTTAAAAGTAATATTGCTAACTATTTTTATACTCAGCTGTACTAGTACACAGAGTATTATAATTTTGATTTCATAACGGTGGATTGTAACATAATGAAATAATCGAGATAGATATGGACTTATATATATCAAAATGATCAGGGTGAAAAGAGAAATCGATTGAGCCATGTCCGTCCGTCCGTCCGTCCGTCCGTACGCACGATAACTCGCGTAAAAATTGAGATATTTTGATGAAATTTGAAATGCAAGTTGGTATCGAGACTGGGACGGTTGGTATTGAAAATGGGCGAAATCGGACCATGACCACGCCCACTTTTCCTATATAGAAAAAATCGGATATTTGGTATCTCAGCCACTACTATAGCTAGAGTGATAAAATTTTACCCACGTATTGAGCTCAGGGCCTTATGAAGAAATTTGATGAAGTTTTGGAAAATGGGCGGTGCCACGCCCACTTATTAAGGGGCAAACATTGAAAGTTTTATATGTCATTACTCAGCAACCGTTGAAGATATATCGATGAAATTTGGTATCCGTAATTTGCTTACTTAGACAAATGTTTTGACGAAAAATTATCAAAATCGGTGGACGGCCACGCCCACTTTTATATATGGGAACTATAAAGGGGCCTAATAAAAACATTTTAAGCGATATCTCTGTCAAATATAAAGATCTATCACTGAAATTTTGTGGTAGGAGTCCAACTACGGACATAAAACAAAAAATACAAAAATTTTTGAAAATGGGCGGTGCCACGCCCACTTATTAAGGGTCAAACATTGAAAGTTTTATATGTCATAACTCAGAAACCGTTAAAGATATATCGATGAAATTTGGTACGCGTAATATATTTACTTAGCCAAATGTGTGGACGAAAAATTATCAAAATCGGTGGACGGCCACGCCCACTTTTATATATGGGAACTATAAAGGGGCCTAATAAAAACATTTTAAGCGATATCTCTGTCAAATATAAAGATCTATCACTAAAATTTTGTGGCAGGAGTCCAAAGACGGACATAAAACAAAAAGTACAAAAATTTTGGAAAATGGGCGGTGCCACGCCCACTTATTAAGGGTCAAACATTGAAAGTTTTATATGTCATAACTCAGAAACCGTTGAAGATATATCGATGAAATTTGATATGCGTAATTTTCTTACTTAGGCAAATGTTTTTGCGAAAAATTATCAAAATCGGTTGACGGCCACGCCCACTTTTATATATGGGAACTATAAAGGGGCCTAATAAAAACATTTTAAGCGATATCTCTGTCAAATATAAAGATCTATCACTGAAATTTTGTGGCAGGAGTCCAACTAGGGACATAAAACAAAAAATATAAAAATTTTGGAAAATGGGCGGTGCCACGCCCACTTATTAAGGGGCAAATATTGAAAGTTTTATAAGCCATAACTCAGAACCGTTAAAGATATATCGATGAAATTTGGTACGCGTGATATATTTGCTTAGCCAAATGTGTGGACGAAAGATTACCAAAATCGGTTGACGACCACGCCCACTTTTATATATGGGTATTATAAAGTGACCTTATAAAAACATTTTAAGCGATATCTCTGTCAAATATAAAGATCTATCACTGAAATTTTGTGACATGAGTTCTACAATAGACCGGAAACAAAAAATAAAAAAAGTTTATAAAATGGGCGTGGCACCGCCTCTTTTTATACAAAGAAATCTACGAGCCTATTACTCGACAAATAACTGAGATATTATGACGAAACTTGGTTTATACACTTTTATAACTTGTGTTAATAGACACGCAAAAATGTATTGAAATCGGTTTATGACCACGCCTACTTTTTAACAAAGATATTTCTGGAACACCCTTTTGGAATTTGTAACGTGAAGCCTTTGTAACTAAAAGTCATAGAGGGATGCAATTTTGCACTAACAATAATATTTATATGCTTATTTGGATGATTGATACAAAGTTTGAAAATGGGCGTGGCTGCGCCCTGTTTATGCAGCACTCGTTTCATATAAAATACACCCTATATCGAACAAACGCAAACAAACAATGAAAGCATACAGCTGAGTATCTAATGTTCGATTCCACTCGAACTTAGGCTTCCTTACTTGTTATTTTTTATTTTTTATTTATGTTTTTGTTCTTGTGCATTCCGCTTGGGGCTATGTGTTTAATTCATTTTTAATTCATGATTTTTGTTTAATGTTTTGTTTGTGTTTTGTTTTAGTTTTTAAATTTCATTTCATGGTTGAATTTTTACGCTCAAAACCATTTTTTTATGACAAATAATTTCTTTCAGCATGTTTACAACATCAAGCATGTTTTTGCATAGAACATATTTCCTTGCGCTTCTTGGCGAAATCAAATAAATCCTAATAGTAAGTATTATATATTATAAATGCTATATCTATTTAAATATATTTCGCTATACATACATAAATGACAAATATGTATATAACACGTGAACTAAGCAATGCAGCACTTCCATATACATAAGTATTATTATTTTATTTTTTATTAAGCAAAGTAAACTCTTTCTCTTAGTAGCATTAAAACAATTTTTTAAAGAAATTAGGCAGGAATTTTCAATAGAAAAGTTAAAATTGCACAAGCGAAAGATTTGACTATTCAACACTGAACCAGTTAAATCTCTTCGTGCTGAGAATAATTAGTCAACACTTGGTCCGTGTGTTCCAGAGCAGTGTTGGGCAAAATGACTCGTAAGTAGTGCGCTTTTTGATCATAAGGGCAAACTAGGCTCATTGTAAGTGCTAAGCGAGTGACGAACAGCGGAGAGCAGAACATACGAGCACATACATATGTTAGTATGTATTTAAGATTGTGAAACAAGAGAGCATGATATACGAATTCCTGTCTGTGGCTGGATTTCGTTTTTGATTTCTAGGGCTTTCTTATGCATTATGGTATAAAATTTATGCGATGGGAATCATGATAGAAGAAATGTATGTCTATTTGAAAATATTTTTAACTCGATCCACCTGTAACGTTGCCTAGTACTCACTGGCGCGCTGGCTAGCGTTATGAGCCAATTTTATAACCGACACTGTTCTATTGGTTTTTACCGGGCATATGGTTTTATATTAAATACTGCTAGAATTTATTACAACTTTTTTGTTCAATTTTCGTTTTATTTTAGTGTAGGGAAAAATTTATTGTTTGTTTAACTCCCAGTACCCATAGCAACCGCATAGATAGAAGAACTTACTCCTGCAGTCAATGATGCCTCCTCTTAGCAGACAACAAAACCCCTTTAATATCTCAAATACAAGATATATTGCATGTAGGTACACCACTTGTGCTATAGGGAGTTCGAATAATAACTCTTATCCATATTGAAAATTCCTATCCATTCTAGAGTATAATATGTAGAGATTGACTTGATTCTGAAGCTGAAGAAGTGTGTTCAATTTTCTCATGCACAAATACAAATACATTACTCGATCTGAATATACTTTAAGCTCCCTCGAACCTTTAGCTTAATCCGTAAGCACAGCATGTTGAAAAGAAATAGCAAAGAAACATGAGTACAATCACCGTTTATGTTTTCAATATTGTTTGGCTTTGGGGTAAGAGGCCGTTTCATTTCATGCTTACCATCTTTATTCAAGCCATATTTATTTCATATTTTACGAAAAACAGAGCACGATATTTTTTTTTAAATATTAGCCACTTAAATTTGGCAGTGATGACACAAAGCTTACTGACTTAAAAAAAATGATAATAACACTGCTCTGCCATTCTTTGAAAAACGTTGAATTAACACTAATAGAAGAGTTAAATTTAATATAATTACAATGCTTACAACAACTGTTTTTTTTTTATTAAATTACTCACTTATAAGTTAAATATACATAACAATTAATTTTGTATGAATTGAGGCATTACATAAAGGCTACTTGATGCATAAGCTAAATAACGTATAATTTAAGCATACATAGTTAATGTGTTTTAGTATATTTAAATATGAATGCACATATATTTCACATTTCGTGTACAATAAATATAATATTTTTTCTGTATTATTACTTTTTTTGTTTTTTTTTTTGTTTTTTATTTGCTTCAAATTAATATACTAAATTTAAAAAGTACAAGCAAAAGTTATCCTTGCCCTATATATAACTATGTACGTAAGTATATTAATGAGAGAACAAAAAAGCAAAATAAAACTATTTTCACGTGAAAACACTTATAATTTATTTATCCCTTGCTTTGCTTGCTTTTAGCGAGCTTAATTATGCACACACAAGTGAAAAATACATACTATGTACTTATAAATAAAATAATAAAAAAAAAAATTAATAATACATTAAATAATCCTACACAGTATTTCTGCAAATTTTTTAAATACATAAATCTGTTAGTTTCAAATATAATCAAAAAGCAGATAAAAAGCGAAAACATCTTGAAATATTTTTACTCACAAAACCTTTACACATTCATTTTAAAATTTACTGCAAAATTCAAAAAATTCAAAATATGCTCCCTCACACATAAAACTATCTACAAAATCACGGCGAAGTTGAATTAGCAAAAACCAAAGTTTTTTTAATGCATCTGTGGCAATGTTTTGAAAATGTTAGTGTTTATCTATGTATGTATGTGTTTGAGTATAGCGTGTATGTATGCGTTAAAGTGATGATGAAAAAACTTGCTGCTTTATTCACTTAGTTTAAAAAGTATGTATCTACCTTGATTTTTTATTTATTACTGCATTTTTGTTCAAAAAAGTGTTTTTTTTTTCTGGACGGGTTTTTTTCGCTATTTCTATTAGATAATTTGATGTTAAGCTTAGTTAGTGAAGTGACGATGACGATGATGATGCTGATGCTGATTGTGGCTTAGTGACATTTTTATGTATTTAAAAGTTTGAAAATATGCTTGGGTAAATTTGCAAAAAGAAATTGTTATATGAAAGTTGCGAAAAATTATAAGAAATATGATACCGCAATGCCTAAATTAATGAAAAATTAACTTGAAATAAAAAAAAAACCATAAAAAATCAAATATTCTTTCTGAAATTGCTTTAATTTTTTTATTAAAGCTGCAAAATAGAACTTGGTACATAAAAAAATTGATAAATTAATTAAATAAGCTTAAATGCCATTATTATTATTATTTTTTTTTTTTTAAACAATTATACATACTTACATTAAAGTATTGCGCTTAATAATAAATGAGTACTTGAACAATTGAACTTGATTATTTTTTTTTTTACTTTTTTTTGTTAGCTCCTAACTACTTCTTTTTAGCTTGTTCAACTCACACTACATAGTTTTTGAAACATTTTTATTGATGCTTGAATCTGTTAAAAGATCTTCAAACTTAAATCTAGAACAAAAAAATAAATAAAGAATCGTACTGCTTGGAACATATTTTCTATCAACTATGTATGCATTAAATCAAGGGTGGCCAAGCAGTGGCTCTGTTGCAGTGATTATCAGCGCCTATTGACGCGTGAATAAGCTTTTTATAGCTTTCACGCCGACAGTCACTAAAAAGCCCTTTGCGCACACGAAGAAATTTTTTGTGTGCAAATTTTTGTTCAACGATTTTCAGTCAGCTTTCAGCTGTTCAGCTAGCAGGTTGTGCTACTTGAGCAGTCACTGAAGAGTTGAAAATGATATATGGGTTGTTTTATTTATTTTTTTTTTAACTATTTAAACACATAAAATTTTTAAAATTTGTTCGCTTTTCACCAACTAATTTTTTTTTTTTTTTTTTCATTTTTATGCGAGCTTTTAATTGGCCGTTTGTAGAAAGTACTGAAGATGACTTCAGAGTGAAGTAGAAATATTGTCCAATAATTTGTATTGTCCAATAAAAATTAGAAAAACTCAAAAATTGGTTTGAATTTTCAAGGTGGTCTAAGCTCAAAAATAAAAAAAAATACAAAACTTGTTTGTGTAATATGTTTACTAGGAACAATGTTTTTGTATTCCTGCACTTTTTTTATTTTAATTTTTCTTGTTTGTTGATTTTTGTGACATTATTAATAATATCCATTTTCAAAATTTTAATTTTCGAGCTTGATTTAAATTTTTTTTTGGGTGTAGCCAAAGCTTTTTGAGCTTTTAATACATGCACAATTTGTGAAAGTTTTAGTGTGATAATCCCTGCTCTACTGATATAGTTTGGCTCACGGCAACAAAGGAGTCAAGCTTTGACGTCGCCATGACCTTGTTACGATAGCTACTTAAGCAAAATTGCTTGGCCACCCTTGCATTAAATTATGTCTTTTGTTCTTCTTCTTGAATCAATGCTTTCATTATCTAACCGAGTGGTCTTTAAATAGTGTTTAGTTTTTATTGATTGAATTTTTTGTGTGTTCTTCTTTTAATTTATTATTAGTTTACTATATAAATAGTAAACATTTGTTGTTTGTGTAATTGTTGGTTGTTCATTATAATAGTTAAGATTATGTAATACATTTTCATTTTTTTTCTGGTGAATTTTCTTAAAAACATACTGCTGTGTTTGTACAAAAAAAAACTTTAATCAAATGCTGTTGTCAACGAACAACTTATTCCTTTGCTAACGCCATCAACCTAAAAAAAACTGTGTCATCATTATCATGCACATGTTCATCATAATCAACTACATCATATCAACATGTTGAGTTTGTCAGCTAATCAATCAACTCCACCTCCATCATCGTCATCAGCACCATCATCAACTAGTTCATTAGCAATATTTTATGCATCAAAAATATGTATGTATATGTATATGCATCACTACGCGATTGCATAAAGTTCAATGCATCATTTCATTTCTTTTTCATTTAAATATTTTTATTTTTTATTTGCCAAATTAAACTTGCTCCTCCTTGCTGTTGTTGCCGTTGCCGCTGCCACCCCAGAACCGATCGAAACGATCACGAGCCTTTTCAAGCACATCGCTCGCTGTGTTGCGCGCTGTTACCGCTGTGGTGGTCGAAGTGGACGATGACGAAGTGTTGCCACCGCCATCAGCACTGACGACAATTACACTAGTGCCACCAACGCCAACACCACCACCACCAACATGTCCAATATCCACATCGAATGTGGGATCATCGAGGCAACGTAAAGTTGAACCAGGCACTGGCTTACCAAATGTTTGTTTTGCCGATGATGTTGATGGTGGTGATGGTGGCGAGGGTAGACCACCAGCGCCAGCAGTTGGCTGCGTGGCGACAATTGAACGACGTCCATTACCAGCACCAACACCGACACCGACGCCGACGCCGCCACCAAAGACAGTTGGACTTTTAGCGCCGCCATCCTTTTTCGGTTTGGCATTCGTTTGCGATTTCCATGAAGCTGCATGCAGTTGTTGGTTTCATTGTACGGTGGCGTGTGGAGGAGGAATGTGAAGTGTGTACATATATATGTAAGTAAATGTGTGAGGAGGGTAAAGGGCGCAAAGTTACGAAAGTGTGTTTTAAATATATTCCAATGTGTTTTGTGCTTTGATTTATGTGTTTTATTTATGTGATGTGTGTGTTTTTTTAATTGGAATATTTTAAGCTTTTTTTTTTGTGGCTTTTTGCAACGAATTTTGAATGCAGTGAGTTTTAAAAGCTTTTTGCAGAATTTCTTTTACAAAAAAAGAACAAAGTTTCATACTTTGATTTGCATTTTAACATAATGATACAAGTATTTTTGTATGCTTTAATGTTTATAAATGACTTAATAAAAAATGCTCATTTAACTCTTTGTTGTGAGATGTAATGTGAGTAATAATGAGTAGCGTATACAATGATTTCAATATATGTATATAAGAAGCTGCTCTGAGTTTTGAGAGTTTTTTTTTTGATATGAGTTACTTATATACTTATACAATGCATGTTTATATGTAGGTGTGTATGTATGCATATATTGAATATAAATAAATGTACATATATAAATTTTTTAGAGTGATTTATTTTTGTTTTTTTTTTTGGCTTAGCTCGCTAGCATTTCTTGGTTTTTTAGTTTTTCATTTTGCAAAAATTTAATTTTTTAAAATTCTTGTGAAGAAGCGTCTTTAAGGCTTACCATCCATTTTAACCTGTTCGGTTAGTTTTGGCGGTGCCGATTGTGGTGGCGGTGGTGGTTTCTCAACGGGCGTAGAAGCCTTAATCTCGCTCTGTGGCCGACTGTAAGCTTCGCCACCTGAAAGCAAAAAATCGAAAAGTGGTTTACTTAAAAAAAAGGCTATCGAATATGCACAAATAAAGGGATACAATTGAGTAAGTTTTGTTTATTTTAGCGCACAGAAAAACCCTTAAAATTTATACACAACGCCTTTTAGTGCGAACAGATCCCGTTTTAGTGCAGACACAACCCTTTTTAGTGTGTATACAACCCTTTTTAGTATGTACCGAAACCTTTTTAGGGTGTACACAACCCCATTTAGGGTGGATAACCTATTTAGTGTGGCCTCTACCTTTTTTTATTATGGACACAGCCCCTTTTATTGTGGACACAGTCCCTTTCAGTGCGGACACAACCCTTATTAGTATGTACACAACCCCTTTTTGTGCGAATACAGCCATTTTAGTGTGGACGCAAATCCTTTTTAGTATGAACACAACCCTTTTAGCGCGGACACAATCCAATTTATTTATTTCTTTGCCACTACTACTCACCCTCTTTCACATTCTGCGTTACAGTAAATGTTTTCCCTGTATCCAATGGCACAGTCCAATTAACCGGATCCGGTGAACGCATCAATATCTGCTCTGGCGATTTAACACGTGTTGGTTCTGGTGGCGATTTAACAATTGGCTCATCCGGTATTTCGGGAGCGGCTTGTGGGCTGCAACTTGAAACGGAGATGGCGGTCTCACGGCCATCCTCGGAATCATCTAGAGCGGAAAGCGATGAGGATTGGATTTGGAGAGTTGTGGGGAAAGTGTCGGAGAAAAAGGAGATTAAAAACAAAAGCAGATAATGGATTAAAATTTCAGTAAGGATAATTTTTAGTGTTATAAATTTAAAAGTTTTTTTGTTAAATTTTTTATATAATTTTTTGCTAATTTTGTAGGTACTTAATTTTTTCAATTTCATTTTCAAAACAAACTGATTAGTATTTGAGTACAGACAATTATACATATATGTGTTAAATTCTTTTATGTATGTCATACAAATGTCTTACGTAAAAAAAAATATAATACGTTTTTTTTTGCGGTTAGTAATTTTTTATTGGAATTTGTTATGCGCTTAAACTTTTTTGTAAATAATTATTAATATTTTTTTTCTTTTATATAATAAACTAAATTCATTAAAAAAAAATGAGTTGAAACGAAAAAAGTGAATGAAAATACAGTTTATTTTTTTGGGCCATTCAAAGCAATAAAAAGCTTTGCATTAACAAACTAAAGTTTCAAGTGTTAAATAGAAATGCTAACAAAAAGCAAGTACGTAGTAGAAAAGCATGGTTAATAGAAAAAATATAAAAAACGTAAATAAATTTTCATTGAAACTCGTTTCAACGGGTTTTGTAGACACGCCAATTGGAAAATTGAGACGAAAACGGAGCTATTGCAGAGAGAGTAAAGGTAGAAGCTGAGAGAGAAAGCCATAAAGCGCGCATACACTGAGGCAGATATATTTTTTTTTTTTATAATAATAATAAGTGTAAGAATAAGTTTAAATAAGACTTATAAGCTTTTTATGTTTTTTTTTTTTATTTTTTTTTTTAATAATTATTTTTTTTATTGATGCTTATTTATTGTTTTTTAGTTATTTTATTTAATTTACTTATTAACATGCAGTAAAGAAAATAGCAATCAAAAACAGTCCATGTAAAGTTTTAAGTTTTATTTAATAACAAGAGATTTCTAAACTAAATAATGTATAAGAAATCAATCAAAAATTAATTTGTTTTTTTTTTTTATACTTTTTAACGCAAACTAACTAAACTTTATATACATATGAGTATGCATGTGACTGTGTGTGTGAGTGGGGGCAAATGGAACTTTTTTTTACTTTACGCAAATTTTACGCCTGCTTTTTTTTTCTTCAACTATAACTATAACCTAGAAATGTAGTTTTGGCGATTTTATTCACTAATTTCAAACTACTCCCATTTGAGTTTTGGCGATTTTTTATACTAATTCTAACTTACTCTGATTTGATTTGGTTTCTTTGCAGGGAATTTCACTCTAAACCTTTACTTAACGTATGTATTATTAAAACTTTTAACTCAGAATTTATTAGTAGAAAAAAACCAAAAAAAAAACAAACAAAAAATTTAGTGGAGAAAGCAAATCAATGGTACATTTTTCTAGAAAAAAAAAATATAAAAAAAACATATTTGCAGCGAAAGAGGTTTGAAGCCACAAGCGAAATTAAGCATAAGTAGGATATACCCACATAAATGGAATCAGAAATACATAAATTGAAAGGGAGCTATATACATACAACATTCACAGGCGCAGCGCTCACTAAAAAATATTTATTTTAATTGAAATATATTTACATTGATTGCGTTATTTTTTATACCCAAGAAAGTGGCTTAACCTTTTGACACGATTGGTCTTAACAAACGCACCGTATGTTCTGCCTTCCCTAAGCAAGAGAGCAAAACCAGGCAGTTGCACAGTGGGCGATTCGCTCTCTCTAGCGGTGCGAAACTTTTTTTTTTAATTTGAATAAAACGAAATTGGCAGAGAAGAGCGAAATTTTATTAGTACCTAGGCTTGCTAAAATATGGAAAATTTCCGAATACTTGTCTTTTCTTATCAAAATATCAATTATTTTTTTAAGAAATCGACGGCTGAGTAAAAGATCGCCCTATTACAAAAATGGTTTCGAAAACGCCCTATTTCAGATTTTGCTACAAAAACACCTTATTAGAGTCAAAATTCCATATATATTTCTCTGAAATAGGAAGATTTTGAATAATTTTCTGGAATAGGACGTTATTGAAACAAATTCTGAAATAGGGCGTTATTGAACAAAATTCTGAAATAGGGCGTTTTTGAAAAAACTTTTGGATTGGGGCGATCTTTAACTCAGGCGTCGAAATATTTTTACAATAAAATTTTGTTAATAAAATAAAAAGAAAATTAAAAAAAAAAATTTTTTTAAATTAAAAAAAAATAAAAAAATTATAAATAATTTTTTTTTTAAATAAAAAAAAACACTAAAAAAAAATTACAAAAAAAAATTGTTAATAAAACAAAAAAAAAATAAAAAAAAATTTTTAATAAAAAAAATTTATAATAAAATTATAAATATTTTTTCTTTAATAAGAAAATAATTGTTTAATTCCGTGTTGTTTTTTCTTTTTGGTAAAAAAATCAATTGAAGATATCTTTTTTTAATTTGGAAGTTATCAGTTTTCCGTCGCTAGCGAAGACAAATTGCCCACTGTGAGTAAACAAGCACAAGGCGAAACATTTTTTAACAATTATCAGCAAACACAACACAAGGAATTCAAGCTTTACAAGTCGCTAATTTTCTCGCTTTTATGTCCAGTATAAAATTATTTTTTGTAGGTTAGTTTCTTTAGTATTTTTATTAACCTATAACAATAAGAACAACATATAAAGCTTTTATTTATTACAACATTTAGAACATTAAGAATATACATATGTACATGTAAACACGCAATAATGAAAATTATATTATAGATATGTATATGTAGTATTTAGTTATTTTACAAATGATTACGTTTAAGATTATGTATATATAAACATTGTTTAATGTCATTTGTATAGTCTTTTTTATGTTAATTGTTGCACACAAACAAATCAGCTAACGTTAGTATATATGTATTTATATGTATTTGCTTTATTAGTATACACAATATATTACACATACATATTTAAAAATAGTTAGTATGCATGTTTCATGATATATGCAGATATGCATTTCTTTGGTACATATGAATGTAAGTAAGTGTTTTTTATTTTTTACTCACTTTCCCGCAAATTCATTATATCCCGCGTATATGGCGCCGTCAAGCCAGTCAAGGTGAGATTTTTGCTTGTTGCTGGCTCAGCGGTGATGGTTTTCACCACTTCGACACCACCACCACCACCAATACCACCATCATGGCTACCAACACCACGAATAAGTGCGCCGCCACCTATTCCACCACCAATGCCACCACTACTACCACCACCACCACCACCACCATCAACAGCTCCGCTGAATTTACCGACATCTCCGCCAACATCAGGCAATTGACCCATTACACTCATTGTCATCATGTTTTGATTAGTTTGCTTCTCAATTGGTAATGCATCAGCAATAAAACTTTTGGTCATCGAATCGTGTACACTGCTTGCCGTTGGTTTACCACTCGGTAACAAGTCACCAATAAAACTCTTTGCCATCGGATCTTGTGCGCCAGGCAATTGCTGGCCACTCGGCAACTCACCACCAATGAAACTCTTGGTCATTAAATTCTCACTGGTGGGCAATTTCTGACCACTTGGTAGTTCACTGCCAATAAAACTCTTCATCATTGGATCCTGTGCGCCAGGCATTTGCTGGCCACTCGGCAACTCGCCACCAATGAAACTTTTCGTCATTGAGTCCTGTTCGGCATTCAAATGTTTAACACTCGGTAACTCATTACCAATTAAACTCTTCGTCATTGAATCTGCACCACTCGATAATTTTTTACCACTGGGTAATTCATCGCCCATGAAACTCTTCATCATCGGATCTTGTTTGCTCGTCAATTGTTTACCACTGGGTAATTCATCACCAATGAAGCTCTTCATCATCGGATCTGGCTTGCTCGTCAAACTCTCGTTCAATTGATCATTGCCTCTGCTCGGCAACTGTCCAAAGACGCTTGTAATCATGGGATCGCTAGATTTTGCTGCTTCATCGGCCGCTACTTCCGGCGGAATTGTTGATTCTGTCTTATTTATCTCTGATCTCAATTTATTTGCCTCATTTGCCAATTGTTTATCCTTTGACTCGGTTATCTCATTTTTTTTAATTTTCAACATTTCTTCTTCATTTTTCAATCTATCGCTCTTAGTCTCCACTGCTTTCATTTTCTTCAAATCTACAGCTTTAGTTTCAGATTTTCCTTTTGGCACCGCCTTGGTCCCCACTTTATCGTTGGCCGTTGCTTTAGCCTTTGCGTTGCCTTTTGCTGGTGATGCCGCACGTAAAATCGCCTCTGTGGCGGAAAGTGGTCGTGCTGGACGCTCACCACCCGTAACTGTCAAGTTAATACCAACCGCACCGCCAGTAGATTTCGGGCGCCCCCTCACGCTACTCAAATTGGTTTTGTCTTTATCTTTTTTACGCAACAATGGCATACCGTATGCGGTGCTCGTGAAATCTTTGCATAATTGCTTCGATTTTGGTATTTGATGTTGTTGCTTTTCACCGGCGGTTGCTTTCGTTTTATTTGTGGTTGTAGTGGTGGTGGTGGCTGTGGTTGCAAATATTGATTGTTGTTGTTGTTGAGTTTTACCGTTGGCAGGTGGTAGGGAAGTACTTTTCGTACGTGAGTGGAATGTGGTGGATAAGGTGGCTATAGTGATAGATATTTTGTTTTGTTGTTGTTGATGATTTTTTTTTTGTTTTTTTTTTTTTTTTTTTTGATTTTGATTTTGATGTTGATGATGAAAATTGAGATTTTTTTGAAAAAACAAATAAAAAAATGAATATTTTTGATTTACTTAGCAGCATGATGAAAATGCAAAAATTTCTCTACGTAGTATAAATGCAAGTAAAAATATATTTATAAGTTTACTACAAAAGAAGTTGAAGTAAGTAAAGTATATTAAAATGCACATGTAAGAAGTAAAGTATTTTAAAATGCACAGAGCAAAATTTTGTGTAAGAAATGAAGTAGAAAAAATATTCATAAAAATTGTATAATAAACATAATTTAAGAAAACTACAAATTAAGCCACGAAATGACAAACGAAATTGCTAATTTCCTTCAACAACGTCAAGTATTTGCCTTCATTGTCCAACAAATATGAACTTTTGCTTTGCAACAGTTTAACTATGAGTTGTTTAATGAAAGAGTATGTCATGCTCATCACTTTTGGTGAAAAAAGTTATATTCGAGCACATTTGAGTATAAATTTATGCACCAAAAAAGATAAGAAAGACGTGCTCTTTCAGAAAAATACCGTGTTTAATATGTTGCAAAAATGCTTTTGGACAGTGTAATTATAAAGTTTCGACTCACCGTTGTAGGTATTTATCTACATAAAAACTCTATAAGTGAAACACGGTCGGAGAGGGAACGAATACTTATGGCCCCTGAACGTCATAATCATTAACTTAATTCAATACACCTTTTAAACAAATATTTATAAACATTCTTATTACTTAAAGTATGTATGAACGTATGTGTAAATCCACGCAGCAACGATTTAGTACTTAATTCATTTCAATATTAAATATGTAGACACTCAATGCTAAAACATATAGAACATGTAGTTATGTAAGTATGTATAAAATTGAGTTTGAGATTGATTAACGTTAAACATTTCATGTAACACAAATTTCAACATGCCAAACTATTTAAAAAATATACATATATCTAAGTATTTATACTAGAGCAACCACAGAATTCATGAGGTTTGAAAGATGTTCATTTTGGTCGTGGCTCACACATTTTTCATAGAGATTATGGATAGATAGACATAAGCTGTAAAAAAGTTGGGCATCTGTGGTGAAAAATACCATGCAATTTTTACATATATTTTAACTATTTTTCATCTTCAGGTTTTATGACCAAATCGCATAGGATTTTTTTGTCACTATAGATGTCCAGTTTGTTTTCACAAATCATGTATTTTATCCTAATTTACACTCTTCCCTGTTGGGTGGTCTAATGTATATATAATAAATGAAATATAAAACAAAAATGCAATATATTATTTCGTTTTCTTTCTTAATATTTTTGTTCTTTTTTTCACTAACATAAACAGCTAAACTAAGGGACCAAATACCGTAACTAGAACAAACTAATCTAGCTAGTCTATTTTCCACAACCATTAAAGATTTTTTACTGGAAAGGGAATAATACAAAATAAATTTAACTAGAGCATAGAGAAAAACAAGAATTTATAAAAAAAAAAACTTAAAATGACGATAAACCTTCTAAGAACATATGTACATACACACTACACTAACAACAGAAATATTTATGCTGGGGTGGCTAAAAAACCAATAGACAAACGATACATTTCAATAACGCTTTAACCTTTTTTAAATATTTTTTTTACAAAATATGGGTTTCAGCTCTTATTTTTTTTACTTGTTACTACTTTTCTGTTCTCTAAAACACACTAATACTAACAACTTTAATTATGCCAAGTACATATGTATGATCTTAAAGGGAAATACGTAACTAAGTCCTACGCAATTTTCATATGAATAAATTCTACACGCGGCAAATGCAATGAAATTAAATGTGATGAAATGGAATGAAAGGTGATGTTTAGTATAATGTACCAGTCAACGAAGTTTTACTTTCTATAGGTCCAGAAAGGACATCTTCCAGATCACAGCCTCGATTACAGAGGACACTGGCCATTCGGTAAACCCGCTGAGAGACTAGGGATCCCATTCAACAACATAGAAGCTACAATCAGGAAAAGGTGAGGAATCAATCCAACACTTTCTACGTGAATACCCAGATCTTGCTTAGATCAGACACTTCACAGCAATAGCCGACTGCACATTAGCTAGACTAAGTAAGTTCATCGATAACTTGAAATGGTTTGAACACACCGGCGAACTCTAGCAATACTCCGGGGCGGCGCGGTAACCAACTAACTATCATCACCACTATGAGCACCTCTGCTAAAATCACCAAAGCTTCCGCCAACATTCATTGTCATCATGTAGTGGTCACTTTGCCGGCCAATTGGTAATACCAGTCCAGTTACAATTTTGGTCATCGGATCTTGTGCACACATCGATTGTTTACCACTTGGAAATTCACCATCAATCTTGGCTGTTGGAACTTCACCGCTCGGCAATTGGTCACCATGAATTTCCCTAACCTCCAGCTTTCGTCTTTATGATCTATAGGAACTCCTCTACTGACTAACAAAAATTTTTTTGTTCTAGACCTGGTACATTATACTGAAGACAAACCAAATGAAACAATTTAACTGATTTTTATTATGACATTTGAAACAAAAAGTGAATGGAATTTAAAAGTGATCAATAAGATAATAGATAAATTAAAAAAAAAATAGTAATAATAAAAAAAAAAACAATTAAAACCTTTCAATAAATATTTGATATTGGGTCATATTAATAAAAGCCAAGCATTTGCTTTTGCTTAAGATTTCAGACCTTTTACTCAAATTTTGAAATTTGGTTCATACAAATTATTGTCAAATTTTTTAAATTTTAAGTAAAAGCATTTGCTTGGATTTTATTAATACGGCTCATTGTCGTACCATACAAAAACCAGCAGTTCCAAAATTTCTTACCAAGAAATTCTTTGTAAAATTTTTTTAAAGTGCTAGTTTTTGCATGGTACGACGATGTAATTTTTATTAAATAAACGAAAAAAATATAAAAATAATGTAAATAACTTCTTTTTTATTAATGCGAAAAATGCCATTGCATAAAACACAAATACGTATTTCGTAAATATAGGCATGTATGCATGTAAGTATGTATGTATGTTTTTACGCTTTTTATTTTTGCTTTCTACAACAACGTCTACTTACATGGACGCGGTTTACGCTCTGTAACTGTACCACTGCTGCCCGTCGTCGTTGCCTGTTGCTGCTGCTGCTGATGAGGCACTGTGGGCGTACGTTTGCGCGTGGTTGATGGCGCTGTGCTGGCTGAGCGCAATTGGCGTTTAGGTGAGATGGCGGCATGCTGCTCAGCTGGGCCAACCGACTGTGAACGCGCTGTTGTTTGTTTGTTGTTGTTGGCAAGCGTAGCAGAATTTTTTCGATTTTTTTTTTATTTTTTTTTTTTAGTTTTTTTGATGATAGGCAAAATTTTGTATGATATTATTTTTTTTATCAAGCAAATGAGAGTAATTGTGAAATTGTTGAATTATACTACATAAAAATAGTGTTGAATGCGATAATTGTGTTTTTTTTTTGTTTTTTTTTCTGATAACTAGCTAGTATGTTTGGAATGATGATGCTTGCTTTGTGAACACACACATTTAGAAGTATATTTGTTAACCACTTAACTTATATACACATATTTTATATACATATAAATACACAATAGCGTCAAAGAGACACAGAGAGAGACAGATAGCGAGATAGTGATAGAGATAGTTATACAGACAGTGATGTATTCTACGATTTAACTTTAGTTAAGGACACTCACACACATACACTTACAGGTGTCTAGTGAGGTAATAAACTAGGTTTTTTATGTATATACATATGCATATATGTGACACACCCTGTTAAGTAAGTAAAAAAGTGAAACACCCTATTTTTCGTCATACCTAACCGGGTTAACAATAATTTACCGGGTCAGCCACACTTAACCGGGTGCTCCATATATTTATTCTTATGGTGTACACTATCGTTGCAATCACTCTATTTTTTTGGTGTTCATTAATATGTCTTTGCCGGTTTGTTTTAAGGTAACTAAAGTTATGTAAATATATTTCACTAACAATTGCCAGCTATTTATTAAAACCATTTTCATGTATTAGATGTGCCTTTAACTTTACACAATTGCACCTAAAAGCTTTTCTAGTTATTAGTTATTTTACACTATAAGCTTACTCCTACAATCAATGAATTCAATGAAATCACCAACTTCTATCAGCATCTTTCCAACTAGCTCTTTTATATGACGACTTTTTACACATCAAAGACTTATGTAAATGATTTTTTTTTTTTGCTAATTTTATTACTTATTATATTCTTACTATATTTAAAGCTATAAAATTATATATTATTTAATATAAATTAGTGTAATTTACTTTGCAGTTGAATGCCTGCAATAGTTACTCAGTTACTGCTATATGGTACGAAAGACTTAAGACATGAACTCGCACTCATATAATACTGTACGCTCATTTGATTTCAACATTTAAGCGCGATTTTCAAAGACGAAAAGTAAATAAAAATGCTATCAGAATATACTGCCGACTTTTAAATTATTTTGATAATAAATTTTTTTCTATTCAAATTATAAATTTCTGCGCTATTGTCGCCTCTAAGTACTACAAAGGTTGAACAAAGAAATAATCCGCCTATTTAAGTAACTTTTATACCCTTTATTTTCTCATTATTTTTTCTTTGTATTGTATTTTCAGTTTTATATTTGTGTTTGTAGAAACATTAAAAAAAATAAAAATAAAAAAAAACAACGTAATAACTATTTTTGCATAAATTGATATTATGGTGCAAGTCAAAGTAAGACAAGCGAGCACAGCAAAAGTGTAACTTATTTCATTTAATTATTTTTGCTTATAAATGATTATAAATTTGCATAAATATATTGAGCATAACAAACGCTTATGCAGAGTAAGATAATTTAAGTATATTATTCTAAGAAACAAAAATTAAATAATTTATGCGCAACAAAAACAGCAAACATTGCAATTTAAAATAATGCAAATGAACAAAATGCAAAAAAAAAATGAAAAAAAAAATGAGGCACAGGGGAAACAAAAAGGTGAAACAAAATTTGCATAACCTGTTTAGAAAAAAATTTAATTTTAAAATTTAAAATATAAAATTTAAAATTTTTAATTTTTTAAAATTTCTTTTTATTTCAAATTTAAAATTTTTTTAATTAAATTTTTTTAAATAAATATTTTAATTTTTTCTAACTTTTTTTTAATTTAAAATTTTTTTATTCCTTTAAAATTTAATTTTTTTAATTATTAATTTTTTTTTTATTATTATTTTTTTATTTTTTTTTTCTTTTATTTAGTTTTTATTATTTTAAATTTTAAATTTTTTTATTATAAAAATTTTATTAAATTTTAGATTTAGTTTCAAATTTTATATTTTAAATACTAAATTTTGATAAACAACTAAAAAAATACATACATAAATCAAAGGGCACGCCGTGTGTGCACAGGAAATATAACGTGTACCATCTTTGCCGTGTCAATCAACTAAGTAATTGTCATTCACCATAAATTTTTGCAAATTCATTGAATTTTTGTTGTTGTTTTTTTTTAAAGACTTTCACGGTGTTCAAATAACAATTGCGCAATGAAATTTATTCTGCATAGTTTTGGCTTTTATATATGGAAAATGTGTGTTCTGTGTGTGCTTACTTAGGAGTAATAGGAGCAGAGGTTTCGGGCGCAGCCATATTTTGCCAGCTTTGTGCATTTCATTTTCTTTTTCTGCTTTGTGTTTTTCTTTTTGTGCTTATGTTGTTATTTTGTTTAAAAAAATATGATTTTCATTTCATTTATTTTGGTACTTACATTTAATCACCTTCTTGGGACTGCCCTTCTGTGGACTGCCGCCCTTTTGCGGTGAGCCATGACGTGAGGCGGCTGTAGCGGCCGCAGTTTTCTTTGGACTGCCACGTTGCGATTCCGATTCACGTTTAGTTATAGCCGGCATTAGTTTTTCGCGTGTAGGCGATGGCAAAAGTGCGCCCTCCTCGGCAACATCTGCAAGCGCGTAAAAGTGAAAAAAAGGAAAGTAATTGAGTACGAGTGTGGGGGGTAAGTCCAATGAAGATGAGACTATTCTGCTGCCATTTGTGGAGTGTTTTTGGATTTTAGTGGATTTCGCATGCTTGAGAATGTTTGTTAGGCAATGAAATGGTTTCGAATTTGGCAATTTGGGTATTTTTAATAGCGATAAAATGAAATGTTAACAGCAGAGTTTTGTATGTAAATTGCAATAAAGTAAAAACAATTCAATAATGGCGTTTTTATAAGTAGAAAAAGAAAACAATGAAAGAGCGTGACTGAAATGGCAGGTAAGTTTTTGTTTTAGTTTATACTTCTCTTATTTTTCATTTTTTACATCTTTTTTGTGCTGTTCTTTGATTATATAGCAACTACAACGATTTCCAAAAAAGGTGGCAAGTCTCACGAAAAATTATTTAATAGTTAAAGTGCCATCATATAATATAAAAGAAAATTATAATTTTTCTATTTATTTAAATTTTTGGCTTAAAAAGGTGGCAACTCTTTCTCAAAAATGATTTAATAATTATCTAATTTTAATTTTTTTAAATTATTAAAATTTTTTTTGCAAAACTGGCAAAACTTCTGAAAAAAATGATAACCCGTTGAACTACCTACAATTTTCGTGCATTTTTCAATTTGACTGCATTAAATTTTTTAACAGCTGGCAACGCATTCATCAAAAAAATACGCAAATACCCCATGCAACTTCAACTTAGCATATTCGTGCCTTCCTCAATTTGACTGCGTTAAATTTTTTAATAGGTGGCAACGCTTTCACCCAAAAATTAGCCAGTAGTTTAATTATCAATAAATTGGCTACTACTAGAACATTTTCATAGCAATTTTGATCACTTAGCAATAAATTGGCTATTATTAAGATATTTCCATAGCAATTGCGCTCACATTCTATTTGAATTCGAATTATTTTTTTTCAAAAGGGTGGCAACCCTACAATAAAAAAATATGCCCCAGTTCACCTAGGAGATAAATATTGCTATCGCATTATAAGCCATGCAGTCTTTAGTTAGCATTTTCGTACATTTTTCAATTTGACTGCATTATTTTTTTAACAGGTGGCAACGCTTTCATCCAAAAATTAACCAGTAGTTTAATTATCAATAAATTGGCTACTATTAGAACATTTTCATAGCAATTTTTATCACATTTTAATTGAAATTGTATTATTTTTTTCGAAAAGGTGGCAACTCTTCAATAAAAAATTATGCCCTAGTCGACCTAGCAGACAAATATTGAACGCATACTAGCTTATACAAATTTTCCACAGCATTTTCGTGATCTTTTGAAATTGACTGCATTAAATTTTTTTATAGGTGGCAACTCTTTCATACTAAAGATAACACTGGATCACAAAATGAAATTTTTTGTCTGTACTTTGGACGTGACTATCCTATCTATATGTAAAATCGGTCGCTGATTCCGAAAATCGGGTTCATTTTTAATTCTATGGGAAGGTTTTTGAGATATCGGCAATTTACCGTTATTTGGCCAATGGGTACACTTAATCCAGTATAGCTCTTTAACACAGTGAGTTATCTTCTTTGGGGTGACACCATACGAAAGAAAATTAAATTTCTTTTTCGCGGCTCCTATAACATTTTTCTCTAACTCTTATAGTTTCTGAAATATTGACGATTAAATTTTAATTTTTTCGATTTTTTACGATTTTTTGAAGAAAAAATTGACTTTGTCAGACAATATCTTTAAAACCAATGTCTTCACCTTCGGTTTTAATCTTTTACGTGAAGCTCCATTCCATTAGCAAAAAAATAAGCTATCAACGAAGAAAATCCATGGTAAAATGGAAAAGTTATAGGCGATCACGTAAATACAGCCAAGTCGCACAATGCCTCTACACGGGTATATTTTATGCATGTTATACCCGTAAATGGGCTTGTATCTACCGCGCTGCCAATGTGCTGCTACTGCAGATGTGTAGGTATTGGTACAATATGCATAGAATGTACGCGTGCAGAGGCATTGCGCGACCTGGCTGTATTTACTTGATCGCCTATAACTTTTCCATTTTACAATGGATTTTCATCGTTGATAGCTTATTTTTTTGATAATAGAATGGAGCTTCATGAAAAGGAGTAAAACCGAAGGTAAAAATATTGGTTTTAAAGATATTGCCTGACAAAGTCAATTTTTTCTTCAAAAAATCGTAAAAAATCGAAAAAATTAAAATTTAATCGTCAATATTTCAGAAACTATAAGAGTTAGAGAAAAATGTTATAGGAGCCGTGAAAAGGAAATTTAATTTTATTTCGTTTGGTGTCACCCTAAGGAATATAACTCACTGTGTTAAAGAGATATACAGGATTAAGTGGACACATTGGCCAAATAACGGTAAATTGCCGATATCTCAAAAAACTTCCCATAGAATTAAAAATGAACCCGATTTTCGGAATCAGCGACCGATTTTACATATGTATAGAAAGGATGGTTGCGTTCAAAGTATTTTTTGGCTGTAGAGCAGTGTAATCAGTAGTTTACTTATAGCATTGACAGACGGCAGCGATAATCCGGAATACCTAGCTAATTCGGACTTAACTTGAGAATTAAGTGGAGGTAATCCGGAATATCTCTTGAGTTAGTCCTCAAAATTTTAGCGGATTAGAGCATTTTGTAATGACATCCCTGGTGAAAAATGTCTATTGTGAATGAAAGGGAAGAAAAAGAAGAACCCAAGGCAGATCTAGGAAGGTAGGCGCATAAGTGAATTCAGAAATTTCGAATGTTATTTGTTATTGTAATTGGTAAATTGTAATGTCAAAATGATATTTCGCCTTGGTTGAAATCTGAATTCGTTTGGGACTCGCCCATTCCTATTGACCATGATGTGATTTCGTTTTGATTTTGACATTACCCTACCTTTGGAAATAAAACAAAACGTGTTTGAATTCGCCGCTGCGCCTACCTTCCTTCAGCTGTTTTGTTAATCCGCAATACTTGCCGTCTGTCAGGGTAAAATTTTAATCGAATTAAGTGTTGCGGTAATCGGGATTATCGCTGCCGTCTGTCAATGCTATTAGCAACAAATTGGCTATTATTGGAACGTTTTCATAGCACTTGCGAGCACAGTTTAATTGAATTTGAAATATTTTTTTCGAATAGGTGGCAACTCTTCAATAATAAAAAGTGCGCTCAAGTCAACCTAGCAGAAAACTATTGTACTAGCAACTTTCTCTTTACATTTTCGTGCATTTTTTTTCCTTTGACTGCATTAAGATTTTAACATGTGGCAACTCTTGTATACAAAGTATATGCAGCAGTTCAACCAAAAGCAACAAAAATGGCAACAAAACAGCCTGCAACAACGCTGTTTGGTATATGGGCTTATATAAATGCTGTATGTTGGTATGTATGTATTTATTATGCTGTATAAGAGCATGAAAAATGCTAGTGCATGTATTTGTATGTATGTATATTAATGTATGTATCTGCATGTATATGGTTTTGTATACCAGGACCAGTGGTGCGCTCCAAATGATGACGTATATTATTAAAACGTGCTGGCAGTGCAGAAAGCTCATCTTTATTATCAAGAAAATGTGCATGACCAGGAACTCGGGTCTTATGTGTAACTTTACTTATTGGTGTGGATTTTTTATTATTCTCATGCTCCTTCTCCTCCTTGGTAATGGGTCTGCAAAAGTAGAGTAAATAGTATTACTATTACCATTATCTTTCAATAAATAAAATACTTTTTTTTTACCTATGCACGGAAGATGCTAACGATAAGGCGGAGAGTGAACTGCGCTTGGACACTTGATCCCATAAATCCTTTTGCTTTTTATATAATTCAGGATCGATTTCTATGCCCCAACCGCGACACTAAAAGGTGTAGATACATAAAACAATAATATTGAATTAATACCAAGTACTTAAGTGCTATAAAATGCATAAAGTAATAATTTATTTCCTATGCTTCTATGTATGTAAATTCACGCATAGTTTTTCTTCATTTTCCATTCTCCTTTTCTTGAGTGTGACTCACCTTATACTCGCCCGCCTTCTTTCGCAATTCAACCACCTCCTTAAACCACAATTCCAAATCTGGTTGCGAATGTGGCGGTGCAGTGCCATTCAAAAGCTTCTGCTGCTCATGATGTTTATTGTCCACGCCATCGCCGCCATCCTTGACCTCCTCAAAGCCGAAATTCTCTTTTCTGGTTATAAAATGATTGTTACGTTCTTGATCGAATGCTTGCGAGAATGGTCGTATAGTCATTTTGCGTTCAACCTTCTCGACAATGGTTACTTGTCTGTTTTTTAGTGGATGAATGTTGACGATAGAATTTTGTAGTTTTTGTGTTGTTGGAGTTGTTGTAGTTGTTGTTGTTGTTGTTGGTTTTTTTTTTTTCAAACAAACATTTCATATATTTTTTCATGATTGGCAATTCGTTATGCGGTTCATCATTGCGTTGTTTTTTTGGAGTAGCACAAGGACGGGCGAACGTATTGATGTGCAGAGATTTTTATTTGTTGTTGTATGTGGATTATCACACATTCATGCATGTTGAAGCATGTGGTTTGATTAAAATTAATGTCAAAGTGGTCGAAAAGATATACAGAGAAAAAATCAAATATTAGTTTTCATTTTGGAAAAGCTGCGTTTCAGGTTAAAAAGAAGAAGATAAAGCAAGCAATGTTTGGATGGATGAAGGATGATTGAACTGGAATGAAGTACGAGGAATGCAGATGCAAGAGTGATGTTATGGAAAATGAGGATACGAGCAGTGAATTGTTAATGGCAATAGATTAATAAATACATATTTGAAATATTATCAAATTTTTCCAACTACCCATGGTTAGCTATCTAAATGGAATCAACTAATTTTTTAACAATTGAAAAATATAAATGACACAAAAATGTAATTAGTTAGTTAGTATGTGAGGCGTGAATGATGAAATGCATGAAATGCTGGGCACAAATTTGCGGTCACAAGCCATAACCGCCTATGTCTAGATAGGCAGCGAACTTCTTTGTCAAACGTGCTTCTTCAGTCTTTGCGCCTCTTTTTTATAAAGAAAACTGCGCTTTGGTTTAAATTTGCATTTGTATTGCAGCTGCAAAAGGGCTGCGAAGCTCTACAAAGGAACATTCATTATTTAGCGATAGGCGTTTATGGCTTGTGACAGCAATCACAACAAGTAAAAGAAGATGAAGAAAATGTGAGAAAATGTTAAATTATTTTGTTTGCATACTTTTCATTTGGCTTGCTCTCTTCGGCATCGCTAACCAGCGGCTCCAACTCGTGCAGCGTAGCTGAAAGCACATAAAAAATTTTATTTTTGTTCCACTTGGCTTTTTTTTTTTTTTGGTTTGCAAAGATAAATGTTTGTATATATATAAACGTGTATTTTTTTTGTTTTAAAATTGTACTTATATAGGATAAATAATATGTAGCAGAAAAGGCAGAAACAAATGACAAAAATTATATTTGCTCAAGTGTTTGCAAAAATGCTACAAAAAAGCAACAAAAAAATTGATATAAAATTTTTTAAATACCCTCCAAAAAGTCCAAAAGGTGTTACAAAAACTTTAAAGAAATACGGAATACAACGGCGTCGCTTTTATTAGCATTTCGTCCACAGTTCCCAAGTAATATTTTAAATTAATAATAATTATCTTATGATAAGGTAACAAAGCTCTATACAAGCGCTTATTATAAGGAATGTTTTAAGCATGATTTCATATGCCGAATAAATCTTAAGAATAACGGGTCCTCTCAGAATGAGAGAGAGAGCGAGCACATTTCTCATAAACTGATGACATCAAAAGAGCAAAATGTGGCTTCATATAAGCATTGCTTGCTGGGACAAGTGATATTCGCTAGAGATTTCAGGCAGTAAATTATAAGCCACATTATCGTATCGCCTTTTAAACTACGTAACCGTCTAAGTGAGACTTTCATAAACGCCTAAACGACAACAGTGAATTAAAATTAAATTCCTGACACCCAACTCTAGGACTTCAGAGCTAAAAACGACATTAGAGGGAAATATAGAGCTTCCCAAAGACCAAATTTTTGGTATGGATCGATAGAAAATCGATCGATTATCGAGTTTGGCATAGGCGGTTATAAAGCTTATCTTAGGTGGTTATGCAGTTTAAGGGACGATATGAAATAAGCCTCATATAAGGCCTAAACTTTTTGCAGGGTAATTTAGTAAAATTTTGTTTACACAAAAATGTTTGCTTAGCACACAAAAATTTGTAGAATTTGTGATTTGTTTAATAAACAACAAAGAACGTTAAATTTAAAATAAACATCCATAGGGAACATTTTTTTTGTGCCAAGTCAAACATTTTTTCTCAATTTAGTGTAACATTAACATAAAATAATGCAGCAATCCATAAAAGAAATTTTTAATTTTAAAACGCAATTACTAGAGGAAAAGGCAGCGTAAAGGTGTCTCAAAATGAAATTTTTTCAGCGCAAAATGAAATTATGCTAACAAAAAAAAAAAAAAAAGAATAATTGGAGGGGTGTTGGGGCGGTGCAGCAGCCGTTGCAAACGTGACAAAGGTTCAAGGTTCACGGTACAATAGCACGCTTAGATGTGCACACCCTATATAGTAGTGGAATGGGAAGTAATTGGTCAAATTGGTAATGGCAAACAAAAAGTAAAGAAGTAAAGAAGTAAAGAAGTAAAGAAGCGAAAAAGAAAAATGTTTTTTCTGTTTGTTAAACGATTTATGTACAATGTGGGCATGTACGGATGATCGTATGAATTTTTATATGCGGCTGATTAGATATATGATATAATGTATATTTAATGTATGTATGAAACATGTATTTTATGATGATGAACATGTTAATGAATGTCATTAATATAGAACGAAATTTTTTATCGAATTAAAATTAAGTTGAGAATTGATTAAACACGAATAAATTGATGTTGTAAATGTAGCAAGTGTCTTTGGTTTTTTTTTTTTAGGAGTGAAACAAATAAAAAAAAATATTTATGATACAAAAAGATGAAAGAAAAATCATAACAAAGAAACGAAAAATTAAAATACAAACGATTAGAATATATGCACCAAATTAGCTGTCACTTTATTCACTCCAAAGCGGGACTAACATAATTTTGATTTAGGTTGTTTTTTGCGAAAATTTTTGTTCAAAAAGAATATCATGTAAAACAAATTAAGCGGTATTTATAGCATTTCAGCAAAAGCGAAAGATTTTTGGCATTATTTCAAAGCTTAGGAGTTAGAAAGCTAATATTTTGATAGCTGCAATAAATTTTATATTGTTCTAGTGTCGAAGGTGCCCTTGCTAACTCTACCTTGTCTTCTTTTCTTTGTCTTTCCAACTACTCACTGTAGATACACATTTAGGTAGATTTAGAATATTTCTGTGCCAATTTGCAATAATCGCTTAAGTCTTAAAAAATGATTTCGAGATAAATTTATTTTTATATTCGAAAGCGTTTCTTAGCAAATCATAAGGGTCGATTATAAACTATGGACGCAAAATCAGTGAGCCATCCACAATGTTACGATGAAATTTTGTAAATAAAACAAAATGTCATGAAGAAATTTGATTAAGTATATACGTCCACTTTGGCTGTTATAGCAAATTTAATATACCTCTATTGTAAGTTAAGCCTAAATGTTTTCATTTATATCTTTTGATTGAATTAAGTTATAAGCATGGGGGTTTTTACAGAAATATAGTATTTTAAAAGGAGAATAACGTGGTATATATAACTCGAAATCTTCCTAAGTCGACTTAAGCGATTATTGCTTGTGACCACACATTGATACGTAAATATTGAAATTTTTCATTACAATTTCTGGCAAACGGAATTTTCAAACTCAAGTTCTTAATTCAGAATATTCATTGAACAAGACAAATATAATTGTTGGGGTAAGTGGAAATAATAAATTTATCGATAACATTATTAGGGATGACCAATAAATTTCCATCAATAAATATTGATCAATATTATTGTGCAATATTTATTGATATTTGTTATTGCGCAATATTTTGTGATCAATATTATTGTGCAAATATTGGCCCTACTATCAATTTTCCCATCCGATCAAAAAAAATTTAACAATGTTCGAACTAAACTGCATTAATTTCGTTTATAAATAATGTATGACTATTATGGCTCAGTATTTATTTAATGACCCATCAACATCCCTCTATTAAGCTATAATTAAATCCCCTTGATAAATATAATTTTATTAATGTTTGGAAACAATAACCATTGATCAATATTATTGTTCAATATATATTGATCACTATGTTCATATGTTTCATTGAGATAAAATTATTATTTTTTTTTATAATGAACAAAACAAATTTTTTGTGTGTTTTTTTGTTGTTGTTAATTCCGTTGGAAACAGGGACCTGCACCCTTTTGACTCTTTGTGATTCCCAACAACATCACTGTCGCTCCGTGTGACTCGTACAATCGATCGACATTCAATGCGTAGCTTTTTTCGAATATTTTTTTAGTCAAAAATGTGAAAATTATGATGTTTTTGTTGAGTGACTCTGTTATTCGATTTGGGCCTGCACCCTTGGTTTAAAATATATTTCCCATTCGACCAAAACAAATTAATCTCAAATGATGGACAAATGGTCAAATTAAAATGCTTGAATTTTGTTAATCAATATTATGGCACAATATTTATTGCACAATATTATGGCGCAATATTTATTGCACAATATTTTTTACACAATATTAATTGATCTCTATATATTAAAAGGCGCATCAATATCCCTAAGTTGGATCCCCTTCTAATATTTCATTTTCATTAAACCAATATGTACAAAATGATAAAACTAGATTTCATGAATGATGTTGATATAATTTGCCTTGCCTTTTCTCATCATCACAATGAAAACAAATTTAACTGAAAGTCCCTTAAGTAGATATTTAAAATACTAAAAATTTTATTTTTTTCAAAACTAATTAAGAATTCATGGAATTTTTTGCATGCTCACGCTACTAATTTTCTGCTACATTAAAATTAAAAATAGTTAGAAAAAATTAAAATTATAAAATTTTTGGTTGAACAATAAAGCAAGTGAGAGGTAAAAGGAATTGAAATTTAAATTAAATGAGTTTCGAATTCAACTCTTTTATTGTTTCTTTCTGCAATTTAAATTTTAACATGTTAAGACTCACTCACTCAAACTCTTACTGATTTTTCTTCAACTTAAATTTTAACCCACCAACACTCACTCACTCACTTTATTGTCAACAAGAAATGCTTATTTTGCTTACTTATATGACAACGAAATGTAAATTATAAAAAAGTTAGAGTTTATATAAGTATGTATGTAGTATATTTTAAACACTTCAACACTTACGTCATTCATTTGCGTTTTCAAAATTTCAACTTACTTTTTTGTCAAAAATACTTGTGTTTTCTTTTTTTTTCATTTTGGTAGCTATTACTTTTGAAAAAATGTCTAGTAATTGCTATAGCTTTGTTTTAATTTCGTTCTATATAAAAAAGGGGAAACTTTGTAATAGAGAGAATTTTTAGTAATAGTTACGAGTTTGTTTTTCTTTTTTTTTTGGTACTCAGTCACGCAGATTTCTGTTAGAGACAAATAGGCAAATAATATGCTAAAGCAAAATAATAAGAAAACCAAAGAAGAACTTTCTAAAGAAAAAAAGTAATCAAAAAATTATTAAAATTACCAGCTTACTTGTATGTTTTTTGCTAATTAACGCTAAGTGTGTATGTGGCACACAAAACTACACGACGAGTGCAAAGGTTAAGATAATCAGATAGATTTTTGGATAAATTTTTTTTTTGTGTAAAATTTCAGTTTTTTTTTTCACACTTTAAAAATTTCTCAATGTGCCGAATTGAATATTTTTAGAAAAAGTTGCTCGCAGTGTAGTTTGCTTAGAATGTATATTTTTAAATCTACATAGCACACGGTTCAGCCTAAAAATATGCAATCTTTTTTTATTTTCAACTTTTAAATCGAAAATGCTTCAGCCCAAAAATATGCAATCTCTATTTTAAAGCTTAAAAATTTTCAATGAAAAGAACTAAAGTTCCAGCAAACAACTGGAGGATTTGTGATTAGTGAGTAGTGCTGTGTTTAGCGCTTAGCCTCCTAGGCAGACTTCGAAAAGGCTTACAAAGGAACCTATCCGCCGGAGGTACTTTTACCTTTTGAAACATACGAAAAAAATGAGCATTTTCGGAGTCCAACAGAGGATCGGAGTGCTTAGAAGTGGTATGAAAAAGCACGACTAAGCCCGAAGCCTTTTCTGGTTATTCGATCCCCGCAGATAAAAAAGCGATTTTTGGTATACCAAAACACTCCTTCTTCATAACATTTCTAAGCTCTGCTATTCCACTGTGGATCGCTGCGAAAGTGGATAGTTTACTGAGGACACAAACTTTCCCTTTTCAGAACAGTATTGCATATTTTTCGCTGTGTGGGTCGCTGTGGTGCAGTGGGTAGAGTGCTCGCCTGCTATGCCAGAGGTCTCGGGTTCAAACCACGGTCCGAGCCAAACAAATTTTTCTAATTAGTAAAAATCCAATTATTGGGTTTTTTAAGAGCAGCGGTCACCTCTCGGCAGTGGGCGGCATACCCTCCGAGAGTATTTCTGCCATGAAAAAGCTTCTCACAAAAAATGCATTCGCCGTTCGGAGCCGGCATAAAAACTGTAGGTCCACCCAATTAGTAGGAAAAACAAAAAGGAGCACACCTCGAATTGGGAGAGAAGCTCGGCCATAAAACTCGTCAGAGTTATAATAGCGCCATTGTATTATATATTATTGCATATTTTTAGGCACATTATAGATTTCTTTTATTTTTTGTAAACTAAATTACTTTAGTTTTAATCAGTTCTTGAAGCAAAAGATTTACGATGACGTGTACATAAAAAACTTCAAAGTCTATAATTCAAGAAATTTAAAAAAACTACTAATTTAATGCGCACTCAATTAAAGGCTTAAAAAGCCAAAAATTATGTATAAATTTTTTATATAAATTTACGTTATGCTAGAAGCAAAATTTAAATAAGAAATACTTTTTAAATAATTGGCTTTTTTTTTGCGCCTCAAAATGAAATGTCAAAGCAAATTTAGGCAAATGTCTATGCTGCACATGGAAATCGTGACGGCTTAACAGCTCTCAGCGCACAACTATCACACTTTTCCATGCTCAACACACAGCAATTTGTGAGCCATTGTGCATGAAAAACTACATTTCAAATTTTACTAGAATTTTAAGACTCTTTTACCGTAATTAAAATTAGCAAATTTCTTACTTGATTATTATTTTTTTAGCTATTTATATGGAAGTATATAAGTTTATCAACAAATTAAATTACTCATTGCTAACGAGCTTCAAACTTCTTTTTTTTTAATGTGTTAGTAAAAATTAGTAAATTGACTTTCAAAAATGAATTGATTAATTTAAATTAATTTTATATTTTAGAAATATGTAATTAGTTACGAAAAAAACCAACTGACTAGAGCGACAATTTTCAAATATTGTCGCACCTTCTTTCTGATTTGTTGTACGTTTTTTATGAACCGTTGGCATCGCCATTTGCGGATATTGCCTTAGATGCGTTTGCTGTGGCAGCGGTTGCTGTTGTTGGTGTTGGTATTGGTGTTGATAATGGTGTTGCTGTTGATTAGCTCTAATCGCCCCCATTGATATGGATTTGCGGGGGTAATCTGTTGCATCGCCAGCCTCAATGCCCTTTATGCGTCGGACATTGGGCCAAACGAATTTGCAACGATATTCTGAGATGGTTTTTGAGATGGTTTTTTTCAATAGCCCATTTGACTCACCCGCCTGCAAATAAACAGAGAGAAAAAAAATGGCATAGTAAATGTGGAAGGTGAGAGAGAGCGAAAGAGAAGAAAAAGAGGATATAAATATATGCGTAGAATATAAGGAGAGTATTACGTTTAAATATTTAATAAATTTTTTTGTTTTTTTTTTATTTTTTTAATATTCCAAGATGCATTTTATGATGATTAAGTACATACAATAATGAAGATACGACAGGCAGCACATGTAGCAACATTTCCAAAAACGAAATGGTAAGAAAGTAAGGGAGAGAGCGAAATAGTAAGAGAGATAGCGATACAAAGAACAAGAAGAAGAGAAAAGAACAAAATACTACAAGTACTATTTGTAAAATTTATAAAGTGACATAAAAATGTTTTTTTCTTTGTACTAAATATTTTTCTTTAGTATCTAATAAAAAAATTATGTAATGCATGCAATGTAGGTAGATAAGTCAGAAATTTAATATACTGGGGGTAGTGCATTAATTTTCCAGCTCCACTTATTACACTGTATGAAGGTCAAAATAGCACAGCGAAACGTCGAACTTTGGTTACACAAAAGCACAGTAACTGATGCAGATACGTAGAAATCGTATATGAGAAAATTGTTCGCCTATTTATTTTGAATAAAAGTGTTAATTTTGCTTTTTCACACAGAATGACTATTTTCGGAGTTATAAAAAAAATTAAAGCGTGAATAACGGGTATTCATGAATCTTGATGTGTAAACAGTTTCGAAATCGGATATTTATTCCCTTTTCCTTATTCCTTTTTTCCTGGTTTTCTATGGATTAAAATGCGACTATCGTTTTTGTAATTTTTTGTTGTCATAGTGACTGCTACTATTTTGTTGTTTTTGTTTGTTTTGGTTTTTGAATTTTGATTTTTTATTTTGTTTTGGTTTGTATTGCTCAGAAACCTGCAAGATCATCCGAGTCCACGTTTGACCTATATCTGGAGACCCGGCCTAGGAATCATAAAGAGTAGAGGTGCGTGTAGAAGTCCTACTCAACACCTTTCATTTTATACCAATATTGCTCAGAAACATTCCGGGTTAATCCGGGGTAACATTTTGACCCACATTTGGGGACCCCACCTAGGACTCATAATGAATAGAGCTCTATGTGAAAGTTCTGCTCAAAACCTTTCATTTGATACCAATATTTTTCAGAAACATTCCGGGTTAATCCGGGGCCACATTTTGACCCACATTTGGGGACCCCACCTAGGACTCATAATGAATAGAGCTCTATGTGAAAGTCCTGCTCAAAACCTTTCATTTGATACCAATATTTCTCAGAAACATTCAAGGATCATCCGGTCCTTGTTTTGACCCATATCTGGAGACCGGCCTAGGGGTCACAATGAAAAGAGCTTCATATCGAAGTCCTGCTCAAAACCTTTCATTTGATATCAATATTGCTCAGAAAATTAGATAGGTAGATGTAGGTATGCATATCCATACATTTGCATACATGTTCAAACCAGGTTGGTCCTTCTCATTTCGCCTATTTGCCGCATTGTTGCAGAAAACAACAACAACAACAACAACTTCACTTCGCTTCGTTACTGTTGTTGTTGATATTTGCATTTGCACGGTTATGCATGCAAGCATTTGTAAGTACATGTCTATCTACCTATCACTGACAATGCCAAGCGATTCACATGGACGCAGCAGCGCACTAACACAAAGGTCATTTACGGTTTACGCATTTACAGGTTTACGCGTAAACTTTACCTGTTTTTCAAAATTACTCGTAGCTACAGCAAAGATGTTTACACATCAAAAAGAAAGATGCAAAACCATATATCTGAACAATCCGTTGTATCGGAACTATATGTTATAGTGACCCGATCTCGATGATTTTCACGGAACAGATTAAGGTCAATGCGTGTACCAATGCTCCAAAGTTTAATGTCATTAGCTGTTAAATAGCTAAAATTTCCATATCTGAACAATCGGTTGTATGGCAGCTATATGTTATAGTCACCCGATTTCAATTATTTTCAGAAACAGTTAAGGTAATACTAAAATATAGTTATATGCAAATTTTTGGTAAATTATCTCATAAACTGATAGAGTTATTAACAAAAAAGTCCAAATTCATGATAATTTTTAAATACCGTTATCTCGTAATCCGGGACCAGTCTGGGAAAACTGATGGTGGCATTGAATTTAGAATGCCCCAATTAAGTAAGAACAACCGTCAAAATCTTTATGCGGGAAAAGGATTCAAAACCTGAGTAAAGTTTATAGACGGAAAAAAATTACCTTCAGATCTCTGAAACTTCTTTCCTAAATTTCTCGAAAACAAGAGCTAACTTGGACTTTCTGAAAACGCCACCGTATTATACAGCCAAAAATTAAGTTGACATGTTTCGGCGTTTCTCTGTGATATTTCAAAAGTTAAAAATTTACCTACAGTGGAACTCTAAAAAATTCCACTACCACTAATTGAGTTAACGATAATGGAAGTTTTTTCCACTAAATAAAAATAATATTAGGGAAAATTAAAATAAATTAATTGTAGTGGAAAAAATGTTCATTACTTAGCGCAAATGTGTACTCGTATGCCACCACTACCACTAAGCTTTTATTGGAAAACTTGTTCAATGGTATGTGTAGAGGCTTTTTGACCCACTAAAAATTTAGTGAATAATATAACTGTTCCACTACAATTAGATTTAGTGTTAGTGGAAGGTGGAAGTTGTAATGCATTATCAATTTAGTGCACTTCCCCCATGTCTGACATTTTAGATTAGACAAATGAGCGTTATAAGTGTCGTATATGGCTAGATAGTATATGCGCATACTACGGCAGCTGCTCCTGATCAATCTGAAACTCCACATAATATTTGTGTAAAATTTAAAATCACTCTTCTTTGCAAGTATTCGCTCATATCGTACGCTAAATCATAAAGTGACACAACTCAAAATTCAAAAATTTTAGGAGAGCCACCGAATTTTTTTTTTTTTTACAAGCAGTGATATGTCGAAAGTCAACGTATAATGGCAGCTTTTCAAAGATTTATTGACAGTCGCCAGAGATATATTATGTGTACTGGTTTATGAAAAAAAATGTGATTTCAAAAAAATTTAGTTGTGCCATTTTATGATTTATACATACAGAAGTTCTCAACGAAAAATTCACAGAGGCAACTTATTCAAATTGAATGCGAAATTTCGGACGGCGCCAATGTTGCTTGAGTGTTTCGATAGGAAAAATTGAATAAAACACATTAAGTACATACATATATATACATACATATGTATATAGTTTGCAAGCGTTGTCGCCAAATTTAAACATTTTTTTTTTCTAAGTGCTTTCATTGTACAAATAATTTTGTGAGACATGAACTGCCCACGCACATCAGACAATTTTTTGTGTAGACATGGCCATTTCTTGTGGAGATGCGACGTTAAACTGGCTGGCCATTAATGGCCTCAGATAACTTGAGTGAGTCCGTGGCGAACAAATTATCTATATATAAACTGAACTTAAGTAGATGCATTCGCCGTTCGGAGCCGGCCTAAAACTGTAGGTCCACCCAATTAGTAGGAAAAACAAAAAGGAGCACACCTCTAATTGGGAGAGAAGCTCGGCCATAAAATTCGCCAAAGTTATAATAGCGCCATTGTATTATTATTATTATTAATTAAAACTGTTAAATAAACAATATCACTTCTACTGCTACTAATTTTACTATACATAACACCTGTTTGCATTTTAAAATATTTTTGTTAAAGTTTATACACACTCAAAAAAAAATTTCTCTCGATCAAAGACATAATTTTCCCAATACGCGTCCCAATACAAAATTTTCTTTGTTTTGTGTACATTTTCTCAAAAATGTGGAAAAAACATAAAAAAACTTTCAAACAAATTCGTTGCCATGGGGATTTGTATGGGAATTTAATTTCTCAAAATTAAAGAAATCAAGTCTTCAAAACAAGGAAAGTTGGGAATGGAATGGCGCTTAAAGAATTTTTCATTATTTTAATGTATGAATTTTTTCAAAACAAGTATATGAAACCATGGTAACGCATGTAACAACAATATTTTATAAACCTTTTAACATGTTTTAAGGAAAATTTACTCAAAACAAAGAAAGTAGTGTTCAAAATAGGTAAACAATTTCTTTGACCTCTCCATATATTTTTTTTTCTCAGTGCATAGTGCAAACTTAATTTGATGTATGTATCTGCTGACGTAGGGCTAAAATAGATTCATACTAGTTGAAAAAAAATATAAGTGCATGCAAATACTTTTAAATGCCTTCAGTATAGCAAGTTTTGTGTACACTCAGAGAAAAAGCAACCTAAATTTAAGTATAGCGGGCTTGAATCAAGCCGAAAACGTTATGAAAGTCTGTTAAGCTTGAAAATGCTAAAATCAAGAATATATTCTCATTTTTAGAACGCTTATATTAACAATTTTCTGTTTTGAAATAAGCTTATATAAACTTGTTTTCAGCATTGCCCATGATAGATTTAAGAATGTTCATTCTTATGCGTAGAATGTTCAAATTCGTTTTAAGAATACTTATTCTTGATTTTCCACTTTTTCGAAATACTAAATTCGAAATTTTTAACCCACCTAACAAAAATAAAATATAAAAGTGGGTATTTTGTGCATGGTGTTTTATTTTCTGATTTTTCAGGTATTTACATACAAACATATATAGTAATATATACAATATATAATTCAGTCATTACATACAAAATTATATATTATAAACCCAAAAATTTTTATATATTAAGATATTGTTATAACTATAAATACAACTATAACTATTACAGATATTTAATTGTAATACAAAATTTTAAATCAACAATTCAGCTTCCCAGAGTTATTTAGAACGAGATGGGGAGGGAAGCACTGCGTTGAACATTACGATTGATAAATAAACTTGAGGATCTGAAATAAAAGATAAAAATTAAAAATTATTATAAAAATTTAAATTATAATCGATTGCCGATTGTATGCTATCTTTATAAATGTTTAGCACGCATACACGCATATGTATGTAGTTATACTAGTCCCAGATCCAACTGTAGAAACATCTACGAGTTGAGTGATTGCCTCAATTTTTATATCCATCATAAGGGAATAACTTATCTACTAGGATTCCTAAGCGCAATTACATACATATGTATATTGTTTTTACAAATAAATTTTGTTATATTTCTGTAAAAACTACATACAAAATATTCGTATGACGAGCCGTATGAGTAACTTTTTTAGGTAAAAATATGGACAAATTTGTTGAATTTAGTTGCATAAAATTGTATTAAGGATTGAAGATAGTACAGCGAAACTGTCTATGAAGGATATGGTGCTGTATTAATTTTGAATGAAATTTTTTATCGAACTTTTTCACTTATAAACAAATAAGCGAAAAAAATCCCACAAAAATGCATTTTTAAAATTTATTAAAATTACTCGCGGGTAATTGCGCTTAGTCAACCTAGTGGATAAACCACCTAAATTTATATAAAAAATGGGTCTAACGACTCAAATCGATCGGGCACATATCTTGACCGGATAACTCACCCTTTAATTATGAGATAACAGCCCCCAAATTTTTCTCAGGCTTTCGTCATCATCCGCTTTGTGAACTATTTGGTCTGAATCTAAGCGCAGCGTTTTTACATACATACTATGTATATAAGTATATCATCGACGCGTTCCATCCTGATTCGTCAATATGTGCATACGCCTGGCACTCGTAAAATGGAACATATGCATTATGCATACATATTTTTGATATTTTAATTGCTCCCATCTTGCTATGTAAATTTTTTTTAATAAATAATTTTCCATTTTCACAAAAAAATAACAACATTCGAAAATTACATATGTACATACATGTATATGTATATGTATTTTTTAAAAAACATTGCTTAGTATTCTTAAATAAGAATTCCATTCTTAAACCAAGATTTTTTCTTATTTTTATCCTGTTTCAAGAATACCGTTCTTGATTCAAGATTGGGGAAACTTAAATTTGATTTATTTTCCCTCAATTTCCGTAATTCTTAATTCAAGTACGACACAGCTTGTTTTTAGTCAGCAACTTTTCTCTGAGTGTACATTCACCAATTTCATGGCAAATGCCAATATAAGCTCATAGCTATAAATACTGAGCTAGGTACATAGATTTATTACCATTCGTTCGCATTTTCATTTCATTTGTTAGATTTGTTTCACAACTTTTTTATTCAAATTTTTTGCATACTTTACGTATAGCCATTCAACAATTCAATAGAAATTGAGAAAGTATTTTGAAAAGTTTTTGCCTACACACTTTTCTAGAATTTCCACGAATTGTGAATACTTATGCATGCATATATGCAGCTACTCTACTCTAGCAGGATGCATCGCCTACATTTTTATTGACTTTTCTGTTTACCGCACTTGCATGAAATGTAAAAGAAGCTGGTTGGTACTGTCTTATCAAACATCACCATACACTGCAATTTTTTACTCACATTTTTTCAGCAGAAGTAGTTTTTATCTAACAAATTTAAGCTATAAATCGAGCTCTGAATGAATATGCTAACATAAAATTGAGGTTTTTACGCCTTAAACATGCTTTCTTCTACTTTATTGTGAGCTTTGATTTAGTATATACTTAAACACCAGGGACATCAATATATAAAATTTACATGAAAAGGGAATTCTCTTTACATTTAAAATTATTGCTTAGAAGTGCAAAAAAAAAGTATATTAAGCTTCAATAATTTAAAGTCGAATTTCTATAAACTTTCTATTTATGGCAATCATTTGAATTTACTGTGTTTCTGCTATTCAGTTCGTGAAATATTCGACTTGAGTTTATTGTAGTAAACTAAATATGCTTTCATTTCACACAAAAGGCACCCTGCAGGAAATGCATCTAACTTAAAATTGACTTTAAACTGTTTACAAAGACATTAGTGGTCACTTTTAATTGTATATTTTCTTTGAAGAAGGCTAACTAATTTTGTATGGAAATGGCGATAAAAAAAGTCAGTCCTGTGTACTTCTGCATTACTTGGAGGGTAACTATAAACTAACTTTTTTGGGGTGAAAAATAATTGATCCCAAAATATAACATAATTCATCTTTAGAAAATTATACAAAACATACATCGGAAATGGTTGCAGTTGTAGCTGTTACGTACCTACATGTTTACATTCATGGAATTCGCAAGAATTTCGATATTCTTCCATTGATTCGCTTCCCAAACCCAAAATGAGGAATTTTCACAGCAAAATTCTATCTGTTTAAATATTTTTGAATAAAAATATTTTCATCAGGCATTTGAAAGCTTTTGTCAATGCAAACTTAACGTTTTTCTGGATATTCCTCCATGACAAAGCAACCAACTAAAAATGGCTTTCTTGCTGTTTCATACAAATTGATTATTTTTTTCAATTGTCTCAAAATAGTCAGTTAAAAATCAACTACTTTTTGGAATTGATTTTTTTCTTCCTGCAGGGAAATCTTAACGAAAATTGTGATGAATTTGACCTTAAAACCCAATAAATATGAAAACAATTTTTGCAATCACAAGCAGATAATTAACAGTCAACTAAATCTGAGATATATGCCTTTATAAATGTACGTATTCTATGGCTATAAATTTTCTACATACACGAAAATCACACATACATAAGTTACGTACACAGATGCAATAATTAATATCTGCATAATGCGCATTAATTTAAATGCAGTTAACTTTCTCTAGGCATTCATTATTTTCACACACGTTCCAAATGCAAGTGACATAAGGACAACTATGATAATTATGCTTACATGGGTACATGGGTATATACATAAGGATATTTATATGTTAGCAGCCATTCATATTTTACTCATATACACTACATAATATGCATTCAATTTTAGTTAATATAATTTACATGCCGCCTTAGAAAATATACCTGTTTTTTAGTTGGTCCATCGACCTCCTCTGGTATGGCATATGCACGTCCATTGGGCACAATTGGTGGTCCCTCCGATTTGCTACGCCTCGATGGTGTACCGCCGCGTTCTTCAGACTACAAAATAGGAAAGAAGAGGAAAATAAAAAGAGAAGGAAATTAAGAATAAAAAAAATTTTAAATTCTCAACAAAATTTTTGCACTCTCCACCATTTGAACTATTTAAGATCAAATATACTCACTCTTGCTAAACGATTTGCACCGCCATGTCTTTTTTCACCTTTCGCTTCTGTATACTCCGAACCAATAATAAATTCATGCGATTTATATGCCAATTCTGGGCATTTTTTTCGCCTTGGCAATGGTGGCTCATTCGTTGGACCTGTTAATGAGGCTTAAGATAATTTTTTATAGTTTTATTGTGTTTAAGCCTTCAAGCACAAATAATATCTATATTTTTTGCTAAAATATTTATAAATAAATATACAACAAGCAGCAGCGTATGCACATTGCAATTATATATGTACATATTATAATATCTGTATATAGCTAATATGTATTGCTGACTTACCGACAAATTGATTGGGATTGGGCGCTGGTGCACGTCGCACCACTTCGGGTCGCGAATTGCCAGTGAACTCATGCCAGCGATAAGTGCTCCTATACTCCGAATGGAGCTGCTGGAAAAGAAAAGAAATGAAATGTGATAAATTTTAAATTTATGAATTTATGAAATTTTTATACATATGTATGTATATGCAATTCATATTTTAGTAGATATCATCAGAAAATTAGAAGCTATACAAATATGAGTTGCTGTCAAAACACGCACAGTATAAAAGCCACTGTAGTGTGTATGCTCGCAGAAAAAAAACTATATTCAACAAGTAAGGAAGCCTAAGTTCGAGTGGAATCGAACATTAGATACTCAGCTGTATGCTTTCATTGTTTGTTTGCGTTTGATGGAAACACGGTGTACTTAATATAAAGCGAGTGCCGCATAAAGTAGGCGAAGCCACGCCCATTTTCTAAATATTTATCAGTCATCCAACTAAGCTTATGAATATTATTCTTTGTGCAAAATTTCATTCCTTTTTGACTTCTAGTTACAAAGATGTCACGTTACAAATTCCCAAAGGGTGTTCCAGAAATATCTTTGTTCAAAAGTAGGCGTGGTCACAAACCGATTTGAATAAATTTTTGCATGTCTAGTTATTAACACAAGTTATAAAAGTGTATAAACCAAGTTTCGTCATAATATCTCAATTATTTGTCGAGTTAAAGGCTAAGAAATCTCGTATATTCCTTTGTCTAAAAAGAGGCGGTGCCACGCCCATTTTCCAAAATTTTTCTATATTTTTTCCAGTCTATTGTGGAACTAATGCCACAAAATTTCAATGAATTATCTTTATATTTGACAAAGATATCGCTTAAAATGTTTTTATTAGGTCACTTTATAATACACATATATAAAAGTGGGCGTGGCCCTCAATTTTGGTAATTTTTCGTCCAAACATTTGACTAAGTAAGTATATCACGCGTACCGAATTTCATCGATATATCTTCAATGGTTTCTGAGTTATGACATATAAAACTTTCAAGGTTTGACCCTTAATAAGTGGGCGTGGCACCGCCCATTTTCCAAAATTTCATCAAATTTCTTCCTAGGGGCCTGAGCTCAACACGTGGGTAATATTTCAGCGCTCCAGCTATATTAGTGACTGAGATACCAAATTTCCGATTTTTTCTATATAGGAAAAGTAGGCGTGGTCATGGCCCGATTTGGCCCATTTTCAATACCAACCGTCCCAGTCTCGATACCAACTTGCATTTCAAATTTCATCAAAATATCTCAATTTTTACGCGAGTTAGAGTGTTTACAGACGGACGGACGGACAGACGGACGGACGGACGGACATGGCTCAATCGATTTCTCTTTTCACCCTGATCATTTTGATATATATAAGTCTATATCTATCTCGATAATTTCATTCTGTTACAATCCACCGTTATGTGATTAAAACTATGTGTATTGCCAATCTCTTTGCACAATTTTTCGAATCTAATTATTCCAAAGATAACTTAAATTTCAGCATATACCCGTACCATCTTTCTCAAAATAATACAATTAATGTTACCTTTATAAATTCAGATGAAGTTTTAGATCACCTTAAATCACTGAAAGAGTCTTTTAGTTATGGTCCGGATATGATCCCCGCATGTTTCCTTAAAAAATGTGCGGATCATATTTATCTACCTTTGTCAAAGCTATTCAACTTGTCATTGAAATCTGGCATTTTTCCTATTGCTTGGAAAGAATCCTTTATTATTCCTTTACACAAAATTGGTATTAGATCTTCAATTGAAAATTATCGAGGCATAGCAAAATTGTCTGTTATGCCAAAACTGTTTGAGTCGATTATTAACAACCAGATAAAAAACTCGATTGAGTCATTGATTGGGAACTCTCAGCATGGTTTCTGTAGGGGTAAATCAACCATCACTAACCTTCTGGAATTTACAACAGGTGTTTCTAATGGGTTTAGGGAAAGTGCTAAAACGGATGTTATTTATACTGACTTTAGTAAAGCCTTTGACAAGGTTAATCACAATTTACTTATCCACAAGCTTCAACTACTGGGTTTTCAACCTATCCTCCTAAACTGGATCTCTTCTTACATTTCTACCAGAACACAAAGGGTTGTTTTTAAGAATGCCTATTCATTTACTATTGATGTGTCCTCTGGGGTTCCGCAGGGCAGCCATCTCTGACCGACTCTGCTCTTGTTGTTCATTAATGACATCTCATGTGCTATAAATTATTCTAAAGTTTTAATGTACGCAGATGATGTGAAACTTTTCAAGTCCTACACCTCACCGGAGGAAAGATCGCTCCTTCAAAATGATTTAAACGGTTTGGTTACGTGGTGCAATATAAATCTTATGCCACTAAATCTAAATAAATGTAAATTTATGTGCTTTTCGCGGAGTAATGTCGATCCTATAGCTTACGCCATTAATAATCATGATCTGGAGCGAGTTTATGAGTTTGTCGACTTAGGTGTAAGATTCGATTATAAACTTAATTTCAACCTTCACATCAACGTCATGATAAATAAAGCTAAAAGTGTTCTAGCGTTTGTAAAACGTTGGTCTAAGGAATTTAGTGACCCCTACGTAACTAAAGCCCTTTTCACAACTTTAGTAAGACCGACACTAGAATATGCATCTATAATCTGGAATCCGAGTTATAAAATTCATTCTGATAGACTTGAATCGATTCAAAAACAATTTTTACTATTTGCATTAAGAAATTTGAATTTGAACCCTGATTGCAATCTTCCCTCGTATACTAGTCGCTTAAAGCTTATTAACCTTCCAACTTTAGCTAGTCGTAGGGAAACTCTGGGTGTAATATTCGTAACGAAACTGCTGAAGGGATCAATAAATAGCCCATTTCTTCTTTCTGAAATAAGCCTAAACATTCCTGCTCGTCCATCAAGACATTACCAGCCCATCTTTTTAAAACAATGTAAAACTAATTTTGAATTAAATGAGCCATTCCAATATCTATGCAAAAGTTTTAACACATACTCTACCTACTTTGACATCTCGGACTCTCTATCCATTATAAGGAAAACTCTTCTTTTAATTCTTAACAAATAACAAATTGTCTACTAGATATAGTTTCCTTCTACTAATTTAGTATAATATGTATTTTATTGTTAACTAAGTAATTGCTTCTAGTGTATATATAAACTTATGTATGTGTAATCAGCTGATGAATTTCTATTCTGTAGCTGAGCAGCATAAGAACTCGACGTTTAACAAACTCCAAGCCACTCAACACCTTGGCAAAATTAAAAAATATATCCGTGCGGCATGCGGATTGCGCCCCTCGCGTCGGTCGGGCGGGAAATGGAGGGTAAACCGTTGGGTATTATTATTATTATTATTAAAAGCTGAGTATAAAAAAATACACAAAAAGGAAATAAAGAATATTTTAACCCTCTAAGCGCCACACGAATGGCAATTTGTTAAGATTTACACTATTCTGAGTGCGCTAACGGGTTAAATTACCCACAAATGGTTCTTTTGCTTCTTTTTGGCCTTTTTATATATATTTTTTTTCTGAGAATAACATTAGTGAAATTGTTAGCTGAGATCTAGAGTACTTTAACCCCCTTAGGGGCCGCAGAAATTAGAGTTTATTAAGATTTTCACTTTTCTGAGTGATTCTTCTTCTTGATTGGCGCTTAAGCGTCTAGACGATTCTGGCCGAGTCCAACAGAGCGCGCCAATTGCTTATGTTTCGTGCAGCATGGCGCCACTTGGGACCACCTAGGGAGGCAGCATCGCTGTCCACCTGATTTTCCCAACGCTGTGGAGGTCTCCCTTTTCTTTTGCGTTCAGCGGGTTTCGATAGAAATAATTTCTTTTCTGAGTGATTGACGGGGTAACATGCTCTACAAAATTTTCCTTTTTTTCCTGTTTTTAATCTTTTTAACACGCTTTTATTAGCTTCACCTGTATGTATGTATGTATGTGTGTATGTATGTATGTATGTATGTATGTATGTATGTATGTATGTATGTAAGTATGTATGTATGTAACTCCATCCCATCCTAAAAGTTGAAACATTTAACTATAACTAAATTATTATATCTTTCAAACATTCACTTTTTTGTGTTCTCTCTATTATTTCTATTCTCCTCCGGATTCGAAACATGACATCAACAGCCCAACGGCATCATATAGTAGGACATTCAGCATTATATTTTATGCTTCATTGTGGCTTTTATGTTACCTTTCTTCAAAATAGCCTCTATGAATTTCAATTCACTCCCGTATACAAGCCAATAAGTAACAAGCTTGAAGGGTACGGAAAAACTCACTCACGAACGCTCAAAAATACATTTTTCTCAAATCACAAACAAATGTTCAAAGAAAAACGTATAACCACTCAAATAGCGAGCGAACTAACGCACAACAGCCAACGATCGCTCATAGCGATGGCGATAAACTCAATGCATAAATTCACTCAAAAATAAAGCTTGAAGCTTTCTGTTTTGGGTTTGTTGTATTTGCAATAACATCAACCGCATGTACAATGTACACACATACGTATGCAGAGCAAGAACTGGTTTTGTGTTTTGTGTAACAAGCTTTCTGTTTTGTCGTTGTTGTGTTTGCAATAAAAAACAATCGCATGTACATACATATGTATGCAAAGCAAGAACTGGTTTTGTTTGTAATTCATTTAATAGTAAGTGCTGAATCACCGAAAAGGAACCCTAATTACATTTTTATACAATGTTTTGTAAACGTGAGGTGAAAAAAATTTCTCTAAAAATAAAAAAAAAAAAATAAAAAAAAAAAAAAATAAAAAAAAAAAAATGCGCCACTCGGGACTCGAACCTGAGCTGCTTGGTCCGTAGGCAGCATACTAGGCATGGGTAACACTGCGCTGCGCGGCGCAATTGCGCTGACACCAACCCTGGTGTTATTGCGCTAACTCCGATTTGGGAAATGCGCCAACTCAATATAGCGCCAACTCAATATAGCGCCAACTCAATATAGCGCCAACTCAGTATAGCGCCAACTCAATGTAGCGCCAACTCAATGATGCGCTATTGCAATATAACACTGACTCAATTTCGTGCGCTAACACCAGCTCCAATATAGCGCTAGTGTAAAATGGCGCAACCACGACGCCAATAACAGCATCATAGTCAGCGTTGCCGTTGAAAAATTTTCGTGGTGGCTAGATTTGATTTAATTTGTGGCTAAAAATGGCTAAAAAATTTAGTTCGTGGCTAAAAATGGTGGCTAAAAAATTTTGCTTCAAATTAACATGTTTTAAATTTATTTTTCAGATTCAGGTATTGGTATATCAGTATTGCATACAACATAAGAAAAAAATCATAAATTTGTGTAAAAATAAATATTCATACATACACTAGCTGACCAGCCAGACGTTGTTCTGCCTAATTTTATTCCTATAAAGCCTAAAGGAAAAGTCCTAGATTACCGTGTTGCTCACCATTATATCCCTACCCCTATCCCTATCGCTACCCCTAATCCCTACTCCCTAATCCCTAATCCATATACCTATCTCTATCCTTATCCCTAATACCTAATACCTAATCTCTATCCCTATGCCTATCCCTCCACACCTTCTAGGGTCACCCCTGGTTCACATTTTGGTCGATATATCGGAAAACGGGTCGCATAGGATCTTGAAAATCATCTCTTCTTTAAATACTCACAACACCTTTTATTTGATACCTATTTTGTAGAAAACCCGTCTGGGGTCAAACCTGGTTCATATTTCGGGAAATACCTCGAATACGGGGTCTTATATGGGACCAATAACTACACCATGTTCAAGCACTCGTCAGCACCTTTTATTTCGTACGAACCCGTTATAGGGTTACTCGGGTATACATTTTGTGGAATATCTCCAAAACCTTCCCGGATTCTTATACTTTTTTGGCCACAAACCATGTCGGGCTCAATCGAAAAATACGTGCAAAATTTCATTTAATTCAGTCCAGCCGTTCTGGAGTTATAGCGTCAGGGAGGAAAACGCGACTTATTTTTATATAATAGATACTATGTACTTAACTATATCTAAAAAAACTAGATATCACATTCAATATCTATCATTATGTCGTCATCACTAATTGACACTTTCTCTTCATAAATTAATTCTTTCTTCATTAATTTGCAACATTGTTTTACATTCTTTAAGCCATATCTTATAGTTAAAATTGATTCATTTTCGATTTTTGGTTTTGACAATATTCATTACGGAAAAGGTTCTTTCCATTTCGTCGTTGCTAAGTGGTAGAAGTAGCCAACAATATACAAAGTCAGTTAGATCTTTATACGGACTTTCATCGACAGTATACTATTCCACTAGCGAGTATCAACAGGCATTTATCGATAGTCGCGTTACTTGTTTTGTTTTTTAACACTTAAATCGATTTAATCGCTGAATTCAATTAGCGTTACCACATCCTTCCTATGTGCAAAATTATGGTTCATTAAGCCGGAATTATAATAGCGCTGTGGCAGTAGCACCGATAGATTTTCTAAATCAGCTGATTTTTAGAAACTACGGTTTGCAATGAAGCGGCACATAATACAGCAGAGGCAGCTGGCAGCACCGCTCCGTTTAGCCCAAATTCTAAATTCGCTGCCGCTGCCTTGAATCGCAGCCAACTTCTAAGTGTTGATGTGAACTTATGTCTGTTTCCGTACTATCCAATGTAATATATTTTTACTAATTTTGTGTTTCCGTACTTTGATGCCAGCAAGCGGGAGAGAATTTAATTGTCACTGCTCATATTAGACGCATCAGCTGATTTCGAAAACCGTCGCTGCCCGCTGCCACATCGGTGATGTAATTTGGGCTATACAAGCGGTGGCTAAAAACGTGGCTAGTGGCAAAACCGAAATTTTGGTGGCTAAAAAAACATGGCGGTGGCTAAATCTAGCCACCAAATGGCTAAAACGGCAACGCTGATCATAGTATATGTATACGTATGACAACGTCACAATTATGTGTGCTTGATAGTGATCTAAGTGACTCTAATTTCCAGCATATTTTCACAAATATACGGAATATTTTTCCAAATGATTATGAAAATTAAAATTAATTGTGCCCTCGTATATGCAAGCAGAATTGCGCCAAAAGAAATAAAACGGGGATGGTAAACAGTAACAAGCGAAAAAATGTTATTTATCGATTATTCGATGACAATTGCGCTAAAGGTGTTATTGCGCCAGTACCGTGAGTTGGCGCCACGGTTGGCGCTGGCGTTATTGTATCAGCGCCAAAAAAATTGCGCCATTACCCATGGCTACAGCATACCTCACCATTACGCTACAATTGTATTCGGAACTTTGTGGTCTAAATTCGAATTTATTCAATCAGGTTTCTTTTTTTTTTTTGTTCTTTTCAAATGCTTCACCTCAACTTCTCTTCACTTTCTGATTGTGAAATATAACAAAACGTTTGGGAAATTTTGTATTTCCAAACTAGTTTGGAAAACCTTGAATAAAAGGGTTTGGAAAATATTGCATAACAAGTAAGGAAGCCTAAGTTCGAGTGGAATCGAACATTAGATACTCAGCTGTATGCTTTTATTGTTTGTTTGCGTTTAATGGAAACACGTTGTACTTTATATAAACTGAGTGCTGCATAAAGTGGGCGTAGCCACGCCCATTTTCCAAAATTTTTATCAGTTATCCAACTAAGTATATGAATATTATTATTTGTGCAAAATTTCATTCCTTTACGAGTTCTAGTTACAAAGATTTCACGTTAAAAATTCCCAAAGGGTGTTTCAGAAATATCTTTGTTAAAAAGTAGGCGTGGTCATAAATCGATTTCAATAAATTTTTGCGTGTCTATTACCACAAGTGATAAAAGTGTACACACCAAGTTTCGTCATAATATCTCAATTATTTGTCGAGTTATGGGCTAAGAAATCTCGTATATTCCTGCTTCTAAAAGGAGGCGGTGCCACGCCCATTTTCCAAAATTTTTGTGTTTTTTGTTTTATGTCCATAGTTGGACTCCTGCCATAAAATTTCAATGATATATCTTTATATTTGACAGAGATATCGCTTAAAATGTTTTTATTAGGCCACTTTATAATACCCATATATAAAAGTGGGCGTGGTCGTCAAACGATTTTGGCAATTTTTCGTCCAAACATTTGCCTAAGTAAGTATATCACGCCTACCAAATTTCATCGATATGTCTTCAACGGTTTCTGAGTTATGACTCATAAAACTTTCAATGTTTTCCCCTTAATAAGTGGGCGTGGCACCGCCCATTTTCCAAAATTTCACCATATTTCTTCATAAGGGCCTGAGCTCAAATCGTGGGTAAAATTTCATCACTCCAGCTCTATTAGTTACTGAGATACAAAATTTCGGATTTTTACTATATAGGGGAGGTGGGCGTGGTCATGGTCCGATTTCGCCCATTTTCAATACCATCCGTTCTCGTCTTGGTACCAACTTGCATTCCAAATTTCATCAAAATATTTCAATTTTTGCGCGAGTTATCGTGCTCACAGACGGACGGACGGACAGACGGACGGACATGGCTCAATCGATTTCTCTTTTCACCCTGATCATTTTTATATATATAAGTCTATATCTATCTCGATTATTTCATTCTGTTACAATCCACCGTTAGGAAATCAAAACTATAATACTCTGTGTACTAGTACAGCTGAGTATAATAAGCTAGTTTACTTCACTGCATATTGGGATTTTTGGTAGAAGTTATAAATACATATGTATGTAGATCTATTTCGGAGAACACCATATCCCATCAGACTTCTTTTTACTTTTATTCTTGCGTCCGCATAAAACATCCTTTAATGAAAAATTTCACTAAAAAGTCAAAAATAAATAATAGCTTAAAAAACTAAAAAACACGCTTTAATATTAAAAATCGTACTAAAAATTGAGAAATAATTTAATTAGAAACAAAATGATGAACGAAAATATAAGTTTTTAAGGAAAAGCGTGGGGGTGCTCAATAATATTTGAACATGAAAATATTCGATTCGTACAACTAGTACAAAAATATACCTAGTTGCGAAATTAAAGAGTACGATATATGAAATCTCAAAAAAGTCAAAATAAAATTATTAGTAAAAAAACACCGATTTTAAATATTTTTTGACATACTGAGCACCCCACGCTTTTCCTTAAATACTTATATTTTCGTTCATCATTTTGTTTCTAATTAAATTATTTCTCAATTTTTAGTACGATTTTTAAGATTAAAGCGTGTTTTTTAGTTTTTTAAGCTATTATTTATTGCACATATTGTCTCTTTCTAAGAGATTTTTAGGTGAATACTCGAATATTTTAACCCCATAGGCGTCACACAAATGACAGTTTATTAAGATTTTCACTTTTTTTGCGTTACCAAATTATTTCTAGTTAAATGTTGCTATATTTGCTTATACCTTATAAGTCTCTGATATGAGGGTTAACCCACTCTATAACTTTTCACCTCAGCATGCAATAAAAATAGTTCTAGCTCATTTAAGCTGAGTTGTAATTATGCCGTCTTCATACAGTGACACTCAAACTGATATGTGTTAGCAATAAATTTGAGATTAAAAACAAACTCAATCACAACCCACAAGTAATTTTTTCAAAGTTACGTCATCTTTTCGGGTACTAAGACTATCACATATCATAACAGAGTCTCACGTAACTAGAAGAAAAAAAGTACATAAAATCCACAAGGATAATGCCAAACAAAACGCAATAAAAATCTTGTTTTCACTTGGCGAACATCCAGTTTTTTTTCGCCAGTGTTTTTTTTTCTCGCAAATTTTATTTCTTCACTGAAATGTGCTTTTTTCTTTTCATGCTCTATACACACAAACATACATATATACCCTCTAAAAATCTACGCCTTATTTAAGGTTTATTTAAGAAGATATACAGGCTTAAGACATAATGCCTGAAAATTTTAAGCAATACAAATTGTATGGGCAAAGGCATATAAGAAGGCTGATTTTCCGGTGTTGATGTCATCAGGCTATAAGTAGTATTCTCTCTCTCTCTCTCTCTCTCTCTCTCTCTCTCTCTGAGAGGAAACCTTATTCTCAAGGCTTATTCGCCATGGGAATAAGGCTTAAATAATTGCTTATAATAAGGCCTTCGTGGTGTTTATACAATTTATAATAAAGCTTATTCTCCATAGCAAATAAGGCGCGAATCATTTCTTATAATAAGGGCTTATAAAGAGTTTTGATACCTTATAATAAGCGATAATAAAAAGGCGTTTTCGTTTAGCTGCAAAATTCAAATTTTTTTTTTCAATTTTATGAACGTACGATATTTTTTACGATCGCCACACATTGTGTTCTCTTTGCTCATGTTTGCTCATAAAACTCTATTTATTTGAGATATGAACGCATAACAGAAAATTAAGTATTAAAATATTTGTAGGAGAGCGAATACGCGTATAACAGCAAGCAGCACTGCCAGCGTATTCCTTATTGATTAGGGACTTTTTTGCAGGGTATGTATGCGAAACTAATATCGGCGAAGCAAATATCGGCGTTTATTGCTCTGTCATTGTGCTGGGCTGCGAGGTCGTAGCATTTGTATGTAAGTGAACAATCGTCAGGGACTCTGGAGCCACAAAAACATTCAGACAAGCACGCAGACATAACTTGGCTGCCATTTGTACATACATACATACAAATGTATATTGGTAGTTATCCTTGTAAATGCTGTTGGATCTCATGATTAATACATTTTCAAGGCCCACATGACAGCTTGTAACCAAAATTGAATTCAAACAAATCTCAAGGAAAGAGAAAAACAATAAATAATAGCTTAAAAAAAAAAAAATAAAAACACGCTTTAATGTTAAAAATATGTAATTCACTAAGATACGAGTATAAGAACTACAATATTTGAAAATTTGATTGACTTATCGACATATTCGAGTAATTTTTGTTTCTCTTTTTATGTACATAACAAAACTGAACACAAACTCAGCTCTAATATTAGCCACTGTGTTATCACAGCTCATACCCTGCAGGGAACTCAATAACTAGTGAGCAAAATTTCTAGTTCCGAACTAGCGAAAAGGTGTCAAAAGGGAACTAGATCAATTGTAGTTAGACCCTGACCAGTTCAGGAGGAGTGAATTGAGCAACCATTATAAGACACACTTTGATTTGTATGCAATTTCGAAGTGACAAAAATTCTATGACAATTTTTCGTTCGTTCAATTTCCGTCGGCTTTGTATATTTCTACAATTCTCAGATGTTTAGTGAAGCGTTTTATATAAAGAGTTTTCTATTTGCATCTTAACTTGTATGAAATTAAATGTTCACCTAATTATGCTTTTGCGATTTTTATTTTTTTTTTTTATTTTATTGCTTTTTAAATATTATTGTAAATTTTTATTAAATAAATAAATAGAAAAAATATTAGTTAAAAAAAATTAAAAAAAAAATTATCATCCACCTTGACATCGACAGGATTCGAACGAAAGGCAAATGCGTTAGCCAGTCGGCCATCGCGCCACTTGCATGAAGTGTGACAAAAGCTGCACGTAAGCGGCAGATGTAAAACTGTAGAATAGGTACTTGTAGTTAGTTCAGAACTATCGAAAATGTGCCAATAAACGAACTAGTGTAAACTGTAGAATTTAGTACTAGTTCGGAACTATCGAAAATGTAGTGCAGAGGGTGACAATTGACACCGCCTAGGACATCGCCGTGTTAAATTCGCCAGTTGATAACATACAAAAGAGATTTAGCTCGCACTAGTAGTGTCGAAAAATGCACTAGAAGCGACCTAGTTCGGAACTAGAGATTTTCCCTACAGGGTATATACATACATATATACATATATATATACATACATACGTACATACATATGTACATACATAGGTACGTAAAAAATTTTATTTACACTTCATTTTAAAATAACGCGAAGCAATAACACAAATAATAAGACTTCTAATCACTAAAGAACTATGAGCTTTTGTTAAAAATACCATACCACTTTTTATACCTTTCATGAGTAGGAAATGGTGTTACATATAACTTTGTGCCGGAACACGAATGGTGAAAGCACCAGAATAAAGCGTGACAGACCCACCAAAATATTGTTTGATTTATGTAGATCTTTTTCTGATAATTTTCTCTTAATATTTTTTTTGGTTTTGATTTCAAACCAAAAATACTTTGATGGTAGTATAATAGAGAAGGAGAAAGTTTTTTTGTACTTTTCAGGATTTGTTTTTAAACCATAAATGATTAAACTTCTTTAGAGAGAATTTTAATACTTTTCAAGGCTTTATTTTGAAACTATTTTGGAATATATAAAATTGTAAAACTTCTTACAGTTTAAAAATAAGACTTTTTGGCATTAAGTTCAAATTTAATTCCCAGAATGATTAAATTAAGTACCAAATGATATTAGAAATAAACTATCATTTTATGCTGTGTAGGAGCCATGTTTAGGAAATTTAATTTTCTTTCGGTTGGTGTCACCAAATTGGATTTTGTTGGATTTGGTGTGGCAACGCCCATTTTAAAAAATTTCAGCATTTTTCTCTAAAAGGTTTTGAGCTCATTATGTAGATGAAATGTTATCACTGCGGCTATATTAGTAACTGAGCTATCACATTTCCGAAATATATTAGGGGTATTCGCTATCCATAGCATAACCCTAGCACGTAGCACGGATTGCACGGATTGCAAAGTTTTACAACGCACAACAACAAAATACAGGCGCACAAAAATATGCTAGACCTCAAAAATATGCTACACCAAAACCTATGTATATTTATTTGCTATGAAGTGTAGGAAATTAATTGCGACCCTGCGCCAGCTGACATTTGCCAATTGCTAATTTCGATTTCAATTTGAGCATTCGAATTTTGCTTAAAATGTTATTTTTTATGTGTATTTATTAAATTTACTAAAATAAAATGATTTATTTATTAAAAAGTGAGTGATGAACGCGTCGCTTTGGCTAAAAAGAAAAGCTGCTTCTTAAAATTTCCTACGACTGTGCAATGGGGTACTCTCGATGTGTAGCATATTTTGGTCTAGCATATTTGCAATCGGTGCTATCTTGCTATCTTGCTAGGGATAGCGAATACCCCTATTGAATTTTATGGAAAACCTCCTTCTATACGCAATAGCCACCATTAAATGTTACTTTGGCTCATTTAAAGTCAACACATTTGAAAAAAAAATTTTCTGGAAAAAGTTTGTGTAAATAAATGTATTATGATTTTTGCGATATTTCAAGTTTGAGTGCTAAAAAAATGCGGATAACTATGGAAACGCAATAAAACCGTATGTTTCATGATTTAGCAAAAGAAAACAGTGAAAAGCATTTATATTTAGCAAAATACAAGATGAAGAAATTTTGGCTTTTCTATGAGCGTAATTTTCAAGCATTAGCATTTTCATTTAAACTTTTAAACATTAAGGACCACTCTGGACCAGATCTTATAAGCAGATTTGAGTTCTTTCATGTCTTTTCTTAAGAAGCCTGTTTATACATTTTTCCCTTTTTTTCCCTTTTTCTTAAAATATCATATTAAATGTAACTAGTCTATACAAAATATATTTGCCCTTTTACGATTTTTGTACATATTTACATCGAATGTTTTCGATAAAACTTTATTTTCGATAAAATCTGAGTAATTGAGTTTTGTCCCACTCTCCATACAATTTTTTTTTTTTTTTTGATCCCGCGAAATATCGCGGAGTAATTTTTTTTTTATTGTAACTTTGTTATTTGACATCGGATTTTTAAATTCGAAATGTCATTAGTTTAGTCTTTGGAAGCTCTATATTTTCTTGCAATGTCCTTTTGACCTATGAAGTCGTTTTCACATAGTTAAGTCACTTGAAAAACTTGGTTATTTCGTCCAAAATATCCTTTTTGTTTCACAAGAAAAAAATCGCCAAAAATAAAATATTTATCGGATCCCTCTGATATTACGCTTAAAGTCTTTGGAATTAAACGGGTAAATTTTAAAGTAATGATACTTTCCTGATTTTTACAACTTTTTATAAAAACTTAATTTGAAAATCAAAATTTTTTCAAAAATCGCCAAAAATGCAGCTTTTGCTCAGGGAGTTTTTATTAGACCACTACTCTGAAAAAAATACCCGTAGTTAAACCAACAACTATCGGCTGTTGAATTTCCGTCTTTGATTTAAAAAATTTTTTGTGAGAAAATATTTTTTTTTTAGAAAACCAACAAAAAAAATAATGATGGAGAGAAGATGAAGAGAAAAATCCAAACAAAAGTTTATTTTTAGCAACAATTTTCTCCCCGTTGTTGATTTAAAGGCAAAAGTATTTGACCCAACAATTTCCGTTGTAAGCAAAACTAGTGAGAACAAATTTTTTTAAATTTTGTTTTTACAATGATTCAAATAATTCATGGATTCCTTTTTAGGAAATGGAAGTATAAATATGTTACTACAATTCAATATAATGTTGAATGTTCCACTATGTGATGATTGGATAGAATTTCAGGTTGATGTCATGGTTCCAATCCGGAGGAGAATATAAAATAAAGAAGAAAAATCAGAATAAGAAATAAATGTAGCAACCAGTGAATGATAAGAAGGAGAGAAGAATAGGAGAACAAGTGGAGGCTACATATTTGCAGTTGGGACCCGGGCGGAGAGAAGATGAAGAGTAAAATGCAAACAAAAATTAATTTTTAGGTGAACATTTTTTCCAACAATCTCCGTTATTGACTTAAATCAACAACGCTCGCACCTGTGAAACAACAACGGAGCGTTGTTGGGCACATTTCAACTGCGGAAAGTAGTTGATTTAACAGCGAAAGTCTTTAGATTTACAAAGTTTTTTTTTTCAGAGTACAAGCTGTATGTCGTTTGAAGCGTATTTTAATTGCCTTTCGAACGAGATACTGCTTGCGTTTATCACATCCAGAGAAAATAATTTTTGAATGAAGTGATAACAAAAAAACACAAAATTACCGTTATCTCAAAAACCTAACTATACAAAAAATAAAAAAAATATAGTTCCAAGCTCAGCAGGTCAATTCCTATGCTCCCCATTCCTGTTTTTCTTGTTTTTTTTTTTGGCTGTATATTAGCGTTAGTGGTAGGCGTGGATTACAACATATATGCTTTTAATTTTTCTGAAAGATGAGTCGAATAGTGGGACACCAATGTGCCAAATTTGGTTTCGGTAGGTCCATCCGTTTCCAATAAATTGAGTTTCGTCCCACTCTCCATACAAATGAGACAAGTGTGGGACGGACGGATCGACGAACATGGCGCAATAGATTTCTCTTTCTATCCTGATCATTTACATATATATGCAGTCCAGATCTATCTTCAATACTTCACAATCCACCGTTAGGAAATCAACATTATAATACTCCGTGCATTAGTACAGCTGCGTATAAAAAAATAGCATTGACAGAGAGAGTGCACAGTAAAAAATGATAGTTTATTTCTAATATCATTTGGTACTTAATTTAATCATTTCTGGAATTAAATATGAATTTTAATGCCAAAAAGTCTTATTTTAAAACTATGAGAAGTTTTACAGTTTTATTCATACCAAAATAGTTTAAAAACAAATCTTAAAAAGTATAAAAAACGTCTCTCTCTCAATTATATTACCATCAACATGGTACCATCAAAGTATTTTTGGTTTGAAATCAAAACCAAAAAAATATTAGAAAAAAAAATATCAGAAAAAAGACAACAAATTAATAAAAAAATGTTTCTGATAGTGAAATAAGAAGAAAAAATTAAACTTATTAAAAGCGCAAAGCGAATTCTGCATGCCTGATAAAACAATTGTATGAAGTAAGTAATACAGGAGATTGGTTAAATATTATGAGGGTAAAATTTATTTTATTTTTTCCGTCATAGAGCAGTTGGGGTTCTAAATACATCAATATTACTGCAAGACCGCGACGGTGCCGAATTTTTTGTGGACGAATTTCCCAGCTGTTTTTTATTCAAGGTAGTAACTTTCTTGCCGCTGGCCGCTGTGGTGCAGTGCGGAGAGTGCCCGTGTGCTATACCAGAGGTCTCGGGTTCTAACCCCAGTCCGGACAAATACCAAAAAAAAATTCTAATTAAATAAAACCCAATTATTGGGTTTTTATAAATAGCGGCCACCTCTCAGCAGTGGGCGGTATACCCTCACAATGTATTTCTGCCATGAAAATCTTCTCGAAAAAAATGCATTCGCCGTTCGGAGCCGGCATAAAACTGTAGGTCCCTCCAATTAGAAGGAAAAGCCAAAGGAGCACACCTCGAATTAGGAGAGAAGCTCGGCCATAAAACTCGTCAGCAAAGAATTTAACTATGTATGTATGTGCATATGTCTTACAATGCTACAAACGGATTTTCAAAAGTACTTAATTAAAAAATTTTAAAACATTTGCAGCTCATTTTATTTACTCTAAAATGTTTTTGTCAATATCGTCTGAGTAATAAAATAAACTATTGTATTTATAGTAGAATAAGGTATAATTAACCTTTGTTGTAATATCGCAAATAAAATGAATATACCTACATACATATCCCTTAACCAAAAATATAACTTTATTTTATTTTTAGCATTACGTTCGTAAATGTTTACACTGTTCCAGCAAGCCATCCCCAGTATAAACAATATTAACAATTATTCCATTCTCATTAATCTTTGGGATATACATAAGTACATATGTAAGTTTATTTGTGGGATTGTTAACTTGTTGAGCAGTGTATGACTGGAAATCATATGAGGGTTTATTTTTAAATCCAGAAAAGTATACAATTTATTCCAATTTTGGGATAGATTTAATACCAAAAATATTCTAAAAATAATCAAAATTTGGTTTTGATTTAATTCCAAGAAAGTGTTAATTTGACACCAAGAACAATTTCTGTCTCTCATTATTCTCTTTTCTTAAAACCAGAATGGTTTTCATTTTATACTTTTTGGCATTGTTATATATAAATACCAAAATGGTATTAAAATTAAACTAAAATTTTTACTGTGTGGCAGTCAATGACTAGCAGCTTACATTTTATGTACAAACAATTTTTTTTCCGAACAACAACAATAAATTGCAACAAAGTGCTTGTAAATTGCAAACTGAAAGTGGTGCGGTTTTTACCAGTAGTTTTAATGGATTTAAATTGAGTATTTACATACTTTATAAACATTTGCGTTGATGGACCGATTAAAATGCAAAAAATAGGAACAAAAAGTTGTGTGTTTGATAGAGAAAGAAAGGTCGAAGAGCTGACAGACTTTAAAAAAATTGCATGCTACAACAACAACTACTTTGCAAAGCAAAGTCACTCAAAGTCATTTCATCAAACCAAATCGCTACTCAAAGCCTTCCGGCAGCGACTAACTGACTATACAATGCAGCAATCTGGATTTGAATTTTAAGTTGATGCAATTTCACAATCCGACTAGTGGTTGACCAATATTGGAGCAAAAAAAAAGTGCCACAAGCCATGCACTACATACATAGATGTACGATATACACGTATTTGGTACAACAAATAAAAATAAATCGTAAAGTTTGTAAATCGGCTTAACGAGCATTGCCGTTTTGGGACAGAACTAATAAATTATTAGACACCTACGCTAGCATGTTAGGCTATTTTACTGCGTATAACAAGGTTTCAAAATATATTGCACTCCTCCTAGCACCATCGCCTAGCACCACCTCTTAGCACCACCTCCTTGCACCTACTCTTTGCACCGATTAGTCACACTTTCCAAACGTAACAAAACAACCAAACGAACTCACTCGCCCGTAGCAGCGCTGACGTATGTAATGCCAAAAACAGCTGACTGCATTGCGATGCACTAAAAAGTCTCATTGATGGCGCTGCCGGGTGACGAACGTCAAACGGTGCCAAGGGATATTGCAACGAAACAATTAGCCAAGTTTACGGCTGCCATGGAACCATAACAATTGCAGCAAATGCTAAACAACAATAACAACAATGCTAGATACAATGCCAACAACAAAAACAAAACAACTGCAAAATGGCCGAGCACCACACGTGCACCACATTTTGCAATCATTCGTGCAAACAATTTTTGTATTGATTTTATATACGAGTAGCATACATCCATACATACGTACACACATAGAGTCGTAAGTGGGTTAAGCGGTTGTAGCAGAGTAAGTAAATAAGTAGGCAAATAACATTAAAAAAAAAGTTTTAGTTAGTTATTTTGTTAGTTGAACATTTAAATAAATACTATGCAGGTACATATATGTAAGTAAAAGTGAATAATGTTAGCATCATTAAAGGGAATGTGATGTGGGAATTTGTAATATGCAGTTGTAGGTACATACCAGAGATCAGCATGCGTTACATTTTTTGTGATTTAGAGTATACTCATAAAAAATGCGGTGGGAGTATGACCGCAACCGCAAAATATGCGATCATAATAAACACCGTACCGCATTTTCTTGATCAATCCCGGTATGCGATAGTTTGGATATCACAACACCGCAAACACGCATATCGCAAACACCGCATACCGCAAACACCGCATTTCACAAAATGAGAGATTTACAATGTTGCCAGGGCGATTTTTTGTTTGAAATTTTTACCGTCTTATGGATTCCTGATGAAAAATACTACTGATTACAATTTGATTTTAACCAAAGAATATCTATACAGGAAAACTCTCAGGATTGGTTTTTTTTTTTTTTAATTTTTTCATTGAAAGGGCCACTTAAAATTTAGAGTTTGCTTACATTCAAAATAATTTGACTAATGAATTTCAAGATAAAAATATTTCCTATTTACATGAAATAGAGTTTTTTCCTAAAATCCTTGAATCACATTTATGGCTTCTTAGTAATACACATAAGTTTTGTTTACACATTTTTGTTTGTCTGTGACACAATTCTTTATTTTCCAACGAGGCATTCATTCAATTTTCACAATCGACAAAATTGGCTACGATACATTGATTGAAACCGAAGTTTTTGTTATTTTATTGGAGCAACAACAATATACATGTTTATTTTTATACATTTATATGCGCCCGTCGGAATGAATACTTTTCCGTCAATCTAGCAATTCGTTAAACTGAGAAACATAGTTTAATTAGATGTCTTTTTACGGCAAAGCTGAAGTACTGAATGTGTCGATCGTCATTTAAATACATTTAATTCAACTATGTTGTCAATTAAATGGATTGCTAGTTTGACGGAATAGTATTCAGTCTGATGGGCCTATTAGTCGTATTGGATTTCAAAAATGAAATTTTTAATTATTTCATTATTGGAAAATATTTTATTATTCAAAAAACTGCCACAAAAAACAAAGCACACAAAAATAAAAAAAAATACTTGAGAATAAATTTGCTGTATATCTTATAATCAGTAACACATATCTATGTATTTATGTACAAATGAATTTTCAATTGCCTATACCTTTGCAGTGTGTGAAAAATTTCCGGCAACACTGAATAGTATACAAATAAACAAATGCGGTGTTTGCGGTGATTGCGGTGTTTGCGATATGCGGTGTTTGCGGTATACGCTGTTTGCGTTATGCGGTGTTTGCAGTATGCGGTGTAAACAACACTAAATACCGCAATATCATTTAGGTTTTCAATCAATGCGGTGGCGGTGAATTTTTTGTCTGGGTACTTATTTTTTGAGCTACTCAAAAAATAAGTATTTTTGCGGTGCTTTAGAAAATGCGGTGCACCGCTGCTGATCTCTGGTACATACATACATACATACATACATACCTACATATGTACATCACACAATTGGCAATGCAGATACTTAGCTATATTTTGTGTAATTTAGAATTTCATTACATTTATTTTATTGTTTATGTGCAAATAAACATATTTATGAGCTTATTATTTTGCTTAAAAAAAATAAATATTGCGCAAAATGTTAAATTTTTTAGAATTTAGAAAATTACAATTTAAATATGGAATTTTCATTTCAAATTAAAAAAAGAAAAAACAATTCAATTTCAGAATTTTTATTTAAAAGTCTCTAGATTGCAATTCAAATATAAAATTTGCATTTTAAATTCAGAAAATTACAATTCAAGTTCACGATTTCCACTCCGAATTCAAAAAATTACAGCTCAAATTCGAAATTTTCGTTTCGACACCGGAGTAAAAGATCACCCTATTTCAAAACTTGTTTCAAAAACGCCCTATTTCAAAATTTCTTTTAAAAACACCCAATTTCAGGATTTTCTGTAATAAGATACAAAATTCAGAAATTAATTCAAAAACGCTCTCCTTCAGAAAAATACGCATGAAATTTTCCCTGAAATGGAGTGTTTTTTATACAATTTTGGAAAATGGGCGTTTTTGAAACAAACTTTCAAATAGGGTGATCTTTTACTCAGGTATCAATTTCAAGTTCAGAAAATTATTATTCAAGTTCAGAATTTTAATCTCAAATTAAATAAAACTACAATTCAAGTTCAGAATAGTATTACATTTCAATTAAAATTCAGAATTTTAATTTCACGTTCAGACTTTGCATTCCAAATTCAAAAAATTACATCTCAAATTCAGACAAAATTATAATTCGGATGGATACGACGGATGTTGTTGAATCTCTATTATTGAATAAAATGTTTATATTTTCAAGCATACTTGTATTTGTCGCATATTTTGCATAACTTTGGCATAATTTATATAAAACTGCATATTTTTTGTAAATTTATATTTTACATATTTTCACAAATTTTTTCAAATACTTCTCTTTTGTAACAGCCATACCTTGCCTACCCTTCGATTGTTGTTCGCAATTACATTGCAGTATTATAATACATATCTTGTCAGACACGTATTTGCATAAATTTTTATATGAACACATGCTACATACATATGCACATACATATTATATACTATGTAGATATATGCCTTTAATGACATTTACGCACGCAACATTCGCTAATTTCTAAGGTAAAATAATTACACAAATCGATTGCGTTGCACGTTTGTTGGGCGTTAATGGTATTAAGTAAAACGCGATTCAGAAAAAAAAGCGCTTTTCGCAGAATTAATTAATGTTCGTTTGCGCTGCAAAAAAACAGACGACGACTAAGGTCTAACTTTGATTGAGTGTCAAGTTCAATGAAAAATTACAGAATTAATGTGGATAAAAATTTTTTTCTTGAGTTTTAAAAAGAGCCCAGCAGTATTCGAGGTAAGGAGGTGCATATTCAGCATGAAGAATGCCTTGAATCTAGGTTCTAAAATCTTTGCTTGAAAAATTAACTGAAGACACAATGGAGACATCAGGTGTACTGAAATATTTGTTGAACATGCAGTGAAGACTTCAGGGCTGTTGAATTTTTTGGCTGAAGACACAGTGTACTACTTACATTCAGACATGCAGAAGCTCACCCTTCTGGTTGCGCAGTTTTTAAGTAGTTGATTTTCAACGCTACCACTATGTATATAAAAACGAAAGGGAAAGTTCAGATTTTGGAACTACACCTCTACAGGATATTCAGTAGGAAATATGCGCTGTTTTCTAGATGATCAATACCTACTGCTGGGTTTATTTACCTTTTACATCAAGTTGTTTCGATGTAGTGAAATCCATTTTTACATAAATTTATTAGCCAAATTTATCTTCTAAATTTTGCTTCCAAACCTAAGACAGTGATGTCTAATTTATTTACTAACTTTAACTGTAATCAATTATTCAAAGGTTTGCTTTCATATCCTTTGGGAATTATGGCAGCACATTGCCCGCTTTTATTGCCGCATAAGCATAAGGTGGCACGTCAAATACACATATCTACCAGCCTGCAATTAATCACCTGTATTCCCATACATACATACATAAATACATACATACATAGATACCTTTATACCTATTAATCGATTTCTTCTTATAAAAGTGAAGGAGTTATATTTTTTTTTTTTTTTTCTTCTATTGTGAACGGATGCAGCCTCAATATTTTAGCATTAGAATATTAGAAAGCCACGTGTCAGAGACACACGCCCAACTGCTTTACACACCCACACCTGCACTTACGTATGTGCATCTGGGTAATGCCACCTGCCGTGCGCTGACGATTAGATCCACACACCCTGCTTTTTAAACAATGACACTCAGGGTTGCGTGATTTTGATTTGACTGAATCACTAATCAAAAATATTTTCTGATTCTTGATTTAAAATATTTTCAAATCAAAGATAATTTTTATTTGTGATTCGTTTCAAAAAAGAATCAGAAATACCCTTTGATTCGTGATTCAAACTATTTTCAAATCAAAGATAAAATTGATTTGTGGTTCATTTCTCAAAAGAATCAAAAATCTTTTTTGATTCTTGATTCAAACTTGATTTCGAATCAAGATTCTTAATAAATTTTTGATTCGAATCAAATTTTTGATTCGAATAAAATTTTTGATTCGAATCAAAAAATTATTTTGAATAAAAACTTTATTTCAAATAATGTGCCTATGCACATACATACATACGTATGTATGTATGTATGTACGGCGTAGCACAAACGTAAATACGACAATCAGAAATATGTATATATGTACATACATACATACACATGTACACATTTGGCGTCAGCATACAATTTGGCTGTTATTGGACTTTTGGTGCATTTTATACATTTTTGTGTTTTAAGTTACCGAGAATGTACTTGAATATTTCTGATATGCTACAGTATTTTTGATTCTATATAAATTTTTGATTCGAATAAAATTTTTGATTCGAATCAAATTATTGATTCGAATAAAATTTTTGATTCGAATCAAAAATATATTTTGAATCAAGATTCGTAATATATTTTCGATTCGAATAAAATTTTTGATTCGAATAAAATTTGCAGAACCATTTTTTTGGGCTTAGGCCGTTTTGGCGCTGAGCGCCTCATATGTACCCGTAAAAAAAAAATATGAAAATATTTCTGTCGATTCAGAAAGATATGAAAATTTATGTATCATTTTGTTATCGTTTACAATCGATGAATTAGTAATAAATAATTATTATAAATAATAAATAAAAACCAATCAAAAGAGAAATGAATTATTTATTTTTGATAATTTTAGTGATTTTTAATTATTTGTTGCTAATTTAATATATGTAAAAACACTTTGTTTACAACATACATTAGGGTATACTAGTATTATTGTAACACATTGAGGTACAAGTCAGCATTCTTTTGTTAGCATATTTAGTTCCATGACTAGTGCCGCATATCACACCAGCAACAGCACAAATATAAAAATTAGTATTTGTTATTCTAAAAAATTTTAAATCCCCTACGCAGTTGGCAGCATTTTTGGCTCAAAACAAAAAAATATATAACTAAATTGACTTCGGTCCCACAAAAATTTTGCAAAAAACTATTATTTGTCAATTGATCCAAATGCAATAGTGCGTGCTATACGTAGTTAATTCCAACAAAAATACACGAGTCTGCAAAGTATATAAAATTATGCAAATCGAGCCTTTAACTCCACATAAATATGCAAAAAAGATTTTTTATTCTTTTGAGAAATGAATCACAAATCAAATTTATCTTTGATTTGAAAATGGTTTGAATTACGAATCAAAGGGTATTTTTGATTCTTTTGAGAAATGAATCACAAATAAAAATTATCTTTGATTTGAAAATAGTTTGAATCACGAGTCGAGTTGATTCTTTATTTGAAAGTTGATTTGAAATCAAAATTGATTCGAATCACGCAACGCTGATGACACTCAAACAGTATACTCGTACTTTCCCTGCAAAAAAATGTGCGATCAATCCCGAAAGAGATTTGTCCTCGATTGATCTCTTTCGAGAACAATCGGTCCACAATTAGTCCCCGATTGTTCCCGTACGGGTATAAATGTAGCCTAATTGTAGACCAATTGTTCCCTAACGGGTATAAATGTAGATTAATCGCTTTCATTCCGAACGGGTACAAATCTAGATTCCTTAAATGTAGAAATTTTACAAAAATATGCAATGTATTTAAAAAATTGTAGAACAACCGGTAAAGCGAATTGAACACCCTTTTTTAATAACAATTTTAACAAAATGTTGCCTAAAATATCCTATGAAAAAATCCTCATATAATGCATACTCAAAACTTACAATTTTTTAAATTTATTTATTGAGATTTTTTTTACAAAAGTAAAACATTATATAATCTTTATTTAAATATGCATGAACATTTACAATTTTTTAAGGAAAAATCTACATTTGTACCCGTTCGTGCTGAAAACGATTGATCTACATTTGTACCCGTTGGGGATGAAAGCGATTGGTCTACATTTGTACCCGTTCGGTATGTTAGTGATTAATCTACATTGGTACCCGTTCGGGTATACAAGTTGAACAATTAGTCTCTTCATAGGACATGCTCGAACAAATGCGATCAATTCACTCCATATAAAGGGATGTAAAATTTTATTAGTCGCATGCTCCCTTGCGATTGATCCCGGACACGTCCCGGATTAATCGCATTTTTTGCAGGGTTAACATTCACATGTGCATGCAAACATAGATTCATACGTTTCTAATAAATCTTGATTTGTTCTGTGAATGTATGTATGTATGTATGTATGTAGACATGTGTGCATGCTTCTATTGAGCACAATTCCGCTTTTAATGGCGTTTGAGTGCATAGTAGTATTTCATTGAAAATTCATGTTTCTCTGCTTATTTATTGCCAAGTGAATTGCTTGTGATAGCTGCCATAAAAATGTTGAGGGAGATAGAATCAGATGGCATATACACTTACGTTCGTACATACATACCTACAAATGTATGTATGTACATATGTAAATTTGTATTATATGCATATGCTTAGACGGTAAAAAGAATCGTAATAAAAGCTATATTTTTTTAACACTTAACTTATGAACATCAATGGCTTTTCTCGAACATTTTGCGTATTGTTTTTGCAGAACAATTGCTTAAATTTTCTATTCAATGTTAAGTGAGACACCACCGAATGGGTTTTGGAGCACGTCGTTTCTTTTTCGAAAGTTTTATAACCACTATAACCGTCCGATATTCGGCATGGATACTCTAATTACATAAGAATTTCGCGGAATACTTTCTCTGACACGTTATGTGAATTGAGCTAGTCCTCACGTGCTGCATAGAAAAATCTCTCCAATGGATTTATTTCTTGGCTTTGATTAGCCTACTACAAAACCTTTAAATTGTCATTATTTATTACTTGTGATGCCTGGTCTCGGCAAGTAGCCAATTTAATTTAGTGTAAAAAGTCTAAGATGTCGCTGTTTTGAAGTGGGTATGATGCCACAAGAACCAACGACGTAATCAGAAGATTCAGAAAGGCAATATTCCAGAGTACAGCCACGATTACAGAACACTGGCCATTCGGTTAACAAACTGAAATACTAGGGATGCTGTTCAACACCATATGTAGAAGCTGCAAACAAGAAGACAGTAAGTAGTAAATCCAACACTTCCTATGCGAATACCCTAATCTTGCTTATATCAGACACAACATCTTCGGCAATTTTGTACTTCGAAATTTAAGGTCATTAGCCGACTGCACTGAAGCTGTAGCCTAAGTAGGTTCAGCGATAAATCGAAATTGGTTTGAACACAACGGTGAACTCTAGCAACAACCCACAAACGCACCTTTTCTATGAGTTATGTGCATCAAAACAAACCAATCAACCACTGTCCTGCACTGTCGATGGCCAGGTATCGCTCCTTTCAGAATGACTTCTTCGAATGTCTGGCGGAGCAGGAAAATGCAAAGATACTAAATTTCCTGCGTTTTATTGAAGAAACGCGCTAGTTTAGCTTCACAGGCATCTAATTTTAATCTGTTTTAAATCTATTTTCCAGAAAGGATTCAAGGGATCTAGGAAACCAGAGATCACAATGGGCCAACTCGTTGTTGAATTGCTGAAGCAGCCATCTCAACCTAACCTAACCTAACAATCATGCCACGGGTTGTCTACTTAGTTTCAGAAAAAAAAAAAAAACTATGGAAAACCTCAACGGAACTTCTTAGAAACTTGCAAGCTTACACTGTGTTAAAATAAAATGCCAACTTTTAGTTCTTTCGACCGGCTCGATAGTGCTCGCTTTCCTTTTGAAGGTTTCTGTCATAGAAAACGCTTCAAACACAAATCTCGCTGCCTTCATTTTTGTCGTTAAGTTTTGGCTGAGGTAAGAAATTTCGTCAGGTAATAGATATACTTAAATTTGCTTTAACTCATAAAGGATTATTGTATAATGAGTAAATCCCCATCATCACTCCTTAAACCAAAATCTTGACATTAATACAAGAAATCTTGCAAACTCTATCGATTAAATCTTCTTCATCAACACTATGTTCAACATCATACGCATAATTAGATATGCGTAAAAGCATCAGAGGCGCCGGTCTGTTGCCGCCGGGTTTCCTAAACATGTCTATACATTTATATACATGCATAAATTTATCTTAAAAGCTATACAAATATACAAAACACACACACACACTCGCCTCATCTCATCCTATTTCAACACAGTTCATTACGTAAACGCACTCTGCAGCATTGTATTGACTCACTTTTCACTTTCATCTCTTCTACTTTGTTCCCTCTACTCACTACTTATTATACTTCTCCTTTATATATCTTTGTGTAACATCATTTTGTTATGTCATCGCAATGACACTTGTCGCTTCTAAGCAGGGGGAGAAAAAAACTAAAACATAAAAAAGCAAGAAAATTAAGAACAAAATTATGAAGATAAATCACTAAAAGCAGAGTTGGGCAAAATTTATTCGAATAACGAATAAGATGAATAAATTTTTTTTATCTTTATTTGAATAATAAATAATTTCGTTTATTCAGAAACCAAATTATTCGAACAAGAGATAATTTTCCTTTACATATGTAAAAACAAACAAACATACAAACAAAAAAATAAAAAAAAAATTTTTTTACTACTGCTCAGCCATGATACAAACAAACAAGGTAGTTCCATTTCACTTTGACATTGTCATTTTTGATTATAATATGGATTTTTGACGTCTTATTTTAAGTCAAAAATTTAGGATAGCGTTGCCCAATCAAAATTTTTTGGCTGAGGGTATATTTGAACAAAATATTGGGTATTTTAAATGAAATGGTGTTTTTCACATATGCTAATCAACAAAACAAATAAAAGACAACAATCAGCCGATGTAATGAGTATATTTTAATATTTTAAAAAATTTAAAAAAAAAAAGCTTTCCAAAGAAAATAAAAAATAAGTTATTCATAAAAAATAAAATAGATTTATGCAGTTATTAAAGTCGAAAAATATTATCAAAACGTCCATTATATTTCAATATTTGAAAACTGTTCGATTTTTTATGAATAAGGTAAGAGTTCTTGATTTTCTTTATATCGTAGCTATAGAAGAAAAAAGACGCAAAGAGTTTTGTTGAGGAAGAAAGAAGCAATTTTTTTTTTTTTCAAAGAAAGGCATTTAAAATATTTTTCGAAAGAAAGACTCTTTATTTTTTTTTTGATAACGAAGAAATAAAAGAAAGAAGCATTTAAATATTTTTTAGGAAAGAAAGATGTATTGGATTTTTTATTTTTCTTTGTCAATATTAATGCATATGTGTCTTTCTTCGCAGTTAATAATGCTAATGCGTATTTCTTCGTCCAAATATTTTATAATGCGTCTCTGTTCGTCGAAATATTTTTTAATGCGTCTATCTTCGTCGACATGTTTTGTAAAGCGTCTTTCTTCCCCGACATATTTTTAATGCGCCTTTTTTCGTCAACAAATTACTGGCATACGTCTTTCTTCTTCCGGATCGACGATATATATAAATACATATTTGGTTTCAATGTTTTATACAAGAATATTTCCACATTTAAAAAATATATTTATTAAGAAAATTGTTTAGCAGTTATATAAGAATGTAAATTTAATTTAAATTTTTATGTTGCAGTTTTCCTTAGATCTTACTTACGTTATTAATTTTATTTTCCTTTATTTTATTATTTACCTAATTCTGAAATAGATTCTTCGCAAAAAAAATCTTTTTACTAACTTTTCATCTAAATTAAATATTTTATTTACTAATAAATTTTGCATATAACTAGAGCCCTAGATACCCGGATATCGAGCAATTCGATCTGATCGTTTTTGTTTGAAGCCCGTTTGTTGCTCAAATGCCGGTACAAACATACGCGTAATGAACAAACAAACAACTGTTCGAGCATTTGAACAACAATTGTTCGGGCTACTCGAAAATGTTCAAAAAAAATCGAGAGCTCTACATATAACCATGCCATCGACCGCACTTGTTTTTGCGGTTGCAAGTTCATAAGTCGTGCAAATATTCATAATTTCTAAACCACTGAAATTTTTCAATAAAATTCACAGGAGGTGTAGTGGGATTGTAGTATGTACTATATTCCACAAACCTGCCGCAACTTATTTTAAGAATAAATCTTATTTTTTATATAATTATTTGTGATCTGATATTATGAAGAATTTAATACGTAAATGTACGTATTTATGTATATATCAATATTCAAATTAAAAAAATTCGTTTTGTTGCAATCGATACCATGGTTACCATGGAAATAAAAAATAACATAAATGGAGGATTTTTAGCACTGAGTATGGCAGCACGAAATGTCATAATCCATATAATTGTCAGGTGGTTAATATGGCGACAAAAATTTGACGTTTACACTACCTTCTTTCTTGTATCATGCTACTCAGCTGTTTTTTTTTTTGTTGTACCGTGAGTTTTTATTTATTATTTGAAATAACGAATAAACCTCAGAATAATTTATTGGTAGGGAATTTATCTAAATAAAAAATAAAAAAATTAATTTTTATTCGAATAATTATCTAAATAAAAATTTATTCGAATAATGCCCAAGTCTGACAAAAAGCGAGTCAGTCAGTTACTTGAGGAAAGTATTTTTTTTTGTTTTTTTTTTTTATTTTTTTATTATTATTTTTTTAGTTTGCGCAAGAAGGAAAAGCAAAAAAGAATACATTATGTACAATATTGACAAGCATAACGCTAAGTTTGTATGGCTTTTAATCAGATTTCTTGCATATAAGTACATTAGTACGTATGTAGTATGAAGACCGTAGTTTGTACGCATTGCAGTGGCGATAAATATCCTTGTTACGCTTTCGAAGTTTTTATGCGCGGCTTATCGGTGTGCTTCTTTCTGTTCCCTTTTCCTTTTCCATTCATAGTGTCAGTTAAGCGTAATGTGGAAAATTAAAAGCAAAAAAAATTTACTCTCCCAAATTGATTTTTTCTTTGAACTATTTTGTATGAATCTTCGATCGATATCACTGCTAAGATGAAACGACAATGGAGAAGCTTCTGCGATTTGAATGAAAGATTGGCAACTCCACTGAATTTTATTTGTAGGAATCCCGCTTTATATCTTTCACAAACGACTGTGATGGAATATTTTTGTTTAATTACGCTACCTCCAACAAGCTATGCATATCTGGTTGGTTGGTTGGATGGTTTGAGCGGTGAGTCACACAGACGCCAATTAGCACCAAGGCGCAGTTTTGCTACCACGACTCGTGTCTAAAGAACCAGAAACAGAAGAAGAGAGTAAAAGAGAATATCAATTCCAAAACTAGGGCTGGTTCTGCACCGTATATCCGTTCTATTGAGTTATGGTATCTACGAAGCCCCTCAGGCCTAACATACTTGAGTTTCCAGAGTTCGTCGAAGAAAGAATTGCCAAGGAATTTCATTCTGCCTAGGCACTGCGAAGGACATTCGCATAGCAGGTGCTCTACCATCTCCTCCGCCCCTGAACGATTACATCTGCGACACAGAGTGTTTTGATTCAATCCCAATCGAACAGTTAAGCTGCAAATGTCTCTACTGTCCATGTTTAGCATGGATGAGGAACGCATCTCATTGTATGAAAGCTACAGACTTCTGCAGACCATGCAGGTCCGCAACCGCTTCCATCTTGTGTTAAGCTTCTCGAACGAGTGCTGAGTTATTTGGCCGTTGAACAAACCGCAGGGGCGCAAGAACCTCTACTATATCAGCTGGTCAGCTCATCAGCCATTTCATTTCAGAGAGCTGACATGTCGACTTTCTAGGCACATGACCCACTCCCTACTCTGCCCGACGAGGCCTGATGAAACCATTACAGACCTCTCAATCCTCAGAGTCGCTTGACTATCCCAGAAAATTACTATGCTGTTTCCGACACCGGCATTTTCCGTTGCAAGTAGAACTTTGCAGGACTCGTGTATGTCGAAAACTTCAGACTAAAAAACTCTCGCCGTGTCCGGGAGCCTTCTTGATATGGAAGTGTCTGACTGAGTTGCGAAAATACCCGCTCCCACTCCACATGCTCTTTTTGAGCCGTCCGTAAAAACTGAAACATCGAATATCTGAACTATTTTACCATCTTCCCAGTCCTTCCTGGATGTAAAGACAATCTCTGAGTTTGTGTTGCATATCTAGCTTTGCAAGATGCGCTATAAGAACTATAAAAAGTGTCTTTTATTTCGAGACATATTATTCTAAGCATAAACTACGTTGCTGGTTCTTCATTCATCCCACATTCGTTCGCTTTAGACTCTAGGTTCGACGTGCCTGGCGGAAAGCATAAAACGTATTTATCTTGTCGTGATGGAGGAAAAAAGGATAAATAATCACAATGTTGTACAAGATATCGAAAAGGCCCTTCACTACAGCGAGTGCGATAGGTGCATTTCTTGATATTTCGGGTGCCTCTAACAACGTCTCTGCTGAGACGCTGTTTGGAGGGACTCGAATGGATCAGATTACCCCCGATAATTCAGCGCTGGATAGAGGACCTTTTGAGTTGTTGGACGAAGATTGGTGTGTGGGGCTTTTCGACGATGTCAAGGAGATAGGGGGAGTACTCTTACCCCTGATATGGAATCTAGTGTTCAACAAATACTCTTCACAAAATACACAAAATTATCTTCAGAAAATACACAAAATACTAAAACTTGCCAGGTCTTGCATTCCAAGTTTAGTATAACGCCTCGAATACGATTTTGGTGTATGTGAGGGATCACTGCATCCTGGCCAACCTAACGTAACTTAACTTAACTTAGACTTTAGTATGTATGTATGTTAATTAACGTATATTTTTAAAATTAAAAAAATCAAACTTCTATTGCCACTAAAAATGAAATTAACAAGTGATTTTTTTTAATGATTAATTACTTGCACGCCCTTGTGTGTCTTGTACGCGCGTCGGTGCATTAACCCAACCGAGCCATGTTAGTTACAAGCTAATTACCGTCGCGAATCGGCTGAACAAAGCAGACACTCAGGTGTTCGCTCCATAAGCAATGACCAGTGGCAATCAACTTTAAAGAGTGAAGGTGAAATGCAATATAAGTATGTTTCTATGTATTTATGTGTGTATGTATGTATGTATGTATGTATGTATGTACACAATATTTGTATAAGCATAGGTTTTCGCTGACCACTAATAACAGCGATCTCACATAAACCCAGCACGTTTCGTGGCTTTGTCCGTGTGGTTGGGGAAAGATTTATTTACGAGTTGCGTGTCATGTTATTCGAACCGCAGACAATTGAAAAGAAACCGTAGAAAAGTTTGGCAGAACAGTTACAGTGGAAATATAAGAAATTTCGCAGAAAATTCGATTAAAAAAAATTATAAAAAAATTAGTTTTATGTTGAACTTCAATCACAGTTTTACAACTCGTAAATTGCGACCAGCATATTCAGTAATTTAGATTTACTTTTCTCTACCAAACACTGGCGTTTTCCATATCAAAAATTTTTTTAAGAATATCTTGGAAAACCGAAAAACAAATCGTACAAACTCCACGATTATTTGTTTTTTTTTTTTTTATAGGCTGCTCTTCACGTAATTCGTTCTTTTCCTTGAACACTTTAACCTAAGTCGAATACTGTTCGCCCGCTATCAGATTTACATAGTAGCCGTATTCATTGTGTACATAGTAAAATTACTCATACGCACGGGTCGCCACTTCTCTCTACTCATGTTTTCGTACAAACACTTGACCGACCGCAAAGCGTATTGTTTACGAAAACAGATTAACTTGCACAGCTCACGCGCACGTAAATTAAGTACACAGAGCCAAAAAGTTCACCTATAATCAAAGAGACTGCCATCTAAAAATGCTATATGGCCGAGGAGAGTGAGAGGGGACAAAATTGAAGAAACTTTTTCTGGAAAATCTTCTAGATTTTAGCTTGAATTTCTTCTTAAATTTATTGAAAAGGATATCGTCTGAAAACGAGGAGATAACTTCTTGTTTATTAATTTTGTATGTCATTTTGTCAAAAAAATTAAATTCTTAGAAGAAATCTGCTTGTTTTTATGAGAAAATTTTTATAAAGCAAATCAATAAGGACATCCTCTAATATTTACTAGAACCTTTTTGAATTTATTAAAAATGAAAACTTTTTAATTTTAAAAGAGCCCTTATTAATTCAAATTTTGCTATAAACGTCTTAACTTACGTACATATGTACATATGTATGTATATACGCGTACATACTAGAATTATGCATAACAGTTATTGCATCAGCCATTTTTATAATAATAATATATAATACAATGGCGCTATTATAACTCTGACGAGTTTTATGGCAGAGCTTCTCTCCCAATTCGAGGTGTGCTCCTTTTTTTTGTTTTTCCTACTAATTGGGTGGACCTACAGTTTTATGCCGGCTCCGAACGGCGAATGCATTTTTTGTGAGAAGCTTTTTCATGGCAGAAATACTCTCGGAGGGTATGCCGCCCACTGCCGAGAGGTGACCGCTGCTCTTAAAAAACCCAATAATTGGATTTTTACTAATTAGAAAAATTTGTTTGGCTCGGACCGTGGTTTGAACCCGAGACCTCTGGCATAGCAGGCGAGCACTCTACCCACTGCACCACAGCGGCCATTTTTATGCGTGCAATAACATGTTCAAGAAATTAAAAGGAAGAACTTTTTATTTTTAAAAGAGCTCTTATTATGTACCTAATCCAAAATTTTCCATTAACGTCTTAACATACATACATAAGTATGTATGCGTTCACAGGCAGAGAAAACAAATGCGCAGTTCTCTAGCCGACTGACCCGAAATGGAAACAGCGCCGATCACCGTCTTATATTAAAACTTATATCTTTTTTGTTTATTAAAAATCCCTCAGACAAAATTTCGCAAAACTAAAATGGCTATAAAAAAATTTGACCTCAGGGAGCAAGACGGCTTGGAGGTCTTACTATAAGGATAGTGGTCTTTCGTTCTGTGTGTGAATTATTCCGCCCCCACCATCAATTTGTGTCAAAGTATAATATATGTTATAAAAGTTATAGTCAAATATGTTAAGTATATTCTCATACTTAATATATATGTAAGTACTTGATCGTATCATAATTATAAGTAAAACTTGTATGATTAAATAAAAAACAGTTAAAAAAACAGTGTGCTATTTATTTTCAGAAAGTAATGTATTTAAATTCAGGTGGCAATAATTTTAAAATGATGAGATCATCGGCTTATTAAAATTAACACGACTTTCTAATGAAAATCAAATTTCTCTTCTTAATAATATTAAATAGGGTTTATTCTTAATTTTACAGGTTATCTGCTAAATTTATGTGAAAAGGTTTCCATATTTATTATAGGAGTAATCTTCTTAATTTTATATAAGAGGTTTTCATCTTATTTTTATAGGTTATCTATTAAATTTTACTGAAAATGATTTCATCTAAAATCCACGGGTCATCTTCTTAATTATATTGAAAAGGTTTTCATATTAGTTTTACAGATAATATACTTAGTTTTATTAAAATGAGACATCCAGTCATAATAAGACGGGCATCTTAGTGGAGAGAAAGCGTAGAGAAATCCGCTAAACTTTGTTCTAATTTATAGGGCATTTTAGGTGGTATTTTGGCTCTGTGTATCAATGGCCTACTTGATTGTATTAAAATGTACAAAGGAATTGCTAAAGGACATGCAGGCGTAACATAGCAAGGATTTTTTTCCTTTTGTACTGAAAACTGCAACAAATAAATAAAAAGTGTATATAAAACAGTGCGATAAAAACACTCAACTTCCAAGTCTATTGTATAAAAAAGAAACATAAAATTAAAACAATAAAATTAAATAAAATGCATGTATATGGACATATGTATGGAAATACGAAAAAGACAGCTCCGACAACTTGTTTACATGGCGTGGCAACAGTGTAACGCCCTTATTTTCGTTATACATGTATTTACTTACTTACATACATACATACATATGTACTTATGTATTACAAGAGTAGTGTGGTTTCACATTACACCAAAGCAGGGATGCAGGTGCAGTGACTCTTATGGCTCTTTGTAACTCCCAACAACATCACTGTGGCTCCATGTGACTCCCAACAGAAAATTTAGCGCTGTCGCCGCCACGCCGCAATTCAAAACGATCGGTAAAATTCAATCATTTTTGTTTCATTCCGGGAACAATGTATATATGTTGTTGTAAAAAATATAATATTATTTTTGAGTGACTCCGTTATTCGATTTGCGTCTGCACCCTTGCACTAAAGTGCTGGTGTTTCACTTGCATAGGCCGAAGCGACGCGACAATTGACAAACTTTAAATATTTTGCACTTTTTTTTTTGTCGCGCTTTAAATGCCGCCTGGCAACAGCAGATTTTAGCCGCAGGGAACGGCAGGCAATGCAATGTTGCAATTAAATTTCAGCGCAATCAAAGCGAGCTGCAGGGAGTTGCATCCGTTTCTGGTTGCTTTTATTTCACAGAAGTACTGAGGAATGTAGTCGGAGTCTCAGTTCTTGGCCGGATGTAAATCCAGGTCATTTTGTTGCTAAAACCCGAGTGCTGTAGAAAAGTGTTTGGTCCTTTTTTTCTGCCAATATAGCAGCTCTTTAAACTCATTTCATTTCTACAAAGCTTTGAAAGGAAATTTAAGTTATTAGACCATTTATACAACCTTAAATACTTCCATTTTTGAACAAAAAAATTCACTTAACTCTTCATGGTACTATTACTTATGTAAGTAACAAATTATAGAAAAAATGTATAACACCATTACTCTTTTCCAAAAGCAAGAAAATCAGTTTAAGCACTTGCAGGTGTGTTGAACTCATGCACATGTACATATATGAACTCTACCACACACAGACGCTCGTAAAACATGCGCGAATGTTATAAAGGATAATCCAGTCAAGCCAGCAATCCACAAAGTTCATTGCCTAGGCTTGTGCAAAGCGAAAGAATTAACAAGACAAAAACTATTCAGCCGAAAATGTAGAAGAAGAAAAACGGCAGAAGAGGCGACAAAAAACTTGCACAAAAAACCGCAGCGAACATAAAACAATCAAAAGTCTGCATTTCCTGCGATGCAAAGAAACGCGTGCATGCGAAGATACTTATATACGTTCTTTCCATGGGAATTGCATACATACTGACTATATATGAGTGAGTGATAGTCAGTCAGTGCACTTTTTGGTAGGTATTAAAGTGAGCATCATCAGTGGATAGCGCTGTAACATTTGAAAGCCGTTGTAAACCCAATGAACACAGAGAGGAAAAATTTACAAGATTTGGAAGGTATTTGTACACCAAACTTGCTGGTGGTAACAACTTCGAAAACTTAATTCTTCTGAAAATACGGCTGATTTGTTCTGAAAAGCATGAGTTGGATGAGAATAAGTTAACAATCGGTGAGAATATGTTGAGAATGGGTGATAATGACTGATTATGGGTGAGAATAAGTTCAGAATGAGCTAGAATATGATGGGAATAGGTGAGAGTAGATCGAGAATGGGTGAGGATTGGTAAGAATAGGTTGAGAATGGGATATAATAGGGTAATAATGGGTTAAAATAAGTTGAGAATGAATGAGAATAATTTTAGCCTGGGTCATAGTGAGTGATAAGGGGTGAGAATAAGTTCAGAATCGGTTGAGAATAGGTAAGAGTAGATCGAGAACGGGTGAGTATTGGTAAGAATAGGTTAACAATGGGTTATAATAGGGTAATAATGGGTTAGAATAAGCTGAGATTGAATGAGAATAAGTTGAGGATGAATGATAATAAGTTGAGAATGAATGAGAATAAGTTGAGATGAATGAGAATAAGTTTAGACTGGGTCATAATGAGTAATAATGGGTGTTAATAAGTTCAGAGTGGGTGAGAATATGTTGAGAATGGGTGAGAGTAGACGGAGAATGGGTGACGATTGGTAAGGAGAGTGGGTGATTATAGGTTGAGAAGGAAAGAGAAAAAGATGAGAATGAATGGGAATAAGTTGAGAATGAATGAGGATAAATTGAGAAGGAATGCTAATAAGCTGAGACTGGGTCATAAGGAGTGATATTTGGTGATAATAAATTCAGAATGGGTTAGATATGTTGAGAATAGGTGAGAGTAGATCGAGTGAGAATATGTTAAGAATAGGTGAAAATAGGTTGTGTTAAAGTTGTGAAAAGTTTGGGATTACTGTTAAGAAAAGGTTGAGAATGGGTGGGAATAGTTTCTTTTTTGTTGCTTGTTTGTTTGGAAATAGTTTGAGAACAGATTGTTTAAACAGGTTTCCTTTTTTATTTCTCTTAAAATGCTCCACGACTTAACTATACGTTGGGTGAAATAATGCAATTACATACATACATTTACATGTCTATAAATAAGTATTTGTTGAAATTTATTTGCCATAAACTTTATCCTCGTCATAATCTCAGTTGTATTTAATTTATTGTATTTTATCGCTTTTGTTTTATTTCATTCTACATAAAACATATTTTTAACTCCTTTTTTGCTGCAACAATGTATACTTTTTGAAGCTGCTCGCAAACGGAGTTCATGAAGTTTTTTCCATTATGCTTTTGTCTTTTATTATGGCTGTTACAATTGTTTTTTAAAATGTATTGCTTGTAAGTTCACACTTCACATGAAAGAAATGTTACATTTCTGCAGTTCACACATGAGCAAGTGGTTTATTGTTGAAAGTTTGAATGAAGTAAATTAAATTTTTACATTTTTACAGAACAAGTATTTACTTTTGTTTATATTATATGATTTTTTATATCTTTGAAAGATATATGATTTTTTCGCATCTTTAAGGCTGCTGATGCTAAATGTTTTTCAAAGCAATCCATGACCAGTGCTATGATTTTCTATTATAAACATGAATTTCAAATTTTAAAAAACAATAATAAGATATTGAGTGAGAAAGCTTGGTGAAAGAATAGTTGAAATAAATTGCTAGTCCTGTTACCTGCTATGCCGAACAAATCGCTTTAAAAAATAGGCAGAATTTATTCATAGTAAAGTATTTGTACATCGACTACATTTCATTTTTACAACTTTTAAACAGAATTTTACCCAATTTTGGTAAATACTTTTTTTCTATTCGGGGAATTTCATTTAATCCCACATTCTTACCACGATACAAGTACATCATTGTTGTTGCTAAAGCTAAGTTATTTCATATTTTCTAGTCATGTCATGCAAATGCATGCGGTAAATGTTTGTCGTTTCATGTGCCGCTGCCATAATAATGTCCTTGCAGCGCACACAGCAACACATACACACAATGAACGCTCACATACATACACACACAAGCTTTTATAAATAAGTTAAGGTAAATGAAATGCACGTCATGACATAACATTGGCATGCAATAAAAAAACCAACGGTCAAACTAAGCAAAAGAACGAACAAAGCACAAAAAGCTGAAAATGAACAACAAAGCCAACAAAAACCACAACAACAACCCACTTCACTTCACCAACGTGTTCATATATATATATATATATATACGCTGCAGCAAATCGCGCTAGTTTCAGGCTAGTGAACAACTAGTTCAAAGGCAATTCTCGTTCCATCCCAACGTAATGCTTTCAACTGTCTTTTTTTATACGGCGAAAGAAGAAAGCACTTCAGCACTAGTTCAAAAACGGTCGGTCCTTCGCCGCATTTTACAAAAGAAATCACCAGCCGGCAGAACTCTTAACATACTGAATGAAATGAATGTGGAATTATGTTGTAAAATACCAAGTTTTTGAAACTTAACCGTAAAAAATGCGGAATTATCCTCATTCACCAACAAATGCGAAGAAATATTATTTAGCCCTTTAACGAAATTTTATTTGATGCTACGAAGCAAAAGAGGATATTATTGTAAGGTACAACATTTGTTGTTGCTCAACTTTAATGTAATAGCTGTAAACATAAATTTTTCATGAAGTCAAAATAAGAGACTATCCCGCTCTGCATCATTTTAGAACCTGTTCTGAGCTAGTTGTGAACTTTCTAGTTCTAGACATTAATGTATGGCTGCTTTCGAGCAACTTTTCCCTTACCTTTTCGTTTTCGGTTTTTTTTTTTGTTTTTTTTTTGTTTTTTGTTTTGGGTTCTGTATGTGTGTGCATTGCAGTTTCTAGTTGAGTGTTATGCAATGCAGAATATTTTGTGCAATTCCTGCGTGTTGTTGCTATTTGTAAGTAATTTATACCATTTGCCTGAACAAAAAAAAAAAAACAAAAAAAAATAAAAACAAATAGAAAATACTAAAGACTAACTTTCATTGTATTGAGTTACAAGCCGCTTTTGCATTAGGTTCAGTGATTAAGCACCACGCGCTACATTTTGACCGACTTTCTGCAGGAAAAACGTGTTTGAAAATTCGAGCAAACCTTTTGGAACCAGACACAAAATGCAAACAACTCCAAAGGAGGGTTTCATTCATCCTATCATTGACACAATCCACAAATAGCCTAACGCAATGCTAGTGGAATGTATCGAAAAAACTACTTTAAAGATTATCTGCAATTCAGGACTACATGTTGTTGTTGTAATGGTAAAAACACCCTCCAGAAGTTACGAGGAGTGCAGCCGGTGTGGCAGTACTTGGTCTGTTAAAAATCCGTGAATTGCGATGCTTAGACTCAACTACCATGGCAATGCCCAGAACTGCATCAGCAGTGTATCTGCTAAATTTGTGGAACATCCCTTGGACGCTTATTGAGCCCCAAATCTCAATAAACTTAACCACAATACAGGCATATTTTATCTACATAAATATTCTCTCCTCACCACTTCCGTACTCTTCTAATTGACATCAAGAAAAATTTAATAATAAGACCTTGCTGATGTGATGATTGTTGTTTTTAATTTAATGGCTCTGTAAACAAAATACCAAAGCAGGCCACGTCGTCCTTAGCGCAGATTAAGGCTGCGGTATTTGGCAAAGCAGATTTTAAACAAACAAAAAATAACGAGAAAATGTGTATGAAATTATATAATGCACAAGCGCATTTTACTTTTACTTTTGCAACTAAAACTTGCATACATATGCCAGTGGCGGACACTTCACGCAAGCCTAAAAACCCGTTTTGCCTAAATATTTTCGTAAATTTCATTTTACAGGCTTGACAGCCAATTTATGCGAGGTCCGCCACTGACATATGCCTATGTATTACAGGGCCGTGCGCAGGAATTAGCCTTGGGGGGGGGGGGGTTTTAATTTTGGTTTGCATTCGCATACATTTTTCGCTAAGATAAACATATTTGCTGAAACAGATATCCAGACCCATACATAGGGTTGCCAGACGTACTGATTTGATCAGTACAATACTGATTTTTCGTGCCCCGTACTGATGGTTTTAAAAACCTTAAGAAATACTGATTTTTTGGATTTTGTACTGATTTGTACTGATTTTTAGCCGACAATAAAAAAAATCATTTTTATCACCCTGCGATATTACTCGACGACCAACGTGTAATTGTTGTTGTGCACTCCGACGAGTGAGGGAAATTTCGGACATCGATCAAATTTGCTGGGTGAAACGAGCACCCGAGGCTTCGGGGTAATATTGTGTTATGTTGTGTATGTGCGCTCTAATCATCGATTTAAGCGTAACCACCTCTCATCGATGACGAAAATGTGTCCGAATTTCATCTGTGGGTTTGCTCGTAAGCATAACCACGGCATAACCATGAAATGATTAAGACGGAGGAAGCAACGCGAACGTTAAATGTCATAGAAACATGATCGACAGTTAACGACACGGAAACAAGAAATAAATGCCAGTAATAAAGACGATTTTCTCGGAAGGCAATGTACTGATTTTTTCGGGAAGGATATCTGGCAACCCTACCCATACATCATAAATTTAAATGTTCTCTAACTTTTCTGAAACTCATTATGATTCATCAAAATCTAGTTAACCAGGTCCTGAATAGTACTGTTTACAGTACTTGTTAATTGAAACTGCTCAATGTTTTCACAAAATGAACATTTTTTGTTATCAGTACAATTTTTTTTAAAATGCCAAACGAACATATGCTACACAACTTTGTAATTTCGGAAAGCTCCAAGTGCAATTCAAAGTGCCGAACTTATGTATTGGCCAACCTTATTTTTTGCAACTTTCACCAATTTCTTCAAGTCAAGATTCAATGCAAAATTTATAAACTCTATTTTGAAAATTTTTGCAAAAACATTGCAACTTACACGGAAAGAATTTTTTACTAGAATCAATGCCGAGACAAGAAAAATTAGACTTGATTTTGAAAATAATTTCTTAATATCAAGAAAATCCAAGAAAATTGGATTTTAAATAAATAAGTAAACGTTTTCTTGCTTCAAGTGAAATCGGATTTTAAATAAATAAGAAAAAGTTTTCTCACTTCAAGCAAAAATGGACTTTAAATAAATAAGAAATAATTTACTTACGGTAAGTGTTTTTTTCTTGTTTTTAGGAATAAATAATTAAGAAATAATTTTTTTGTTGCAAGAACTTTTCTTATACGAGCTTAAGTAAATAAGAAAATATTAAATATATAATCAAGTAAAAATTTTCTAAAAATATTAAAAACGTAAAAAATAAGGAAAATGAAAACTAATCATAAGGGATTAGAAAACCATAATTAGTCAACTAGTACTTATTTTCCTAGGACTTGTTCACTGAAATGACAACATTTCAATTAATATAAATGAAGATGCAAATAGTGAACTCCTTATACCAAATGCTTCACTAACAATCTGAGAATTGCAGAACTATTCAGAAATATGCAAAGCGGATGGCAAATGAAAAAAAAATACATGTTACTTTGGAAATGCAAATTCAGCAAGAAATATTTTACTTCGCTCAATAAAACGTTTTCTTATTTATTTAAAATTTTTTTGCTGTAGTTTGCGTTCAAATTGAGCAAGAAATATTTTACTTCGCTGTTGTTTTCTTATTTATTTTCAACTAGCTGACCCGGCAGACGTTGTTCTGCTAAAATTTATTCCTATGAAGCCTAAAGAAAAGTCTTTGATTACCGTATTGCTAACCATTATCTTAGAGTCCATCTTAATGACTGCGAATAATGAAAAATTGTCTATTCTCTGAATAAAAGTTATAGTTATATTCGCCGCGACAAACCTACTTCCCCCGATCCCTATCTCTATCAAATCCCTATCTCTATTTCAGTCTCAATCTCAATCTTAATCTCAATCTCAATCTTTATCCCTATCCCCATCACTATCCCTATCCCTATCCCTATCCCTATCCCTATCCCTATCCCTATCCCTATCCCTATCCCTATCCCTATCCCTATCCCTATCCCTATCCCTATCCCTATCCCTATCCCTATCCCTATCCCTATCCCTATCCCTATCCCTATCCCTATCCCTATCCCTATCCCTATCCCTATCCCTATCCCTATCCCTATCCCTATCCCTATCCCTATCCCTATCGCTATCCCTATCCCTATCCCTATCCCTATCCCTATCCCTATCCCTATCCCTATCCCTATCCCTATCCCTATCCCTATCCCTATCCCTAACCTTATCCCTATCCCTATCCCTATCCCTATCCCTATCCCTATCCCTATCCCTATCCCTATCCCTATCCCTATCCCTATCCCTATCCCTATCCCTATCCCTATCCCTATCCCTATCCCTATCCCTATCCCTATCCCTATCCCTATCCCTATACCTATCCCTATCCCTATCCCTATCCCTATCACTATCACTATCACTATCACTGTCACTGTCACTATCACTATCACTATCACTATCACTATCACTATCACTATCCCTATCCCTATCCCTATCCCTATCCCTATCCCTATCCCTATCCCTATCCCTATCCCTATCCCTATCCCTATCCCTATCCCTATCCCTATCCCTACCCCTATCCTTATCCCTATCCCTATCCCTATCCCTATCCCTATCCCTACCCCTATCCCTATAGCTACCTACCGGGACCTTCCATCAACATCCGGGCCCACTACTTTAGCCATCTCTGGGAAACAGCCTTAGATATCACAATGAAAATAGCTGTATGTGGAAGCCTGCTTAACGCTTTTCATTTGCTACCAATATCGTTCGAAAACATTCAGGGGTTCACGCTTTGACCCAAATCTTGGAACCCGGCCTAGGCATCACTATTTAAAAAGCTCTTTGTTGAAGTCCTCCTCAACAGCTTTCATTTGATACCAATATCGCTCGGAAACTTTCCATGGTCACTCGGTCCCACGTTTTAACCCATATCTGGGAACCCGGCCTAGGTATCGCAATGAAAATAACTTTATGTTGAAGGCCTGTTCAACACCTTTCATTTGATACCAATATTGCTCGAAGACTTGCTGGATCGATCTGGGTCCTCATTTAGGCCTGTATTCCGAGAAGCTTCCTCTTTTTAGAAATTCTCTATACACTACTATGTGCACTAACACCACATGAATATACTGTGAAAATTTCATAAAGAACGGCTGGTTACTTTGGGAGTTTGTAAAGGACACACATCCACAGATGCACACATACACACATACACACCGATTTTTCCAATTTTCGGACTTTTCCGGAGGGATTTCCCAAAATTTTCTTCCGTACGAACCATCTCCTCGAGAATACGAACAACTGACAAAAAATTTTACAGAAATCGGCCCAGCCGTTCTCATCTGATGAGGTTAGTAACATTTTTTACACCATTTTTATATATATAGATTTTTTTTGTTGTAGTTTGTTGTTCCAATTCATCGAAACACAATTTTCTTAAATTCTTCTTGATATTAGCAAAAAGATTTTCTTCATTTAAGTAAATTTAAGAAAAGATGTTCTATAGATTTTGTTTGTGTTCTTGAATAAGAAAATAATTGTCTCATTTTTGGAAAACTCAATTTCTTAATTCCAGTAATAATTAAGTCAATTTTTCTTATTTCCCTAAAAATTTTCTAAATTGAGTTCAAGAAAGTATTTTTTTGATTCAAGTATACAAATTTCTTTCCGTGTAGATTTGATCATGGGGGGGGGTTAACCCCCAAAACCCCCCCGTGCGCACGGTCCTGATGTATTATATGCACATATGTATTTATGCATGTATGTATGTACCTTTTAATTATATTTCCATCATTCAACAGCGAAATTTCAGCGCAAACATGTACGATATATAAAAAAAATGGCTGCGCAGCTTCCATTAGCCCAAGAAACTTTTACATGCTTTGCTTGCTTTCAATTAAAAACTTGCTGTTTAAGTGATTTTCTTTGATTGAAGGACGCAGTCAGTGTGTTACAGCTCACATGCATGAACGTACGAACTTTTCGTTTAGCGGCAATGAAAATTACTTGATGCGCGAAAATATGTATGTAAATGGAGTTTTTTTTTAACTGCGACCTTTAATATTAAATGCTTTAAATAATGAGATTAAGTAGTTTAAAACTGAAGATTGGGGCAAGTAGAGAAAAATGCTACGAATTTCTTCTAGAAAATGTTTAATATAGAAAATAGAGTAAACGGGCTCGCAATGAATTTCTTCTAGGAAAAATTAAATATAGAAAATGCTGTGCAAGCGCTAACGCTTTGATTTCGCTTATTTCTCTTTACCATATTTATTAAAAAGTCACTTAGATAGGAAAAATTATCTAAGCAGGAAGCTGCCTAGGTTAGGTTAGGTTACAGTGGCTGCTGCTTTACACTTCAGTCAGCGCACTTAGGCCCCGAAGGTGCCATTGGAGATACCACATGGATCCACAGACCCCCTATTCGAATCATCGTGTGGATGAGAAGCTGACAAGCACTCGAGTGAATTTGCTTCTCTTAGCCCAAAAGTATTTTTTTTTGTTTTTTTTTTTTATGCAATTGGTTGTTATTTATTTTCTCTGCTTTTTTTGCATTAATTTGAGATACAACTTTAAACCAGCAAAAAATCAGCTTCAATTCAGTAATTCAAATTTCATTTACATCCCTTCAATTCATTAAGATATCCCAGAGCACAATTCCACTGCACTAGTTATTTATCAATCAAAATGTGTGTTTAGTTATTTTCTAATCATAATTGAGGGGATGCATTGAATCAAGCATGAACCACTACCCGTAATGCGGCAGCAGCAACAGCAACAGCAACAACAATCAAGCTCAGTCAGCTAGTGCTGTTTGACTGATTGAACGTCAACGGCCAACAAAACATTCAACAGAATCAAAGCCAGCACTAACATCATCATCGTAATCATATCATAGTTATCATGTTCATCATCATAGTCCTTATTATCGTCAGCATTTTAGGGCGTAGCCAATGACGAACCATTAAAAAGCATGGTTCAGGTAATGGCGGGGTACAGAGATCGTTCTCCATGTAACGTTGCAATTTATGATTCACCTTATGTAAGTCAAACCATTTTACTCTTTTTTTGTAGAGATTTGAAAGCGTATGCTTGTGTAGGTATGTATGTATGTGCCTGTACTTTGCATGGTTCGTTAGCAATTTCATTTTCAATTTCCCGCTTTTAACTAATGTGATTATAGTAATTTCTTATACGATGTGACACGAGTGGGGGCAAAGGGAGAATATAAATGTAAGGGTTTGAAAAGGCATTTCACGTTTCTATGGGGGATATTTCTATAGATGCCTTTATGCAGAAGAGGTAGATGTATTCTGGAAGAATAACACTGTGCAACAGCACTTTTGGAGGCAAAATAATTCCCACACAGAACAAAAGGTCAGTATCCTAACCGTTTTGCTCCCTGATGTCAAATTTTTTTGTCACCATTTTCAATTTGCGAAAATTCGTCCGAGTGATTTTTAAATAAATGAAACGTAAGGTAACGAAATATGTTGTTAGGAAAGATGTAGTGAAATTGCACGAGCACATTTTGACCCCTATTTAAGAAAGTCCGAAAAAATAAAATTTCGAAGGTCACTAGAGGATTAAAATATTCTAGAAAATTATTCGCCATAAAATAGTAGATGTTTGCCGCAGACAAAATCTTTGTACAAAGAACGCAAAAGACAAATTGGCAATAAAAAGAAATTTGATCTCAGACAGGAAAACGGTTTGGTGGTTTTACTCCGAGTATATGAATAGTGCTCTTTTGTTCTGTGTGAGAATTATTGCGCCCCAGACAACAACACTCAATTTGCGTCACAGTGTAATTTGCCGAGTAATTTGCTTTTGTGCACAGATTTAAAGCAAATAATTAAGGCCTTCTCTGGGTTTACAAAACCCCCTTTAAACCGCTTAAAAATGCCTAAAATTGTTTTTAGAAGTCTCTCACCTGAGCAGAAAGCTTAAAAATAGTAATAATAATAATAATAATAATACAATGGCGCTATTATAACTCTGACGAGTTTTATGGCCGAGCTTCTCTCCCAATTCGAGGTGTGCTCCTTTTTGTTTTTCCTACTAATTAAAAATAGAGCTTTTTTTAATTCTGGTTCGTCAAATTTTTAATTAATATTGTCCTTTGAGACCTTTTTACTGCACATATCTGCCTCTGACCACTCCCTCTAACAAAAAAAAAAATTTTTTAGTCATCTCACTAAACTCTCTGCTGAGCTTCTTATCCGCTTTCTTTATTTTGATTTCTTTTTTCCCGTTGAAGCCATAACAATTTCATTATATCTTATGTTTTATGGTTGAATTATTTAGCTAACCTGTGTCATAAAATACATACATGTAAGTACATAATGACCGTCACTCAAATGCTTAAGCAACGTATTAAATTTTGCGCACGTTCGTCTTCTGCTGCATCTTTTGCTACGTACTTCTTAGTCTTGACGATTTAAAATTAAATCCAAGTGACATTTGCGCTCAAGAGCTAAGTAATATATTCAACCACACACACATATTATATGCTATAAGTACCCAAGTATGCATGTTCCTTTGCTTGGCAACACGTGACGATAGCCATATCCAAATCCAGAACCACATCAACATCTTCAACCACATCACCACTTTTACCAGCGCGTATCCATCCATTGCTCGTGATCTCTTACATACCTACTCGTTCATAGATTGCCTGCCGCCTGCCTAATGTTATTACTATTACGATTACTCTTCCAACATGCTACATATGTAACTGACATGCACGACATTCATCCTTCAACCCGGCAATCTGGCGCTAAAGGTGTTAAGGGGCAGCGCGGCAAATGCAAAAAGTACTTTATGCCAACTTATATGCCTTAGAGCCTTAAGGATACCTTACACCAGTCTCTCAAACATACTTATGCTTATTTGCCTTGTGGATTGCAAGGTTTCCATTTCTTTGTGTGTGTGTGTGTGTGTGTGTGTGTGTGTGTGTGTGTGTGTGTGTGTGTGTGTGTGTGTGTGTGTATTTATGTGCATGCCCTGCAAAAAATGCGATCACTCCGGGATACATCCGGGACAACTCGCAAGGGAGCAAGCGATTACTACCCATTTGTATCTCTTTATATGGGCTGAAGTGTTCTCTTTTGTTTGAGAATGTCCTATGAAGAGACTAATTGTACCCGAACGGATAGCAAAAGCGAACAATTGTATCCGTTTTGTACCCGAACGGGTAGCAAATGCGACACATCCATTTTGCGACTAATTGTACCCGTTTGATACCCTTTCGGGTACAATTCGTCTACAATTAGTAGACATATGTACCCGTTCGGGTATAATTGAGCAACAATTGTAGACCAATTATACCCGAAAGAGAGCGCTCCCGGACAAATCTTTTTAGAGACTCGTCGCACACTTTTTTGCAGGGTGTATTTCATCGTCATCTTATATTGCAATGCATTTGCTGAGATTATCTTCGTTGTCTGGTTGCATTCTCGGTTTCTTCAAGCGGAAATAAGAAGTTTCGCATTTATATTACTTACCTTTGCTTATTTATTTATTTTCTATATATTTTTTAATGCATACATACATATGTATATATAGAGAAATGGCAACGTGCATATTGCATATGAAATTGCATTTTACGGCTTGTAATACGTGGAAGAGATAGAAGGCGAAAAGGCTAATCGGGATTTATATTTTTTAAATGCAGCAAAAATCCCAACATTTAACTTTCAGAGAGAATAGAGTACATTAATCTACTATATGGATTTCTGTATCCTCATAACCTTTTCAGTTTTTGATAAGCTACATTTTATTCTGATTTTATCTCGATATATAGTTAAGAGGCTCTCACAAAAGACCCACTTTCGAGAAACGCTCTTCCTTCTTAACCCTAATCCTCTAAAGTGAGCCTCTCAGTCTCACTTTAAAGTTTAAAAGCGAATTATTCCTAAACCAAAAAAGCTTTCTGCCTGAAATTTTGGGTATTCCTCCATTTGTGTTCATAAATTTTGAAAAAATTTTGATCTTTGAGCTATTTATTTATTTTAACCATTTTTTTTGCAATCGTATAAAATTGTAACGAAAAACCGAAAGTGAGTCTTAAAAACTCACCTTAAGTATCTTTATCGTAATAAGTTTTAAATTTTTAATCCGTTGATTACAAGGTTTATCCAGTGATGTTTTTACATTGTGAACTCACCATACTTCCCCCGGATTTTGGCGAATTCGTCATATTTCACCATAGATCTTTAGATCATATGATGTCATAAAATTATGGAGAACGGTAAAGTCAGAAATTTCAAAACTACTAAAATCTTATCATTTTCTGTTTACTGAGATTCTAAATTACGGAAAAGATGCGTTCAGATAGAGAAACGAACGATCGTCTGCTTTTATGCGTCAGTAATTTCACCACGAACGTCGCCTTTAAAACTTTTAAATTTGATCGCGTAAAATATATATTAGGGGCGATCATATTAAAAAGTTATTCATATTCATTTGATTCATAGTTTTTCTCATTGTGTGCACAAAAACAAATTTAAGTATAACAGATGTAATAAAACCATTTGTAATCAACTACAAAAATGTGTGAAAATTGCAGTTCACTAATATACCCTATTTTTTGAAATTACCTTTTTTATCTTTATATACTAAAAAAAATTGTCATAAACCGTTATAAGAATGTATAAAATGCTTCTGCATTCATTACTGCATAAATAAAAGTAAAAAACAAATAGGTACCAAAATAATGTGTTTCAAAATTTCCCCATAGGTGAGGCTCAGAGTCTCACTTTCGGCTTTACGTAACTTTTCAAAATTCGGTGATTAGGGTTAAGCGTAGGACGCTCTGCAGAGTAAAGCCTACCTACCCTCCTGTAACGTCCAACTATTTCGGCTAGAGGCTGCAAGACATATTGTAAAAAGAAATCTTTTTATCTGGCTCAGCATTAGAACTGAAGACCTCATTACATACACAATTCTACCTCAAAATCTTCTTCAAACCATCACTCCTAATTTACAAACTACTTAATTCACATACACACATAAGCACATTTTCTCAGCTTTCCATCAGCACTTTGCTTTAATTAATTGCAATCATGCGGTGACACGCTGCGGCGGCTGCCATGACATTACGCATGACGCACATTAAAAAGCACACGGTTGCAATGAAGCGTATCTATTCGTAGCATCATTTTTCCCCTACTCGATTTGTTTACCTTTCCATTGCGTTAAGATTTGCTTTTTACTTTTAGCTTTCTGTCAATCTTTGTGTCGTCTTTTTTCATTTCGTTCGTCTTCGTCTTGCCAATTTTCTAGTCTCTTGAGTCTCAAAACGTGGCTTGATTGAAAAAGCAAAAACAATGGCAACGCGAAAAAATATCTACGAACTTGTGCAAATGAGCAGACATTTTCTTGCTTTACCTTCATTCCACTTGGATGATTTTATTTGCTGCAAAATTGCATGCGCTAATGGCGTGCTTAGCAATCGTCATCATATGATTTTTTATGCGTTTGTGAATTGGGTTTTGTAAGAATTTTTAGTAAACAAAATTTTTTATTACTTTTACTTTGATGGATGGAATTAATTTTAAATTGTTTATGAAGTCTTACGTTAGTCTACATATAAACTCTAATAATGCTTCATATAACTAAAAAAAATCAATAGAGGAACTCATGTGAAAGCATATAGCCGTGCGAAACTTGGCGCTCACTCTGTAGCTCGATTCGAAAGAAAATTCGTGAAAACGGTTCGAAATGATGGATTGATCTACCAGCTTACATCAATTATGGGTTTTGATCAATTCAGAGCTTTTGAAAGACAAAAATATTTGTATTTAATTGGTCTTGATTCCAGCATTTCTGCTTATGAATTATAAGTTGTCATTGCAGTAGTTCCAATAAAAAGTGAAAACGTCTGCAAAAACTGCAGTCGTATATGGAAATTGAAATTGAAATGAACTTGTGCACTTTAAATGCGAAAATGTCATGCATATATTCGTATGTACATATGTATGTGAATAAAACACACCCCTGCAAAAAATGCGATTAATCCGAGACGTGTCCGGGATCAATCGCAAGGGAGCATGCGACTAATACAATTTTACATCCCTTTGTATGGAGTGAATTGATCGCATTTGTTCGAGCATGTCCTATGAAGAGACTAATTGTTCAACTTGTATACCCGAACGGGTACAAATGTAGATCAATCGCTTTCATCCCGAACGGGTACAAATGTAGATCAATCGCTTCCAGCACGGACGGGTACAAATGAAGATTTTTCCAAGTTGTTCGCCAAGGCAATTTTTAATAACAATCTTTAAAAAATTGTAAATGTTCATGCATATATAAATAAGGATTATATAATGTTTTACTTTTGAAAAAAAATCTCAATATATAAATAAAAAAAATTGTAAGTTTTGAGTATGCATTATATGAGCGTAATGTAAAGGATTTTTTCATAGGATATTTTAGGCAACATTTTGTTAAAATTATTATTAATCATTGTTATTAAAAGAAAGAGTGTTCAATTCGTTTTACCGGTTGTTCTACAATTTTTTAAATACATTGCATATTTTTGTAAAATTTCTACATTTAAGGAATCTAGATTTGTACCCGTTCGGAATGAAAGCGATTAATCTACATTTTTACCCATTCGGGATGAAAGCGATTAATCTACATTTATACCCGTTCGGGAACAATTGGTCTACAATTAGTCTACATTTATACCCGTACGGGAACAATCGGGGACTAATTGTGGACCGATTGTTCTCGAAAGAGATCAATCCGGGACAAATATCTTTCGGTATTAATCGCACATTTTTTTGCAGGGACATTATACGTATGTATGTTTGTGCATGAAAATATGCAAATTAGCATTTTAATTGGCTGCCAGAGCACTTTCCAGAAGCACAGGAGTTGGAAAAAATGCCATTTAAATTAATATTCTCCACATTTGTTGTATTGACATAACATGAATATTCATATGCATGAGGACAAATGTACTTGTACTCGTACATATTTACATACTTACATAATATGTATTTATGCCAGTTTGCAAATAGAGTTGTAGTTTATGTTTATGCAAATAGAGTTGTAGTTTTTATTTTTAAATTTTAATCTGATTTTAAATTTAATTGTGTATGCTATAAATATTTAATAAAAACACGTCAAATGTTTATGTAACACTTTAAGTCTATAATATTTTTTAAACATTTATATTTAACTAGCTGTACCCGGCCAAGCTTTGCTTTGGCCCACTTCCTATTATAGGTACTTGAAGCGAAAAACGGCACACATTAAAATATGTTGGAAGTATCTAGAAACCGAAATTACCTCGGGCTGCAATTCTCAGCACAATTCAGATAAGTTTAAAAAAAGTGAAGGAAAAAATTGATATTTTCAAAAGTTTGCCCTCTTCATGTTCTTATCTTATTTTTCTTCGTATTAGTCTCCAACTGCCTTTCTCTCTACTTTTCTCCTTCCCTGTCCATTTATCTTTCCTTTCATTTCCGTTTCCTTTTTCCTTTCCCATCACATTTCTGCTTCCCTTTCTCTACCGCTCTCTCTTACCTCTCCTGGCGTCCGAATTGTCTCTTTTACCCATAATTGGGTATCCTTGGATCACTATGAAAATATCTCTATATAGCAGCCCCGGTCAACACTTTCATTTTATATCAGTATTGCTCAGAAGCATCCCGGGCTCATCCGGGTCCACTTATTGACCCACATCTGGGAACTTAACCTAGGAACCATAATGGGCACGGTATCTGGAGACTTGACCAAGAAATCGTAATAGGTACGGCCCAACATGAGAGTCCGCTCAACATCTTTCATTTGGTACCAATATCCCTAAGATATATCCCGGTGTTATCCGGGTCCACATATTGACCCATACCTTGTGGTCCCACCTAGGAATCGTCATGCGCCGTGATTAAATAACAATATCGCTGAGAAATTATCCGGGGACATCCGGATCCACATTTTGACCCACATCTGGGGACCTGAGCTAGGAATCATAATGAGTTCATCTCTACGTAAAAGCCCTGCCTTGCAGTTGGCACCAATATCGTTCAGAAATTATCCGGGGCCATCCCGATCCACGTTTTGACCCACATTTAGGGACCAGACCTAGGAATCATAATCAGTTCATCTCTGTGTAAAGGCCCTGCTCAGCACTTTTCATTTGGTACCAATATCCCTGAGAAATATCCCGGTGTTATCCGGGCCCGCGTGTTGACCCACACCTTGGGACTCGACCTAGGTATCGTAATGAGTTCATTTCTATGTAAAATCCCTGCTCAAAACCCTTCATTGGATACCAATATCACTGAGAAATTTTCCGGGGTCATCCGGGTCCACGTTTTTACCCATATTTGGGGACCCGTTAGGGGCATCACAATTATAATAGTTCTGTGCTGAAGTCCTCATCAAGACTTTTCATTTGATACCAATATCGCTCAGAAACATTCGATTGTCACCCGGTCCACGTTTTGACCCATATCTGGAGACCCGATCCTGGAATCACAATGAGTACTACTCTATGTAAATTCTCTGCTCAATACCTTTCATTTGAAACTAATATCGCTCAGAAACATTCGAGGGTCATCCGGGTCCATGTTTTGACCCATATCTGGAGACCCGACCCAGGAATCACAATGAGTACTATTCTATGTAAATTCTCTGCTCAATACCTTTCATTTGATACCAATATCGTCCAAAAATATTCAGGGGAAAGCCGGATCCACGTTTTGACCTTTTGACCTCTATCTAAGAAACCGGCTTCCGGATTTGAAAAAAGTATGTATATAAACCATCTAGGGTACTAAGCTGGTGTGTAAATTTGGTCAAAATCCCTCCACGCGTTTGGGCGAAAGCCGGCGACAAAGAAATAGGCTTGATTTTTATATACATATAGATAAAATTCAAAATTAGAGCAATAGCACTTTTGGGGGCGTAATAATTCCCACTGCTGGTCTCTTCAGATAAAATCTTTGTAAAAAGATCCTAAAAGAACACAGTGTCTAAATAATAATCAAAAATCAGGCCATGAAATATGCAACAAATTTTATATGGACATTCACTAGAGCATTCGATTTTTTTGCAAATTTCAACGAATATTTGTTTTTTGTTTTTTATGTTCTTTTATGAGACATTTACAGGGGTGGATTTTTGCCGACTGAGAAATCGACTGAGAAATCGACTGGCAAAAGTTGAACGCAAGTCTAATTTGAGCTAGTCGATTTTTGTCGACTGAGCCTGTTGAATTGCTATTTACATGTGTTGATTTTGGTTGATCGACAAAAATCGACTAGGAAATCGACCCATGTAAAGGCTGCATTAGGTTCTTTGTACAAATATTTTGTCTAAAAAGAACCCTAGCGAAATTTTATGACGAATAATTTTCTGGCGCATTCTAAAAAGTCTTAAAAACAGCAATTCTCGTGGGGGTTAGAGGGTTAAAGTCTAGCGCGAGGAAATTGCTTACTAAATCCTGTAGTAGAAGGCCAAGCTCAAAAATTCATTTGAAGTCATTTTCATAAGATATATTCGATAAAGTAATTGCACCTCCAGCTAACACTATAAAATTCTAACCCACCCTAAAAAAACTCAGACCCTCTGAACTAGTACTCAGTTCAACAAAGTTGGTCTGGGAAATATCCTCTTTCATAATTACTAGCGTTTGTTCGTGTTGAGAAAACACTGTTGGACTGTGTAATTATTTGCTTTCATGTGCAGTAGGCATATAACAAATGTTGACGAAAAATTTGGTATACCACCACGTGGTGGCAAATATTGTACAAGTAATAAATATCACTTTTTTAGGTGATTTCGGTTCAAAAACGTTCCGCGCACAGCTGTGTTATTATTATATTGAATCAGAATTTTCTGAAGAAAAATTAGTTTGGGGTGGGTGGGGTACTTCCCTTAGGCCCATTCAAAGGCGTTTGGAATAATAGGAAGATTATTAGTTAAATAAATATCTATTATTATGAAGAAAAACGTGTACACTGTACAAAACTGTATGTTTTTTTCAGCAGTTCTGATAAAAAAGTAATTTCGTTTTGCGCGGAAACTTTTTTGCAATTTCGCAACACAAAAAAATAATAATGGGGTTTATATTTTTTGATGCTCTATTCGACTATGGTATGCCGTTTTTCGTATTTGCAAAAATTGTAAAAAGTTATATGCCTAATGTGCAGTGTAATTAAGGCACACAGTTGTATATCATATTGCTCCTTTCTATCCGAAAATATAATTTGTTACCTTTTCTGTATTTTATCATTTGTAAATGGAACCAAAATTGATCTTACTTTATGGTTCCTTCTAAATATAAAAAAAAAGAATTTCAAGCCATCAAAAAACCTGGCACACGCCACCCCATTGATTAGTCACAAAATGAATAACTACCAAAAGTTTCCAAATCAATTTACCTGCCACTTGCCGCTTATGAAGAATATTACGTGACTCCGTTTTATCATTAATATTAGTTACATGCCAATCAAGGCACAAAACGAAAAGCTAATCGATAAATAATACACTGCACCACTTTCAGAAAACTCGTGCCAATGCATTTAAATGTCACACAGCCGGCGAAGAAATAAGCAGGAGGCAACCTAATGCCGATGCATAGACACAAACAAGCGCTCATACACAAACATACTAAACTAACAACCAACATGCTTATGCAAAATATGCAAAAACAAATTTAGCAAAATAAGCACGCCATAAAGCGATAACACATAAATAGGGGTATTCGCTATCCATAGCATAACCCTAGCACGTAGCACGGATTGCACGGATTGCAAAGTTTTACAACGCACAACAACAAAATACAGGCGCACAGAAATATGCTAGACCTCAAAAATATGCTACACCAAAACCTATGTATATTTATTTGCTATGAAGTGTAGGAAATTAATTGCGACCCTGCGTCAGCTGACATTCGCCAATTGCTAATTTCAATTTCAATTTGAGCATTCGAATATTGCTTAAAATGTTATTTTTTATGTGTAATTATTAAATTTACTAAAATAAAATGATTTATTTATTAAAAAGTGAGTGATGAACGCGTCCCTTTGGCTAAAAAGAAAAGCTGCTTCTTAAAATTTCCTACGACTGTGCAATGGGGTGCTCTCGATGTGTAGCATATTTTGGTCTAGGATATTTGCAATCCGTTCTATCTTGCTATCTTGCTAGGGATAGCGAATACCCCTAATATATTGCACACACAAGCACACTTGCACATTGTGAGGCAACTTAAACAGCAATTTAATGCTGACGCTGCACCAGCACCTCGCAACAACAACAACAACGAAATTCTGTAACGAAAACTCTGTAAGGATTTTGGTGGTAAGTGCAAGTGAACGCCCAAAAGCGGCAGCTCTGAAAGAGTGAAGGCAAGCAAGCAAAGTGAATGAAGGAATAGGGGCGAATTGGGCTACGCCACCAGTTAGCAGGTCGGAGTTGTAGCGCAAAGAAAAGGGGCTGTAATGTTGCAAAACACACACAAACAAAAACAAACACAAGCCGGGTCAGACCGGGACGCTTGCTCGTCCTGCCGAAGAAACACATACACATAAGGTCAATCAGACAGTCAGTCTGCCCTGCTCGTGCGCTCAATCACTCACTCGCTCGCGCGACACACAGTCGCTCAGACAGTCAACCAGTTTGTTTGATTGGCATGCTGGCAGACATGTGATAAGCTTAGATAGTTTTGTTAGTGGCACAGCGGGCAGCACAAGTTGGGTGTTGGGCATACAGCTGAGCCGTCGCGACTTGTCCAGACATTTCAAACACATCCAGCGAGTGAAAGATAAAGAAAAGAGAATGAAAAAAAGTTAAAAAAGAATGCAAGGAGGAGACCCCCTTGATGAGACTGTAAGTCGCCCGGTAAGATTAAAGGGCATGCCTAAATGCAGGACACCCACCTTTGAAAGGAGAAAGGCCAAAAGCAGGATTCCTCAACATTTTTTCAGAAAAATTCCCTTAAAAAATCCCCATAAGATTATGTTAAGCTACAAAGGCATCTGGTGTACACACCAACAGATCTGAAAAGGCACCATTTTGAGGATCATACGAACAGATCGAATTAGTGAAACTTAGCATTGGAATGGAATTGTGGTAGGCTGGGAAAAACTTTCTCAGTCATATATCACTCAGGCATATTTGCCCATTTTGCTTAAGGCCTATAGAAATGATGAGGATGTAGGCAAAAAGGTGGGATAGTGGAATCAGAGTTTCTCTGGTTCTTTTATAAATCTGAGAAGTTTGTCGGGTGGTAGCAAATGCGCATTCGCCATTCCCAAATACATCTGAGCCGAGAATGCGCAATCTTAGTCTAGCGAAAGCCGGATAGGTGCAGAGAAAATGATATGTGCCATCATCGTCCTACTCCAGACAGGTTAGGCATACCTAATGGGCTCTCGATGATGCCTATGGTGACGTGTGCTGTCCCAATGGATTGTGTCCTTTTATCACCCCCACAAATGCCCGAAGCTCTCTCCTTCTCTGCTTGAGGAGGAAGTTTATGACCTCCCTGTTTAGTTTTGTTAGAAAGCACTTTTAATTTTACCAGAATCTGTAGAGTTCCAGCGTCTCTCGTGAGTTTCCCACATGGAGTCTCTGATGTTCTTCCCAAATTCATATGCCACAAGCCAATACGCTGACCACAGCTAAATTAGCTTCTCTACAACTACTGATGATTACGAAAAATGCCAAAAAAAAAAAACCAACGAAAAAACAACAACAAAAAATCGATTGTATAATCGTCTGAAAAGTACATACAACACAATTATTTGAAGACATAAAAACCAACATACTATAAACATGGGTGTCAATACACATACATTTTATAGCCGAGCCGGCATTACCTCCAATAAGGACAGGACATAAAATGGCAGCACAAAGAAGGAAGAATTCAAAAATTCGTAAGTCGTAAGCATGAATCACCATTGCGGCTGGTTTATCTTTTACTTGCTTTTGTTTTCAGGGCAAGAGACGAATAGAGCAGAAAACAACACGGAAATCAGCTGCGCAGCACGTACCAATAAAAGAAAACAACAGCAAAAATAAGTATGTCTGCAGCCCGAACGAGTCGAGTGGCCCGGCCAAGCAGTGCGGAGATTTCTGCCTCGAATCGTTAAGTAATAATATGACTTGAACTGATGTAATGGCTTACGTATGTATGTATATTTAGTAGCAAAAGACGAAGAAGCAAGTGTATATTCGGCTAGCAGACCATGTGTACTTGTGGCTTACTTTTTATAAATAGTATTTTTTTCGAATATATTTTTTCCATTGAAAAAAAAAATTGTGTAAGTAGATATTCAACAAAAACAAATGCAATGAGCAGAAGCCGGTAGAAGACGTCAAAAAAACAACAACAACACTTTCTGGGCAATGCACAACAAACTTCTCTCGCTTGAAACGACTTGCAACTTGGCCGAGAGAGAGCGAAAAAAGTTCATTTGAAAGACTTTCCAGTGAGAGCATGTGTGCTACCCCAAACGGCGTTCACTCTTTCTCTCTCTCTCTCTCTCTCTCTCTCTCTCTCTCTCTATAGTCCCTTTTTGAACCTTTGCCTTTTCTACTTTCTTTTGCATTTTATTTTACCCTTTTCCTGTTACGTTACTCTCTTTGTCACCCTCACTTGTCGTAGCTTACGATGCAGCAGCTGATTGTTGTTTTTCCATTGCGTTTCATTGCATGTTCTTGCACACGCTCTCTCTCTGGTGTTGCCACACTTTGTAATTTGATTTTTTTAGCTTTTTGTTTTTGTTTAGTTTCTCTTTTAATCGAACATCGCCACTTTGACCATATGTGTTGGTATCGATTTTTTCATTATTGCAGCATTATTTTCTACTTCCTGCCACTTTGCTTGACCAAATCTTGTACTATATTAACATATTCAAGAGATTTTAGTTGTTTCATATGCAACTTTTTATATCTTCGAATTCCAGATGGAAATCTGGCTTACTTTGAAATCATTTCTCACATTGAAGTGTTTTTTTAGATTCCAAGCAGTTTAATCTTCCTTAAGAGTCTAATGGTTATCGTATTATCTTTCACCCACAATGCACTTTACCAGGAACTGTAGGTAATGTGTGGTTACACTCAATATGGTAATAGAGAGGAAATAGCGAGCGAAGCCACTAATTGCCGGGCAGTTTCAAATGAGGTGTTCGACCGTCTCCTACTCCTCATCATCTCTGCTTTTTCAGCATATACGATAGGATGATATACGATGCCCTTTCTGCATGCTTCCCATTGAGGCAGTATCCCTACGAGATCCGAGATGTCCTCCCTTTTCAGAGCGCATATTTGCTGAAATCGCTTGTTATCACATTTTAGCCAAGTTTTCCTTGATATCCCATAAACAGGGTTTCGAAAGAAGGAACAAATTTGTACACAACGAGGATTCCGGTCATGGATCTGGGATTTTCTCTAGCAACAAAGCAGCTAACTCTCTTTTCGCCATCTACTATATTATAATATAATAATATAATAATATAATAATATAATAATATAATAATATAATAATACATATAATAATATAATAATATAATAATATAATAATACAATGGCGCTTTTTATAACTCTGACGAGTTTTATGGCCGAGCTTCTCTCCCAATTCGAGGTGTGCTCCTTTTGTTTTTTCCTACTAATTGGGTGGACCTACAGTTTTATGCCGGCTCCGAACGGCGAATGCATTTTTTTGTGAGAAGCTTTTTCATGGCAGAAATACACTCGGAGGGTATGCCGCCCACTGCCGAGAGGTGACCGCTGCTCTTAATGAACCCAATAATTGGATTTTTACTAATTAGAAAAATTTTTTGGTGTTTTCTCGGACTGGGGTTTGAACCCGAGACCTCTGGCATAGCAGGCGAGCACTCTACCCACTGCACCACAGCGGCTACTATATTCCAAACGCAATTCTACAGCATAGAGGAGCTGCAAAACGCAAAAACGCAGTTAAAATAATAACAGCTGAAAACGTAGCCATCTCGCTCATCTGGGTTCCAGATAACAGATATATTGAGTGCAATGAGATGAAATGAGATGAGAGATGAACTGACAAAACTGGTCTTTTAGGTTCCTGGTACAAAGATTTTGTCTTAGAACACCCCTAGTGAAATTTTATGGCAAATAATTTTCTAGAACAGTTTAACCCTCTATCGACCGCCAAAATACTATTTTTTCGGACTTTCTAAAAAACGGGTCAAAACGACCTCTTGGATTAGGTGTTAGCTTTGGTTAAAGTATTCTAAGAAATAAAAGTTCGTGCAATTTTACTATATGTTTTCTAACAACATATTTCAATACAATATGTACTTTAACCCTTTTTTTGCGGGCAATGAGATGACAGATGAACTGCGAAACTGGTCTTATAGGTTCCCTGTACAAAGATTTTGTCTGAGAAGACCCCTAGTGAAATTTTATGGCGAATAATTTTCTAGAATATTTTAACCCTCTATCGACCTTGAAAATAATATTTTTTCGGACTTTATAAAAAAGGGTTCAAATCGATCTCTTCAATTCGATCTTCCTGGAAGTGTTAGGGGGTTAAAGTATTCTACAAAATTAAAGCTCGTGCAATTCTGTTATATCGCACACTAAATCAAAAAGCGTTACAACTCAAATCTCAAAAATTTTCAGGAGAGGCAAAAAACTTTTTAATTTTTATAGCCAATGATATGGGAAAAGGCTACGTATAATAGTTATTTCTCAGTTAAAAAAGACTCTGATGGAAAAGATTTTTTGGCAGCCGCTAGAGATATATTCTGTGTACCAATTTATGGAAGAAACCCGATTTCGAAAAATTTTGAGTTGTAACGCTTTTTGATTTAGTGTTCGATATGTTTTCTAACAAAATACCCTTTTTCCAATATTTAAAAATCATTTAGATACAATTTTGCAAATTTAAAATAGCAATAAAAAAATGTTCAACTCAGGGAGCAAAACGGTTTGGGAGTTTTACTACATAGAATTATTCCGCCCCAAAAATGCTGTCGCACAGTGTGCCGACTTGTCGTTTAGCCTTTAAAAATCCAATTAAACGATTCTATCTTAAAAATCATTAGTGTTCCCTCTAGAGAGCCACTAACATGAATATTTTTCAGAATCTTAACTTTGTATTATCACTTAAAATATCAAAAATATATAATACAAATGTAAAACAATAGACAATAGGTACGTACTCTGCCACTCACCTTGTCGACCGGCATTGATGGGCACGCTCTACACAAATTCCAAAATGAACCGATCATAAGGAAGATTTTTTACTTTATCAACACAATTGTTTAGTAAAACCAAATACAACAACAATAAGAAGACAATTCTTCAATAAATTTAATGCGAGTTTACAACAACAACAAATATTGCAAGAAGCACAATCAATGCTTGCAGCACATCAAACAAACAAAACTGACAAACACTGCGTATATTATAATAGCTTTCTGGTTATAAATGTACGAGTATTGAATAATACGGGTGGTTGATTTACTGTCTTGCTTCAAAAATTGTGTGTGCGATTTTCGTTGGCGCCGGTTATTTATTCGGTTTGGTTTGGTTTGGGGGCGCAATAACTGTGGCGCCTTTATATTGCGTCTTACAAAAACGGCCTCAAACGCACAAGCACAAAACGTTAGTACAATGTGTATTGTACAATGTACAATTTTTAGGCGCTTTTACTTGGTTTTATTTTTTACAATTAGATACGTTTTATAGCAGCTTTTGTGTAATTTCCACTATGCTCTTCTTCTCTATTTCTTTTTGGTTCATTAGAATGTGTAGCTTTTATTTGTTGTATTGCAAATGTGATTTAGCTGACGTTTACGCGGAGACACGGTACACGACGAAAGCGGAGAAAAAAATGTGCGTAGGTAATTCTTTTGTTATAAAAATCACTTTTGTTATTATTTTTTTCTTGTTTGGGGGCAGTTATGGTGACACTAATGTATAGTCATTCGCACTGTTATTCTTATGATTGTACTTGTACTTGCATGTATGTATGTGCTTGAGCAAACAATATTAAGCGTGCTTGCTTTTCTTTTTTGGGCTTTGAAATGTGGTTAGGTTAGTTGATGGAGGCGGCAACAACAATTTATTAAAGGTGCTAAAATTTAAAAAATATATAATTTTTGTTTAAGTAGGTGCTTTGCATTTGTCGAATTTTAGATTAGAAATGCGCTAGTTGCTTGTTAAACAGTGTGTGTGTCTGTGTTTATGCATGCGTTGCACTGATTACACTACGCAACATTTTTTGTAACTTTTCTGGTTGCTTTTACTGATTAATTAGGGTGAGTATGCCAGTTACCGACCACTTAACTAATTTTTTGTTTTCAAACTCCTCTGAATTACAGTCTATTAGTAATATTCACTAACCCTAAATTAATAAATGAGCATTGACTAATTCTAAATCTAATAAAATTAACCATTTTCATAGAAAGCTGTCAGTTTTTTTACAAAAATTATTATTGTAAAAAAAGTCGAAATATGCCAGTAACCGGACACTTTTTTCAGATACCGGACAGTAAAGATCCAGTAACCGGACACTTATTTTTTCGTTATAAAAACCACAAATTTATAGTTTTATTGACATTTTTTATTTAAAAAACTTTAGAAAAGGCATTGGAAAAGATATTTAAATTGTAATATAAAATAAATAAATAAACAAAAGGCTTCAATAACAACAAAAGCCAACCCTGGTGCATGCTTTACTTATTTCAATACACTTTAAGGGAAAATATGTGTATTTACATATATATATGTATGTATTTATTACTGTTATGTAGTAGTAGTGCTCGCTTGCTATACCAAGGGCCGTGGGTTCAACTCCCAGCCCGGACAAACACCAAAAATTTAATTAAATTAATTAAAACTTAATTATTGGAATTTGTAAAACTAGCGGCATCATCTGGGTAGTGGTTGACATACTCTCCGGGTTTCTGCCATAAAATAGGTTTTCGTAAGAAATGCATTCGCCATTCGGAGCCGGAATGGAACTGTTGGGTCACCCCATAAGTAGGAAAAATAAAAATTAGGGAGAACGCGTCGTATTGAGAATAAAGCTCGGCCTTAAGAACTTGGAGTTATATACGCGTCAGTGTATTATTATAAATATTATATATATATATATATAAATTCTCCAGTTAAACGGATAAGAGCGTTAAACTATTTTCTGCAATAAATCCTTGGATACATAACCCACAAGGACGGACATTACAAGTTAATGGAAATCAGACCATGTGTGTAAATTCCCCCATTCATGAAAGGTATCCATAACGTCCGGTCGAAGACAGCCGCGGTCTTAATTATTTTATTTTAAACAATTAGAAATGTCTGAAAGCCAATGGGGTTTTTTTCTTGTAATGTTTTTTATAAATTTTCGTACTGTACTAATGAGGTCATCTTTTTTCAGAAGGGATTATGGTAGAAGGTAAAGCATGCTTTAACCCCTCTATTTTATCTAGAACCGTTGACCTTGGAGTATCAAAAAAAGACTTTCTGAATACTCATGGATACTCATCGACTTCGTTCGAATATCTTTCTTCTCAGTCACCCCCACATTGGCCCTCTAGTTGGTATAATTACTGGCTACTGCGTCATGGGTATCCACGGAACGCACATGGTTCTCCACCAACGATTTATGTCGAAACTGCAGGGATGAGGAGGAGGTATAAAGCGTAGAGCTCCTGTCCCGTTCTTACTCCATGTACGCTTGCTCGACAGATGCACCTTTAGATGTCTGGAATAGCTTGAAAACATAAAATTTTTTGATGTTTTACCCCATACGAAGCAATAGCTGGTTCACTTTCATAGGCGTCCAATCTCCGTCTACATGGTGTGTAATCCAAAGATCCAGGTGGTATCACAACTTGTCATGAGGCCTACTAAAATAGGTACTTAATTATAGTAAATGTGTTTGCGCTGTAGCAAGTGGAAAACATTGTCCACTATTTCCTTCGACAAATCTTCTTATGTTTCCGTCAGGATCAGTTGCTTGCCCTCTTTATTCCTCGGATGTTATTCCACAAAATGTAAATCCTAATCTTCGCACTCCATGTGCGGTGGCAGCCACTAATACCTAGCCTAACCTTGTCGGAATATCATTTAACGCCAAGTAAAGTTTTTATTTAACTGGACCTGCTTCTGCTCCTTTTCCTTCACATTTGTATAACTCATTCGGAAAATAATTGAAATTTTAACACATATTATTAAATATAATACTAAAGTAAAAGCGTGTCCGGTTACTGGCATAGTAGGTTTTTTAACGCTTTCCAGTAACCGGACACAGTGTCCGGTTATTGGAAAACACTCTAATTGTCGTTCCAGTAACCGGACAGGTGAATATACTAAAATATGTAATATTTTCTAATGATTTTATGCTGTTATTACGTATTTTTATCATTATTGTGCATGAAAACAGCCTTTTGAAACTCTTTTGTCAATAAATTTTAATAAAAACTTACTTGAAAGAAATGAAGCGCCACTATGAAAAAAATAAGAAATCACACGTTTTCACACTTCCCTTCATCCACGCAAACTAAATGTGATGCCACAAGAATTTCTTTTGAAAATAAAACGAAAACCAAGTGGCGAATTTGTTTAAAATTAATGGCTAATTCGATTGCAGTTTTCAAAATTAAGAAAACATAAACAGTTTTCTTATTTTAAGCGGTAAAAGACAAAAGTGTCCGGTTACTGGGGGGTGGTCGGTTACCGGCATAGTTACCCTATACCATATTTAGTATATAGAATATTAAGTGTATAGAACATTTTTTTTTTTTGTAAAGTGAAATTTTAAATCATTTTAGTTAAAGTAAAAAGAAAAATGGAGAACTGATTGGAATTTATGACATCCACGCTTTTGAAAAATAAAAAGAAAAGAACCTCTATTTAAATTAAAGAGCTATCAGACTAAGTTGATTCATTAACTACGTGAATCCGAGCCTTTTAATAGGTTCGGTTAGATTAGACTGGATGGCCGTTAGGGTCTCATATCGTCGCTATAGAAGAAAAAAGACGCAAAGTGTTTTGTTGAGGAAGAAAGACGCAAACTTTTTTTCTTTCAAAGAAAGACGCATTAAAAATATTTTTCGAAAGAAAGACTCTTTATTTTTTTGATAACGAAGAAAGACGCTTTATTTTTTTAGTAGAAAGAAAGACGCATTTAAATATTTTTAGGAAAGAAAGACGTATTCGATTTTTTTTTTCTTTGTCAATATTAATGCTAATGTGTCTTTCTTCGCAGTTAATAATGCTAGTTCATCTTTTTTCGTAGAAATATTTTTTAATGCGTTTATGTATACACTACTATCTCTGCATATTACCCTTAAGTCATCCTTGCAGTACACTACACACTTGGGTGGAGTTGCCATGCAATAGTGTCGACTTTATAGCCGCCTGACTAACTATATAAAAATTATAATACGTCCTCTTTTTAAGGTATTAGTTACAGACTAACAGCTCGTTAAGCAGCAAATGGGTATGTAAAAAATGTTTATTATTTTGGAGTCTGTACACCCACAGTACATTGATTCTATCATCAATGTTGCATAGTATAATTAAACCTACTTTTGTCGCATAAATAAAAGATGAAAGTGAAGGTGAAAGAAATTTTATTATTTATCACTTGCGCCAGTGTGAAATATTGTTTACTTCACACCACACATGTGAGCACACTCTTCCAAATAAATATGTATATATATACATATATATATATATATATACATACATATGTATACTTTTATATGCAAATTGAAAGCACAAACAAAAAGGATACATACCCACATACATATCATTTGCATGTTTGTACTTGAAATTCATACATTCATTTTCATACACAATTGTGTATAGGTACATGCATACATACACTATGCGCAATAAATTTTGATTGTCTTTTGGGTGTGCCCGGAGGAGTACAATTGAATTTTTTATGTCCCAGCAAGCGTCTGTACGTGTGTGTGAAGTTGTTGTTTTGTAGCATATTTACAGGCGTTGTAACGTGAAGGCGTGAAATGTTTGGTTAATATTTTTAGAAACTAGAAACTGTCGCACAGTGTGACAGAAGAGTAACTAAACTAACTTTTTCGACCATATGGTTTGTAATCTAAAAGTGCACTGAAACGAGCCATAAACCAAGTCTCTGGTGCCAACAAATTGAGAGGTATAGAGTGTACCAGATATAGAGAACAAAGTAAACTAAGAGTGAGAAAGAGAAAGGATATTAAAAATTCGCTGCCAAATAAGTAACAAAGTTTAGAAAAGTATGCACTTATAAATTTACTAACAAATTAGTCTCACAAAAAGTATTTTTTAGGCACTTGGTTAGAATTAAATAAAAATATAAACTTTCTTGCAGAGTTTGCACAACCCAAGTGCGCCGTATTGGAGCGTTGCCAATATTACTCATCGCTCCATATTTTGTAAGGCAAAAAAAAAAAAAAAAAAAATTATTTGAATTTATCAGCTTATAAATTATGTATAAGGGCCTTCTTTTTATACAGAAGGTGAACTGAAGCCAAATTATGGAATACAGCAGCCCAAATGTATGTTTTAAAATAAAAATCAAATTAAAACAAGGACCGTACCAAGCAGCATGTATTCTGACAATTGCTAACTCCTTTTTCAATGCACATGAACGAAAAACTGCAAAGCTTAATATTGAGGTAAATATGTACATATGTATATATGTATACCTATATGTATGTATTTACTTATGTACACAAGTATGTAAAATATAGGCCGAAAATCTTTGCATCAGACATAGTCCGACCGTGACGCTATGCTACAAAAACAGTTTGTATGTATGTATATATGAATGTAAAACAAGCCCATTGCCTAAAATACTTCAGTCGAATACAAAAAAAAAAAAATATGTATGCCATAAATATGTGCAGCTATGTAAGTATTTGCATCGTTATTATTATCAAGTAGGTACTATTTTGTTGCTATAAAAGTATGTATGTATTGGTATTTGTAGTGGCAATGCCGACGATGGTGATCTCACACGTTCACTCGCCGCTGCTGCAACCAAAAAAAAAAAAAGAAATGTGTTCCTTGTGGCACACAAACAATATAAAAAATAAAAATAAAACATAAAAAATAAAAAATAGAAAAAATTAAAAAAAAAAAACATAAAAATGGAAAAAATGAAAATGAAAAAAAAAAAAAGAAAATCGGTGCCATCAATGGCCTCAAATGTCTGGCTGCATGATTTTGCCTCGACCGACTCTTTCTACAGACATGAGTGTACATTGTGCATGATTTACCCACTGCTGTGTGTGTGAGTGTGTGCCTGTCTTGTGGCCTAAAAGTTTTACTTGCTGTCTGTGCCGTGCTGAGTCCTCTTTTGTGCGCTGCATAAATCGATTTTTATCGTCTTTAAAATCTAAATTCTTACACTTGTGCTAATAAATATGGAAAAAAAAATTGTTAAAGCAATGATTTTTTCTTCTGACATAAGCTAAAGACTGGCACAATATGCATACATAAATTTGTATGTATATTTAGTATAAGGGTGTGAAATTTGATATATGCTGACTTGCGTAAAAAAATCGATAATTCAGGTGACGGACTGACTGACTAACTGACAGATTGATTTGTCTTGTCTTGACTCGTTCAACTGGCTGACTTTAATTATTTATTTGCTTTGTGAACAACCTTGCCGCAGGTTAGCCCGTTTTTTCAAAGCTTTTTGCTTGACTGGCCCCAAAAAGTAGGCAATCAAATTCTATCATAAAATTTCATATGACTGCAACACAACTACACACGCACACACCCCTGCATACACACTGTGTCCTTTTGCATACAATTTTTTTCTGCTATTGTGTTAAACTAATAAACTTTTTTCATACTTTTACTGCTATTTATTTGTAATTTTCACGCGTATTGACATTTTAATTAAATTTTTCTTCCAACTAAGTTCAATTTTCTGCTTCTAATTTCTTTTTTTTTTTTTGTTCTTTTTTCTTTGACTTTTTTATGGCTTTTCGCTTCGCAACGACGCGTCCGCTAATGCACGTTAGACAACACGACTCGACGACGATACGAACACGACTGGTGCCTTTGTCCAGTTGATTTTTCACAATTTGAACTTTCGCATGTAGTAGCCCTTGGCTGTTGGAAGGATGAATTAACTGGTGGCTTTGGTTTATAGAGCAAATGAATCGAAAGAGCGCACAGAATTGGTTAAAGCAATTGTTGCTATTGCTTCCAATAACGTTATGATGTTGTTGTACATACATATGTGCAGAGTTTTTGTTGTCACTGCTGATTGTCGCAGTCATATGGTTTTGCAAATCGCCGTTTTATATGTAAAACGAGAAATTTGCCGCATATTTATTTCCTCTTCTGATTTGTTTAAGGATTCCCTTTTGGTTGACAGTCAGCAGGAAGAGGAAATAGCACAAATAAAAAGGCAATAAAAAGGAGTAACAAATATTACAAAAGTAAATTTAACTACAAACATACATATAAATATCGCCGTTTAGACTTCATAACTGCTTAAGTGAAACTTTCATAACCGGCTAACCGATAAGTGTGCTAAAAAAATAAATTGAATTCCTGGCACCCAACTCTACGACTTATTAAAAAAAAAAAAAAAAAGAACATTAGAGCGAAATGTAGAGCTTCCCGAACTTGCCAAAGATCAAATTTATGGTATGGATCGATAGAGCTGGGCGCCAAGACTTAAAGTTTGGCTAATCTCAATTTTGGCATTAGTGGTTATGAAAGTTTCACTTAGGCGGTTATTAAGTTTAAAAATAAAGTTAATGAAATTAAAGGACTGCTTAGTGTATTTTTTATAAAGAAATTTAGAAAAAAAACATTAAAAAAATTTCTTCATTTTCTCACTTTGACTCGATAATTTACGGTTTGCCATCTGTGAACTCAACAATCAATCTTTGGAAAAAGCAAATGAAAAACTTATAGTTGGCAACGCAAAAGAATTTCACCTCAGCCTAAAAGCAGACAACGCCTGAACATGCTTGGCTTAAGCAAAACAAAGATAAACAGAGCAACAAGGTATGTATGTAGTTGTCTCTCTCTAATAAGACAACAAAATCAGCAAAGAGCATATATCAAAGAGCATATATCTATAAGAGACTGCAGTTTGGAAGTAGCGAAATTTGCCAACGGGCCTGAAAAAATGACGATTGCGCGAGTTCAGGCCCAATGAAAATTCGAACATGCCAAATCCGAAAATGTGAGTGACTTTGGAGTGACAATCTAGTTGGTTTGAGTGAAAAAAGAAATTGCAAACTCAAAACAAATATTATGATGAGTAATTTGTAACATGTGCGCTTTCAGCTGTACATGCTTATCTGCTGATACCTACATACATATGTATGTATATGTATGCAAATACAAAGGATTTTCATAATTTCAATAATCTTCATAATATAAAAAAAAATTCTTAAGTTTATCATAAAAAAAATTAAAAAGCCGAAAATGTAAATTTCTGAAATAGATACCTACCTATGACCATGTCACAATAGGGTTCGATCCCCGGACTCTTGGGCATGTATGTAAATACATACATACCTATGTACATTTATTTGCGAAAAATTGTTGGTAGGTATGTATTTTTATATATGTACACACATATTGATACATGCATATATGGATGTATTTTTGTCAACTGATATGCATACAAAAATACATACATACATACATACATACATATATTGCACGTGCATTCCATATGTACGTACCCCTTTGCATCCCTATACAAACTTCTTAAACCGTGCGTAAAAACATATGTACATATGTATCTATGTATGTGATATCCAACAACAACCATGACTGTCCTCCAAACCTATAGAAATAGAACAAGCAAAATTTTTCATTCATAAATTCAAAGCCAAATGAAATGTGGCAACGTAGCCGTCGTGCAAAACGACATCGATTTCAATAATTTTCTGTCCAGCTCGACTTCAAATAATTAATGGGTAACTGTGTAACCTAATAAAAACGCAAGTCGTAAATTAACGCATGCTCGCAAATTTTTCATATGCGTTGAACCGAAATTGACTTGCGGGCGCATACAGATAAAGAAATAGAAAAGTATAGAAAATCAGAGAAAATCTTGTTATTTTGTGGAATATGTATATGTATACCTAACACAACGATATCAAACGCAACTGTCAATTTTTTTGCAAACAATCAGCCACAATGCTTAAAGGTACGTTCGCGACGGCAATCAGAACCGCAGTGTTGTAAGTATCACGTTCTTCGCGTGTTTGTGGCAACACCTGCAAAAGTCAAACGTTCGTTCGACACATCAACCGTGCAGTTTGCTTGAATAATCGGCAACAGAAAATTTGTGTCTGCAATTTTTGCTTTTAAAAAATGGAAAGAGAAGGGTAAGCATGATTGCTATATATTTAATGGAATATGCAATAATGTAATTTTAATAACACAAATTAATTGCAAATACTTTTAATAATGCTGTTATAGCAATATATCAGCTGAGTATCAGCAGGCAAGTGCAAAATAAGCAACGGGGTTGTTGTACTGCTGCAATTATAAATTTTCATGAACGTACCCTAATTTCAACTGTCACGCAAAACAAAAATTGGGCGTCGAGTTTGCCTTTTACGCACGCTGTTCAATTTCGGTTACTCCCATACAAGTTGTATGGGCATGAGAAATTTTTGACAGTAAATTGACGGCGTGCGTTTGTATTAGGTTACACAGTAAGGTGTCAAGTGCCAAGGGACAAGCGGCATTATATTTTATGTTTTTGTACAGCTCAACAAAAGACAATTACACGCAATGTCACATTCGACGGTCGCACAATTTGCAGAAATTCATAACCGTGCCTACATACAAACATTCATACATACATATTATATATATACATATTGAAATTTCTGTGATTTATGAAAAGAACCTGTTTTGCCAAATTTTGTGCGAGCAGAGTATGACTTGTCGGTATGTAAGGGCATACATACATATGTACATATGTATGTATGAATGTTTGTATGTAGGCACGGTTATGAATTTCTGCAAATTGTGCGACCGTCGAATGTGACATTGCGTGTAATTGTCTTTTGTTGAGCTGTACAAAAACATAAAATAGAATGCCGCTTGTCCCTTGGCACTTGACACCTTACTGTGTAACCTAATACAAACGCACGCCGTCAATTTACTGTCAAAAATTTCTCATGCCCATACAACTTGTATGGGAGTAACCGAAATTGAACAGCGTGCGTAAAAGGCAAACTCGACGCCCAATTTTTGTTTTGCGTGAGAGTTGAAATTAGGGTACGTTCATGAAAATTTATAATTGCAGCAGTACAACAACCCCGTTGCTTATTTTGCACTTGCCTGCTGATACTCAGCTGATATATTGCTATAACAGCATTATTAAAAGTATTTGCAATTAATTTGTGTTATTAAAATTACATTATTGCATATTCCATTAAATATATAGCAATCATGCTTACCCTTCTCTTTCCATTTTTTAAAAGCAAAAATTGCAGACACAAATTTTCTGTTGCCGATTATTCAAGCAAACTGCACGGTTGATGTGTCAAACGAACGTTTGACTTTTGCAGGTGTTGCCACAAACCCGCGAAGAACGTGATACTTACAACACTGCGGTTCTGATTGCCGTCGCGAACGTACCTTTAAGCATTGTGGCTGATTGTTTGCAAAAAAATTGACAGTTGCGTTTGATATCGTTGTGTTAGGTATACATATACATATTCCACAAAATAACAAGATTTTCTCTGATTTTCTATACTTTTCTATTTCTTTATCTGTATGCGCCCGCAAGTCAATTTCGGTTCAACGCATATGAAAAATTTGCGAGCATGCGTTAATTTACGACTTGCGTTTTTATTAGGTTACACAGTTACCCATTAATTATTTGAAGTCGAGCTGGACAGAAAATTATTGAAATCGATGTCGTTTTGCACGACGGCTACGTTGCCACATTTCATTTGGCTTTGAATTTATGAATGAAAAATTTTGCTTGTTCTATTTCTATAGGTTTGGAGGACAGTCATGGTTGTTGTTGGATATCACATACATAGATACATATGTACATATGTTTTTACGCACGGTTTAAGAAGTTTGTATAGGGATGCAAAGGGGTACGTACATATGGAATGCACGTGCAATATATGTATGTATGTATGTATTTTTGTATGCATATCAGTTGACAAAAATACATCCATATATGCATGTATCAATATGTGTGTACATATATAAAAATACATACCTACCAACAATTTTTCGCAAATAAATGTACATAGGTATGTATGTATTTACATACATGCCCAAGAGTCCGGGGATCGAACCCTATTGTGACATGGTCATAGGTAGGTATCTATTTCAGAAATTTACATTTTCGGCTTTTTAATTTTTTTTATGATAAACTTAAGAATTTTGTTTTATATTATGAAGATTATTGAAATTATGAAAATCCTTTGTATTTGCATACATATACATACATATGTATGTAGGTATCAGCAGATAAGCATGTACAGCTGAAAGCGCACATGTTACAAATTACTCATCATAATATTTGTTTTGAGTTTGCAATTTCTTTTTTCACTCAAACCAACTAGATTGTCACTCCAAAGTCACTCACATTTTCGCATTTGGCATTTTCGAATTTTCATTGGGCCTGAACTCGCGCAATCGTCATTTTTTCAGGCCCGTTGGCAAATTTCGCTACTTCCAAACTGCAGTCTCTTATAGATATATGCTCTTTGGTTTTTCATATAAACATAAAAATTTTAGCACAGCTACACTGCAACCCTGCGGCGCTGCAAAACGGGTTTTCTACGGGTGAAAACAGAATCGGAACGTAACGACACGACATTGCGACAACGACAGCCTGTCAAAATTAAAACCCATGCATTCTTATGAAAGCAATTATAATAAAGACGACGCGGCACGACGTCGTCCACCGACAAAATTACGTTGTCGTCAACTTAGAGCGCTTTCACATTACTCGGTGCGGAATCGGATCGACATTTTTGGTTTTTACCGAAAGTATACCGAAACCTTACCGACCACATGTATTTCAATTGGCACTTTCACATTAGTGTTGCATACATGAAATCGGAGCGGATTAATTTCGGTATACCGCAGCGCGGTAAGACCGGTCAGTAAAATTTGAGGAATTACTGCATACATTTTTGCGGCGTAATAAAAGAAGAAGAACAAAGTCAGTAAAAAACTCGTTTCGGCTATAAATGTAGCAAGTTATAATGTCTTCGTCTTCGCTAGAAGCCATTATTGTTATTATTGTGTGATTTGTTGAAGTTTAAAATTTTGTTTTGCAAATTTCGATGTTTGTTTTCCTATTTTCTGCCGATAACGCACCGAAAGTATTCCCACAAGTGTGAAAAACACAGCAACGCGGAATCGTTTCGGTAAGCTGGAAATACCGAGCAAAAAATGTCGATCCGATGTCGTACCGAGTAATGTGAAAAAGCCCTTAGGCCGATTTCTAATTTTGGTGACGACGACGAGCGGACGATGAGTTGCCATTGCATTATAAAATATGAAAATTTTGACAACTCAATAAATCTAACGGAAAAAAGCAGAAGTATTTATACACAACCAAATATAATAACAGTTTAAAGCATTCAATTAATAAATTTAACTATTTAATTTATTATTTTACATTAAAAAATTATGATCTGAACCAAAAACTTTTTAGCTGTGAATGAAAAACTGTAATGTGGCAGCAACGAGCCTTCTGTAGGGGCGGTCGTTGCCGCATTTATTATGTTTCAGTCGCTGGCTTCGCACCGACATTTTTACGTCAAGGTACTGTCGTTGTCGCAATGTCGTGTCGTTTCGTACCGATTCTGTTTTCACCCTACTGCGCTTCGCCAGCCAAATCGCATTCATCAATCTCTGTCATCTGGCAATCTCGTGTTTTGTGTTCAGCTGAACTGTGTAACCTAAATCAAACGCAAGTCGTCAATTTAACGCACGCACGCAAATTTTTCATATGCGTTGAACCGAAATTGACTTGCGTGCGTGTTCAGATAAAGAAATAGAAAAATACAGAAAATCAGAGAAAATCTTGTTATTTTGTGGAATATGTACCTAACAGACACGATATCAAAAGCAAGTGTCAATTTTTTTGCAAACAATCACCCACAATGCTTAATTTCAACTGTCACGCAAAACAAAAATTGGGCGTCGAATTTGCTTTTTACGCACGCCGTTCAATTTCGGTTACTCCCATACAAGTTGTATGGGCATGAGAAATTTTTGACAGTAAATTGACGACTTGCGTTTGATTTAGGTTACACAGGAAGGGTTGTGCATTTTGTTTTTCGGCATTGCGTGTGGAAAATTTGTGTTTTTTTTTGTGCGGGGATGCATAAATTAAAGAAAAAAACATACATAAATACAAAATTAAATAAAATATATTTGTAAAAAAATTATAACAAAAATTACATACAGTCTATTAAATTATAAGTGATTTATTCAATCGTGAACAAAAACTTTGTCAAGTGATTTGCTGTTTTTTGCTTGTGTTTTTTGTTGTTATTGCTTTTGCTTAGTGACGCTATGTATTTGTGGTGTATTGATTTAAACGCTAGCACCAAAAAGGAGCAATGAAAAGTAAACTTGTAAAATAAAAGGTGCGTAAATTTAAACTTCAATGTTTCTACATATTTTTGTTGGTATACTAAAATTGTGTAGATTGTTGTTTTCACAGTAGATATATTTACTCTATTTATTTATGTATATTTACTTTGTGCTTTGTTGTTTTTTGGCGAATAGAGCTGCATAAACATACATATATGGCCCGGTTTCACCAACCGGTCTCAACTTAGTTAAGCCGATTTTTTTACGTTTTCAGTTTCACCATGCAACTAAGCTAAGTCACAAGTTAGTCAGCTTTTGCCTTGACTAAAACTAAACTAAGAATTTGAGTCGCTTTAGCAAATTCAACTACCAAAAGAACGAATATGACAAAAAATGAGCAAATACAGCAACCAAAACAACCAAAAAACCCAGTATTCGCCATAAAAGGTTGGTTACAAAGCTATTTTCTTAGACTATTTGGTGAAACCCAAAAGTAAGTTAGCCTCAAATCTGGGCTAAGCCTATGGCCCGGTTTCACCAACGTGACTAAAGCTAAAACTAAGTTTTGACTTAGTTTAGCCCAGATTTGAGGCTAACTTACTTTTGGGTTTCACCAAATAGTCTAAGAAAATAGCTTTGTAACCAACCTTTTATGGCGAATACTGGGTTTTTTGGTTGTTTTGGTTGCTGTATTTGCTCATTTTTTTGTCATATTCGCTCTGTTGGTAGTTGAATTTGCTAAAGCGACTCAAATTCTTAGTTTAGTTTTAGTCAAGGCAAAAGCTGACTAACTTGTGACTTAGCTTAGTTGCATGGTGAAACTGAAAACGTAAAAAAATCGGCTTAACTAAGTTGAGACCGGTTGGTGAAACCGGGCCTATGTGTATACATGAAGATACATATGCACTAAAGGTTCAGACATTGGTGACTATAAGTAATTCAGTATCGTTAACCATATTGTAACTTTATCGCTATCCATGTGAGCAGTTAGTGGTGCCGTAAATCTGTAAACAGCTGACACTTGTCGAGGCAGATCTTGGAAGGTAGGCGCATAGGCGAATTAAGAAATTTCCCATGTATTTTGTTATTGTAATTGGTAGATTGTAATGTCAAAATAATATTTATCCTTGTTAAAATCTGAATTCGCTTGGGACTCGCCCATTACTATTGGCCATGATGTGAATTCGCTTTGATTTTGATATTATAATCTACCTTTGTAAATAAAAAAAAGAAGTTTCTGCATTCGCCAATGCGCCTACCTTCCTATATCTGCTTTCACAAGTGTCAGCTGTTTACGGATTTAGGGTTGCTAACCAAAATCCAATTGGTCTGTAAGTTAAGGATACAGCTACAGAATTACAATAAAGGTAAAGGCCCAATGCACGCTTGCTTTGCTTGCTTGGCTGTGAGAAATGTCAAAATCATTTTGAGCTCTACTAAAATGTATAAAAGTTGGCCAAATGTCAGCTTTACTTCACGCGCTTGAAGAGCTGCAAAGTTTTGAATTGCCCAATTCTCTATTTGACAGCGCTTTGAAAGCTTTGGCATCATTTTTGACAATTCAATTTCCAATATGGCAGTAGGTGTATTCCCTAACAGAAAATTATTACAAATTATTAAAAAATTGTAAGAAATATCACCTGTTAAGCAAAAAAATTTGCAGAAGAGGAAAAAACTCAAAACTTGTTCAGCACTTCGAGTCAACATTTTAGGGTTGTTTCTTAGGAAACTAACAGCTAGCTGTCAAGTGAAATGAAAAGAAAAAATGTAAAGAATTACGCTCACAAAGAGCAAACCAGACAGGAAATCAAGAAACGGAAAACTACTAAAATTAGCAAAAAATTATTTTAATGCTATTTTTGGCTTTTAATTATTTTTTTCTAATTTCAAAGATTTCAATTACAACCTAACCTAAAAATCTAATTGTGGAAACAGCGCATCAGCTGTTTACTTGCAAATGTTTACAATTTTGCGTTCAATAGCTTTGGTTGATAATTTTCTCTTTTTCTCGTTTTTACACTAAATTTGTCACTGACGCTCTTCTTGCAAGTAAAGTTGTTGAACAAATCTCATTTCAGCTTGTGAAAATTTTACTAGCTGAAATTTGGAGCTCTCTATGATTGTTACTCTCACGCTTTGGCTCTCATTCGGCTTTTTTGATTCAAGAAACGATTTGCTAGCACGAACTTGGATAAATATTCATAGCTAGCTATGTAATAAGAAACAAACCTTTTGTTTTATTTCTTTGGATTGCCGATTCAGCTGATTAATATGACAGCGTTCAAAGCTACCATTGGGCTATAGAAGCTTTCAAAGTAAAGCAAAGCAAACCGAAGCAAACAAAGCCAGAAAAGCAAGCGTACATTGGGCCTTTACCTTAAGGCACCAATGACTAGTAACAAAGCTTGTCGTAAGGTTGGTTGAATCAGCTGTTTTATAAGGTTACAGATAAGTCACCAATGTCTGCACTTTAAAAAGCTTAAAGGAAGCAAGTTCTGTTTCCCGGATTTCCTTTTTGAATGAAATGACATAAGTGAATATCCAAAGAAATAACCGGAAATGTGACTTTCATATTCAAGATATGAAGATTCATATAATATTAATGTATCCTATGCTCAGTGGTAGGCCATGCAAGGTGATACTAGTCATGTATGTATGTTTATAAACTTTATAGGTACATAGCCCAGGTAACATGATGACTCATTACTTGCTAATCTGTCAACAATAGCTAACATCATACTGCCGTTCCCACGTATTGGTACATAAACTGGAACTTTACTTTAGACTTCCTGGGCAAGATTTGTTCATATGTATAATATACTTACGTTAGTGTTATGTATGTAGGTATACATATCGCACCCTAAATTATAAAGTGACACAACTCAAAATTTTTTGAAATCGAGTATTTTTAATAAACTGGTACGCAGAACATATCTCTAGCGATTGCCAAAAAAACTTTTAATAAGTGCCTTTTTTGACTGAAAAATAACCATTATTGCCGGCCTTTTACCATGTATTAAAATTATAATCTACATATCGAAATCAGTTCCTTTCAAAAGTTGTAAGTTTGACTTTTGAAATTTTATGGTTTCGTAGAGACAAACTTTAGTGCAATACCTTCACCCGCTACAAATTGAAGATTTTGTTTGTGAGTGGTTTTGTTATTGCATACAATGGGCCATATTAATAAAAACCAAGCAAATGCTTTTACTCAAGATTTTAAAAATTTGACAATAATTTGTATGAACTAAATTTCAGGTGGCCGCTGTGGTGCAGTGGGTAGAGTGCTCGCCTGCTATGCCAGAGGTCTCGGGTTCAAACCACGGTCCGAGAAAAACACCAAAAAATTTTTCTAATTAGTAAAAATCCAATTATTGGATTTTTTAAGAGCAGCGGTCACCTCTCGGCAGTGGGCGGCATACCCTCCGAGTGTATTTCTGCCATGAAAAAGCTTCTCACAAAAAATGCATTCGCCGTTCGGAGCCGGCATAAAACTGTAGGTCCACCCAATTGGTAGTAAAAACAAAAAGGAGCACACCTCGAATTGGGAGAGAAGCTCGGCTATAAAACTCGTCAGAGTTATAACAGCGCCATTGTATTATATTATTAAATTTCAGAATTTGAGTAAAAGGTTTGAAATCTTAAGCAAAAGCAAATGCTTGGCTTTTATTAATATGACCCAATAACTACATAAATTTGTTAATAAATAATGTTGATTAGAGTAAATATATATTAATTAAACTTAACGTACTAATAATAATTTTTCTCAATTCTTAGGCTATCCATTTTGCCGAGTTATATGTAGGTAAGTAAGTAAACTTAAGTACAAGCAAGATCATGAAATTCCATATACCTAACATTCCACATAAATCTTTGCAAGTCACTGACTCATCTTCAAAATCACCTACTTCTTCTTTCCCCTAGAGAATCGCTGAAGCATTCTTGTCTACATATTTGCCATTATGTGCATTTTATTTATACCTCCCCTCTACTAGTACCTACCAAGTCTACGAGCCATTTTGTTTGTCGAGACAGTCAAAGGGCAATGCGGCACAAACAAAGTAAACGAGACAACACACCGGAAGAGTGATGGGAAAGATGAAAATGACGACGACAAGCCGACAATAGCAGTCACTTAAATATGTAGTAAACACACAATCTACTATAGCCACTTTCTTTTGCAAGCGAGTTCGAAAAAAACACTAGCTAGCTTAGTAAAAAACATGGAAAGCAACAACAAAGCTAGTTGGATTGGTTAAGCGAGTTGAGTTTAAAGCGCTTAGCACTTTGTCGACAGGAAGAGCAGTGTTGCAAAGTAAAAAAAGATTGAAGCTATTGTGAATGGCACTTGAATTTATATGCATACATAATTACTAATTTTTTTCTTTTAACATTTTTTTGCTTGGCTGTATCAAAATAGAGTATGTTTCTATTCACGTATTTTGCGCAAAATTTATTAATTAATTTATTTTTTTTTAGTTGCCAACATTTAATTTTGATAGCTGACACCAGTGTTGCAAATAAGCAAGCAAGTAGTTTTTTAGCAAGTTGGAGCGTTTCTTTCAAGGTCGTCAGCAAAAGAAAATCACTTATGTATTCACATGCATTTGTAGACCGACAGACCGGCGGCAGACAAGACAGCAGACCATAAAACAAATTTGGCAGCAACAATTGCATGGCTTGACATGGCATGGCAGGCACTAAAACATAAAAGTGAATGCGATTGCGCACGCTATAATAAAAATAGCAAGCATAAAACGTACATACATATGTATGTGTGTGTCGTTTTTGAAATTTTGTCAACTAAACATACATACGTATGTATTTATTTTTAACAAAGTCTGCATTTCTATTTGCTTACCCACGCATGATGCATTTGTTGCTGGTCACTAGTAGACATATGAACATGTTTTTTTGCAAATCAAAGCAAGATCAAACTCATCGGCCAACTTGGCCAAGCAACCATCCAAACAAGCAAGGCAAGCATACGCAATCAGCGATACATACCAAATTTTTATCTAGTACAAATTTGTAGCAGCTGACGTTGCCAATTTGTCTGCGAAATGCGAATGCGTCACTGACAAAATTGTTTTATTTTTACCCAAATAGTCTGCCAAAATGATGTTGCTATTTAAAAAATAATAATAATAAGAAGAAGAGTAGCAAACGGAAATCCACTAAAAAAACGCGCACAAGTAGATTACACAGACGTCAATTATGTGATTTAAATAGTGAAAGTAAATTACAACAAAGATATTGTTGAACATTTTCAAAACAACGCCAATTTAGCCGCCGTAAGTGCAAAAGTTATTTGGCAACTTTAAAAATGTACTTATGTGGATAAATTAAAATAAAAAAGTAATTTGGCTAACTTTCACTTAAAACTTGCGGCCTCCAGTAGTTAATTGGTAAACACTTCAATTCAGAAACAAACACCATTTCTTGCACCGCACTATGCTCACAAAACAATTTTTTTTTTGCAGAAAATCGAGTTTTATACATATTTTTGATTTTGGTAAAGTGGTATATACTTACTAACTAATAGCGCATATTTCAGTGCATACCTATCTATAGAAAACATAATGATGACGTTTTCAATGCAACCCTGTGAGTGTATGGAGCTCTTAAATGTAACGGTTTTTTCGATGCAGCGCTTTATTTTTGTTTGCTTAATTAATATCGTACGGTTGCTCTGCAAGGGGTTTAGTTTCTGCCAAAAAAATTAATTTTTGATCACTGTGCATCGTTGCGCTTCTGATAGAAGTACGGCTACAAGGCCAGAAAAAAGCATTTAACTAAATATGCCATTTACTTATAAGCTATAAACTTCGCTAATACTAATAATAATTCTGCCTACTTCGAGTGAAAGTAACATTCGTAGAATGACACACTTGCTCTTACTTTCTATATTTTATGCACATGCCATTTCCCACAAGTTATTGCCCACCTTCCTTCCTTCCTTTCCTTAAATATTGTATGTACCTACTTGCATATATTTTTACCTATTTTAAACAATTCATGCATGTTAACCAAGTCATGGCGGCACTTTTACCCATTCACCCATTTGTTTTTTTTTTTTTTTCTGTATTCCTTACGTCTGCCCTGTCACAGCCCAGCCCATTCGCGCTATTTGTCTTTTGACTTTGTCTCGTTCATATGTATTTTATTTGTGTCAGTTGTATGGTCTATATAATTTCACTATTGTCTGGCCGTCGTCACCGCAGTTCAGTCATTTTTCTTGTGCTAAAATAGGCCTTTCGCCTTTTACATATTATTTATAGTATAAGTACCTAGTTGTGCAACTTTTTCTCTGCACAAGATACTAAGTGGCATGTGAAGAAGGCAGGGCCGCCGAGAGAAAATCTGGGCCCGGGGTCAAAAAAACTACGGGCCCTCATACTAAATGAACAAATTCTCAAAATCAAAATTCAATGAATATATAGTTACGAACTTTAATTTATCTATACATTAATACAGATCAAGTAAATATGTTTACATAGAAATACCTATACATATCAGGGTGGGTCAAATGTATTGTTCAAAAGGCATATCCAGTTTCTGAATCCATGGGTCATACTGAGTAATATTGTCCATGGGACCATAGGTCTGAATGAACTTTGTTTAAATACATATTGCTTTATTTGTATGAAATAAATTTCTTTAAATTGGAATACAAATATTTGTTGGTAGTAATTTGGTATATAACAAGTAAGGAAGCCTAAGTTCGAGTGGAATCGAACATTGGATACTCAGCTGTATGTTTTCATTGTTTGTTTGCGTTTGATAGATTTTATATAAAGCGAGTGTTGCATAAAGTGGGCGTAGCCACGCCCATTTTCAAAATTTTTATCAGTCATCCAACTAAGCATATGAATATTATTATTTGTGCAAAATTTCATTCCTTTATGACTTCTAGTTACAAAGATGTCACGTTACAAATTCCCAAAGGGTGGTCCAGAAATATCATTGTTAAAAAGTAGGCGTGGTCATAAACCGATTTCAATAAATTTTTGCGTGTCTATTAACACACAAGTTATAAAAGTGTATAAACCAAGTTTCGTCATAATATCTCAATTATTTGTCGAGTTATAGGCTAAGAAATCTCGTATATTCCTTTGTCTAAAAAGAGGCGGTGCCACGCCCATTTTCCAAAATTTGTATATTTTTTGTTTCCGGTCTATTGTGGAACTCTTGCCACAAAATTTCAATGAATTATCTTTATATTTGACAAAGATATCGCTTAAAATGTTTTTATTAGGTCACTTTATAATACCCATATATAAAAGTGGGCGTGGTCGTCAACCGATTTCGCTAAAATTTTCAACATGTATTACCACAAGTAATAAAAGTGTACACACCAAGTTTCGTCATTATATATCAATTATTTGTCGAGCTATGGGCTCAGAAATCTCGTATATTCCAGCTTCTAAAAAGAGGCGGTGCCACGCCCATTTTCCAAGATTTTTGTGTTTTTCGTTGTATGTCCGCAGGTGGCCTCCTGGCATAAAATTGCAATGATATATCTTTATATTTGACAGAGATATCGCTTAAAATGTTTTTATTAGGTCACTTTATAATACCCATATATAAAAGTGGGCGTGGCCGTCAACCGATTTTAACAATTTTTCGTCCAAACATTTGCCTAAGTAAGTATATGACGCGTACAAAATTTCATCGATATATCTTCAACAGTTTCTGAGTTATGACTCATAAAGCTTTCAATATTTGCTCCTTAATAAGTGGGCGTGGCACCGCCCAATTTCCAAAATTCTATCAAATTTCTTCTTAGGGGCCTGAGCTCAACACGTGGGTAAAATTTCATCACTCTAGCTATATTAGTGGCTGAGATACCAAATTTCCGATTTTTTCTATATAGGAAAAGTGGGCGTGGTCATGGTCCGATTTCGCCCATTTTCAATACCAACCGTCCCAGTGTCGATACCAACTTGCATTTCAAATTTCATCAAAATATCTCAATTTTTGCGCGAGTTAGAGTGTTTACAGACGGACGGACGGACAGACGGACAGACGGACGGACGGACGGACGGACATGGCTCAATCGATTTCTCTTTTCACACTGATCATTTTGATATATATAAGTCTATATCTATCTCGATTATTTCATTCTGTTACAATCCACCGTTATGTGATTAAAACTATAATACTCTGTGTACTAGTACAGCTGAGTATAAAAAGACTTTAATTAACACAAGTGAGCCTTTTTGGCCTTAGCAGCTGCAAAATTATCTATTATAGTGTCAAAATCCAACGCAAATTTTAGCTGCGCAAGCTTCGTGTGTTTTCGGCGTATCGCTGTTTACATACATATATACACGTACATATATCGCTGGATAAGAATTTGTATCATACCGAATTTTTCTTTTGCAACAGAAAATGAATTCAAATTTAAGCACAGACACGTTAAGAGATTTATAAAATTTGTTGAAATTTAAAATGATTGCTATCTACGAAAGGTGATTAAAGGTGTTGTTTGTTTAGTTTCTGTAAGCAAAAAGCTTGGATATCATTTTGAGATTCCCGGGCCCTCTAAAGTCCGGGCCCGGGGCAATTGACCCCCTTAGCCCCCCCCCCCCTCTCGTCGGGCCTGGAAGAAGGTATGAGCAACCATATTTTATTTCACATGTAAAAATTTGCATGCGCTTACTTACTGTTGTTGGCAATTTTACATACCCAGTTGTGCTTTCGTGTATATACCGTTTCTGTGTACCCTTTTTATGTAGTAGAAATGAAGAAAAAATTAACACAAATCCATGAATTTGAGTGAGAGATTAATATTTCAGATCTCTCCTTTGCAACATGATTCAAAACTAGACTTATTAATTTAAGTAAAACGGTTCCAGAATTATTCTAACATAACCTCAAACTCGTTATATTAATATAATAATATAATATAATATAAAAATTATTTTTATAGTTATTAATAGACTGCGGATCTTTATGCAATTGCATATTTTTAAGGAAAAGAGATAGCGATATGGTTCCAAAGAGAAAAATGAAAGTTATTAACAAAATATTCTAAATTTTCATATTTATTTCTGCATATTTTGCATATTGCATATAACTTGGATATTTGCATATAACTTGCATATTTGCATAATAATTGAGGTTTAGCAGTTTTAATCCGCAAGTTAGAGTCTCGCGGAGTTCCCCTAATGGCTTCAATGGCCCTAATAACAGAAGCTTTTGAAGGACTTGACGCTACGTCAGGATCATGTGGGCAAATAGTTTTGGTCAAAATTGAAGCTATTTCAAAAAAGAACCTGCTTTTGAAGTCATATTAGGAGTAGTAGTACTTTCGGGTGACAACAAAATATTAGAAACTGGAATACAGACTCCCAGTGAATTTTGAACCAAATTGAAGTATGCTCCAGTTACATCTTGTGATGTTGAGCGTTCATTTTCAGCATATAAGTAAACGGATCTTAACCGATAAGCGTCAAAATGTTTCCATTGAAAATGTGGAGAAAACACTTGTAGTATATTGTGGTCTTAACTACAACTAAAACTACCTCTTTACATTCAAAATTATTATAATAAAAATTAGTTCCCATTTGCAGTTTGTTTTTGGGTGTTAATGGGTTTTATATTTGCATAGAACAAGAGATTCAGCATAGAACATATGATTTTTGCATTCAACTATACTTTACTTATTGTGTATATCACTTAAAATTCCATATCTGATGTAAAAAAATGTGTACTTTTAATTTGCATATAACTTGCATATAACCTGCATATAAGTTGCATATATTTTGCATATCCAAAACAGAGCAAGAAAATTCGCTTTGGAATGTTAATATATAGTTTTGAATCAATATAACTCTTAATAAATCATTTTAAATTTTTTGCATAAAGATCCGCAGTCTAGTTATTAAGCATTATCGAAATCAGTTCCTTTCAAAAGTTGCAAGTTTGACTTTTGAAATTTTATGATTTCGTAGAGACAAACTTTAGTGCAATACCTTCACCCGCTACAAATTGAAGATTTTGTTTCTGAGTGGTTTTGTTATTGCATACAATGTCTTCCAAGATCATTCCAACATAACCTCAAACATGTTGCAAGTTCTTAAAGAGCGAGTGCAGCTTCGGTGTGGCAACACTAGGCAGGGTTAAACGCTTCTAATCAAGTGCAAAACCCCTTCAAAGAAATATATTTATACATGAATGTATGTATGTCCCCTCACTTCCCTTTAAATACCCACATGCGGTTATAAAATGCTCACTTTCGCACAAACTCAACTCTTTTCTTTATTTACTTTTTAGCTAATACTTGGTAGTTAGTTAACGGTTGAGTTCAGCTCGACACATGCATTGCTGTCAATGCCAAACTTTTGTTTGCTGCCACTCTCCCCTGCCACCCTGCCATTTCACTATTACATGCTGCATGTCATTTCATGTCGTAATTCACTTACATTTGCGAATTTGTTGTTGTATGCGCAATGCGCGCACATTCAAGTGTGTGTATTTACACCAAACAAAGTGGCGTCGAAGTGGGTGGGTTGGGTAGAGGTGGGTTAAGCAAAAGTGTGCATTCAACAGCGAGAAGAAAAAATTAGCAACATGCAATGTGCAACAAATGTATGTACAAATATATGTATTACATACATATATACAGACGTGATTTGTCAGTTAATCTATAGCGCAGCGTAGGCCTTGCTCTTCTTTTCGCCCCAACGCTCACAAACAAATCGGGTCAAAAACGCATAAGCAAAAGTGTTCATGGGTTAATTAAATTGTACAAAAGTGAATAGCAATATTAGCGAGTTTGTATAGTGACATTCAAACCTGTTAAATAATGATTATTAATCGTAATGATTACCGGCTTGATTGATTATTTTTTCAACTGTCCATTTAATGATTGATTACCCATTGTTTTCAAATTTTAATGATTATTTTGCAATTACCATTAAAAAAAATTAAAAAAAAATCATAAAAAATCAAAAAAAAGAAAAATAATCATAAAAAATCAAAAATAATCAAAAATAATCAAAAAAAATTATTTTGATTGTTTTTGATTATTTTTGATTATTTATGATTTTTTTTTATTTTTTTTGATTTTTTATGATTTTTTTTTGATTTTTTTTGATTTTTTTTAATTTTTATCAATATGGTTTAAAGAAATATGCACATTTGTACGTATGCAGGTATGTATATAGCCTTTTAAGGCAGACTCCCGACGGTAGCTTGATGGTAGTACCGGGGGGTTCGATACGATGAGCGTAGGTGGTGTAGTGCGGTTAAAGTCCCACACTAACAGGATAAAGGCTCTATATGCTCCCTCCTCGTATATTTGTGCAGAGAGGCATACACATTTATACATATCTTACAAGCTTGGAATTATTGTTAATTTGTCATTGACCGTACATGGTGCGATGCACGTTTATATCTAATTATTTATCTTTATGAAAAATTGTTTAAAGTGGCCAAATCAAACATTTTAGTGTAACATTCGCTGTTGTACTAACTCATAAATTGGGCTTTAATACAGAATTTCTCGTAGTTAGGTATACAATGAAAAGCAACTAATATTGCGCTGTCTTCGACTGTAGCGAGACTTTATGACATTCATGAATGAGGAAAAGAAGCGATACATAGTCTCATTTTCATTAATTTATACAGTGAATTATGTGTGTTATTTATGGAGATGTTATAGTCCAAAATGTCTATATCTGAACAATCCGTTGTATGGGAACTATATGTTATAGTGGTCAAATTTCTCTTAAGAAGTCACCCAAGTACCAAATTTCAAGTAGATATCTCAAAAAAATGAGGGATTAGTTTGCGTTTATACAAACGACTCAGCTCATGATCCTCATAATAGCGGTTATATTTTGGTGGATCTGTCATGCCTCCTTCTGCATTTTCCGTGAGTTTGTCTGTATATTTTATTGCCAAATTTTAAATAATTCTGGTCCAGGGTTATTTTCAGCGTATTTACGATCTCTGTTGCAATGTCTTTGTTCGTTTTCTCTGTCAGTATTTTAGTTAGAGCTTTTAGTATTTCTGTCTTTGGTATCGAGGGGTATAGATCCTTCACGTAAAGTGATACCTGTTTTGAGTCCTTGGGTACGTTCGAATTCTCAGTTTGTTGACTAGTTCCGTTGTGTTTTTGATTGCTAGTAGCATATTTAGATGGTTTGAAAGTCTATATCCTGGTGCCGATTTATGGTTTACTATTGGTCGCATAGGTGTTCCTCTTTTGTGGATTTTAGGTAGTGCGATCAGTGATGGGGCAGATGGATTCATTGCTGTGAGAGTGTAGGCTACTTTGCTGTCTCTTATATTTTTCGCTTGTTTTATTGCACGCTTTATTGCCATTTGGTATTCTTCCGTTGGGTCTTTTCTCATCACTCCGCAGCCCATTTCTTTGATTAGTTGACCTGTTTTTGCGGTGTATTCCTCTTCCTCCATTAGCACAGTTGTATTTCCTGAAATTCTTAATTTCATATAAGTTGTATTTATTGTTCATCATACGCCATACCGTTTCAGCCCTAGTTATTGCCCTATTGTATTCTTTTAAAAGGCAGAAATATTACGTACTTACGTTCCGACATTGTTCCTCAAATAGGATTATTTGGGAATTTGTATTCGTCTTCGCATGCCTACTACATAATAAAGCAGTAGACGATTTGCTATGGTGCAAATAGATTTACGTAAAGATAATCTCTGTCATAATCAGAATTCTTTATTCGCTCTTCCCTGTCCTTATACTGAACCTAGAAATGAATCTTCCCCAGGTGTAGGAAGGGTTTGTATCCGTATCTAGTACGAAAAACTTCGAACGAGCCAAGGTCTATACAAATTTTGTACTTCTCAATTTGTCGACATTTTAATTAGTGCAGTTGTCGCTGTAGAATACACAATGACTTGGATACACCTGTCCCCATATTTACTGCAGGGTTACGTACTTTAATATGCGTTCACATACATTTGTACAAATAAACTTTATGCCTCTCTGACCAAACATACATGCCTACCTGAATACTTATGTGCATGCGTATCCAAATTTCTTTACAACAATATTGAAAAAAATCAAACAAAATAAAAAAAAATCAAAAAAAAAATCATAAAAAATCAAAAAAAATCAAAAATAATCATAAAAAATCAAAAATAATCAAAAACAATCAAAAAAAATTATTTTGATTATTTTTGATTATTTTTGATTTTTTATGATTATTTTTGATTTTTTTTGATTTTTTTTGATTTTTTTTTGATTTTTTTTAATGGTAATCATTAAAATTACTTTTTTTCAGCAAAAGAATTAAAATAATGATTACCAATTAAAAAACAAAACAATTTAATTGATTACTAATCCTAATCGGAATTTAACAGGTCTGGTGACATTGTGTCTTGGTTTTGAACAAGATGAGTATTTGTATAAAAAATACTTAGCGTAAATTTGAAGTGGCGTAAAGCTACGAGTATTAATGTGTAATTAGACGCTAATCAGAGTAAAGAAGAGATTTTACATGGATTTAATTTGCTTTAAGCCGGTTAAACAAATTGATTTTGGGATGATTGAAGCGGCGGCATAAGTCTTGCTTCGCTTCATACTAGGTGGGCAGATTTTTGTAGGGAATAGTTTCCTCTTTTTCTAGAAGATTTCCGATGGTGTTAAAGGCCTTTAGTTGCGGACTTGATAGCTTGTCAGTCTGCAGAAATGATAGCTGTATGCCTTCAGCTGGGTGGTCATTCGTTAGATTTTTCCACTATCTCTAGTACATGCCGCAGATTATTCTCAATTTTCCACCTAGAGCACCTATTTTATAACACTTTCGTCTTCCTTCCGAAGTTAAGTAAATTTTTGTTACCTCTGAGAAGGATTGAATGTAGACTTATACTCGATGCCCTTGCAGGACGCTGTCTTTTAGCAGCACATGTGTTCAAAATGGCACGAGTTGGTAAAACAGGATGTAGGGGATGCGAATTGCATGAAGAGCTGGTAAGTAGAGCATGTTCTCTGCTCCTGTCCAGCGTTTTCCAGGCTACTGCTACGGCTACTAGTGGAATCTGTATTCAGGGATCTCGAATCTGTAGCCAAAATGGGGATAAGGAAACTCTTGGCATTTGCCAAAGGGACGGAATCGTTCTTCAGTTTGAATCCAGGCGTTCAATAGAGATTTGTTCATGTTCAAGAACTCTTCTGGTAACACTACTTACCTAGTCTATGTGGGGTCATTAATGGACAGACGGTTCAGTCTAAGTTAGTTTAGGTTACGTTAGCCAAGATGCTGTGGTCCTCAGCGTTGCCAACAGCGTATTGGAGGCGTAATATTAATCTTGGAATGCAGATCTACGCAAGTCTTAGTCTTTCTCAACATGCTTGGAACAGTAGCCGGCAAACTTCAGCAAAATTCGTGTATAATCAACATTTGCTTCATCATCACTTTGCATGCTTTCTATTCATTAATCATACAACTACAAGTACTTAAGTATTTACATATCTACACTTATCACATGCTGAACACACATTAACAAGCAATCATCATTATCAACATGATGTTGACGGGCGGTAAAACATTCACTTCAAACTTTCAGCCGCAACCCTTTCTTAACTTAAAAGTTTATAAGTACATACATACATATGCAAACGTAAATGTAAGTGCGCACAATTTACCACATTAAATTTTGTGGTTTACCAGCCGATTGCTGCTGTTAATGTTGCTGCATAATTTTCGTTTTTTTATACTCAGCTGTACTAGTACACAGAGTATTATAGTTTTGATTTCCTAACGGTGGATTGTAACAGAATGAAATAATCGAGATAGATATAGACTTATATATATCAAAATGATCAGGGTGAAAAGAGAAATCGATTGAGCCATGTCCGTCCGTCTGTCCGTCTGTCCGTCTGTCCGTCTGTCCGTCTGTCCGTCTGTGAGCACGATAACTCGCGCAAAAATTGAGATATTTTGATGAAATTTGAAATGTAAGTTGGTATCAAGACAGGAACGGATGGTATTGAAAATGGGTGAAATCGGACCATGACCACGCCCACCTCCCCTATATAGTAAAAATCGGAAATTTTTTATCTCGGTCACTAATAGAGCTAGAGTGATAAAATTTCACACACGTATTGAGCTCAGGCCCTTATGAAGAAATATGGTGAAATTTTGGAAAATGGGCGGTGCCACGCCCACTTATTAAGGGGCAAACATTGAAAGTTTTATGAGTCATAACTCAGAAACCGTTGAAGATATATCGATGAAATTTGATAGGCGTGATATACTTACTTAGGCAAATGTTTGGACGAAAAATTGCCAAAATCGGTTGACGACCACGCCCACTTTTATATATGGGTATTATAAAGTGACCTAATAAAAGCATTTTAAGCGATATCTCTGTCAAATATAAAGATATATCATTGAAATTTTATGGAAGGTGTCCAATTATGGACATAAAACAAAAAATACAAAAATTTTAGAAAATGGGCGTGGCACCGCCTCCTTTTAGAAGCAGGAATATACGAGATTTCTGAGCCCATAACTCGACAAATAATCGATATATTATGACGAAACTTGGTCTATACACTTTCACTACTTGTAGTAATACATGTTCGAAATTTTAGCGAAATCGGTTGACGACCACGCCCACTTTTATATATGGGTATCATAAAGTGGCCTAATAAAAACATTTTAAGCGATATCTTTGTCAAATATAAAGATAATTCATTGAAATTTTGTGGCATGAGTTCTACAATAGATCGGAAACAAAAAATAGAAAAATTTCGGAAAATGGGCGTGGCACCGCCTCTTTTCAGACAAAGGAATCAACGAGATTTCAGAGCCCACAACTCGACAAATAATTGAGATATTATGACGAAACTTGGTTTATACACTTTTATAACTTGTGTTAATAGACACGCAAAAATTTATTGAAATCGGTTTATGACCACGCCTACTTTTTAACAAAGATATTTCTGGAACACCCTTTGGGAATTTGTAACAAGACTTCTTTGTAACTAGAAGTCATAAAGGAATGAAATTTTGCACAAAGAATAATATTCATATGCTTAGTTGGATGACTGATAAAAATGTTGAAAATGGGCGTGGCTACGCCCACTTTATGCAGCACTCGCTTTATATAAAATACAACGTGTTTTCATCAAACGCAAACAAACAATGAAAGCATACAGCTGAGTATCTAATGTTCGATTCCACTCGAACTTAGGCTTCCTTACTTGTTTTTCTTAATTTGGCTGCAGATCATGTAAATCAATTCAATGCTGTTAAGTTTAGTCAATTTAATGTTGAGCGGCATCACGCCCATTTAACAGCAAAAAGCATTAATGTTATGTAACAACAATTGGCATCCGGCAACAGCGGCTATAACTTTTAAGTAAGCTTTTGGACAGAAATGAGAAAAAGGAGTAGAAAATTGCAAAGAACAAACGCTTTGGTATTGCGACGTGCATTTGCGTGAAAAATGCGCTCAAAGCAATTTAAGTTCTAACCAAGTTGAGTTGATATTTGATCGATATTTTATACCCATCCATTTTACCCAATAAACATTGAGGTTGGATATCGTTCGGAGATTCACTCGAGGACTAACTTTTTTCGCAAATCTCTCACGTTGGGGGTTGACACGAGAGACAGTGGAGAATTATAGTGCTGTCAAAGAAAAAGAGATAGATACATAGGAAGCTTCTTTCATTAACCCGGATCTGCCCAGATTTTTTTTCTTTCCGATTTTAAAAATATTTTATAGGTTGACAATTATGAGTATAAGGATCATATAAATACCGCCTATTTTTTCTGCTTCTTCCCTAAGTTGACTTATGAGGTGTGACCATATGGTCACACTGGGCATGATATGGAAGAAATTACTTTAGCATACAAAATAATATAAAGAGCGAATGTATGTATGAAAAAATATTATTATTCATTGTTTATTATACTGCTATGAATGCTGATGATTTTGAATTTTACAAATTTTTTTTCAAAAGTGGTATTTTGGCTCTATGCCGTATGGCATATACATATTTCACTCAAAGGAAATAAAAAATGTATAAGATGAAATTAAGCCGTAACGATTGCATGTTTTTTGATAAAAAAAAAGCAAGCAATTTTTGACCCAGAGGCCAGAGTATACTTTCCCGAAAGTCCAAATATTTAAATACACTAGTTTTCGAGATATCCTCCCAAAACGTAAACATTGATTTTTTTTTTTAGTTTTTGAGGTCATCTACAATCAAAGTTTTTCTTTCAATCAAGAAACTGTGAAAATTATCTAAAGGTATGAGTTTTTGATGTATTGTGGAACGATCCTCCGTCATCCGAAACCGGTTTGTCTCCAAACCAAACTTGACAAGGGATGACGGAGGATCGTTCCACAATACATCATATTCCTACCCTGTCGGAAAAACAAGCAACCAAAAATTATGAGTTTTTTCTCTTCCAAAACCCGTTGGGCGTGGTAAAATATAGTTTTTATTCACAGAGATATTACATTTTTAAACGTGTAAAGCGTGCAAAAGTGGTGAATCCTCCTCATCGCTATCGCATAATTTGTGTAAAAAAATCAATAGCCTCATATGCACTTAGTTTTCTTGAAAAAGTAATAAAAATAATACAAATCGCCAATTTATTTTTGTGAATTTTGACTCACTTAATCCAAATCCGTAGTAGGCCTTGGCCTAACACCCTCAAATTTTTTAGTAAATTTTAAAAAATAACAAAACACGAGAAATCGCGCTATTTTTTGCTACAATTTTCTCGAAAATTTGGATCCAGAGCGTAAAAATACTAAAAGAAGTATAGAAAACCTTTTTTGAGAGTCGGTGGGATGACACCTCTAATCTAACCCAGCGTGACCATATGGTCACACTTAGAAAAATATCATCAAAAAATAGACCAAAAATTAAAATTATTTACTAACACATATAAAATGAAAAATATACTTTATTATAACTTAAAACAACTATTTACTTTATGCTTTCTAAAATATTTTTCCTAAAATAAAAGTGTACATAATTTTTACTCAAGCCCAAATACGCTGTTTTTGCCATGTTTATTTCTAAGCACTTTTTAACAACCTTTCACACTAAAACCAAAACACGTTATAAAAAATCGACCACTTGATTGCACACAGATACTTATTTTTGAACGAAAAAAGTATATCTAAGTACAAACTGCCCGCTTACAATAATTTTTTTTAAATAAAGCAACACATGCCGCCATACCATATGGTCACGCTGGGCAGATTCGGGTTAATGAGATGCTAATGAGAATAGACATTAAGATTTGTCTATCTCTATCTCTCTCCCTAATAAGTTTCCAATCGAATGCTAGTAAAATTCTCTAATATCACTCTTGATTGAATATTTATCTAATTCTAACGTTATTGGATGAAAGTATGTATTTGCTGGGTAGAGACTAGAACTAGGCTTTGCTTCTCCCAGCAGCGAGAATCGATGTTGGGTATCGATAAGTCTAAGCTACGAGTGTTTAGTTGAAGTTGGAAATTGAAGCACTAGGGCTCTAGTTGCCTAAGCTCACAGTAGGTATTACATATCTGGGAATACTGAAATTTAAAAGCTCTCAGCTGAACGTGGTTTAGTAACAACACAAGCTGAACGTGGTTTAGTAAGCACACAATCGAGGATGATATCGCGGCGAATTGGAGATAACTTCGCGCAGGTGAATGTAATTTTTCGGACTCGTATAGAGTTCGATATGGGCTCGAGGAAAATCAATTTTCGCAATAGCATTTTTTTAATTTTGTTAGACCATGATCTGCGCGAAAAATTCCCTATTGGGCTTAAATTTTCTGTTTAAAACTCTATTCAAGTAGCTCACAAGTTGGGATGATATCGTGGTAAACTCGAAGCGGATTCGCAGAAGAAGATTTTCTCTATAATACACGTATCCGCCAATGAGCCTAAATCTCGAATCACCAACGATCCGAGAATATACCTACAAATGCGTGAATCGCTAATGATAAGAGATTGACCTGGGAATTCGTATTCGCCGATCTATCGTCGCGCATTATAGCCGCAATAATATAATCAGAGAAGCGAACTCGTCTCGAATTCAAGACACATCCGTTGTGCTTATTGGGAAAAGACGAATGAGAAGTATGTATATTAGGCCGTCTCGCCTTAAAAAAGGTTCTCAGCGTACGCCCCCCATTTGATGATTTTTTGGAAAACATTTACGGAATTTTTAGACGCCGCTAGATTTCGCTAAAATAATTATTTTTTTTCATATTTTCGGTAATTATAGTCCGATCTATAAGTTTAATACAGCAGTGTGTACTTTAGATTGAGACGACGGTTTCTACTATATAATCGTATTAACCCTATGTGCGCCATTGGGGTCATTACCACCCTGTAATTAGTTTATACCTCCTTAATGTACCTTTTTTATGCCTGTCGTCAAAGATCATTAATCTTTTGCTATAGAAGTAGGTATCTATATCCAACGCTTTAGTAAAACCTGAAATAAAACACATTCAACCTTCTGAGGAATACATATCTGTTTTTTGCTTTCTGTGATCTTTTAGGTTAATTTTAAAAATACATATTTTTTCTCAGGAGACTCCTACTGAAATTGTATGGCGAATAATTTTCTAGAATATTTATTTATGTAAAAGACTTTATAGCATGCTCTATTACTTAAGCAATATTTATGAAACTGAAATAACAGATATTACCGATTTTCATGCCAACTCTGCTTATAAAAACTAAGCACTTCATGCAGCCGCAGAAAATGTGTGCTATCATATTTATTTTCACAAAATCCACTCCAATTCAAGAGCAGCACATAAGAATCGTTTGCAAACGTGCAATTTATGCATGTTGGGTTTGCAAAGTAAAAAAAACGTAATAAGTAATATTGGAGCACCATTGTTGACCGAATGCATTAGTTTTTCTCGCTCGTTATCTTTTTGCTATGCAATTTTTTTTCTACTATTTTTTGGTATCCATTGCGGTCAATTGCATGCATAAATCACAGTATTCGGTGCTGTCGGACAAATGGCCAACATTTCGAGTGAGTCAAGCAGCACAGCATCCCAATAGAATACAGGCTAAACTAACTAGCAATTTATGTATATGGATACGAGTAGGTATGTATGTATGGACATATGTATGCATTTATTTAGGTGCTTGAATGTGTAAGTTATTCTGCCAGGAATTGCAAAAGTGCAGATTGAATGCAAGGAGTGTATGAAAAGCGCACACAAAGCCTTTTTATACTCAGCTGTACTAGTACACAGAGTATTATAGTTTTAATCACATAACGGTGGATTGTAACAGAATGAAATAATCGAGATAGATATAGACTTATATATATCAAAATGATCAGGGTGAAAAGAGAAATCGATTGAGCCATGTCCGTCCGTCCGTCCGTCCGTCCGTCCGTCCGTCCGTCCGTCCGTCTGTCCGTCCGTCCGTCCGTCCGTCCGTCTGTAAACACTCTAACTCGCGCAAAAATTGAGATATTTTGATGAAATTTGGAACGCAAGTTGGTATCGAGACTGGGACGGTTGGTATTGAAAATGGGCGAAATCGGACCATGACCACGCCCACTTTTCCTATATAGAAAAAATCGGAAATTTGGTATCTCAGCCACTAATATAGCTAGAGTTTTAAAATTTTACCCACGTATTGAGCTCGGGCCCTTATGAAGAAATTTGATGAAGTTTTGGAAAATGGGCGGTGCCACGCCCACTTATTAAGGGTCAAACATTGAAAGTTTTATATGTCATAACTCAGAAACCGTTGAAGATATATCGATGAAATTTGGTACGCGTAATTTGCTTACATAGACAAATGTTTTGACGAAAAATTATCAAAATCGGTTTACGGCCACGCCCACTTTTATATATGTGTATTATAAAGTGACCTAATAAAACCATTTTAAGCGATATCTCTGTCAAATATAAAGATCTATCATTGAAATTTTGTCGCATGAGTCCAACTATGGACATAAAACAAAAAACACAAAAATTTTGGAATATGGGCGGTGCCACGCCCACTTATTAAGGGGCAGACATTGAAAGTTTTATGAGTCATAACTCAGAAACCGTTGAAGATATATCGATGAAATTCGGTACGCGTAATATAATTACTTAGTCAAATGTTTTGGCGAAAAATTATCAAAATCGGTTGACGGCCACGCCCACTTTTATATATAGGAAATATAAGGGGGCCTAATAAAAACATTTTAAGCGATATCTCTGTCAAATATAAAGATCAATCACTGAGATTTTGTGGCAGGAGTCCAACTATGGACATAAAACAAAAACTACAAAAATTTTGGAAAATGGGCGGTGCCACGCCCACTTATTAAGGAGCGAATATTGAAAGTTTAATAAGCCATAACTCAGAAACCGTTAAAGATATATCGATGAAATCTGGTACGCGTGATATATTTACTTAGCCAAATGTGTGGACGAAAAATTACCAAAATCGGTTGACGACCGCGCCCACTTTTATATATGTGTATTATAAAGTGACCTAATAAAACCATTTTAAGCGATATCTATGTGAAATATAAAGATAATTCATTGAAATTTTGTGACATGAGTTTTACAATAGACCGGAAACAAAAAATAAAAAAGTTTGGAAAATGGGCGTGGCACCGCCTCTTTTTAGACAAAGGGATATATGAGATTTCTTAGCCTTTAACTCGACAAATAATTGAGATATTATGACGAAACTTGGTTTATACACTTTTATAACATGTGTTAATAGACACGCAAAAATGTATTGAAATCGGTTTATGACCACGCCTACTTTTTAACAAAGATATTTCTGGAACACCCTTTTGGAATTTGTAACGTGAAGTCTTTGTAACTAAAAGTCATAGAGGGATGAAATTTTGCACTAACAATAATATTTGTATGCTTATTTGGATGATTGATATAAATTTTGAAAATGGGCGTGGCTGCGCCCTGTTTATGCAGCACTCGTTTCATATAAAATACACCCTATATCGAACAAACGCAAACAAACAATGAAAGCATACAGCTGAGTATCTAATGTTCGATTGCACTCGAACTTAGGCTTCCTTACTTGTTTGTATGGATTTTGTGACCAAGTGGTGTGGTTGCTGCATTAAACTAGCTACAGATGTACTTACATACATATATTCATATTCGTATATGTACATACTTATGTATGTATGTGCAATTGTATCCGATTGACTTTTATTTAGTGCAAAAATAGTTGCCCAGACAGCAGCTGCCACTAGTGATGCTACCATAACTCGTTATGTCCAAACTATAAGTAGCAGCCATAATTCATGGCAATGTTTGTGCTGACAGACAGACATACAGACAGACACAATGACTGACATCTACTAAGTTGGACATACATATTTTGTTTATACATTTGCAAATTTTAATCCCTATGCATACTACATTTATATGTAAAGAAAGAAGTAATAAATCGTTGATGAATAAATGAGGCATTTATACTCTGAGCCTGGTCATGTTTGTCCTTGCAAAGCAGGAAGAAGTGTCATATCCAGCGAAAAGTATCTACATACATATGTGTTTTTCTTTTGGCTGAAGCAGTATGAGACAGCTGAGTACTTTTTTGGTAAGAAACTTAGAACTTCGGTGAGCTTATGATATTCTTTTACCCACCCAAAAGGCATCTTAAACCCTTAAATATCCATTTTAGTACTACGAACCGTCATTAGTCCCCATTTGCACATAATCCTTACATATATATGTATGTATATTAGACCGCATCGAAAAAAAATATTTAAGAAAAATTTCGCGAAAAACTTTATATTTTTTGACGCCGCTAGATGTCGCCCGCATACTTTTGTTCATATTTACGGAATTTATAATTCGATCTCTAAGCTTAATACACCAGTATGTTCTTTGGCTTGAGAATACGATTTCTACTATATAATCGTATTAACCCTAAGTGCGCCCTATGCGCCATTGGAGTCACTACCACCCATTACCTAGTTTAAATCATCTTAATGTACCTTTTTTATGCCTGCATGTTAAACTTCGTCAAAAATCATAAATCTTACGCAAATGAAGGTTTACGATCGCTTCAGTAGAACACGAAATAAAACACATTCAATATTCCGAGGAATATACATACATAAGTTTTTCGCTTGCTGTGGTGTTTTAAGCTCATTCCAGAAAGATTTTTTCTGAGGATATCCCTACTGAAATTTTATGGTAACTAATTTTCTAGAACATTCTAACCATCTAACATCCCCACGAAAAGGTTTTTTTGGCCCGGTACGGTGAACCCTTTGTTTTTGGTGCCTATAAGGCGATACGGTCTAATGTATAAGTATATCTATTTAAGCGTAAGTTATGTTTATGACTACCACAATCAGTTAGCTGTCCAATGCTAGAATAAATAACTAATTCTTAAAATCCATCAAATGCATAAAAAAATGCCACACAAACACATACGTACATAAGCCAAAACAAACCAAACCACCGCCAATATAGCGAGTATGTAATTAATGAGACTAAAAAAAACATCAGAGACGCTTTGCCGCTGCATTTAACATTCACAGAGCTGTAAAAGTGTTTATTTTTAAACACAAAATACAATTTTTATAAACAACAATGCATACATACATACATAAATACATACAAACATACAAAGTTGTACCTCGAGTGTAGTGCAGCAGCAACAGCAATCGCTAGTTGCAATCTATAAAAAACTTGCTGGTTGTGTAGTGCCATAACATAAATTCTCAACAGTTCTAGTGTTGTTGCAATATTGTTATTGTTGCTGTTTTTTTTTTTGGTTTTCTTATTTCCTTTCATTTTTTGCTTACAAAAAGTTGATTGCTTACTGACATTTTGTGCTGACAATACGTCAATTGGATGTTTGGCCAAAATGCATTGAACGAATATGTAGACGGCATGGAATGCTTTTGCTTCCTTCATCGTGCTGATTGCTGCTGTTTTCTGTGAAATCAAGCAGCTGACGGCTGTCGGCTGTGCGCAGTTCGACGAATATTCGCTTTAATTTGCGATATTCGTTTAAGATAGCGGAAAAAACAATTTCATTGTTGATGTGATAAATTTTAAAATTTAGAATTTAATTATGAACATACATGGACCTTCATCTCCTGATCAATTATTCTGAGACCTCAATCCAACAAACACTGAGATTAAAAATGGAGAATAACATAATTCTACTATCGAGAAGTTTAGAATTATCTCATTGAAATCATATTGAAAGATACTCTACGGAGAGGTCTTTAATGTTAGAGACTATCCTTGCTGGGATAACTAAATAAATAAAAATATACCTTGAAACTTCTTTAGTTCTTTAAATTTTCACTTGGAATGAAATGGAATTGTGGTAGGCCGGGAAAAACTGTGCCTTTACCAAGCCCACAGGCATATTTGTCCATTGTACTTAAGGCCTTTAGAAGGGATGGGGATCTAGGGAAAAGATGGGATAGTGGAATCAGGGTTCCTATAATAAATCTGAGAAATTTGTCGTGTCTCAATACATCCGACCCGATAATGCGCAATCTTAGTCTAGCGAAGGCCGGACAGGTGCAGACAAAATGCTAAATGCTGTAGCCGTCCTCCAGACAAGATAGGAATAATGAGTTCCGGATGATGCCTATGTCGGCCATTTGCGGTTTCCATGGATTGTGTACTCTATTCAACCCCACAAGGGCCTGAAGCTCCCTCCTTCTCTGATTGAGGTGGAAGCTTGCTACCTCCCTGTTAGACTTTTTCAGATAGCACTTTATAATTTTACAGAAGAGTTTCAGCGGCTCACGCAATTTTTTAATTCATCGGTCCGTGTACATTAAGCGTAATGGCAACATAAGTCGGCCTCCAGGTGCCAGCCGGATCAAGTACCATTTTCAGTTTTTGAGCCGTCTGTGTAGATGATTTTCTTCGATCCTCCCAGTAGAGTTTCTGGATCTTTCCATTAATATCTTGTGGGAAAATCGACACTGTATCTTCTACCAAAGTATAGCTACTCGGGGTAACAGCTTGTCATTTTGAGTCCAAAACAAAGGGTTCCAATCATAGTGCCACAACCCGAAGCAGTGTAGTCGACACAAATCCAGAGGGAGCAGATTCTACAGAGCATTCGGGGCAGCACCTGATGTTGCACTCATTGCACCCGTAATGCTGATACACACACTCCTCTGCATGCTTTTGAGCATATTAACCGTGGACTTAACCATGGTTCTACGCCACCACACTACAGCGAAATACGTGATAATTGGTCTCACTAAAGCTGTGTAAATCCACATCAACATTGCTCCTTTCAGACCCCACCTCTTGCTGAAGGTTCTTCTACACTGTCCGAAAACTTTCAGTGCTTTCTCCTCGTGGCAAGAGCTTTCCAGGTCAGTTTCTTATCTATAACCACTCCTTGATACTTTACCTCTTCGGAAAGACTTAGTTTTATACCTCTGAGCACCGCGAGGTTGAGACCTTCCAGTTTCCTCTTCCGTGTAAACAAAACCGGAGTTGTCTCGCTAGGATGAACAGCAAGTCCCAGTTTCATTACACTTAATAAGTAAGTATGTAATAAGTAATTGGGTTGGACTGCTGGAACACATCTCCAAAGCGAAATACCTCCCATTAACCCATACACTCTTCGAATTTACCACATCATTCAAATGCATTTTTTGTCTCACGAATTCAATGATCCGATTTCCGTCAATTTTTTGCTACCTTTTGCTTTCAATTATAAAATAAAGCTGCTTAAAGTATTTTAATAACAAAATAAGTAGATACTTATGTGATTCACAAAGTGTCATAACGTCATATGTCATATTAAAATATTTTACGGAAATACTTATAAAAGACTTTTCCGAAGCCCTGTGAAGAAGTAAACAAAAACAGCTGATCAAATACGACGACCCAAAAACATATCGTGCAGAGTTGTATTTATTTAGTACACATATAACCTAGAATGCAACAACAAAATATTATGACTTATGACGATATGACGCAATATGACAGGTTGTGAATCCCCTAACTTACTTATTTAAGAGCGAATACAGTGCAGTTGTGTTTATATGCTATACCTACATATAAGTAGATATGTATGTATGTAAGGGCAATCTAAAGCCCTTTATGTTGTATCGCTTTAATCGTGTTATGCGTTAAATGCAAATTCAACGCTTGAAATGTGCAATGTGGCTGTTCTTTTGTTGTTGTTGTCTTATACTCGTACCTTATAAATTCGCCATGCTTACATTGTTGCTGCTTGATTTAAAATATTGATTACATTGCGTTTACAATGTTGCCATAAATAAGTACTAAGTAACGGTTATTATTATGTGTGTGCTTTTATGCTCTTAGCATTTACCTACTTATTATTATTTTAATTTTATTTTTTTCTTTCTTCTTCCTCACTCTTTCACTTCTGCGGTAACTGTATAAGTATGTATGTATGTATGCTCTGTAATCTGATGATTATCTCCATATACCATGTCCTGCTGCAATCGTAATGCTGCCGATATGCAGGTTGCTGCTGCTGCTGCCGTTTGCTTTGAGGCAATTTCATTAAGTAAGTATGTATGTAGTAGCATTGCAATGTATGTCGAACAATTTTCTTAGTTTACGTTTTTGTACTGTTTCTTTTTTTCCTTTTTTGATTCCTTGAAGTGCATCCTTTCATTTTTTTTTGTTTGTCAGTTATTTCTTGTCATCTTTTTTGTCATTTTTTTCTTGCTCTTTTTGTATTTTTGTTTTCCTGCATTTCTCTGTTTGTTATCGTGCTATTTGTTCATTTAATGAAGGCAATGAACCTTACGTTGTCAAGACGACAGCAAAAGCTACTTTCATTTGTATGCTTTTAATTCAAATTGGCTGGCGTTCATTTGCAGCGGCGACATTTTTCGTGTTACGAATAAGATATTCTGTGAAAAAAGTAAGTACTTTTATTCTACATACTTACGTAAAAATGTGTCTTACATTACCGAATCAACAATTACTTAAACTGAACTAATGAACTGACATTTAATTAAATTTTTCCCTCTGTTACCAGTCCATTTTTTGTTGAATGTCTCTTAAAACCAGGGACGTAACGGTTATAAGAGAAATGGGGTAAAAGTCAAATTTAACCATTATCATGAGAAAAAAAATTTTTTGGTCCTTCATAACCATTATAAAAACCAAAAAACGATATTGGTATAAAATGAAAAGAGGTAATCAGAGCTACAATCCCGCTCAACACCTTTCATTTGATACCAATATCGTCCAGAAATATTGACAAATAAATAGGCTTGATTTTTATAGCTGACCAAAAAAAAAATAAAAATCTGAATAACGGTTATTCAGGTCCAAAACGGTTTTTTGGTTTTTATAATGGTTATTAATGACCAAAAGAAGATAAAGGTTATTTTTGCGTAACCTTTTCACCACACTAGAAAAAATAACCGTTATTTTCGGTTCCTGCTTAAAAACCTAGAAAGCACTAGAAAAGAACAAACAAATCTTCATATCTTTAGTTAATCAAACAGTATCATCTTTTTTTTTCTTTAAAGAAGCCAATATTGACATTAAAGGAGATGTTCTGACTAGTAAGTCCTGCCACTCGATAGAACTGTGCGACAATTTGAGGCTGGAAATAGAGACTACCGTTCTGCTATGTTTAGGTCGAATAATTTTCTGGAATATTTTAACCCTCCAGTGAGCTTCAAAATGCCATTTTTTCCGACTCTTCTTCCTCTTTTCAGTTTCCTTTCTCTTTCTCTTCCCCGTTCCCTTTTATTTGCGCTTCCTTTTCCTTGTATCCTTTTTATTTTCCTTGCTCTTTCCTCTTTCGTTTCATTTCTTTCGCTTTCCACTCTGCTTCTTTCTTTTCTTTTCCTTTCCTTTCCTTTCCTTTCCTTTCCTTTCCTTTCCTTTCTTTTCCTTTCCTTTCCTTTCCTTTCCTTTCCTTTCCTTTCCGCTCCGTTCCTTTCTTACAGACATCTACAGTTCAAGACTTTTCTTTTTCGAAAGTCGGTATAACGGTATAAAACTGACGACTTGCACAAAAAATCCCTTCGCGTATTATTTATAAAGATTTTGTGCTTTCAAAACCTCATATTCTGTACCGTTTCTGTGTACTCGTGCAATAGTTGAGTATTTCCTAGCATTTGAAAATCTCAAATCACAAAAAATATTTTTACTTTTCACACAGTGTTTATACACTCCATTGCTTGACTTGACTTCACCGTGCAACATTTAATTGACATCTTGTGGCACGTAGCATTTGATTGCCGCGAGCGTATGTATGTATGTATATGCCGCAAATTCGGCTTGTACAAAAAAGCAAACGAAGACTAACAAACCGAAAATTAACTAAAAACTAATTAAACACAAACAAAATGATCTGAATGTTAAAAAAAATGCCAGCAAAAAATGTCAATTGCTTTTGGGCAAATAAGAACAATTAATCGCTACTTCTTTGCAACTCAGAGTCGAGGATGGATGGATGCTTGACATTAAACATTAAAAGCATCTTGTATTAAAGTCTTTATAAACGAGCTCCACTACGTCTTTTAAATACATATTTTATTTCTTTGCTGGGAATTAAATACAAATTTTGAAGTTTTTTTTCCTTTGCAAACTACCACTCACCCGCTTCACACTTTTCTTGTTAAGTGGAATTACCCCCCTTTATTTTCATATATTTTAGCAACTATTTAACTTAACTTTTATCGCTATTTTAATTCACATCTTTTACATATTATTGCTGCTCCTTAAACAATTACCCCCTTTTTTATCAGCATACAATTGCTCTTTATTGCCATTGTTTATTGTTTCATTCATGAAAAAGGCATGAGAATATAAAAAAAATTCATTTAACTTCATTTATATCGTAAATTGTAATAATTCAGCGTCTGGTTGTTTTCTTCTCTTGTTTTTTTTTTTCTTTTTGTATCTCTTTCACGCCTTCTTTATCTCTTTCTTCATACATATTTTTCTTCATTCTCATTATGAGCGTGAAATATTTTCATAATATTATGCTGCTATTGTTTACGTTCGCATGCCACAAAGATGTGTAATGTGTAATTCTTTAACTTTTAGTATCTTGGCGTTTTGTGTGAAATTTATATAGGTATGTTATATTTTTTACTTTTTTCTCTTTATTTTTTTTTTTTTTTTTTTGTCTTTTTATTTATACGTGTTTATTGTCCGGCATATTTTGTTCTTTCATCTCCACATTCCTCCGCGCACTGGCGTGCTTTTTCGTTTTTTGTTTTTTTTTTTCATTTTTTGTGTGTGAACCATTTAAGCATTCAATTGTTTCTTACATTTCGCATTTCGTGCATTCGCAGCGCCTTTCTGTTATATAGTTTTTCTACGCTGTTGTTGTTGTTACTGTTGTGATACTGCTCACATAAATGGGTTAAAGCAATCTTTCCTGCACACTTTAAGTACTTACTCGCCCTTTTTTAGTGTTATTTCTTTAGTGTGTACACTCAGGGGAAAAAAATTATAAAAACATATGAAAACGTGCTTAAAATGGGCAAAAACGTATTTAAAAGTGATGTAAATACTAACATTTTTATTTTAAAAATGTTCACTGGAAAATTTTTAAATCAAGAAAAAACATTTTAAATTTAGAAATATTTATTTTTAGTTTAAGCACTATGAGAAAAAAAAAACGCTGCAGTGTTCCCTATATCATTTTCTCTTCCGGATTCGAAATTGTATCCAACTGCATTCTCTCCATGTTCTCTTAATCCGAGTCCCAACTACAAAAATATAGCCTCCGCTTATTCTCCTCTTCTTTTCTACTTCGCCTTAACTGTATGCTATCTTTAGTGCCTATTCTCCTTATTCTCCTTTTTCTTCTTTATTTTATATTCTCCGGATTCGAACCATGACATCAACCTGAAATTCAATCCAACGCCATCACATAGTGGAACATTCAACATTATATTGAATTGTAGTACCTAACCTATTTATACTTCCCTTTTCCTAAAAAATAATCCATGAATTATATGAATCATTGTAAAAACAAAATTAAAAAAATCGATTCTCATTATTGTTTTTGTTGGATTTCTCACAAAAAAATATTTTCTCACAAAAAAATTTTGAACAAAGAGCAAGTTTTTGAACAACAATAACTTTCATTTTTAATTTAAAAATTTTCATTGTTAAAATAAAAATAGTTTGGTTTAAAATGTGCATTATGGAAACAAAAATTTTATTTTTGATTTTAAAATGCTGTTTTTCCCTGAGTGTACTTAGACATTTCTTTGTGTCAGCTTTTTGCTTACACTTTCCGTGAAAAGCATTGAGAACTAACATTCCATGTCTCAAACTTATTTGCTTTACATTTTTTGCTACTTAATGTTGCGTTATTACACAATTTTTTTTTAGTTTTTATTTTTATTATGGTTTTATTTTCCTTCACTGCACCTAATAACGTCTCAACAACTTCACTTACATACTTACTTACTAAGCATATGCTTATTCCGTCTTAAACTTATCGAACTGCTAAGTAACCTAAGTTTTCTCATGTTTCAGTAGCGCTGCGGGATATCAAAAACACTTTATTGCCTTAGTCCATCTTAGCTTAACGAACCGACACTCGACTCCCTCAATATACATACATACATACATACAAGATCGGAGGAAGTGATAAAAGTTCGCTAAACTAGTCGTAATATGTTGAAAGTTCTGAGATGTGATAACTAAAAAGGAAAAATTTGATACTTAAAAAGTTCGATAATAAATTGCTCTTGTGACCATAAAGTGAAGTTCCTTAACTTTATCTATACAGCGGAGACTCTAACCAATCCACTGATAAAACTGGAAAGCTCTGGCTTAACTGTTTTCTGGCCGAAGTAACGTCTTTCGTATGCATATAATTTAGTCAGGGTAGAATACTAAAGCCCAAGTTGTTTGATCCCAAAACAGTTCCCACAAAACTATCCCTAACTAACTAGCCTGACTGAGAAGAGCTTCAATGTGATATTCCCGTCAAAGAGGGAGTGGAAGAGAGACAACGTACGCAAGAAGAAAGCAATCTCAATCTACACCGATGGATACAAAATGAACTGTGGTGTTGGAGTAGGGGTTTACTGCTGAAGTACTTAATGCCTGTCTTTCATTCCGTCTTCCCAGCTCAACTAGTATCTTCCTATCGGAAGTTTTTGGCATTGAAAGGGCTTGTGAGCTTCTACTGAAACAGATGGTAACAGTAGACATGTTGCTTATACATATATTCAGACAGCCAGGCTACGTTCACGGCGCTTAACTCACCTATCACGACATCCAAAACCATACGCAGCTGGAAAAACATGCTTCAAGTAGTGGCTTCTGGTCACAGGAACATCAATGTTAATGAGAAGGCTGGAGAACTGGCGAAAGCGGGGGCAGCCATGGACTTTAACAGAGCAATTAATCTGAGCTGTCCACTCACATCTATAAGACGAGACTTCCACCTAAAATTTCGACAGCAAGCTACTCTTGGATGGAACTTCGTGGATACTTTTAAGGCCACGAAACAGACATAACCGGTTTAGGATGCCACAAGAACCAACGATCTAATCAGAGGGTCCAGAAAGTACATATTCCAGATCACAGCCAAAATATCGCTTCGTGTGCTAATTGAGCCCGCGATTGTTCACCCGGCCGGCATTGCAACCAACCAACCAACTACGTAGCCTTTAATATCTCAATTTGTATTCCTCACCCATCGAACTTTCTCTAGCCTTCACTTGCATGCAGTACTTACTTAAAAAAATAAGCAAACAAATGACAAAAAATGAGAAAAAAAACAAAAATTAAGAAAAAATAACACATCAATTAAGTAACGTGAGCAAAGCCAAATGTGTAAGGGTCCAACAAGAAATCCACAGTCTAAAAGTATAACGTATTCAACAACGCAACGGCTGCGAACGTAACACGACGAACACTTCACTGAACACAGCCACCATTCGCTTTTCATCTCTCTGCCTCTTTCGTTGCATTGTTTTTTTTATTTATTTATTTATTTATTAAGTCTATGGTTACAATGACCTTACAGACTAGAGATACAAGAGTAAAGAAGTACTTAGGAATTTAGTCTTACATACTAAAACAAAATATTAAATTATTTAAGATGTGACTCGATTCGAGAACGAAATATGCATCTGGGCATAGCAAAATCTAAATCAAGTGCTCTATATACAAAATTCAATTCATTAAGAGCCCTCTTAATAGGAGCAAAATGACAATAATTAGTTTTAGACGTTTTAACATTAAATGGATAATTAAAGCGTAGAGTTCTGAGAGGGGCATTGAAGCTTATCTGTTCCAGAATATCTGAGCAATCAATGGAACCACATACTATATCATAGACAAACATCAATGACTGAAGTGTACGTCTATCTTTAAGGGACATAAGATCGATAAGCATGCACCGGGCTCTATATGGTGGCATAGGCTCGGTAAACTGTAGAGATCGTAGGGCGAAGCGAATAAAGCTTCGCTGCACTCTTTCAATTCGATCGGAATGAGAGGTATAGATGGGGTTCCATATCAAAGACGCGTATTCCAGCTTAGAACGTACAAAAGAGTTGTACAACGCTTTCTTTGTATACGGGTCTTTAAAGTCTCGCGCATATCGGCGCAGGAAAGCTAAGTTTGCATAAGCTTTGGGAATGATATGGTTAATATGACAGATAAAGGTGAAACCGGAGTCAAATACCACGCCAAGGTCAGAAAATTCCGTAGTAGTAGCAAGTGTAGCATTCGATAAAATGTATTTAGACGGTATGCGGTTCAGCGACTTGGAGTAAGTCACATGAAAGCATTTTTTTATGTTGAGTGATAATTTATTTCTAACACTCCAGGCATGCAAGTTATTTAAATCTTGTTGTAGCAAAGATACATCTGATGGAGAATTTACTTCACTAAATAGCTTTAAATCATCTGCATACAACAGGTAATTGGAGTGATTAATGCATAAAACGACATCATTGATGAAAAGACAAAATAAAATTGGACCGAGGATACTACCTTGTGGGATGCCTGATGTGGCTACAAATGTATAGGATTTAGTGCCTTCTATTTCAACAAATGTTTTCCTATTGGAGAGATAAGATCTCAGCCAGAAAAGAAAAACTGAATGGAAGCCTAAGTGTTTGAGTTTTTTTAACAGAATAGTATGCGAAACGGTATCAAATGCTTTAGTAAAATCTGTGTAAATCGTATCGACTTGCCGACCACAGTTAAACGCCGAAAGGCAAAATTGGGAAAATACTGCGAGGTTCGTAACAGTTGAACGACCACTTATAAAACCATGCTGATGCGTATCTATTATATTGTTAATAGAAAAACGTATTTTGTTCATTACAACTTTTTCAAAGAGCTTTGAACAAGTGGTAAGTTTCGAAATAGGCCTGTAATTCTTTATGTCATTTTTATTGCCAGATTTAAAAATTGGCGTGATAGAAGCAAGTTTCCAACGTTCTATAAATTCACCCGTCGAGAGTGAGAGATTGAAAATAAGTTTTAATGGCTCACAAACCGAGTAACTACAATTTTTTAGAAAGTAGGCATTAAGTCCATCTAAGTCATTTTTCAATGACGAATTAAAAGAGGAAATTGCACTTATAATATCTGGCGCGGATACATTCAGAGAACCGATATCGACAGCCCGAGGTTGTATGTGAAAACTCTCATAAGATATATCACTATCAGAAACAAAATTAGATCTGAAAAAGTCAGCAAACAGATTTACAGAGTCAGATAAGCTCTCTGAACGTATACCATTGTATATCATGCAAGCCGGGATATTTGTGCAGCCTTTTTTAGAGCGGATATATCTCCAAAAAGCTTTAGGATTTGATTTTAGTTCTTCTTCAACACGAGATATATATCGATTATATAAAAGCTTATCAAGAGCGTTAAATCTAGTTGTGTATTCAACATACTGCTGCTTCTTTGTTTTTACACATACGTATTTTTTTGTGGTTTTTGTTTTGTCTCCAGATTATCTTGAAAACTACAAAACGGTTTAGTTGCTTGACCGTGTAACCGGTCGGTCGCTTGGTCCGTTGGTTGCTCGGTAGGACGGCCGTTTAACTCATCTGTTCTTGAGCTACATTCACTTTAGTGCAACGCTACTTAATGGCGTCGGTATTAACCGTTTAGACGTACATACATAGTACGTTGAGGCGTATTTTGAAGGGCTTGTTCCAATTTTGTTTTGTATAAAAAAATGTAATCTGCTGGCGTACATTCGTATTCTTTTGTGATACTGATACCTACGTGATGTAGGGCTTTTTAGTTATGTGGAACTTGTTATGTGTATGAAATGTGGATGACGTTTCAGTCTAAACTTATGGGCTGTAATCGATATGATCTATAACAGTAGTCTCAATTAACTACTATCATATCAATGTATTGAGATTGAAAGGGTAATGAATGGTATCATTTTGGTTGCTTGTTTTTCCGGTACGGTTTAGGGATAGAATGATACTAAAGATGGCGCATGTTGTTGTAGCCACCAAGACACTCCCCGAAGGTTTTGGGCATTGTATGGAATGTGACAGTCCTTTGCCGGATAAATCCGGTACGCTCGGGTACTAGTCCCTTCTGACACTAGCCCGACTGTCGTGCGAACGATTTTTTTTGGCCATAATCAACCTTCTAGATGGACATCACCGTAGCCGGTTGCACAATAGATCATGAATAACGGTACAATTATCGTGGTTGGTTAATCGACAGAAAGTGACAGTTGCCGTTAGTTGTTTAGTAAAATGGGAAAGAACCTTCTTTTTCGTTAACTCCAGTTTTACACTGAGTAGAAAACCAGTAAGGAAAGCACTTGTATTTCCCATATAGCTGAAAAAATCTCTTCCTAATGCTCTCATTACCGAGAGAGAAAGGAAGTTATTGAAAAACGAGTCTAGCAGCCCTCATGCCTGACGTCCATGAATTCCGAGAGGCTGTCGAAGAAAGGTTTGTCAAAGAACTTCATTCTGCCTTGGCAGTGCGTAGGACACTCGCGTAGCCGGTGATCCACCGTCTCCTTCGTCCCAGCAAGACTGCAACTGCAACACAAGGTGTTATGGTCCAATCCCAATCGGACCACATGTGCCGGTACCAATGGTCCAATATCCTGTGAATACCGCAGTTAAGCGAGAAATATTCCTACTTCCATTCTATAAAGTTCACAGACTTCTGCAGATCTGCAACCGCCTCCATCTGGTTTTAGCCTGCTCGAGCCATTGCCGAGAGATACGGCCCTTAATGCAGCCCATGGGCGCAGGAACCTCCCAGCCTCGGCGACATCAAGAGTCGAGCCCTGGCTGACCAGATCATCCGCCATTTCGTTGTCCTGAATATCGCAGTGCCACGGCATCCAGATCAGGTATACGCTATATCCACTTGCCAAGCTAAGCATGACCCACCCTCTGCACTGCCTGACCAGGCTTGATGATACCGTTGCAGATAACACAGGGCCCTCAGAGCCGCCTGACGATACGTGAAAATTCCTATCCTCTTTCTAGCTTTGGCACCTACCGTTGCAAATATAGTCTTACAGGCGAAAACCTCGTATTGAAAGAAGCTCGCCGTGTCCGTGAGTCTAATTTATATGGAAGTGTCCGGATGAGTTGCGAAGACACCCGCTCCCTTTCCGCATGACATCTTTGTACGTATGTAAAAACTGAAACATCGAATCTCTGAGCTATTTTACCATCTCCCCAGTCCTTCCTGGATGAAAAGATAATCTCATAGTTTGTATCGAAGACTGAGCGTGAACATAATAAGTCTTCTTTGGTATTAGTAACGGTTCAAGTTGAAAAATTATCTTTTGTTCGCAGCTTAGCTTGCCATCAGAGTTATATGCGGCTTGTGGAGCTTCCTATTTACCTCACTTTTCTGCTTTGTTAAGACAGCACTCGGCTCTATCTAGAATATTATCCTTTAACGTGCCACAAAAAGCACACAAACGCACATAATAAGCAAATTCCAAGTTAATCGATTTTTCCAAAACCAGAAAACATCATCTAATTTTACGAGTTGATGCCTTCGTAGGTACTTTTCACATCTAAATTCTACAACTGTTTGTTTGCGGTAACAAAGATTTTGCGGTTGCTATTGTTGTTGGTGGCTTGTTTATGGCTTTTGGCTGTGTTTCTGCTTTGCTGCGAATGCGTGTGGTTGAGTCTACAAGAAACTTTAAGTTTGACTTTATATGGCAGCTCACTTGTTTGGGCCGTAAACTAAGCGTCACCGGCTTAATGTGCGTGTGTGTGTGTGTGTGCTGTCGTGCGTGTGACAGAGTTTCATTGCGGCTTTATGGCTTACGAGCGTGTAAAAGTCACTCAGCATCATTGTCGTCGTTTTGGAGCAGAAGGAGTGGCGGGAGCAGGAGCAGCAACGGCAGATGCAATTACAAACCAGTGCCAACAACAATAATAAAAACAATAAGCAAACAGAGAAATAAACAACAACAACAACGACAGCGTTGTTGCTGTTAATACATACTAAAGTAGGTAGGTACATACATAGTTGTTGTTTTCTTGCTTAAGTACTCGTAGTTGTTGTTGTTAAGTTTGCGCTGTGAACGCGTTTACATTTCCACATGTTGAAGGTCTGCTGCTCCTTCTACTACTACTTTTCTTCTCCTTCTACTACTACTTTTCTTCTTCTTCTTAAGTTTATGTATTACGCACAGATAGGCAGATTATAATCTCTACAAATCCCTCCGCCCCAAAGGGATTTTCACTGCTTACCCATTTAAGGTTGTTTCCCCCTTCTTGCATATAAAGTTTATGTGTTCTCATTTGTTCATGCTATGTTCATATGTAGTATGTGTGCAACTAGTTTGTATGTTTGTATGCTTGTACTATGGGGATAATAAACGTTTCGACAACGATCTGAACGAGCTTGCTTATAACATTGCTTTAATTGCCGGATAAAATTAAAATTGGAATTTAAAAAAAATGTCGGTTGCTGGCTATCGTGCATCTTAATAGCGGGGATAAAGGCAAAAAAAAAAAAAAAACAAAAAAAAATGAAGATATATTGATAAAAAAAAATTACAAAAAATGCATGTACAAGCAATAATTATTGTCAATTAAAATTGCATGAAAAGTTAAATAAAATTAAAAAAAAGCATTAAGTAAGTTTTCATTTAAATTTATCATGCAAAATATATGTACATACTACATATTATGTACTTTGAATACAATATATCTGTGGACATTTGAAAGAACAACCTAAGTCGACCTAAGTGCATTTTCAGCTTTTTTTTATCATAAAGATACATTTTAAAATACGATTCTTTCTGTCTAATCGGTGTAATGATATCATTTCGGGTTCAGGAGATATGATTAATCGAAAATCATCTTAAGTCCATATTTTTCACATATGCATTTGCAAAAGCCACTTAACTTAAGATAAGATAGAAGTGATAAGAGAAATTGCAAGAATTCCTCTTGAAAAAAGAACCTAATTTAATTTAGGTGGCATATTTTTTTTCAATATGCTTTTGAAAAACCAACCTAATTACCAACTTAAGTCGATTTTCTATCATATTTCAGTTTGCCAAATCGTCGCTCCCAACGAAGACTAGCACGGTTCATTGTTCGCATGGAAGACTAACACACTTCGTTGTTCGCGTGGAAGACTAGCATGCTTCAGTTCTCTGCGTGGAAGACTAGCATACTTCAGTTCTCTGCGTGGAAGACTAGCATGCTTCAGTTCTCTGCGTGGAAGACTAGCATACTTCAGTTCTCTGCGTGGAAGACTAGCATGCTTCACTTGTTTGGGTGGAAACTAACATACTTCTGTTTGTTAGAAATAAGCTTAGGGGTTAAGCACATAAGGAGGATTGTCCGAGGAGTGAAAGATATTTTATAAGTAAGTGCAAGAACAATAATTCATACTGAAATAAAACTTTAAACAGGAACCAAACTATATGAAAAGTATATGAGTTTCAAATATTCCTAGACTTGTACTAGGCCTACTTTTAAGTATGTGCATATGTTGTGCAAATAAAACCTGGATTTCGCATCAAATAAAACACCGCATTAGTTATTGCTCGGAACTCTATATTTATATATATGTAGATATGACTAGTGCTTTGGTACTACACAAAAAGTGTGCACAATGTTTTTAAAAAAATAGAACCGTGCTAGTCTTCGTTGAGAGCGACGATATATAAATATAGAGTTCCGAGTAATAACTAACGATACTTTTCATATAGTTTGGCTGAAGGTTCCTGTTTAAAGTTTTATTGCAGTATGAATTATTGTTCTTGCCCTTACTTATAAAATATCTTTCACTCCTCGGACAATCCTCCTTATGTGCTTATCCCCTAAGCTTATTTCTAACAAACAGAAGTATGTTAGTTTCCACCCAAACAAGTGAAGCATGCTAGTCTTCCACGCAGAGAACTGAAGTATGCTAGTCTTCCACGCAGAGAACTGAAGCATGCTAGTCTTCCACGCAGAGAACTGAAGTATGCTAGTCTTCCACGCAGAGAACTGAAGCATGCTAGTCTTCCACGCGAACAACGAAGTATGCTAGTTTTCCACGCAGAGAACTGAAGCATGCTAGTCTTCCACGCAGAGAACTGAAGCATGCTAGTCTTCCACGCGAACAACGAAGTGTGTTAGTCTTCCACGCGAACAACGAACCGTGCTAGTCTTCCACGCTAACTGAACCGTGCTAGTCTTCGTTGGGAGCGACGAAATGAACTTAATTCCGATTAGGAGGATAAAATTCTATAAAATTTTGATGAAAATCAATTTGAAAAAAGAACCTAAATTGATATAAGTTGGTGTTTTTTTCAAAAAAACAATTTGGAAAAAGCACTTATTTTATTTGAAATCCATTTAAATAAAAACCGTTACGCCAAGAAATAAAAATTCAATTTAAAATGAACAACAGATGATTGTTTTATCATGCCACGCCCTTACTTCTATGAAAATATATGATGGAAAGACACTGTGCACTTGCAAAACTGTGTTTTGCTCTCCTGCAAAATTATGAATTTAGACTTAGGTTGCTTTTCCAAATGTCCACAGACTTGTAGTTCAATAACATTTAATTAAATGCAACTGATCTCACTAAGCCGCCAGCAAGACCTTTTCCTCCACATTTTTCAATTTTGCCTACATTAATTGCCACAACAAGGCACTGGCTACAAAAAAGTGCATTTGGGATCGTTTGGAATCATTTATCACAAGTGTAACCGTTGCAATAGAGTAGATACATGGAATGTAAACAAATATACGAAATCAATAACTTTTGGAATTTTGAAAACTCATTACAATATTCTTCCGTTGATTTCGTAAAATAAAAAAAGAAATAGTGCAGCGTTTTCCATGTCTAAATACAACACACATATTATTTTATGACGTTCAAGACCGCTTGCTACATATGAAGTAATTTAGAAAGATTAATATAAGGCGCATTTCTGTCGTACCAACTCGACTATTTTTGGTGTTGTTGTTTTGAAGGTAATTTGATGAATAAGCGAGTATTCTTTTCATACTTGGTACGACAGAAATGCGCCTATAATAGAAGGCTTCAGACTGAAAAAATACAAAAGAGTATTTTATTAAGTATTTCAAAGCGCTGTTCCAAATTAAAACGATTCATATTCTTTGGTTATAAACTGGTTTCGGCAATGTGCCATCTTCAGGAAATAAACGATTCATATTTTTCCAGCGAGAGGTTCAAACGAAACTACTGGAAAAAATTTATGACGTTAAAGTTGACAGAGTCATTTAAAACAGGTACATAGTATTTCAGAATTGTACAAATAAATGACTTAGCCCTTAAAATTTGCACCCGTGACGATTCATCATCCAGTTCGGAAAAGCGACAAAGTTGTGTTTCTGATAAACTAAGCTAAGTTTCTTTATATGACGGCAGAAAAAGCGGTACCCCGGTTGCAGGTTCCGATGGAGTTAAATTTAAGAAGATGTTGGTGAAATCATCATCATCATCTTCTTCTTCTTGATTGGCGCTTAACCTGATTTTCCCAACGCAGTGGAGGTCTTCTCTTTCTTTTGCGTTCAGCGGGTTTTAGGCATGGGTAACACTGCGCTAATTGCGCTAACACCAACCCTGGCGTTATTGCGCTAACTCCGATTTGGGAAATGCGCCAACTCAATATAGCGCCAACCCAATATAGCGCCAACTCAATTTTGTAATATAAAACCGACTCAATTTCGTGCGCTAACACCAGCTCCAATATAGCACTAGTGTAAAATGGCGCAACCACAACGCCAATAACAGCACCGTGGTATATGTATACGTATGACACCGTCACAATTATGTATGCTTGATAGTGATCTAAGTGACTCTAATTTCCAGCATATTTTCACAAATATACGGAATATGTTTCCAAATGATTATGAAAATTTAAATTAATTGTGCCTTCGTAAATGTAAGCAGAATTGCGCCAAAAGAAATAAAACGGGGATGGTGAACAGTAACAAGCGAAAAAATGTTATTTATCGATTATTCCATGACAATTGCGCTAAAGGTGTTATTGCGCCAGTACCGTGAGTTGGCGCCACGAGTGGCGCTGGAGTTATTGTATCAGCACCAAAAAAAATTGCGCCATTACCCATGGCTAGCGGGTTTCGATAGAAATACTTTCTTGGCCGGAGCGCCTTCTTCCATTATCAGACATGACCTGCCCAACGCAGCCGCTGGATCTTTATTCGCTGAACAATGTCGATTTCTGTGTAAAGCTCGTACAGCTCATCGTTAAATCGACAACCTAGCCAAAGCGCCAGCAGCTGGAAAACTAATTGGACCTGAGCCATTTCTGAGTAAAGGAACACATACAATAAGAGACGAGCTCAGGCTGGAGGAAACGAAGACTTAGGGAGCATAACTGGCAACAATCTGCGGGAATGTATCAGAAACAAAATACTCGGTAGTTTATGTCGATTTTTTGACGTTGAATATGATACTGCTAAGCATATACGAATATGTAGTCATATCTAGGAAAAGACAGAAATACTCGGTTTTTATCAGCCCGATGATAGACACATAGCAACCCTAAGACCAAAGGCAATGCTCGATTTCGCGCATGAGATTGGCCTTGGAGAAGTGTGATGTAATGAGGTGGAGGGCATAATAGACGCATTGGTGGCAGTCCACAACAACCTGCGAATAATAATATCTCTATCAAGTATCAGATTTAATGAATTAAGCCAAGTAAGAATCAAACAAATCGTGTAAGCTGTGTAAAAATTGGCATGATTTACTTCTTGCTCAAAATGCAAACTCAATTTATGTAACTCTAACAAACAAATTTTTTCGCAAAATATCGCATAAACAAATTCATAATTTTTTACCAATGAATTAAATATTTACTTTTAATAAAAACAAGTTTTTTCAACACCTGTAAAAAAGTTTTATATTTTAAAAAATGTCGTCTTAACCACTATAACCGTCTAGAAATGGTCTTTCGTTTTCTCCACCGCTGCCTGTACTTAAGAGTTTCTGAAAAAAAAAAATACAAATTCGCTATTCTCATCTTCAAATCATGCTGGACGTTAAATACCCAATTTGTCCCGCATTTGTGCATAATAATCCGCCAATGCCGCCTGAATTGTTTAATCTCTCATTCGGCAGCTGCTCGCCCACAAAAGGGTTCTGATTCAGAACTTCTGAACCAGGGAATGTTCAAATTAACACAGCTATTCTACAATCCCTCGGAACTCCGATCGCGGCGACGTCGACTGCTACGACAAAACGAAAATTGGTATTCTGCACGGTAGGCAGGAAGCGACGATAGGTTGCATGAAAATGTCGAGAAAAAAGGAAAGTGGGGTTGTGTTATGTGATGTTTATAGATGAAACATCCGTTGAAATTAAAATCCGAGCTGCTCCTTTTTCAAGGATATCCACATTTTTTGTTTTTTTTGAAAGGATCAAATATTGAGGAAATCGAATATTCGCCACCGTCCAAATTTTTCCGATTTCAATACATTATTTGGTCGCTAAGGGATACAAAAAAAGGTATTAAAAAGAAAACAGGACACCTGTAGTGGAAAAATCCAATGTGAACAGGACCTAAAGGATAACCACTGAAATATAAAATAACACAAAAAGTACCCACTTTAATTTGCGTATAACTCCTAAAATGTTAACTCTACGTGAAAATTTCTTATTATATGTTTCATTCAGAATAAATAAAGAAATATTTCTTTAATATACAATTTTGATGTACCTGCAGTGCTTAATGTACTTTTGTGCATCTAAAGTGAAAATTTCAAAAAAAGTACGTTTTTTTTATGGTGCTACTTTAAGTTCAAATATTTTTCTAGTTTATGTAAATATTTTAATCTAATGATCCAACTCTCATTCCTACATATCTCTACGTTAATACTAAAAAAGAGTTAGAGCTGAGATACGCGCTAGCTGTGCACGGTGGGCGGGAAGCAACAATAGGTTGCATGGGAATATCGTAAAAACGATGGCCCAACGAATATGTGCCTAGCTGTGTGCTGGTACTAATTTTCGTTTAAGAAAAATGTTGGAGATTTTATTCACGCTTGCTGTGTGTTTATGAAGTATATTAGAATATCATTTTACGTAAGTGTTTAGCCGGCGATCGTTTTTTCGATATTTTCATGCAACCTATTGTTGCTTACCGCCCACCGTGCACAGCTAGCGCGTATTTCAGCTCTAATTCTTTTTAATATTAACGTATAGATATGTAAGAATGAGAATTGGATCATTAGATTAAAATATTTACATAAACTAGAAAAATATTTGAACTTAAAATAGCACCATAAAAAAAACGTACTTTTTTTGAAATTTTCACTTTAGATGGACCAAAGTGCATTAACCACTGCAGGTACATCAAAATTGTATATCAAAGAAATATTCCTTTATTTATTCTGAATGAAACATATTATAAGGAATTTTCACGTAGAGTTAACATGTTAGGAGTTATACGCAAATTAAAGTGGGTACTTTTTGTGTTATTTTATATTTCAGTGGTTATCCTTTAGGTCCTGTTCACATTGGATTTTTCCACTACAGGTGTCCATTTTTCTTTTTAATACCTTTTTTTGTATCCCTTAGCGACCAAATAATGTATTGAAATCGGAAAAATTTGGACGGTGGCGAATTTTCGATTTTCTCAATATTTGATCCTTTCAAAAAAAACAAAAAATGTGGATATCCTTGAAAAAGGAGCAGCTCGGATTTTAATTTCAACGGATGTTCCATCTATAAACATCACATAACACAACCCCACTTTCCTTTTTTCTCGACATTTTCATGCAACCTATCGTCGCTTCCTGCCTACCGTGTCTGGTTTACGACGTTTCGAACATTAGTGTTGTTAAGTGTTAAACTATGTTCGAATCAGTGTTAGGTAGCGTTTATGCGAAATAATATGTATTATTTGACAGCGCATTTGTATTTTTGACAGCAAATTTATATTTTCAGTAAGTTTTAGATTAAATTTTCAGAAAGAATATATTAAATGGTTAAAAAATGGATTCCATTCCTGCAACAGCTTATTTAGTGGAAAAATAAATGGAAGAACAAAGGAATTTGGACATTAATTTTAATTCAATTTTTTAAAATATTGCTTTCTATTATAAAAAAAAAGTGACAACATATATGAAAACGGCATTTATAGAATACTGTCACCAAGTTTCATGCGATAATACCTTGTAATTCGGAAATTAACACCGGCTAAGCTTGGATAGAATGAACCAATTTTATTTATTTACAAACTACTGCGAATTTTTCAGTGAAACTTTCAGGAAATATTCTTTGGATGATAATTCATCTACCTTCAACGCTTTCAACTATTATTAAATTATAATATTAAAGTTCTCCAAAAGGAGAATTCTGCCGGCTGAGGATTTTTTAAAGCGCGCCCAAAGGCCGGTGACACAAAGAAGTCTTCTACACACACATTGCTTTAACAAGGAATATCTCTTGCGCTATAATCGTCCGCGGGAGCGACTTTTTTATGATCTGTGATAGGATCGTGGTTCATTATATACAAATTTTCCCTTAACACCAGTGGTACATTATTGCGATTCCCACTTTAACTATTAGTAATTTAAAAATAATGAAAAAAAAAACTGAACTCCATGAACTCAAGGGCAATGAAAATGCCAACTTTAGTGAAAATAACATTTACAGCTTATTCCAACAAAGTTTCATGCGAAAACCTCTTGCAGTTGGTTTGTTTTACACTATGTATTTATAGTAATATGTTATATTGATGCAATCCATGGATGACGCTCAACACTGGTCGCATATCAACAAGTTTTTATGGATCGCAAAACATAAAAGCAAATTTGAGATCCAGGTTGCGATCAATCAAGTCATGAATATGTACATATCGTGTAGCAGGAATTTTGTGACTCGCCAGGACGCGTTGAGCATGAACGGATATAGAAAGTGAGCACGTTTCTTCGATTTGTTAGTTTCTCGTGCAAATGTTTGTAAATCATGTTGCAAGGCGATATTTTAAATCTTTAAAAAGACACAGTCAGGCAAAAATGCTTAAAGGAGTACATCTTGGCACAGAAATTATGCCCGAGTTGCGCTACCCACTCATATTACATGATCGTAGTAATATACACAATTAAAATTATTTTCAGAAGCTTTTATTAAACAATAATATATAAATATTGCTAAAAAGGATAATAAATTTTATTATTAAATAAAAGTTCAATACGTTGCAACTCCTTGTACTTATTTCCCTCTATTCAGTCTATTGTACTAAAGCAGATTCCTTTTGTTCACTTATTTTGCAAAGAAAAGGCCAGTAGCATAGCTAAACCAAGCCCGTTTTGTATAATAATGTTGCATAAATTTAAAAATCATAGTTTAATTACATTAAATTGGTAATATTTCCAAAAATAATCAAAATTTCTATTGCCTCCGACACACAAAAGCTGACGGAAAGAATCGCTCCGATAAACTGTCAAAAATCCGATCCATCGTGAACCAGAATGCCGATTTCCGAACTTCGAAAAAATCTGACGTTCATCGGACGCCAATCGAATTGCAGAATGCCATTTGATCCGATTCACCTCCGATGAAAGTGGATCGTAAACCGGAATAGATGTGTAAATCTTGTTTTCCAAGCTAATCGGGTTTTTCGTTGTCGTAATCCTCTGATCTCTGTGTCTAGGAACCCATCCCAGTAACAGCTCCTACAATGTTCAGCATTGTTAGGATTTAAATACAGATAGAAAATTTGCCCGAACTCCCCTATCAACTGTAAAAAAGTGTCTGAAGGCTGACAGTAAGCTTGTATTTTTTTTTGTTTAATCCTGGAAAACGCAGCATTTTTTCTGTTGAATAATTCCATCCTCAAAAACCAACTCAAGGCAGTACAACATAGTAGTGTACGGAGACGAAACAAAATACTGATTAAAGCAGATTTTACATTGGGAACTTAATCGCTTCTCGCTGAAAATTCTAGCTTATAATAGGCGCATTTCTGTCGTACCCAAGCATGAAAAGAATACTCGCTTATGCATCAAATTACCTTCAAAGCAACAACACCAACTCGACTATTTTAAATATAGTCGAGTTGGTGTTGTTGCTTTGAAGGTAATTTTATGAATAAGCGAGTATTCTTTTCATGCTTGGGTACGACAGAAATGCGCCTAATAATATACTTATGTATTAGGGTGGGGCGATTTGTATGGAGGGAAATTAATCGATACCGCGCGGTCGAAATTCGGATTCCTCTCATTTTTCTGAGTAGAAAACTCCACGACATTTGCCTAAAATTAATTTTGATGTTCCGGAATTTGGTTTTTATGAACCAAGACGAATTTTTGAAAATAAAAATTTGGCAAAAATCGACAAAAATTATCCAGGTCAATATGCACATCGAGTTGAAGCAGAATTTTATGCTGAATCCAGATATGAAATCGAAACTAAAATCGGATGATCCGTTTTCGAGATATAGCCTGATTTCCGGTTGTGGAGGCTGAATGCCGAAAGTCGCATATTTTCGCGATTATCTTTTGCTGTGTACAATATATCTTAAATTTTTTTTGCAAATTTCTTAAAGATAGGTTAATACAATATATGAGCAATATTTTAAAATATTAATTTATCTTCCTGTATAGAAAAACTAGAATGCACTCTTTTTTCATTAGCCCAAAATCGCAGTATGGGTTCTCTATGTTATAGTCATTTGATACCGATGATTTTCGCCGACAGCGCTTTGTGTACAATAAATGCTCTAAATACAAAATTTCAGAATTTTAGCTGCAAAAATTGAAGAGTTATTCCCTAAAACCAGAGCTGGGCGATAAGGATTACATGTGCAATCGATTACACATAGGATTACGATTACATTAATCGTAATTTCAAGTTTTTGACGATTACGATTACAGTAATCGTAATTTTTGTAACGACGATTACGATTACAGTAATTGTAATTTCAAGTTTTTTACGATTACGATTACAGTAATTCTTATTTTTGTAACGACGATTACGATTACAGTAATCGTAATTTCAAGTTTCTTACGATTACGATTACAGTAATCGTAATCTTTGTAACGACGATTACGATTACAGTAATTGTAATTTCAAGTTTTTTACGATTACGATTACAGTAATCCTTATTTTCTGTAATCTTAAATTACAAAATTTAAGAATTACATGTAAAAAATTATTAAAATTGCTTTTTGATACTAAACGGTGTAGGGAGGAAAATATGCTTGGCTCTGAAAGAAGTGCTAAAAACTACAAATAATTATGTAAAGCTTGCAATTTCACACATATTATATACATTTTGAAATATTTGCGGTTTAGATAGCAGCTTTTAGTGGGCTGGAGACAATGGCCTCATGCATAAAAATCGAGCTGTAGCTCACACTAATTTTCTTCGTAAAATGTGGATTTTGCATGTATAAAAAATATGTATTACAATTGCTAGATTTTACTAAACAAATTACTTAGGTTTGTCTCATAACAAAATTAAAAAGTAATAAAACTCCACTGCAACTTTTGAAGATGTAAATGACCATAACTATGAAAAGCCAATATTAGATGAAGATTTTTTTGACTTCGGCGGTAAATACCTAACTACATATCTATATAACAACTTAATATATATTTTATTTAAAACTCAATATATAGCTTTAGAAAACACTGATTTACCTGAAGTGCTTCCTGGTAGTGGCTCAAACATTATAGGAGAAGAATTTTTTAAATATTTGAACAATGCTGATAGTAGCCATGGCTGTTTTAAAAGATATCCTCTGATAAAGAAAGCATCTTTAAGATTCAGCACCCCGCTTACATCGTCAGCACCTGTGGAAAGGCTATTTTCATTGGCGGGCATTATAAACAGTCCTCGATGCCATGCACTTTACGATGTTTCTTTTGAAAAATTAGTTCTGCTTAAGGCTAATATTGAATATTATTGAATCTAAATTATGCAAACAGCAGTCTTAATTTTGTATCTTTATTATTTCCGCTAATTTTCTCTCTTAATACACATCCCAGTTTTAATTGTTTACTTAATGTGTGAGAAATAAACATATATGTATGTAAGTATGTAAAAATTATTATTATTTCTTGCAAAACGATGTTGGGTAAGTATATCACTGTTTTTTACACATTGTAATCCCAGAAAACGAGAACAGTAATCGTAATTTCAAGTTTCTTACGATTACGATTACAGTAATTCTTATTTTTGTAACGACGATTACGATTACAGTAATCGTAATTTCAAGTTTCTTACGATTACGATTACAGTAATCGTAATTTTTGTAACGACGATTACGATTACAGTAATCGTAATTTCAAAATTTTTAAGATTACGATTACTGTAATCGTAATCATCTTGTAATCGTAATCCTTATCGCCCAGCTCTGCCTAAAGCGTAGACTTATGCTTCTGAAATTTGTTTTTTGCTTCCAATAGTACGCTATGGCGTATGAGTAACCTTGAGTTTTTTTTAGAGTTGACTAAAGTAAAAAACAAGTCCGAAACAGCATACGTCTACGTTTTGGGTTATAACTCCTCAATTTTTGCAGCTAAAATTCTGAAATTTTGTACTTAGAGCATTTATTGTACACAAAGCGCTGTCGGCGAAAATCATCGGTATCGGATGACTATAACATGGAGATCCCATACCGCGCTTTTGGGCCAAGGAAAAAAGAGTGCATTCTAGTTTTCCTATACAGGAAGATAAATTAATATTTTAAAATATTGCTCATATATTGTATTGACCTATCTTTAAGAAATTTGCAAAAAAATTTAAGATATATTGTACACAGCAAGAGATAATCGCGAAAATATGCGATTTTCGGCATTCAGCCTCCACAACCGGAAATCAGGCTATATCTCGAAAACGGATCATCCGATTTTAGTTTCGATTTCATATCTGGATTTAGCATAAAATTCTGCTTCAACTCGATGTGCATATTGACCTGGATATTTTTTTGTCGATTAGGTTAGTAAATCGCCCCACCCTATTATGTATACATTAAACATACATATTTAATATTCAATCAAATTCCCTGTGATTCGCCGAAAATTTTGCTTTGGCGGCTTAACATGCTTTTGAGCTTTTGAAATATTCAAGAGAATCAATGAATAATTCAGCTAAAAGCCGCTCTAATAAATACAGAGCTTATCAACAAACAAACTTACATAACTATATGAATAAATGCATATACATGTGAAAGCGAACAAAAGCCATACAATAATAATAACAATAACAATAAATTAATATTAAAATTGCAATAATTTTCGTGCTTTGCCCAATTACTTGACTTCATACAAAGGCGCACTGAATGGAAATATTGAAAGCTGATGGTGGTGTAGATAGGCGATAGGGGTGTGGCAGCAGTAGCGGGGTGACGGCAGCATTAGGGGGTGATGGCAGCAGGAGAGGGTGACGACTGATGGGTGTTGGCGCTGCATCACTCCCAAACAACAATGTTAGTTCATTCGTTTGTCGCTTGTGCTGTGTTTTGCCAGGTAATTACCTGCAACTAATTGAATTCAACACACTTGTCTGTTATAAATTACATATCAGATATGGATTTTCTGTTTGCCAACAATGCAAAATTCCCATTTCATGCTAACACACATACACACTAAGCCATCAAAATGAAATTTATACATTCATAAGTAAATTGAACACATATGAAAATTTATGGGCGCATATGCACTTACATACATACATACATGCGTACAAGTTTACTTTGCATGGAATCACGCTCGATTACACGGAGCTTTGTAACCACCAACCCTTTCCCTAGCTTGGTCGTGGCGTTGGCGCGGTCGCGTTGCTTTAATGCAAACGTCCTTAAAGCGACGATGAACCGAGTCCAACAGAACGAAGAAAACAAAAACAAAAAAGTAATGGAGAAAAAGAACTGTCACACGGACAAACAATTTATGAATGCATTTTCAATGGCATCATCGCTCATGCGTAGATAGAACATACCAACATACATACTTACATGCAGACTTTTGTACGTGCATTCCATGCCCTGGCACATACAAAATGCCAACCTCACAGCAGTTGTTGCATCACAATTGCACAGCGAGTGTGCAACATATTGCTTTTGATATGGCGATGTATTACATATAAGAATGTTCGTACATATGTATATACCAGGGTGCGAAGAACGCTCAAAATAAACTCACTCAAACGAATTATCACTCTATAATTCTGAGCTATGCCATGTTCTCATGAGCGCAAATACACAGTGACAACGAACGCAAATGAACGCACGTCAACAGCGATCGATGGGTCTCTGCAGTGGTGATAAGCTCTTACATAAATTCATTTTAAAATGAGAAATCGTTTGAAAATTCATTTTTTGAAAATTCATTCTATGAGTTTATTTTATAATTTTTTGCGCTAGCGATCATTTTTTGAGTTTATCATTTTTTGATCGCTCTTTGAGTTATCATTTTATGCGTTCACAAGGGTTTGTTGTGATGTTTAAGCAGCTAATGGCATTGTGAAGGCGCAATTTTTGGATGATGGCGTGCGTTTATTAGACCATAAATATGATGTATGTATGTATGTACATACATATTCATGCATGTGTGTACGTATATATGGATGTATGTACATAATTATAATATTTTAAAAAGCCTTAGCTCTCATAGCGATTGGTATGTATATGTACATATGTATGTAGGTATATCGAGTTTAAATTTTATTAAGTATGTATTTATTTAAACTAATTAAATTATTCAATTTATTTAAATTAATAGATATTTATAAAAATTTATATTTACATACCGATGTACCTACGTATAATATATTGATGTACATTTGTAGTCTATATGTATGAGTTAAGGGTTGTTAAATATTTTATTTAACATAGGTACCTACATACATATGTATGTATGTATTTAGGTCTTACTTGAAAACTAGAATACAACAATTGAGCGTTCAAAAAATAAGTTCGCATTTTATTTATTTGTACACATGTATGTATGTACATACATATGTATGTATATAAAATGAATGTATGTACATATGTAATATGTATGTATGTCTATTCAATGATGGAATGTAGGTATTGATATTCCAGGTTTTTTATACATTATTGCCCTTTTTTGTACCTACACAGTAAAAAAGTATAGTTTATTTCTAATATCAGTTGGTACTTAATTTAATCATTCCTGGAATTAAATATATTATAATACCGTCACAGTATTTTTGGTTTAAAATCAAAACCAAAAAAAATATTAGGAAAAAAAACCAGAAAAAGGTACCTATAACAAATTAATACAAACCGTTTCTGAAAGTGAAATAGGAAGAATAAAGTAAAAAAAAAATAGAAATACATACACCCATCATATTTATGGTCTAATAAACGCACGCCATCATCCAAAAACTGCGCCTTCACAATGCCATTAGCTGCTTAAACCTCACAACAAACCCTTGTGAACGCATAAAATGATAACTCAAAGAGCGATCAAAAATGATAAACTCAAAAAATGATCGCTAGCGCAAAAAATTATAAATTCAAACTCAAAGAGTGAATTGACCAGAGAAATTGTACGATAATTCATTTTTGAGTGAATTTATGCAATGAGTTTAACGCCACCGCTATGAGCGATCGCTTGCTGTTGTGCTTTAGTTCGCTCGCTATTTGAGTGTTTATACATTTTTCTTTGAATATTTGTTTGTGATATGAGTATAATGTATTTTTGAGCGTTCATGAGTGAGTTTTTCCGTACCCTGGTATATACTTACGTATGTAACATCAGCAATCAACAACAGCGGCAACATTCAACTCAGTCTATTGCCTGTATCTTTGCTTGCAACAGCAACAACCGCAGCCATAGCAGCACATTCAACAACAAGAATGTTGCAGTCATGTAGAGCTGTTGCTGTTGCTGCTGCCTTGCATTCTGTAATGTTGGCGTTGCTGTTGCTTTTGCTGTTGTTGACATTGCTGACACGAATGTGTGAGCGCCATAAGAGCACGCGAATGCCACATTTGTTGTAGTTGGCAGAGTTGCCATAGTGTTTATTTAAGTAAAAAAAAATGGAGGCTATTATTACTTAAGGAAATCTATTTTGATTGGGCGAGATTCGAAGGAGTCGGCTTAGCAAACATAATATCTAGCATTAGAAAATGTATGTAATTCTCTTACTAGTATTTAATTGACAGTGAGTATAGAAAACTAGACTAGAATTCCATTGGAAACTAATTAATGAAAGAGACCAAACTCAATATCTATAAAATAAATTTCTACGTAAAGTGGAGTTATTTGCGAATTCTCATTAGAATCTGACTCAAGAACTGCTTACATTCGATTTCGTTCGGTAATTACAATTTTCTCGATCGGAGATTAGGTTGGGCTAGACTGGCTGGCCATTAATGGCCTCACATAGACTGAGTGAGCCCGAAGTGTTACCAGAGGAGTTCTTGAACATGAACACCTCTACATTAAAAGTCTGGACTCAAGCTGAAGAACATTCACGTGCCTTTTGCAAATACCAAGAGTTTCCTTTTGGATACAAATTCTAAATCACTGAATACAACTTTCCCTAGTAACCGAGGCCTTAGCCTCAAAAATGTAGGACAGCAGCAGAAATCAAGCTCCATAGTTCCCGCCTGCAATCGCCATCCCCTACATTCACTTTCAACTAGTCCCATGATTTAATGCTTAGGGATGGCAAAAAAATTAAATAACCGATTAACCGCTTTTTAGGTTAATCGAAAGCGTTCGATTATTATCCGCGAATAATTGTGGGGAACTAACCGTTTTTCGATTACAATTATTCCTTAAAAAAATATAATAAACAAAAAAAAATCGTCCTTTATTAGGAAAAATCGTCAAATCGTCATTGCTTAGAAAAATCGTCAAAATGACGATAAAATCGTCTATTCGGCAATGCTGGCTGGAGGGAACATTTATTGCGGTTTTTTGGATATACTCACAAAACCGTAGGTAACCGAAATCGGACTCGGATGAAAGGGCGGAAATTGTCAACTTCGATTATTTCCTTTCGATTATTTTCGACTTGAGAGGGAAAAGGTTAATCGAAAAAATAATCAAAAGGAAAAACGGATAAATTTTAACCGTTAACCGAAAGAAATTAATCGATTATAATCGTTTTTCCAGTTATTGTTACCATCCCTAGTAATGCTAAAAGGCAGTATTCTGCACACTTTTTGCCAGCTCATCAGCTTTCTCATGACCATCTATCCTGTTGTAACCTGGGATACAGTAAAACTTAACATTATTATCCCTGCATATTACCCTTAAGGCTTCCTTGCAGTCCGCTACATACTTGGATGAGGTGCTATGCGACAGTATCGACCGCCTGACTATCTATATATAAAAATTAATACGTCACATTCGTAAGGGTCCGGCAGCCTAATACTGGTATCCAGTTCACTGCAGTAAACCGCGGCTGCACTGCTTCTTATATGGTAGACCCCATCTGTGTACACATAGATGATGTCGACGCTTCCAAACAAAACTGTACTAAGTCTGAAAACTGTGTTTTGCAGGAGAAGCTCTCAAAGTTTAAACTCGATATTAAACTTCGAGTGTATGCTAAGTATATTTTCACTTGTAACTTCTGTTTGGATGGAACGATCAACACCAAAACTCGACAATATCAAAGTCAGGGTACGCTTTATATAAAACCTTAAGAAAAAATAAAAATTTGCTACGTGGTTTTTCATGGCAAGCTCTCAAAGTTTTTATTCTGTAAAAATCTCGAGTTGTATTATATGTACACTTTTGCTTATAGCTTTTGATTGGATTGTCCGATTGATACCAAAATTAGACAGCATCTAAATTAAGAATGGCTCCACTTGAAAACGCCAAAAACGGGAAAATGTACTAAGTCGACTTGTACAGTATTGTTTGGAAGCGTCGATATCTTCCTTCATAAGGGCTTAGATCAACGTGATCGGATAATTATATCTCTTTTTGTTTAAGAACGCTATAATTCTTCACTGTTGCTCGAGTTGCCTTCTAACGTTTGAAATTTGAGAAAAGGGCTAGTCCTCAAGCCATTCTCCCGATATATGTATGTCGAGCGGCCACCACTACTTAGTACCAAAAAACCAGGCATCAAAAGATTTCACAAAATAAAAGCGCCTACTCTTGGCACTGATTCTTGTAGATTTTCAATTTCATTCCAGGCAAAACACACTCAAATTAGATGGCAACCACGCAGCGCTTTTAGCTACCCCATTCAGTCAATAAGCTAACATGCAACTCGTCACTCAACGAATGGCCTGACTGACTCTCAGTTTCATTTTGTATGCGAAACGCGTTGGTGGTGACCAAGCAGAACACGCTCACGTTTTGCTTATGAATTTTTCGGTGGAATTATAAAAAAAAAAAAAAAAACAAAAAACAATATAAAAAATAAAAATTAATAAAGCAGTGCGAATTTAAATGAAAAAGCGCATTTAAAAGCGAGGAAGGGGCGCAAAAAAAATAAAAAGAGCAGCATTAAACCGGTTACGACAGCCGGGCCCACATTGTTGACGCGCTTGTTGTGTTGATTTACTAGCTAAAGCTAAAGTGTAATTTTTTTTTTGACGTTTTTTTTTTCAATGCAAATTTAAAAAAAAAAGTAATAAAGACTAAAAAACCGTGTGAAATAAATTCGCGAATTTAAGTCAGAAACAAAGACAACTGCCGAACATTGTTTTTTTTTTTGCCATTTCGGTTTTGGCTATGCATTTTTTAATTCATCACTTTGGTAATGATTTGCTTTGTTTTTAAAATTGTAATGTGCAAATAGAGAGAACACAGTGGAATACGTTAAAGACAAAACAGAAGCGATTGGAGAAAATTAAATGCAAACAAGTAAGAGTTTTAAATTATAGTTGGGCTTAAATAAATACATAGTAGGTATTATACCCAATAGCTCTAAAATATTGTTGAAGTGATTGTAATTTATATTAAAACACACAAAAAAAAATATTTTAACTTGAATAGTATGTATTAAATGTATGTCTATAGAAGGCATATAGAACAAATAGTACCTAAGGTTCACGCAAGATCTGAAATGTGCCACCGTACCGTACACTTCAGCGTTTTCCAGGCGAAGGTAGCAGCGATACAGGACACCGTTCAGTCCTTAAAAGCAAAATAAACCTTTAATAAAGACGTTTACATATTCTGTTGTTGTTGTTGTTGTTGTTGTAGCCACCAAGACACTCCCCGAAGGTTTTGGGGATGTGATAGCCCTTTGCCGGATAAATCTGGTACGCTCGGGTACTAGTCCCTTCTGACACTAGCCTGACTGTCGTGCGAACGATTTATTGCCCATAATCAACCTTCTAGGCCTGTGGATTTTAGTCGCCTCTTACGACAGGCATTCCTTACCACGGGTATATTCTAAGCCCCCTAACCCGCAGGGGGTTCCATATTCTCGGACAGCCAAGCTGTACTCATAGCTTTGACTGCTGTCTCATGTAAATCCAGAACAGTGAAAAATTGCCGCAGATCTCTAAATTAGATGGCTGATCAGTTTGCCATTCACGTTGTATGGGTGCCTGGACACTAGAGAGGGCACATCCGTTCCACTTTCGACGTCGATGAAGAGTCTAGGTATGCCGCTCGCTACCAGCAAGCTCTTACTAAAGGAGCTCTACTTTAAACAAGCTACTGACAGGTGTTGAAACCAAACATAAAAAACTTATGTGGCCAAGATGGAGCGCAACACGGACTAAAAGTCTACTCGCACTAGGTAGATCGGAGCTATTATTAATGACTGGCCTTTTAAGAGTTCATATAATCCTAGGGAAGCACGCAGAAAAGTTGAATGCTACCTATAATGATTGCTGCAGGGCTTGTGAGGATGAAGAGGAGCTAGAAATAGTACTTAAAACACATATAGGTGATTCACAAAGTGTCATAAAGTCATATGTCATATTAAAATATTGTACGGAAATAGTCATAAAAGACTTTTCCGAAGCCCTGTAAAGAAGTAAACAAAAACACCTGATCAAATACGACGGCCCAAAAACATATCGTGCAGAGTTGTATTTATTTAGTACACATATATGTAGCATAGAATGCAACAACAAAATATTATGACTTATGACGATATGACGCAATACGACAGGTTGTGAATCCCCTAATATTGTACGTTGGATGTACAGAACTGGAAAGGAAGCGTCTAAAATTGTAACCTAACCCAATCTACTCTTCCACGCAGGAATCTGAAATGGAAACTTTAGTCTCCTTCGACACGATCAATCAAATGTGTTAATTATCGTGGGAAATGATGAACCCTGCTACTCTTCAATCAAATTATTTGCCCTTAACCTCTCTCAGCATAACCTGTTCTTACTGCAAAAGCTTAAAATATCCACTTCTGAAAATTCTAATTTATGTGTTTCTTTTGCATGTGGCTTTAATCACTTCATCTCTAAATTGTCGACAAATTCATATCATATATTTTTATACTCAGCTGTACTAGTACACAGAGTATTATAGTTTTGATTTCATAACGGTGGATTGTAACAGAATGAAATAATAGAGATAGATATAGACTTATATATATCAAAATGATCAGGGTGAAAAGAGAAATCGATTGAGCCATGTCCGTCCGTCCGTCCGTCCGTCCGTACGCACTCTAACTCGCGCAAAAATTGAGATATTTTGATGAAATTTGAAATGCAAGTTGGTATCGAGACTGGGACGGTTGGTATTGAAAATGGGCGAAATCCGACCATGACCACGCCCACTTTTCCTATATAGAAAAAATTGGAAATTTGGTATCTCAGTCATTAATAGAGCTGGAGTGATGAAATTTTACCCACGTGTTGAGCTCAGGCCCCTAAGAAGAAATTTGATGAAATTTTGGAAAATGGGCGGTGCCACGCCCACTTATTAAGGGTCAAACATTGAAAGTTTTATATGTCATAACTCAGAAACCGTTGCAGATATATCGATAAAATTTGGTAGGCGTGATGTACTTACTTAGGCAAATCTTTGGACGGAAAATTGTTAAAATCGGTTGACGGCCACGCCCACTTTTATATATGTGTATTATAAAGTGACCTAATAAAAACATTTTAAGCGATATCTTTGTCAAATATAAAGATATATCATTGAGATTTTATGGCAGGAGTCCACCTGTGGACATAAAACGAAAAACACAAAAATTTTGGAAAATGGGCGTGGCACCGCCTCTTTTTAGAAGCAGGAATATACGAGATTTCTGAGCCCATAACTCGACAACTAATTGATATATAATGACGAAACTTGGTGTGTACACTTTTATTACTTGTGGTAATACATGTTCAAAATTTTAGCGAAATCGGTTGACGACCACGCCCACTTTTATATATGGGTATTATAAAGTGGCCTAATCAAAACATTTTAAGCGATATCTTTGTCAGATATAAAGATAATTCATTGAAATTTTGTAGCATGAGTTCCACAATAGACCGGAAACAAGAAATAGAAAAATTTTGGAAAATGGGCGTGGCACCGCCTCTTTTTAGACAAAGGGGTATACGAGATTTCTTAGCCTATAACTCGACAAATAATTGAGATATTATGACGAAACTTGGTTTATACACTTTTATAACTTGTGTTAATAGACACGCAAAAATTTATTGAAATCGGTTTATGACCACGCCTACTTTTTAACAAAGATATTTCTGGAACACCCTTTGGGAATTTGTAACGTGACATCTTTGTAACTAGAAGTCATAAAGGAATGAAGTTTTGCACAAAGAATAATATTAATATGCTTAGTTGGATCACTGATAAAAATTTTGAAAATGGACGTGGCTACGTCCACTTTATGCAGCACTCGCTTTATATAAAGTACACCGTGTTTCCATCAAACGCAAGCAAACAATGAAAGCATACAGCTGAGTATCTAATGTTCGATTCCACTCGAACTTAGGCTTCCTTACTTGTTTTATTTATCTCTATGGGCTATACAACAAAAAAAAAAACTCAAGTAAACAAAGCCAACAAAACTTGCCGCAGCAATAATAGTAGCTGTAATTGAATTGTGCTACTCCTTCACAATCGCCCTTTCATTCGCTAGCTTAGCAAAAGAAAAAACAAGCAAGCAGAAAAACAAAAAAGTGGCATTCTTGTCTGCACATAATAGCAATCTAACAATTCAGCTGCCTTTTAATCACACTTTACATACAGTTCTAAGTACATACATATGTATGTACATCTACATCTACCTTCCTTAAGCAAACAGCGGCGAGTAACGGCAATTTACGTCCATCTTCTTATAAAGAGTGTGTCACCAGCAGCACTATCACCAGTAATACCTAAGCCAACCAACAAAGTGAAATTCAATTCCAATTCTGTTCTTTGTTATTTCTACTTTATGCGTTCCCTCGCTCTTTCCCTCTGTGTTTATTTTCCTTTTGTGGAAGCTGCAAGATTTTTATTTTTTGTTTCATATTATATAAGTCTTCTCCACAAAAGCACCATCATCTACCTACATATAGGTACTTACTTTTTCCACAATTGCTTTTGTGCTTTGTAATTTTTGTTGAAGTTGCCTTAAATTATGTTTCTAATGTACGTATATTTGTAATTTTTATGACCCTTTCATTTATTTTAGTTGTTTGCTAGTTATTTATTTTAAGTTTTCTTGTATTTTCATTTTTCTTTTACAAGTGTTTTAAGATTGGAAATTCTTGAAGGAGTTAAGTGTTATCGTCATCATCATATGGTCATAAGCTAAAAATTAGACACAATTTTGGGTAGCAAACGTTAGAGTAATGTTAGAGAATTTGTGAAGGCTATATTAAGTAATCATACACTAGCCATGTATTTTGGAACGAATTTCCATCATTCCTTGTCAAGTTTGATTTGGTTATATACCGGTTTCGGCTGTTTATTTAAGTAAAAAAAAATGGAGGCTATTATTACTTAAGGAAATCTATTTTGATTGGGCGAGATTCGAAGGAGTCGGCTTAGCAAACATAATATCTAGCATTAGAAAATGTATGTAATTCTCTTACTAGTATTTAATTGACAGTGAGTATAGAAAACTAGACTAGAATTCCATTGGAAACTAATTAATGAAAGAGACCAAACTCAATATCTATAAAATAAATTTCTACGTAAAGTGGAGTTATTTGCGAATTCTCATTAGAATCTGACTCAAGAACTGCTTACATTCGATTTCGTTCGGTAATTACAATTTTCTCGATCGGAGATTAGGTTGGGCTAGACTGGCTGGCCATTAATGGCCTCACATAGACTGAGTGAGCCCGAAGTGTTACCAGAGGAGTTCTTGAACATGAACACCTCTACATTAAAAGTCTGGACTCAAGCTGAAGAACATTCACGTGCCTTTTGCAAATACCAAGAGTTTCCTTTTGGATACAAATTCTAAATCACTGAATACAACTTTCCCTAGTAACCGAGGCCTTAGCCTCAAAAATGTAGGACAGCAGCGGAAATCAAGCTCCATAGTTCCCGCCTGCAATCGCCATCCCCTACATTCACTTTCAACTAGTCCCATGATTTAATGCTTAGGGATGGCAAAAAAATTAATCGAAAGCGTTCGATTATTATCCGCGAATAATTGTGGGGAACTAACCGTTTTTCGATTACAATTATTCCTTAAAAAAATATAATAAACAAAAAAAAATCGTCCTTTATTAGGAAAAATCGTCAAATCGTCATTGCTTAGAAAAATCGTCAAAATGACGATAAAATCGTCTATTCGGCAATGCTGGCTGGAGGGAACATTTATTGCGGTTTTTTGGATATACTCACAAAACCGTAGGTAACCGAAATCGGACTCGGATGAAAGGGCGGAAATTGTCAACTTCGATTATTTCCTTTCGATTATTTTCGACTTGAGAGGGAAAAGGTTAATCGAAAAAATAATCAAAAGGAAAAACGGATAAATTTTAACCGTTAACCGAAAGAAATTAATCGATTATAATCGTTTTTCCAGTTATTGTTACCATCCCTAGTAATGCTAAAAGGCAGTATTCTGCACACTTTTTGCCAGCTCATCAGCTTTCTCATGACCATCTATCCTGTTGTAACCTGGGATACAGTAAAACTTAACATTATTATCCCTGCATATTACCCTTAAGGCTTCCTTGCAGTCCGCTACATACTTGGATGAGGTGCTATGCGACAGTATCGACCGCCTGACTATCTATATATAAAAATTAATACGTCACATTCGTAAGGGTCCGGCAGCCTAATACTGGTATCCAGTTCACTGCAGTAAACCGCGGCTGCACTGCTTCTTATATGGTAGACCCCATCTGTGTACACATAGATGATGTCGACGCTTCCAAACAAAACTGTACTAAGTCTGAAAACTGTGTTTTGCAGGAGAAGCTCTCAAAGTTTAAACTCGATATTAAACTTCGAGTGTATGCTAAGTATATTTTCACTTGTAACTTCTGTTTGGATGGAACGATCAACACCAAAACTCGACAATATCAAAGTCAGGGTACGCTTTATATAAAACCTTAAGAAAAAATAAAAATTTGCTACGTGGTTTTTCATGGCAAGCTCTCAAAGTTTTTATTCTGTAAAAATCTCGAGTTGTATTATATGTACACTTTTGCTTATAGCTTTTGATTGGATTGTCCGATTGATACCAAAATTAGACAGCATCTAAATTAAGAAACGCTCCACTTGAAAACGCCAAAAACGGGAAAATGTGCTAAGTCGACTTGTACAGTATTGTTTGGAAGCGTCGATGTCTTCCTTCATAAGGGCTTAGATCAACGTGATCGGATAATTATATCTCTTTTTGTTTAAGAACGCTATAATTCTTCACTGTTGCTCGAGTTGCCTTCTAACGTTTGAAATTTGAGAAAAGGGCTAGTCCTCAAGCCATTCTCCCGATATATGTATGTCGAGCGGCCACCACTACTTAGTACCAAAAAACCAGGCATCAAAAGATTTCACAAAATAAAAGCGCCTACTCTTGGCACTGATTCTTGTAGATTTTCAATTTCATTCCAGGCAAAACACACTCAAATTAGATGGCAACCACGCAGCGCTTTTAGCTACCCCATTCAGTCAATAAGCTAACATGCAACTCGTCACTCAACGAATGGCCTGACTGACTCTCAGTTTCATTTTGTATGCGAAACGCGTTGGTGGTGACCAAGCAGAACACGCTCACGTTTTGCTTATGAATTTTTCGGTGGAATTATAAAAAAAAAAAAAAAAACAAAAAACAATATAAAAAATAAAAATTAATAAAGCAGTGCGAATTTAAATGAAAAAGCGCATTTAAAAGCGAGGAAGGGGCGCAAAAAAAATAAAAAGAGCAGCATTAAACCGGTTACGACAGCCGGGCCCACATTGTTGACGCGCTTGTTGTGTTGACTTACTAGCTAAAGCTAAAGTGTAGTTTTCTTTTGACGTTTTTTTTTTCCATGCAAATTTAAAAAAAAAAAGTAATAAAGACTAAAAAACCGTGTGAAATAAATTCGCGAATTTAAGTCAGAAACAAAGACAACTGCCGAACATTGTTTTTTTTTTTTGTCATTTCGGTTTTGGCTATGCATTTTTTAATTCATCACTTTGGTAATGATTTGCTTTGTTTTTAAAATTGTAATGTGCAAATATAGAGAATACAGTGGAATACGCTAAAGACAAAAAAGAACAAAAAAAAAAAACGAAAAACAAAAGCGGTTGGAGAGAAGCAAAGTAAAAGTAAGAATTTTAAATCATAGTTGGGCTTAAATAAATACATAGTAGGTATTATACCCAATAGCTCTAAAATATTGTTGAAGAGATTGTTATTTATATTAAAACACACAAAAAAAAAATATTTTAACTTGCATAGTATGTATGTATAAAATATATGTCTATAGAAGGCATATCGTTACAGCATACGAAAAATAGTACCTAAGGTTCACGCAAAATCTGAAATGTGCCACCGTACCGTACGATGCAGCGTTTTCCAGGCGATGGTAGCAGCGATACAGGACCCAGTGGAGTTCTTAAAAGCAAAAGAAACCATTAGTAAAGACGTTTATATATTCTCGGACAGCCAAGCTGTACTCAAAGCTCTGGCTGCTGTCTCATGTTAATCCAGATCAGTGGAAAATTGCCGCAGATCTCTAAATTAGATGGCTGAGCAGTTTGCCATTCACGTTTTATGGGTGCCTGGACACTGTAATATACCGGGAAATGATAAGGCAGACGAACTTCCTAAAGAAGGTACATCCGTTCCACTTTCAACGCCGACAAGGGGTCTAGGTATGCCGTTCGCTACCAAAAAGCTCCTACTGAAGGAGTTCTACTTCAAACAAGCTACTGACAGGTGTCGAAACCTGATCACTTGCAATCATACAAAACTTATGTGGCCAAGATGGAGCGCCACACAGACTAAAAGTCTACTCGCACTAGGTAGATCGGAGCTATCATTAACTGGACTGGCCTTCTAGAGGTCATATAATCCTAGGGAAGTATGCAGAAAAGTTGAATGCTGCCTATAATGACAATTACTTTCTATTTCAGTGAGCTACACGACGTAGCTACGACAGAATTGAAAAAGAATTCTAAGATTTATGTAATCCACATATCGGTTTGAATAGGAGGGGGGTCTTTCGGAGCCACGTGATATCACAATGCGACCCTCGGGGCCTAAGTGTGCTAGTGGGAACTAGCAGCCACTGTAACCTAACCTAATCTACTCTTCCACGCAGGAATCTGAAATGGACACCTTAGTCTCCTTCGACACGAGCAATGAAATGTGCTAGTTTTAGCCACAAATTGTGTACCTTGTTACTCTTCGACCTAGGTGTCTTAAGCTTTTCTCAGCATAACCTTTTTTTTTTTTTTGTTGCTAAAATCACGTAAAAGTTATTCCACTTCTGAAAATTCTAATTTATGTGTTTCTTTTGCATGTGGCTTTGATCACTTCATCTCTAAACTGTCGACAAATTCATATCATATATGTATTTTTTTATCTCTATGGGCTATACAACAAAAAAAAAAAAAAAACTCAAGTAAACAAAGCCAACAAAACTTGCCTCAGCAATAATAGTAGCTGTAATTGAATTGTGCTACTCCTTCACAATCGCCCTTTCATTCGCTAGCTTAGCAAAAGAAAAAACAAGCAAGCAGAAAAACAAAAAAGTGGCATTCTTGTCTGCACATAATAGCAATCTAACAATTCAGCTGCCTTTTAATCACACTTTACATACAGTTCTAAGTACATACATATGTATGTACATCTACATCTACCTTCCTTAAGCAAACAGCGGCGAGTAACGGCAATTTACGTCCATCTTCTTATACTTAAAGAGTGTGTCACCAGCAGCACTATCACCAGTAATACCTAAGCCAACCAACAAAGTGAAATTGAATTCCAATTCTGTTCTTTGTTATTTCTACTTTATGCGTTCTCTCGCTCTTTCCCTCTGTCTTTATTTTCCTTTTGTGGAAGCTGCAAGATTTTTATTTTTTGTTTCATATTATATAAGTCTTCTCCACAAAAGCACCATCATCTACCTATATATAGGTACTTACTTTTTCCACAATTGCATTTGTGCTTTGTAATTTTTGTTGAAGTTGCCTTAAATTACACTGCTCTACAGCCAAAAAATACTCTGAACGCGACCATCCTATTTATATGTAAAATCGGTCGCTGATTCCGAAAATCGGGCTCATTTTTAATTCTATGGGAAGGTTTTTGAGATATCGGCAATTTACCGTTATTTGGCCAATGGCTCCACTTAATCCTGTATACCTCTTTAACGCAGTGAGCTATCTTCCTTGGAGTGACACTCAACGAAAGAAAATTAAATTTCCTTTTCATCCCTGCTACAACATTTTTCTGTAACTCTTATAGTTTCTGAAATATTGACGATTCAATTTGAATTTTTTCGATTTTTTACGATTTTTTGAAGAAAAAATTGACTTTGTCAGGCAATATCTTTTAAACCAATGTCTTCACCTTCGGTTTTACTCCTTTACGTGAAGCTCCATTCTATTGGGAAAAAGATAAGCTATCAACGAAGAAAATCCATGGTAAAATAGAAAAGTTATAGGCGATCAAGTAAATACATCCAAGTCGCGCAATGCCTCTGCACGGGTATATTCTATGCATGTTATACCAATACCTACACATCTGCAGTAGCAGCACATTGGCAGCGCAGTAGATACAAGCCCATTTACGGGTATAACATGCATAGAATATACCCGTGCAGAGGCATTGCGCGAGTTGGATGTATTTACTTGATCGCCTATAACTTTTCCATTTTACCATGGATTTTCTTCGTTGATAGCTTATATTTTTCCCAATAGAATGGAGCTTCATGTAAAGGAGTAAAACCGAAGGTGAAGACATTGGTTTAAAAGATATTGCCTGACAAATTCAATTTTTTCTTCAAAAAATCGTAAAAAATCGAAAAAATTCAAATTGAATCGTCAATATTTCAGAAACTATAAGAGTTACAGAAAAATGTTATAGCAGCGATGAAAAGGAAATTTAATTTTCTTTCGTTGAGTGTCACTCCAAGGAAGATAGCTCACTGCGTTAAAAAGGTATACAGGATTAAGTGGAGCCAGTGGCCAAATAACGGTAAATTGCCGATATCTCAAAAACCTTCCCATAGAATTAAAAATGAGCCCGATTTTCGGAATCAGCGACCGATTTTACATATAGATAGGATGGTCACGTCCAAAGTACAGACAAAATATTTCATTTTGTGATCCAGTGTTATGTTTCTAATGTACGTATATTTGTAATTTTGATGACCCTTTCATTTATTTTAGTTGTTTGCTAGTTATTTATTTTAAGTTTTCTTGTATTTTCATTTTTCTTTTACAAGTGTTTTAAGATTGGAAATTCTTGAAGGAGTTAAGTGTTATCGTCATCATCATATGGTCATAAGCTAAAAATTAGACACAATTTTGGGTAGCAAACGTTAGAGTAATGTTAGAGAATTTGTGAAGGCTATATTAAGTAACCATACACTAGCCATGTATTTTGGAACGAATTTCCATCATTCCTTGTCAAGTTTGATTTGGTTATATACCGGTTTCGGCGATGTGCCATCTTCAATATCTTTTTTCGTTCTCGTTGGTTCGTTAGTATTTATAGTAATTAATGTCCATAAATATAATTTTCTTGATTGGATAATAGTTCTCCTTTCCTATAAGAACGCTATGAATCTCCGCTGTTTCTCCACTCGTCCTTTAACGTTAGAGATTTGAGAAAAATTCTAGTTTTCGAGTCATTCTCTGATCGTTGTCTAACCTCACCGTTTGTTTAATTGTGTTTAGCAAGAATGTCCTTATTTAATTACTAAAAAAAAGACCAACATTTTTGTTTAAACAATGATTTCTGATTTTCCAAATTAACTTTATTGAACTCTAAAAAAGGTTACTCATACCCCATAGGGTACTACTGGAAGCAAAATACAAATTTCAGGTAGCATAAGTCTTCGTTTACACCTCGAATTGGGAGAGAAGCTCGGCCATAAAACTCGTCAGAGTTATAATAGCGCCATTGTATTATATAGCTGGAGTCAGCATACAATTTTGGTTGAATTTGATACGCATATTTATAATGGAATTTTTTTGGAGATTTTTGTCCTTTTTTTCAAAAATCCGTTTTGGCCCATAAAAACCAAATGCCGGAACATCAAAATTAAATTTAGACAAATGTCGTGGAAGAGTTTTTTACTCAGAAAAATTAGAGGAATCCCAATTTCGATGGCACGGTTTCGATTATTTCCCTCCATTCAAATCGCCCCGACCTAATATACATATATAGTAAAGAACACGAGCCCAAATACCCAAATGCATCTCATCTGCCTGCCCTGATTTGTTGACATGACAGAAGGGCTTTTCTTGTCACACCTCATAATCGCGCTTGAATACATATATTTATTATTGATTAGATACTTTTACTGTGGCCGCTGTGGTGCAGTGGGTAGAGTGCTCGCCTGCTGTGCCAGAGGTCTCGGGTTCAAACCACGGTCCGAGCCAAACACCAAAAACTATTTTTCTAATTAGTAAAAATCCAATTATTGGATTTTTTAAGAGCAGCGGTCACCTCTCGGCAGTGGGCGGCATACCCTCCGAGAGTATTTCTCCCATGAAAAAGCTTCTCACAAAAAAAATGCATTCGCCGTTCGGAGCCGGCATAAATTAGTAGGAAAAACAAAAAGGAGCACACCTCGAATTGGGAGAGAAGCTCGGCCATAAAACTCGTCAGAGTTATAATAGCGCCATTGTATTATTATTATTAGATACTTTTACGGTACATAGAGTATCTACATATGTGAGTATGTATTGCTTCGTTAAGTAAATATTTGTTATGCCACGCTTTTACATTAATTTGGTTTTTTGGAATTTTGTTGGCTATTGAAAATTTGAAACGCATATTTGAACAAAATACGCACGTTTCATCGTCCCACATTGCTTGTTAGAGAAAGGGGAAGAGTAAGTGCAAGTATTAAATTTTGTCTTTATTACACTGAAATGAAGTGAATGTGAAGGATGTGGGGTAAGAGACATTAATTATGTGTGCTATTTAAGAATTATGTTGACAATCAATTTTGTTGATGCTATTTTTGGCTGTCACTAATGAAACTGTAAGAAATGTGTATGTGATGGAGCTTTCTGTCGAGTATTTAGTTTCACAATTTTCTTGATGCATTATTCTGATGCTTATTTGTTAGTATTTTTTGTGCTTCTTATACATTATATCGATTACACAGGCCGACAAGAAATTTGACCATAAACCAGACCATACTTTCCTAAAGGTTTTCGATGCGCTGAATTCAAATCTGGTCGCAGAATTGCTCTATCACGTCAGGATTTTGAGATATCCTAACCTAAATGTGCAAAAAACACGGTTTTTGCCTATTTTTGAGGTTATATATAAACGACAGATTATTTTAAAAAAAAAAGCACACATAGCATCTTAAAGAAGAAGTCTTTCTCTTAGGAATGGCGTTGAGTTTGCTCAAATATCTTTTTTTTTCGCTAAGATAGAGCAATTTAAAGTTTATATGAATTAACGTAGGTATGATGCAGTAGAACACATACCTCTTACGATAAGTCTGCAAATTTCAATTGCTCCATCTTAGCGAAAAAAAAGATATTTGAGCAAACTCAACGCCATTCGTAAGAGAAAAACTTCTTCTTTAAGATGCTATGTGTTCTTTTTTTTTAAAAAAAATAATTTGCCGTTTATATATAACCTCAAAAATAGGCAAAAACGGTGTTTTTTGCACATTTAGGTTAGGATATCTCAAAATCCTGACGTGATAGAGCAATTCTGCGTCCAGATTTGAATTCAGCGCATGGTCTGGTTTGTGGTCAAAAAAATCGGTCTCATTTTGTCGGCCTGTGTTATCTGTCTGAATTTCCCGTCATCAATTTAACATATTTTACGCAGACTGAATTCATTAATTTGTTAAATATGTATTTGTGTGTGTGAATAAAGCAATTTGCTGTTAAGTTTGACATGTCTCATGCTTTAAGTTATTTTTTATATCGCTTCCCAATAAACCAAAAGGCTTGAAAATAATATTATAACAAGCTTACAAATATAAGCGTTAAGCTTGAGGAATGCTTGTGTAAACTATTGTAAAAGACTTAAGAACAATTGTAGAAAAATCAAAACGGCACCCTTTTTATAAGCTTACAAATGTAATTGTAGAAAAATATTACTTGTGAATGCTTGTTGTAAGCTTATAAATACAATTGTATGTATAAATAGTAGAAAAAAGAAAAGAAATAAATTTTTATTTGCATTTTTCTTTTCATTTTCTTTCCTTCTTCACCTTTACTGCAAAGTTCTTTATTTTATATTCTCCTCCTGTTTCGAACCATGACATCAACCTGAAATTCAATCCAACGGCATCATATAGTGGGACATTCAACATTATATTGAATTTTATTGAGGCTTTTATGCTTCCCTTATACGAAAAAGGAATCAATGAATTATATGAATCATTGGAAAACCAAAATTTAAAAAAAATTTTACAGCAAGCTTAAAACAATCTTATTATTAATAGTTTTTTAAGCTTTCATTGCAAGTGTAAAGTAAGCTTATTGTAATATTGTTTTCAAGCTTTTTAACATAAGTGTTCCTCAATTATTACAATCATGCTTGTGAGTAAGCTTACAATTAAGCTTATAAAAACTGTATTGCAATAAGCTTACAATGGACAATTGTTATAAGCTTGTTCTCAAGTCCTATTACATTTCGCTTACTTCCTGGTCTGTTGGGTTGATATCTTCACGAATTGCTTAATTGTATTTTTTCACAAGAAAATAATTGATTTGTTTCCCAACAGACCAAGAAGTAAGCGAAATGTAATAGGACTTGAGAACAAGCTTATGACAATTGTCCATTGTAAGCTTATTGCAATACAGTTTTTATAAGCTTAATTGTAAGCTTATTCACAAGCATGATTCTAGTAATTGAGGAGGACAAGCTTGAAAACAATATTACAATAAGCTTACTTTACACTTGCAATGAAAGCTTAAAAAACTATTAATAATAAGATTGTTTTAAGCTTGCTGTAACATTGTTTTAAATTTTGGTTTTACAATGATTCATATAATTCATTATTCCTCTTTCGGAAAAGGGAAGTATAAAAGCCTCAATAAAATTCAATATAATGTTGAATGTCCTACTATATGATACCGTTCAAGTTGATGTCATGGTTCGAAACAGGAGGAGAATATAAAATAAAAACATTGCAGTAAAGGTGAAGAAGGAAAGAAAATGAAAAGAAAAATGCAAATAAAAATTTATTTTTTTCTTTTTTCTACTATTTATACATACAATTGTATTTAAGCTTACAACAAGCTTTCACAAGTAATATTTTTCTACAATTACATTTGTAAGCTTATAAAAAGGGTGCCGTTTTGATTTTTCTACAATTATTCTTAAGTCTTTTTCAATACTTTACACAAGCATTCCTCAAGCTTAACGCTTATATTTGTAAGCTTGTTATAATATTATTCTCAAGCCTTTTGGCTTATTGGGTTGCTTCAAATGTGAGAAGCACGAATTAATTTCGATTTATCTTTAGTTACGTTAAATACTTATATAAAAGTTAATTGGAAATATTCAAAATAATAACTCGGTAAAGTATAAATAAGTATTTATCCTAATGATACGGATATTGTAAGCAAAAGCATTTTACTAAGTAATTCCCCGTGACACTTTCAAATCTCTTCAAAAATTGTTCACGAATGTAAGTTGAAGCTTGGCTCCGTAGCAAAATGGAATAAACTTTAACTTATGTATGTGGGTACCTGGGCATTGCGGTGTTCAAGGTAACGAATTGGCCAATGAATTGAACTGCGGTTCAGCGGAACAGCCAACCAAACCGCAGCCAATAATAGGACCAAGTATAGCGGTAACTGTGAGGTACATCAGAGACTCCATGAGGAAAACTCACGAGAGGGGCTGGTAGTCTACAGTTTGCTGTAAAATTACAGAGCTCTTTCTGAAAGGGCCTAACTGGGAGGTAACAAGGTTCGTTTTCAAGCAGGGAAGGAGGGAACTACGGACCCTTGCTGAGTTGATTACTGCAAACAATCCATGACCCTTGTGGGGGATTAATATTAAAACAGACACTATCCATGGACATCATCGAGAGCTCATTATGCCTATCTTGTCTGAAGGAGGACGCCGACGGTACAGAGTATTTTCCCTGAACCTGTCCGGCCTTCGGACTAAGATTGCGCATTCTCGGGTTGGATGTATTAAGAATGGCGGATGCATACTCGTATTGTCTACCACTCAACAAACTTCTAAGATTTGTTAAAGAATCTGGTAAGTCTGCAGAGGAACTCTGACTCCATTATTCCGCCCTTTTCCCTACACTTTGATCCCTTCTAAAGTCCCTTAGTACAATGGGCAAATATACATACCTGAGTGCTTGTGAAATACGTACATAGTTTTTGCCGGTCTCTCCCAATTCCATTCCATTCCAATAGTCATGCCATTTGAGACTTACTAGGCTATTCTGGCAACCATGGAAAAAGTTCTTTTTCCTTGCGGAAGATATGTAGTTGTCTTTGGAAATACAGTTTAACCAGATTAGCTTAGTTAGATTGTTCGCAAACTAATTATTGTTAATGAATGCAAAACACAAGCGAGTTATAAATTAATGACTGTGTAACCTAAATCAAACGCGTCGTCAATTTAACGCACGCACGCAAATTTTTCATATGCGTTGAACCGAAATTGACTTGCGTGCTTGTTCAGATAAAGAAATAGAAAAATACAGAAAATCAGAGAAAATCTTGTTATTTTGTGGAATATGTACCTAACAGACACGATATCAAAAGCAAGTGTAAATTTTTTTGCAAACAATCACCCACAATGCTTAATTTCAACTGTCACGCAAAACAAAAATTGGGCGTCGAATTTGCTTTTTACGCACGCCGTTCAATTTCGGTTACTCCCATACAAGTTGTATGGGCATGAGAAATTTTTGACAGTAAATTGACGGCGTGCGTTTGATTTAGGTTACACAGTGAGCCACAAATTTTCGCGCTCAAGCTAAGCATACTTGATTAAAAAAATTTTGGTAATATTAAATTAAGTTTTCATACAAACATTTGTATACAGGTACATACATACATACGTATACCTACTTACGTAAGCACTTTTGCCTCAACACCTGCCACACTACCCAGCTTTTCTTTATTAGTGCTGCTACTTCCTCCTCTACTCAAACTCACACTTCTGTCTCATATTCATATTCTTAATCCAAAAGTAATTTAATCCGCAAATGTTACATAGCAATGCATTTCCACTGTTTTCGGTTTTTTCGGGTATCATTTCACACAACTCAATTTGGGCCAAAAAACAAACAAGCACAAATAAAAGCACAACGCGCTATTTGTGCATAAGAAAGTAATCCCATATGGAGGGAGAATGGCGTTGCCATACACACACATATGCAAATGTTACAAAAACAAACAAATAACCCCAAAAAAGAGTATGAAGTACATAATATAATTTTAATTATTTTCTCGTACGTTGCCAACCACCCACCTTTTGCCGCTTTCCCTCCATTCGTCCATCCATCCACCTCTTGCCGCTTTCGCTCCATCCATTCACCTCCTCTTCGCTCGCACGTTTTGTAATTAAACTTTCATTAGCAGCGCGACGCTTTCTTGCTTAACCCATTTTGGCCCACAGATGTCGTTGCATTTATTACTCGCAGCGCGCGCGTAATTAATTTTCATTTGCTGTCGTTGTACCTACTTTTCTTTTAAGTATTTTTCGATTAACTCATTTGCAGTGAACATGGGAGGAGTGGATTGTCGTTTATATATAACCTCAAAAAGAGTTAAAAATGGTGTTTTTTGCACATTTAGATTAGGATATCTCAAAATCCTGACGTGATAGAGCAATTCTGCGTCCAGATTTGAATTCAGCGCATCGAAAACCTTTAGGAAAGTATGGTCTGGTTTGTGGTCAAAAAAATCGGTCTCATTTTGTCGGCCTGTGTAATTTAATAAGTAAATATATATTTAAATAGCTTAATTAAGTACCTTATACAGCTGAGCTTATTGGCCGTCCACTATTTATAATTACTTACCTACTTGAGTATGCAAATTTGTTTACTTATTATTCAATGAATGAATGTATTCAATGGCGGTATGAATGACTGAATTTATTTTATTTTATTATATCAGCAGATCATCAGTCGTTTGTGGGTCAATTGCTTGTGTTCGTCATCGTTTCTTTCGTTTATCAGTGAATATTTGTATACCTTTAATACACAGCGAATGGTATTATAATACTATTCTTATAAGTAACAGAAGTAGAGGTATGAAATCCTCCAAAATATATAATAATAATGAGAATCATGAGCTGAGTGGACTAAGTCATGTCCGTCTGTTTGAATGAAAGCTAGTCCTTCAGTTTTTAGAATAGATATGTATGTATCTGCATGCAATGTGTTAGATCGGTGACTTTTTATGGCACAATGACGGAATCTATTAAAACACACCGATATTTGTATATATAAAATACTTTCACCTTTTTTATTTTTTAATGATTAAAGGTTAATTAAATTTACAAAAAGTACATTAACTAATCGACTAATTAATTTTGATTGCATGATTATTTCGATTTTCAACTTTTTTATATTTTTTTAATCGCATGATTAATACAATTAATTATATATAATACAATGGCGCTATTATAACTCTGACGAGTTTTATGGCCGAGCTTCTCTCCCAATTCGAGGTGTGCTCCTTTTTTTTGTTTTTCCTACTAATTGGGTGGACCTACGGTTTTATGCCGGCTCCGAACGGCGAATTCATTTTTTGTGAGAAGCTTTTTCATGGCAGAAACACACTCGGAGGGTATGCCGCCCACTGCCGAGAGGTGACCGCTGCTCTTAAAAAACCCAATAATTGGACTTTTACTAATTAGAAAAATTGTTTTGGTGTTTTGCTCGGACCGTGGTTTGAACCCGAGACCTCTGGCATAGCAGGCGAGCACTCTACCCACTGCACCACAGCGGCCAATTAATTAATTGTATTCAATTATTTTTGATTTTTTTAATTACATGATTAATTAATTAATCGATTAATTATTTTTATTCTTAACTGAAAAATTTTAGTCATACGTCATGGTGTACAGTTATTTAGTATGGAAAACTAATTAAAAATAATCATATAAAAAGAAATAACCGTATAATTTAAAATAATCGCGCAATTAAAAACAGTCGAAGAATTAAAAATTATTAAAAAATTAAAATAATCAAAGAATAAAAAAAAAAATTAAACAACTAAAAATATTAAAGCAATTAAAAATAATCAAACAATTAAAGATAATCATACAATTAAAAAACATATTTGATTATATGATTAATATCGATTATTATTTTAATTAATTATGATTATTTTCATAGTTTTTAATTTAGTTGATTATTAATTGCCTGGGTAATTTAAGACAGATATTCCTCAAATAACCAATTGTTCAATATTTAGTCTTTGTATTCAATGAGGGCTCATGCATTGCGCTCAACCTGAAAGTTTCCAAATTAAAATATTAAATTTATGCAGTATTCTATATAATGTTATGTAGTATGTGCCTACACAGAGCCAAAAAGTTCACCTATAATCAAAGAGACTGCCATCTAAAAAAGCTATTTGGCCAAGGAGAGCGAGAGGAGACAAAATTGAAGAAATTTTTGCTAGAAAATCTTCTAGATTTTAGCTTGAATTTCTTCTTAAATTTATTGAAAAGGATACCGTCTGAAAACGAGGAGATAACTTCTTACTTATTAATTTTTTATGTCATTTTGTCAAAAAAATTAAATTGTTAGAAGAAATCTGCTTGTTTTTATGAGAAAATTTTTATAAAGCAAATCAATAAGGACATCCTCTAATTTTTACTAGAACCTTTTTGAATTTATTAAAAAGGAAAACTTTTTATTTTTAAAAGATCCCTTATTAATTAAAATTTTGCTATAAACGTCTTAACGTACGTACATGTATGGATATACTCGTACATACTAGAAATATGCATAACAGTTATTGCATCAGCCACTTTTTTTGTATGTGTTCAAGAAATTAAAAGGGAGAACTTTTTATTTTTAAAAGAGCTCTTATTTCCTCCGTTCGTCAATTTCACTACGGCTTTGCACATTTCTACAATTCTCAAACGATTAGTGAAGCACTTGGTATAAAGAGTTTATTATGTCCATCTGCACTTATATGAAATGAAATGTTGCTCTTTGTCTGAATAAGTCCTAGGAAAATACTAGTTGACTAATTATGTTTTCCGATGAAAATCAAGATTCTCTTCTTAATAATATTAAACAGGGTTTCTTCTTAATTTTACAGGTTATCTGCTAAATTTATGTGAAAAGGTTTAAATATTTATTATAGGAGTCATCTTCTTAATTTTATATAAGAGGTTTTCATCTTAGTTTTATAGGTTATCCATTAAATTTTACTGAAAATGATTTCATCTAAAATCCACGGGTTATCTTCTTAATAATATTGAAAAGGTTTTCATATTAGTTTTACAGTATATCTACTTAGTTTTATTAAAATGAGATATCCAGTCATAATAAGGCGGGCATATTATTGGAGAGAAAGCGTAGAGAAATCCGCTAAACTTTGTTCTGATTTACAGGGCATTTTAGGTGGTCTTTTGGCTCTGTGTACGTATGCAATTTATTCTGCCAACCTTCTAACCAATATCTCTAACTATTAATATTCAATAAAACTTACTTTGTGTCCTATAACGAAATTCCTTTGTCGCTGGCGCGCACTTAACATAAAAAATTATATATGGCATCAGCAAAACTTTTACCCATTCACAATTTACGATTAGTAAAATGCTAAAAAAGTGCTTTTTGCGAAACTTTCGATGCTAAGTATGAGTATGTACATACAAATATGTATGTATATACCGACATGCATACATATGTATATGTTTTTTTAATATCCCATTTCAAACTTTATGTTCCTCAATTTCATAATTACTGCGCTTTTATGGTAGCAACAAAAACCAAAAAGGGCGCTCTTTTAAAGCAAGATAAAAACAAAAAAAGAAAGCAAGCAAACAAATCGTAGCTTAAATTTGCATACACCGTATACTATAACCTAACCGACACTGGTCGCTGGCTCGTTCTTTTTCCTGACTTGCATAAATCATTTTAGCATTGACCATCACTAATTTGCACGAGTGGGTACCATCAAAGTTTTGCACCCCTCACTCGCCCACTTACTTCTCCACGAATTTGCACAACGTTTGCCGTGCTTTGTCGAAGAGTTAATGGATAATTTTAATGCCGATTCAGCAATTAAATTTAAGTCAATTCTGGCTACTGTTGCACATCTGCGTGAATGGACGTTTGTGTTTGGCCCGATGAACAACAGACAACAAACACACAATCAAATACAAGGAAAAACTTAAAAAAACAACAACAATAACAACAAAACAGGTCGGCTGAGTCGCCAACACAAAAACAAATATTCGCAAATAAACCAGCTAAGCATTTATTGGCGGCGGGACCACCGCCAGTGAGCTTTGTACTGGTGTGTATGTGTGCAGTGTGCGGAGGCAAATTGGCGAAGGAATTGCTGCAATATTACGCCCGGATGAGCTGGAATGGGATTGCATTTATGTATTCCTGTACATATTTATGTATGTAAAATGGGCTGTTTGTTGCGTGGTAAATTAGCAAAAACGTTTAGTAAATGAATGAGGACAACAACAACAACGACACAAAAAAATAACAACAGATATTCTTTAGTGCTGTGGTATGCAAAATGCGCCTTGAAATCGCAAATCGTACAAGTTTGACTCCGTCCGTCCAAAGGCCGAGAGAAAAGCGTTGGCGCAAGACCGGTAGGCTGGCTGACTGAAATAACCAAATGACCAAATGGCAATTTGGCTGAATGATGGTAGACCTTTTAGTGGCCGATTAATGACTGATTGGCTGGCTGGCTGTCCACCGCTTGGGTAGGGCTTGAGTTCGTTATAATACGCTAATTAAGCTAAAACGGATCGTAAAATTACTTGCTTTATTTTTTCCTTTTTCCCTTTGCAAAGTGTGAAATTTGTATGGTTGATGAGTAGACTGCGGATCTTTATCCAAAAAATTTAAAATGATTTATTAAGAGTTATATTGATTTAAAACTATATATTCACATTCCAAAGGGAATTTTCTTGCTCTGTTTTGGATATGCAAAATATATGCAACTTATATGCAGGTTATATGCAAGTTATATGCAAATTAAAAGTACACATTTTTTTACATCAGATATGGAATTTTAAGTGATATACACAATAAGTAAAGTATAGTTGAATGCAAAAATCATATGTTCTATGCTGAATCTTTTGTTCTATGCAAATATAAAACCCATTAACACCCAAAAACAAACTGCAAATGGGAACTAATTTTTATTATAATAATTTTGAATGTAAAGAGGTAGTTTTAGTTGTAGTTAAGACCACAATATACTACAAGTGTTTTCTCCACATTTTCAATGGAAACATTGTGACGTTTATCGGTTAAGATCCGTTTATATGCTGAAAATTAACGCTCAACATCACAAGATGTAACCGGAGCATACTTAAATTCGCTCCAAAAATTGACTGGGAATCTGTATTCCAGTTTCTAATATTTTGTTGTCACCTGAAAGTATTTTGGCTACTCCTAATATGACTTCAAAAGCAGGTTCTTTTTTGAAATAGCTTCAATTTTGACCAAAACTATTTGCCCACATGATCCTGACGTAGCGTCAAGTCCTTCAAAAGCTTCTGTTATTAGGGCCATTGAAGCCATTAGGGGAACTCCGCGAGACTCTAAATTGCGGATTAAAACTGCTAAACCTCAATTATTATGCAAATATGCAAGTTATATGCAAATATGCAAGTTATATGCAATATGCAAGTTATATGCAATATGCAAAATATGCAGAAATAAATATAAAAATTTAGAATATTTTTTTAATAACTTTCATTTTTCTCTTTGGAACCATTTCGCTATCTCTTTTCCTTAAAAATATGCAATTGCATAAAGATCCGCAGTCTATTGATGAGTAATGACTGAAAACAATTTATGTTGAAATGAGAATCAAAGAAGAAAAAAATTTAAAAATAAAGGATATGAATAAATTTCTTCAAATTTGAGCTCAGTGGAAACTATCAAAAACCCGTCCCGCTTCGCTACAACAAATCACACTATGCCACTGCCTTTAATCTCCTTACCACTCTCCATCCCCCATCCCCTCAATCTTTTCCTCCTACTCTACTACTCTCTCTCTCTGTTCTTCCGTTCCCTATCAACAACATTCCGTGACTAGCCGGGTCCACATATTGGTCTATATAACTTGAATCCGTTCAGGTATCTCGGCAACCGGTTGAGATATCCACATGATCGGCTCCTTTAATTTGTTACCAATATTATTCAAAAATATTTCGGGGCCATCCCGGTCCACGTTTCGGCCTCTATCTAGGCATGGGTAACACTGCGCTGCGCGGCGCAATTGCGCTAACACCAACCCTGGCGTTATTGCGCTAACTCCGATTTGGGAAATGCGCCAACTCAATATAGCGCCAACCCAATATAGCGCCAACCCAATATAGCGCCAACTCAATATTGCGCCAACTCAATTTTGTAATATAAAACCGACTCAATTTCGTGCGCTAACACCAGCACCAATGTAGAGCTAGTGTAAAATGGCGCAACCACAACGCCAATAACAGCACCGTAGTATATGTATACGTATGACACCGTCACAATTATGTATGCTTGATAGTGATCTAAGTGACTCTAATTTCCAGCATATTTTCACAAATATACGGAATATGTTTCCAAATGATTATGAAAATTTAAATTAATTGTGCCCTCGTAAATGTAAGCAGAATTGCGCCAAAAGAAATAAAACGGGGATGGTAAACAGTAACAAGCGAAAAAATGGTATTTATCGATTATTCCATGACAATTGCGCTAAAGGTGTTATTGCGCCAGTACCGTGAGTTGGCGCCACGAGTGGCGCTGGAGTTATTGTATCAGCGCCAAAAAAATTGCGCCATTACCCATGGCTACCTCTATCTGGAGAACGGACTTCAAAGTAGGAATGGAGTGAACTCTCTATTGAAGCTTTGATTGAAACTTATAATTTGATACTAATATTGTTCAAAAATATTTCGGTGCCATCTGTGCCTATAACTCGGGAAGGTTTTGAGATACCGGAATTAAATAGGTATGGTATTAACTCTCTAGCTGGTTCATTTTTTGTAATCAAGTTCTTCAATACAAAAACAACAAAATCGGATCATAAATATTGATTTTGCATACGTGGCAACTCCAGCGCCATCTACCGAGAAAAGATATAGCCTATGTATTAGTACTTATCCAAAGAATAAACTACCAAGATTTGGCAAAAATTCGTTCTGCAGTTTACATAAGTATATCATCCGCAGGCTCTTGTTCTCCAAAGGCTTTTCACACTCTCCTAAATACAAACCAAGGTATATCGACACAGCTACTTCAAAGCAGTACTATCAAACAAATCTTTCTTCTTCTTCTTAATGCCTCTTAACCAGTGGCGCACACAGAAAAAATTTTTGGGGGGGGTTTTCAATATCCAACGGAAAATTAAAAAAAAAAAATACTTAAAACTAGCCCAGACAATTTTTACTTAAATTTATGTTTGGGGAGAGGACCTACGTATGCACACATTAAACAAAGGCACCTTTTAAATCTCAATTCATTGCATTTTCTCTGTATTTAAACTAAAACTAACAAGTAAGGAAAGTTCGAGTGGAATCGAACATTAGATACTCAGCTGTATGCTTTCATTGTTTGCTTGCGTTTGTTCGATTAGGGTGTATTTTATATGAATCGAGTGCGGCATAAAGCCACGCCCATTTTCAAAATTTTTATCAATCATCATCAAAACTAAGCATATACATATTATTGTTAGTGCAAATTTGCAACCCTTTATGACTTCTAATTACAAAGATGTCACCTTACAAATTCCTAAAAGGTTTTCCAGAAATATCTTTTTTAAAAAGTAGGCGTGGTAATAAACCCACTTCGCTAAATTTTTGACCATGTATTACCACAAGTTATTAAAGTGTACAAACTGATTTTCGTCATAACATCTTAATTATTTGTAGAGTTATGTGTTACGAAATCTCGTAGATTCCTTTGTCTGAAAAGAGGCGGTGCCATACCCATTTTCCAACATTTTCTGTTTTTTGTTTTATGTCTATAGTTGGATTCATGACACAAAATTTCAATGACATATCTTTATATTTGACAAAGATATCGCTTAAAATATTTTTATTAGGCCCCTTAATAGTTCCCCTATATAAATTTGGGAGTGGTCGTCAATCAATTTGGCAATTTTTCGTCCAAACATTTTCCTAAGTAAGTAAATTACGCGTACCAAATTTCATCGATATATGTTTTACGGTTTCTGAGTTATGACCTATAAAACTTTCAATGTTTGCCCTTAATAAGTGGGCGTGGCACCGCCCATTTTCCAAAATTTCACCATATTTCTTCGTAAGGGCCTGAGCTGAATACGTAGGTGAAATTTTGTCACTTTTTTGTCATTTTTACTATATGGGGAAAGTGGGCGTGGTCATGGTCTGATTTCGCTAATTTTCAATACCAACCGTCCCAGTCTCGATACCAATTTGTGTTCCAAATTTCATCAAAATATCTCAATTTTTGCACGAGTTGGAGTGTTTACAGACGGACGGACGGACGGACATGGCTCAATAGATTTCTCTTTTCACCCTGATCATTTTGATATATATAAGTCTATATCTATCTCGATTATTTCATTCTGCTACAATCCACCGTTATGTGATTAGAATTATAATAATCTGTGTACTAGTACAGCTGAGTATAGCAAACCTCTGCTGATATCCACAACATACTTTTAGGGAAATGTCTCCACACTGCTTGTTTATTAGTGATGAGCGATATATCGCAAACGGTGATTTTTTCACTGTGAATAAAAAATCGCAAATCGCAATTGCGATCACTTTTTCAAAATAGCAGTTCACTACTTATTGGGAACTGCTATCGATGTACCAAGTAAGCAGTTCACCTATGTAAATCGCAATCGCAAAAGCATTATAAATTTCCTTTTGTTTATACTTTTGAGCAGACCACATACGTATATAGAAATAAAAGAAAAAAAAATTATTGAATTTACAATTTATCTTTGAAAAATGTTTACAAACAGCGAAATTACTGCGGAATACGTTGTTATTGCTATCATTTTGTTAACATAAAATGAAGACAGGTTATATCGCTCAGAAAACGCAAAATTAATCTCTACCGGTAACTGATGATATTATAGCAGTTCATGCAATCGCAATAGCAGTTTAAAATCGCAGTGATTTAAAAATAGCAATCACCGAAATCACAGATATCGAAAAATCGCAGTTTCTCTCATCTCTATTGTTTATAAATATAATCAGTAGTTGTTCACAAACATTGGCAATGTACATCCACGAATATTCATTGGTTTTACAACATGCATTTACACAAATATTTGTGCATGTACCATCTTTTATAAAATAATTTTTTGTATGGTGTTGTTAAATTTTGGGGGGTTTTAACCCCAACCCCCCCCCCCCTTGAGTGCGCCAATGTTGCCAGCCAGTGGCGCACACAGAAAAATATTTTGGGGGGATTTTCAATATCCAACGGAAAATTAAAAAAATGGTGTTTCAAAAAGAAATTTCTGTCATGCATTTCCGTGGGAAATATATTGAATTTTATGGAAAACCTCCTTCTATACGCAATAGACACCATTAAACGTTACTTTGGCTCATTTCAAATCAACACATTTGAAAAAAAAAAAAAAATTCTGGAAAAAGTTTGTGTAAATAAGTGTATTATGATTCTTGCGAGATTTCAATTTAGAGTGCTAACAAAATGCGGATAACTATGGAAACGCAAGAAAAACGTATGTTTCATGATTTAGCGAAAGAAAACAGAGAAAACAATTTATTTTTAGCAAAATACAAGATGAAGAAATCTTATTTTTTCTATGTGCGTAATTTTCAAGCATTAGCATTTTCATTTAAACTTTTAACAACTGAGGACCAATCTGGACCAGGTCTCATAAGCAGATTTGAGTTGTTTTAAGTCTTCTCTTGAGAAGCCTGTTTATACGTTTTTCCCTTTTTCTTAAAATATCATATTAAATGTACATAACTAGTCTATAAAAAATATTGTTGCCTAAGATGCTCCTTTTACGTATTTTTGTACAAATGTACGTCGACTGTTTTCGATAAAGCTTTATTTTCGATAAAATCTGAGTAATTGAGTTTTGTCCCACTCTCCATATAATTTCTTTTTATCCCGCGAAATATCGCGGAAATATTTTTTTTTTTTAATTGTAACTTTATTTGACATCGGATTTTTAAAATTCAAATGTCATTAGTTTAGTATTTGGAAGCTCTATATATCCTTCTAATGTCCTTTTGACCTATGAAGTCATTTTCACATAGTTAAGTCACCTAACCAAGTTTATCATCCGAAATATCCTTTTTGTTTCACAAGAAAAAAATCGCCAAAAATAAAGTATTTATCGGATCTCTCTGATATTACGCTTAAAGTATTTGCAATTAAATGGGCAAATGTTTAAAAGAATAAAACTTTCATGATTTTTACAACTTTTTGTAAAAAACTTACTTTGAAAATCAAAATTTTTTCAAAAATCGCAAAAAAATGCACAGCTATCGCTCAGCGAGTTTTTATTAGACCACTACAAGTTGTATGTCATTTGAAGCGTATTATAATTGCCTTTCAAACGAGATACTGCTTGCGTTTATCGCATTTGTAACTCCAGCGAAAATAATTTTTGAATGAAGTGATAACAAAGAACACAAAATTACCGTTATCTCGAAAACCTAACCATACAAAAAATTAAAAAAAAAATAGTTCCAAGCTCAGCAGGTCAATTCCTATCCTCCCCCATTCCTGGTTTTCTTTTTTTTTTTTTGGCTGTAAACTAGCGTTAGTGGTGGGCGTGGATTTCAATATATATGCTTTTAATTTTTCCGAAAGATGGGTCGTTTAGTGGGACACCAATGAGCAAAATTTGGTTTCGGTAGGTCCATCCGTTTCCAAGAAACTGAGTTTTGTCCCACTCTCCATACAAATGTGACCAGTGTGCGTTGGTGAATTATATTAATTTAAAACAAACCTCAGCTAATATCCACAGCATACTTTTAGGGAAATGTCTCCACACTGCTTGTTTATAAACATAATCAGTAGATGTTGACAAACATTAGCAATGTACATCCACGAATATTCATAGATTTTACAACATGTATTTACACAAATATTTATGCATGTACCATCTTTTATAAAATTATTTTTTTTTATGGTGTGCTGTAAAATTTGGGGGGGCGGGGTTTAACCCCAAACCCCCCCCCCCCTTGTGTGCGCCAATGCTCTTAACCGTCTAAACCAGGGATGGGCGCCGCAAGGCACATAAACGCAGCAGAGGGGCGATCATGGGCTTTCGTGGGCACTGCATATTTTTCCGGGGAAAGGGGAGCTAAGGCGATATCGAAGTTGATGTACACTCCGCCTTAAGTGATGTTCATCGCACAGCGCGTACGGAAACACTAAAAATGAAAATCACATTGTTTTATATAGAGAGAGGAATTCACCAATAATAAAATTTGCAGTGTTGCCGCTAAAAAATTTCGAAAAGTGGCCGAAAAAAGTAAAAAAAGTGTTTCCCAAATTTTTTTTAGCTAGAAACACATTTTTATATATTTTTGTGGTTTATTTAATGCTTAAAGCAATTTGCAAGCGGTTTGTACCCTTGGTCTTAAATAGTGAAAGTTTTGAAAATAATCTTTCTGCTGATGCACTGCTGGCAGCGTTAACATATTTGCAACAAATTCACAACTAGTTCTCATTTAAGTTGTTTTTCATTCCCCCACGTTGTGCGAAAACACTTCTATTTCGGTTTGTTAAAACAATTTTCTTGCATTCTAAAAATTTTTACTCCCAAATAACTTTTTCGGGGTTTTCCTTCGCAGCGGAGAATTGCTAATGAAAAGTGAAAAGGTAACAAAGAGGCTTTTTTATGTGAATTTTATATGAGCTATTGGCCAGTTTTTAATTAAGAAAAATTAAAAAAAAATTTTTTGGTAGAGGTTATGGATCCATTTCGGAGACCACCACATCCCCTCATCAGACTTCTTCCGGCGGCCTCAACCGAGGATCGGACTTAAGTCGTTTCGATTGGTAATCCAATGGCATCCCATTGAGCTACCACCGTCGTCAGCTTTGTTTCGCTTAATTCTCAATTTTCCTTTTATTACAATCTACATACCAACAACAGTAGCAGAAAACGGCAATGTAAAAACAAACGTAAAAAACTTTTTTTATATTTAAGGAAAAAACTAAAAAATATTTATTACATTATAGGTTTGAAAGTAAAAAAGGACCAAAAGGGGCCCAAATTTTTAAAAAGGTTCAAATATTGCATATTTTCAAAAAGTTGGGTTCCGGTAGCCTGACTCTTAAAAAATGTTCAAATTGTTACTTTAGTGGCCTCAGCGGCAATGCTGTACAATCGCTAATTTTGCAGTTTTTTTCTCGCTCTCCTGCTTTCGACTCCGATGCCACTTACTTCATTAGTGTCATAATTTAAAAAAACCAATTTATATCTTCTTCGCTATATATGGAAGTAAGCTACTATACTAAAGCAACAATATTTTTTAAATAAAGCCCTTAATTTTCATCTATGACCATAAAATTTCATAACAAATAAATAACACTGATTCTCACTACTAAGTATCGATTCAGAAAATTGTGTTGTGTCGTTATTGAAGCAAGTGTGCTTTGTGCTTTTGGCATGTACATTAAGGTGGAGTGAAAACATATGGAGCTTTTTTTTGTTTTTTTTTTTTTTTGAACGTACCAATGAAAAGTTGCCTTAATGGACCCCACAAAATTTTATGGCCATAGGATGACATTTTGAACTGCCCCCAGCCCCGCAAAGTTGAAAGCACGATCTGGTACAAATATGAAATTTTGAAAATTATAAAAGCAAAAAACCAAGTATGAGGATTGATAAACATGGCTAAGCTGAGTATTAAAGTGAATTTTTTTTGGAAACAACAACAACAAAAGTTATTAAAGGACAAAGTTTATATTATGCATTCTTTAAATTGCAATTACTTAAAAACTACTGAACCGATTTCGAATATTTTTATACCATTCGATAGGTATTTTGATTCCCTTTAATTTCATATACATTTTACAGTGCGTTCCATAACACCCCCCAGCGGGGGTCAACCCCCTTTTACCCACCTTACTTTTCATATATAAAATGTATACCAAATTAAAGGGAAAATACATGCGAGTAGGTCAATAAAATTTTACAGGCTTATTTCTGGGTTAGAAAGGTGCCGTTCTGGCTTTGGAACAAATTGAATTTCCAAAAAAAAAAAACATTCGCCCCACCTTAATGTACATATGTATGTATATATATGCTCTCTTGTTCTCAATACCGAATATGCATTAGCGCGCTCTATATTGGTTGATATTGGTTGCCACTATCCTAAAAAAATGTTGATAATAATTCCCAACAAAATAACCAAAAAATTACAAACAGACTAATAAATTATCGCCTTCATAATTCGAATGATAAAAGAAACTTAAAAGAAGTACACCTGCTTTGGTTTACAAAAAAAAATTATCTGAAACGTAAATCACATCTATGAATGAATTTTGTTTGTAGTTCGTTTGATTTTTCCTTGGTCATAGCTTTAGTAGAAATTAAAAAAAAAAAACATTTTTAACATTAACAAATTAAGTATACCTTAGAATAGTTTTATCATATTGAAAAAGAAAAATACTAAAATCATTTGATAGTTACCAAATTACCAACCGCAAAAAAATACTTATTTTGGAATTAATTACCAAGTGTGGCAACCATATGCTCAGTTTGAGTTCGTCCTTCTCCCCACCAGCTGGTACATTTACCTATTTCACCATCCCCATGCAATGAGCCGACGCGACCCGTACGGGTAAATACCCATATGGGCTCAATCGCCCATGGCTGGTCTAAACGATTTTGGTCGAGTCAAGTAAAGCGCGCGCCATCGCACCAATTCATTCTCCACTTGATCTTTCTAATGCAATGGGAGCCTCCCTATTCCTCTGCTGACACAGCTGGGTTTCTATAGAAATACTGTCTTCCTTCATTCACATAACTCGATTTCGATGTTTGCATAAAGCTCGTTAAATCTCCTTCGAAACTCGCCCGTCGCCAACGCGTAAAGATCCACTAATATTTTGAAGATCTTTTCTCCCGCATACCTTCATCTAATGTTGATATCGTTCATGCTTCGACACCAATTCTTCTTCTTAATTGATGCGTAACCGTCTGGAGTCTAGACGATTTTCACCGGGTCCAGCGCGCCAGTCATTTCTGTTTCGTGCTGCCTGGCGCCAATTGGAAATATGAAGGGTGTGCGAGTCAGCATTCACCGATCTTCCCAACGTACTGAAAGATGTCCCTTTTCTTCTACTGTCCTTAGCGGGTTTCGATAGAAATACTTTCTGGGTCGGCGCCCGCCTTCATCCATTCTCAAGACATGAAGCTGGATTTTTATTCGCTGAATAATGTCGAATAATCTGCGTAAAGCTCATACAGCTCCTCATTAAATCTCCTTCGATAATCGCCGTCGCTAACACGAAAAGGTTTATAAATCCTCCGTAAAAATTTCCTCTCGAACACTCCAAATAACATCTCATCCGATTTTCATATTATCCATTCTTCTGCGCCGCACATGAGGACTGGAACGATGTGCAGGCTGCAGAGTGTGATCTTTGTTCGTGCTGACATTATTTGTGGTGTTAATGCTGGCTTCCAAATAGACTATGTCCTTAACGGTTTCGAATTTGTAGCTGTCAACAATGACGTAGCTGCCAAAGCGCAACTAAAAGTTATAGAAAAACTCATGATTATTTTAGAGAAGTTTTAAACTTTAGCCTCTTTACACGCCAGTTAGGTACTCACCATCAATATGTACATGTATCTCTTAAAAGTTTCGGTCACACTTCGTGCAAAGTAAAGCTTCTTTCATTCCATTTACCATCACTAATCTTATTTTCAGTCAACGCTTTGTTTGACAACGTCAAAGTCATTGACTTTGAAGTTTTTGGTTGTCACTAAATTTTTGGTTGTCAAGTTTATAAACAAAAAAGTTTTACGTTAGTCAATAAAATTTAGGGAGTGCTCAAGTAGAAAATAATCTAACCAGTAGACCGTTGCCGCTAAGTTATTGTTTGTGTTTGTTTATACTTTAATTTCCTCGCAACTTTAGTTTTTCCTTACTTTTTTTTTGTCTGCGCTGTCGTTGTCGAAATGCCATTTTATATGCAGTTTAACCGTTAAATTGACATTGTTTATATAACATTTTGGCGCTACATGCCAATACAACACAACAGTCATGTATATAAAAACATGCATGTACCCTGCAAGAACTGTGCAGGTCATTTGACCGGTCATATGACCGGCAGGCATGACCAAAAGTTTTGGGATATTTCCTATCACATTCTTAAGGGCATCGGTAACTTTTGTGACCGTTTCATTCATCACGTTCCCGTATGTGTATTTTCAAATTCCATTCTATCCTTATCTATCTCATTGGTTTTGAACTTGGCTAGAAACACATACGAGTGCAAATGTGTTGGTAATATTATATTTTTGTAATAGTGTTAGTACTTTCGGTCACACAATTCTAGCAGGGTATGCACATGTATGAGCATGTTTTTGAACGCCACTGCTTGCTTTTGCTTGCTGTGACATCCGTTCATTCGAGCGCGAGTAATTTTATTAAGCAAGCAAAAACAAGCGTTGAAATTTTGAGAGTGGTTAAAGGAGTCGAAAGCGAAATGCGGAGTACAAAAACAAAAATTTGCATGAACTTGGCTTGTTGTTGGCTTGTTTGTTATTCGTTGTTGGTTGTTGCTCGTTGGCCGACTGGCCGTGAGTCAGAAATAAAAGAAAATAAATAAGTGCAATATGGCAATAGGTAAATATTTATGTGTGTGGTGTTGTTGTTGCTGGTGTGGCATTTGCCCACATACAGTGTGTGTAGCCGAAAATCGTACAAGTTGAAAATTTTATAGCGAATAATTTTCTAGAACATTTTAACCCTCTATCGACCTTCCAAAACCTATTTTTTCGGACTATATAAAAATGTGTCAAAATTACCCTTTCATGAAGGTGTTAGAGCAGTGGCGCACACAGAAAAATATTTTGGGGGGGGTTTTCAAAAAAAAAAATACTCAAAACTCGTCCAGACAATTTTTACTTAAATCTATTTATGTTTGGGGAGTGGACCTACGTATGCACACATTAAACAAAGGCACCTTTTAAATCATCATTTTACATTCGCAGATTATATGTATCATATACAGAAATGCTTTGAAGAAATACGTTAAATGTATGCTTAGATTGAAATTAAGATCCAAATGAACTAAGGACTAATATAAATCTTGTTCAAAAATACTAAAAATTTATTTTTTTATTTTTTAGTAAATTTTTATATTAATATTAAATAAAAGCTTTTTAAAAAAATTTTTTACTTTGTTTTATTTTTGCCTTTTTAGTTTTACAATGCATATTACATCTAATATTTGTCAACACTCCCACTATCAATAAAGTCCAACAGTTTTTATTATGAAGTGAACTATGTTTAACATTTTGATGGTTTCTGCTCAGCCAGTTTTTTTATTATCCAATTCCTGTGGTGTCTTTTAAGTGGTTTTACTATACTCTTTTGTGAATAGATTACTTCGTGCAATGTTACCTACGTATGTATGTTGGCTTTGTATCAGTGTTTCAGAATTTCTCTTGTTAGTTTTTTTACATTCGCAGATTAATCTTAATCAAGAGACCGGCCTTATAACTTTGTTTATTGCTAACGCTTACAATGTTTCAAGATTGTCGGCATTTTTCCGTGTTTATAGTTTTTTCTGCTACTGTTCCGTTATTCATAAAACTTGCATCAATATGTCGATACCTGCGTCATTTATCGGCAAAATTTTATTACGGATTTTCTCTATTTTTTGTAGGTAATACGTGTTCAAAATTGGAACAAAATTGGTTCATAAATACAAATTTTCTAAATATCTTGACACTAGCGGCGATTTATTTCCACGGATATATTTACTTTCTCATAGGCAATATATATACGGAATATGAACAAATTCGGTCGGTAAATACGAATTTTACAAATAACTTGACACCAGCGCCACCTAGCGGCGATTTTTTTCCAAGGATGTATTTACTTTCTCATAGGCATTATGTATACCGAATATGAACAAATTCGGTCGGTAAATACGAATTTTACAAATATATCGATACCAGTGCCATCTATCGGATTTTTTTTTATTTCACATTGCATTGTCTTCGGGTCCTGAACTATGTTCCAAGTTTCAAGTACCTAGCTCAACTAGAAGTATCTTAAATATTCGTTGCAAACTTCCACGACATACACCCATACATACATACATACATACATACATACATACATACATACAAAAAGTGAAGTTAAATAAAAGCGTGTAAAAAATAATAGAAACCTTATTGGTGGCTTTTCAGCTCAGAACTAATTTTCAAAAGAAGTCCATTTCGACTCACAATTCCCCTTAAATCTAAAAAAATCCAGTTCAGTAGCCACAGAGTTTTAAGGCAAACTCATTACTTTGAAGCAAATTAAAAAAATGCCTATGTCCAGTTTATGTTTTTCTGGGTTTTTTAATTGGCCTACATTCCCACAACTTTTTAATACTATCCAGATACAATAGGTTTGTTTTTAGTTTAACATTTTCATAGTTTCAAAAAATTAAATTCTATCAGCAGAAAAGTATCAAAATAGGCCGTTTGTGAACAAAAAAGTATCAAATCACAAAATTTAGAAAAAAAAAGTATCAAAAAAGATACAATTGTATCAAAACGACAACGCTGTTAGTGACTAATGTATTCATTTATTTTACATATTCATACATCGTCGGCAGAAAGATTGCTTTGAAAACAACAAATTACAATTTTTCAAATGACTATGTAGAATTAAATTCTATTATTCAAAAATTCAATTACTTTGGGGGGGGGGGGTTTAACACCCCAAAACCCCCTCCCCCCTGCGTTCGCCCCTGTGCTAGAGGGTTAAAGTATTCTACGAAATTAAAGCTCGTGCAATTTTACTATACATATACATATGTTTCCCAATAACATATTTCTATACAATATATATTTTAACACCTTTTTCCTTTATTTAAATTTTAAAAATCACAGGCTACCTTTCGCAAATTTTAAATGGCAACACAAAATTTTTTTACCTCAGGAAGCAAAACGGTTTAGGAGTTTTACTATGTATATGGGTTGTGGTCTTTCACCCTGTGTGGAAATTATTACTTTCGAGGCGCCAAAAGTGCTGTTGCACAGTTTAATTTAAATAATTTTCTTTTCTTTTTTTCTTTCTGGCCGAATTTTAGTGATACGCACTGTATGTGTATGCACACTTACATACATACATTTGTTAACAATGTCAGCGAGTCAGTCTACCGTGACCAAAATTGCTACCAACAAGCCAACATGCCAACCAAACCAAACCAAAGCAACCAACCAACCAGCCAGCCAGCCAAGCAATCTGATTCAACAGCAAGCGCTCTCTTGCTGAGCCCCGTTGCATGCCCCAAAAATCATATACAAACAGCAAAACTAACAAAAAAAAAACCGAAATAAACTATACGAAAAAACAGCACTTTTAGCAATAACAACAAATTAAAACAAAAAAGATTTAAAATAAAAAAAAAAAAAAAAACAGAAATTGTTGGCAACTTTAAGTTACGGTGTTGCACAAGCAGTTTTTTCATAATATAAATCTTGGCAGTTTATTTTTTTCTGTTTTAATTTATTTTTTATTTTTTCTGCCTCTTGTTATTAAATTGTTTACTAGAGTAAAATTCATAAACGTTTTGTATTTTATTGTTAAAAACAAATGCTTAACTCCACTTACATATGTTTATGTGCCATTGCGCACTCGCACTCGCCCTCTGCTGACATCTTCCACACACTAGGCAGCATTTGCTGTGAGAAAAGTTTTATAACAAATTGTTAGTAGAAAAAGTATTTAAGTGAGGGTGGAAACTTTCGTTAAAAACTTTAAGTGCATTTTTTTTATATTTTTTTTTTTATTATTTTTTCCAATTACAATGTGAAAGTCATGTAATGTGCTTCATTTGAAGTTCATTTTTGAAAGTAAAAAAAAGTTAGTCGTGGAGGAGGGGGAAATGCCACAGTTTCATGGCTTCTATGTGAAGGTGTGAATTAAAATTGTTGCTTAACCGAGCCCGATTAAACGCCAGTCCTATCTGCTTCGTGATAGAATAGAATAGAATTAGTATTAAGCATTGTACGTCGACCTATTGATCTACGATAGGGTACCCTTTCTTAATCACAATACATCAACCAAAAAAGGGGAGGATGGCCCTCGGCTTTAGGAATAGAATCTGACCTTGTGCTGGCCAAGACAAGCCAATAAACAATTCACGTTTCCTAGCAATAGCCAGTATGTGTTCTGCAGACTCATCAACCATATCCCAGAAGCGACATACATAGGTTGATAAACAGGATGCCTAGTCTGTTCATATGTTTTTTGAGCCTGCAGTGCCTTGTCATAATTTTTGTCAATATCCTAAGCTTTTTCTTTAAGAGGTTCCTAATCGCTTTAAAACGTTTCCTATTATACTCTCCCATTAATGCATTTGCCTGACATAGTTCAGTGGTCTGGCGCCATTACTCTTCCCTCAATTTCCTTTCTTCTGCACTGAGCATATTCCTGTTAGTATGTGGGCCTATTGCTATGGCTCACGACCTCTGGGTTTGTGGTAGCAGCATGCCTGGCAAGACTGTCAGCATGCTCGTTTCCCTCTACTCTCTTGTGCTCTAGTGCCGAGGATAACAGGATGGAGTTGCGAGTTGGCAGTTCGTTTAGTCTGTTTACGCTTTCTAACACTATAGAAGATTTTATCTCATATGATTGCATGGAGTGTCGCTTGACTATCACTTAAAATTATTATATTCTCGTTTGAGTAACCTGCTGCGTGGTTTTATGTCTGCATATTGAATTATGGCATATAATTCAGCCTGAGTAATGCTCGGGTGGACCCCCATAGGAGCGAATGATATCTTGGTTCTGAGGCCAAAGATTCCAGCTCCAATCCGATCAGGGGTTTTCGAGCCGTCAGTATATCGTATCAGATTATGGGATTCTTAGAAAGGCTCTCTCAATTCGTGATAACTGACGCCAATTAGAAGCATCAATGGATGCTAATTCACTCTCCACCTTCTCCACTTTCCAACACAGCGGAGATCTCCCTCTATCCCTGCTGCTAGTGATGGGTGTCGATAGAAATAAATACTTTCACCAGCTCCTAAAAATTTCTCATATTCTTATGATCTCTTTCAACATTATATTAAGCTTCCACGCTCGCCTCATATTCTATCTTAGAGAAAGAATAAAATGATCTAGTTCTTATCTTTCATCCGATGTCGTCATACGCCCTTCTATGTCGAATGTATCGATTTTGAAGATTTTGTACTAAAGGCACTTCCTCCTCAGCTCATTTGTATCCAGTCAAAGCAAGCCTTTAAGGAAACACATATGCATTTGCTGTAAGCGCTCATAAATTTTGCCCTTAGGGATTTCGACATATCCATGTTCATCTCCATCGATGCGTGGGCGCAAATAAAAAACAACAAACGGATTGCAAATAGGATTCACACTTCTAAGCGGATCATATTTTATTTCCTCAAGCTTAGCGCACATAAACTGCCTAAGCTCTAACAAACAATGTAAGCATTTCGTAAGGAATGCGAGTATACAATCTTAGAACTCCCTCTCAAACTCTTTCTCTATTTTTATAACAGCCATTAAAAATGAATCATATGCATAACAACTTAATTTGTGGACACATTAAGCTTAGATCCAATCATGTACTCGTAGATAGCATGCACGTATGTATGTATGTATGTATGTATGTATGTAATAAAAGATAAAAAGAAAAACATGCCTGTGCAAAAAATAGGAAATGGTTTTACAAACACACAAAAAATTGTTGTAAAAAAAAAAAAAAAAAAAAAAAATGCAGCGAAAAGAACAAAGTAAGATCGCATTCACGTTTCCAAAAACCATTAATTTTATGGCCATTCATATTGACCATAAAAGCACTCAAGTGATAAAACTTCGGCAGAGACAGCTCAGCGCGCTCAGTTGGTTGTGGCATTGTCGTAGGTGCAAACTGCAGTGTTGCCACTTGAAGGAAAAGCAGTTAATATGCAGAACTTATTTTTTTTTTTTTGGGAAGGGCAGGTTTTGGGAGAAATTTTAAGCTATTCTGCCTTGGATTTATTTGCTGTGAAAGGTTACGATACCTGGATGTGGTTTTCACAGGCACCATTGCAAAAACTGTGCCTCGTGGATTTTTCTTCTTCGTTATTGGCGCGTTAGTCGATTCTGGCGAAGTACAATAAAAGCGCCAGTCGTTTCTCTTTCGCGCCAAATGGAATTACCTAGAGAAGACGAGCGAGTCTTCATCTGATCTTCCCAAAGCAGTGGAAGTCTCCCTTTTCTTCTGCCTTTAGCGGGTTCTGATAGAAATACTTAGTCGATTGAAGCACCTTCTTCCATTCCCACAACATGATTTGCCCACACAACAGCTGGATTTTTATTCGCTGAACAATGTCGATGTCTGCGTAAAGCTCGTACACTTACTTACTTACTTACTTAATTGGCACGTAACCGTCTAGACGCTTTTGGCCGAGTCCAACAAAGTACGCTAGCTATTTCTGTTTCGTGCAGCGTGGCGCCATTTGGGAATACCTAGGGAGTCAGCATCACTGTCCATCTGATCTTCCCAACGCAGTGGAGGTCTCCCCTTTCTTCTGTGCTCGGCGGGTTTTGACAGAAATACTTTTTTGGCCGGAGCACCTTCGTCCATTCTCATGACATGACCTGCCCAGCGGAGCCGCTGGATCTTTATTCGCTGAACAATGTCGTTGTCTACGTAAAGCTCGTACAGCTCATCATTAAATCTCCATCGATACTCGTCCTCGCTAACGCACAAAGATCCATAACTCTTCCGAGGAACTTTCCTATCGAATACTCAAAGTTTCATCTCATCTGAATTTGACATCGTCCATTCTTCTGCTCCATACATGAGGACTGGAAGGATGAGCGTCCTGCAGAGCATGATCTTTGTTCGTCGAGAGAGGACTTTACTTTTCAGTAACCTATTAAGTACAAAGCAGCACTTATTGGCAAGAGTGAATCTTCGTTTGATTTCCGTGCTGACATCATTTTTGTTGTTAATGCTGGTTCCGAAATAATCTAAGTCCTTAACGGTTTCGAATTTGTAGCTATTAATAGTGACGTGGCTGCCAGAACGCGCTGCTTCCTTTTTTTTTTTTTTTTTTTTTTTTTTTTTTTTTTTTGTAATTCCCAACGGTTTACCCTCCATATCCCGCCCGTCCGCCGCGAGGGGCGCAATCCGCATGACGCACGGATATATATTTTTAATTTTGCCAAGGTGTTGAGTGGCTGGAGTTTGTTAAACGTCGAGTTCTTATGCTGCTCAGCTACAGAATATAAATTCATCAGCTGATTACACATACTTAAGTTTATATATACACTTAGAAGCAATTACTTAGTTAACAATAAAATACATATTATCCTAAATTAGTAGAAGGAAACTATATCTAGTAGACAAATTGTTATTTGTTAAGAATTGAAAGAAGAGTTTTCCTTATAATGGATAGAGAGTCAGAGATGTCAAAGTAGGTAGAGTATGTGTTAAAACTTTTGCATAGATATCGGAATGGCTCATATAATTCAAAATTAGTTTTACATTGTTTTAAAAATATGGGCTGGTAATGTCTTGATGGACGGGCAGGAATGTTTAAACTTATTTCAGAAAGAAGAAATGGACTATTTATTGATCCCTTCAGCAGTTTCGTTACGAATATTACACCCAGAGTTTCCCTACGACTAGCTAAAGTTGGAAGGTTAATAAGTTTTAAGCGACTAGTGTACGAAGGAAGATTGCAATGAGGGTTCCAATTCAAATTTCTTAATGCAAAAAGTAAAAATTGTTTTTGAATCGATTCAAGTCGATCAGAATGAATTTTGTAACTCGGATTCCAGATTATAGATGCGTATTCTAGTGTCGGTCTTACTAAGGTTGTGAAAAGGGCTTTAGTTACGTAGGGGTCACTAAATTCCTTAGACCAACGTTTTACAAACGCTAGAACACTTTTAGCTTTATTTATCATGACGTTGATGTGAAGGTTGAAATTAAGTTTATAATCGAATCTTACACCTAAGTCGACAAACTCATAAACTCGCTCCAGATCATGATTATTAATGGCGTAAGCTATGGGTTCGACATTACTCCGCGAAAAGCACATAAATTTACATTTATTTAGATTTAGTGGCATAAGATTTATATTGCACCACGTAACCATACCGTTTAAATCATTTTGAAGGAGCGATCTTTCCTCCGGTGTGGTGTAGGACCTGAAAAGTTTCACATCATCTGCGTACATTAAAACTTTAGAATAATTTATAGCACATGAGATGTCGTTAATGAACAACAAGAACAGAGTCGGTCCGAGATGGCTGCCCTGCGGAACCCCAGAGGACACATAAATACTAAATGAATATGCATTCTTATAAACAACTCTTTGTGTTCTGTTAGAAATGTAAGAAGAAATCCAGTTTAGGAGGATAGGTTGAAAACCCAGTAGTTGAAGCTTGTGGATAAGTAAATTGTGATTAACCTTGTCAAAGGCTTTACTAAAGTCAGTATAAATAACATCCGTTTTAGCATTTTCCCTGAACCCATTAGAAACACTTGTTGTAAATTCCAGAAGGTTAGTGATGGTTGATTTACCCCTACAGAAACCATGCTGAGAGTTCACAATCAATGACTCAATCGAGTTTTTTATCTGGTTGCTTATAATCAACTCAAACAGTTTTGGGATAACAGACAATTTTGCTATGCCTCGATAATTTTCAATCGAAGATCTAATACCGCTTTTATGTAAAGGAATAATGAAGGATTCTTTCCAAGCAGTAGGAAAAATACCAAATTTCAATGACAAGTTGAATAGCTTTGACAAAGGTAGATGAATATGATCCGCACATTTTTTAAGGAAACATGCGGGGATCATATCCGGACCATAACTAAAAGACTCTTTCAGTGATTTAAGGTGATCTAAAACTTCATCTGAATTTATATAGGTAACATTAATTGTATTATTTTGAGAAAGATGGTACGGGTATATGCTGAAATTTAAATTATCTTTGGAATAATTAGATTCGAAAAATTGTGCAAAGAGATTGGCAATGCTTTGATTATCACTAGACACACAATCCCGAAAACTCATAGATGAGGGAAATCCGCTCACTCTGCGTTTTGAATTCACAAAACCATAAAACGATTTAGGGTTACGAAAAATGTTCATTTTCATTTTTCTCAGATAATCATTGTAGCACTTTTTGTTCAATGCAAAATATTTATGTCGTAAAGTTGAGTATTGAAGGTAGACTTTCCGCAAGCCTGTCTTCTTATATAATTTAAAAATGCGAGATTTCTTATTTTTTAAGGCTCTCAAGTCTTTAGTTTCCCACAGATGCAGGGGCTCAACATATATGTATTTCTGTTTGGGTACAAATTTATCAAACAGACAGTGGATCGTGTTAATAAAATGCAAAACATTTTGTTCAACGTTGCCATCATAGTTTGGCCAGACTTTAGATAGTTCACTATTAAGTTTTTTATAATTAGCCTTAGCAAAGTTAAAACGAAAACACGGATCAGACGTTTTTGAGCAACAATGATCATCATCGCTTATAATTTCGTGTATTAACTCCAATGAAGGATGGTAAGTATCTTCAGGGAAAATAAGAGGGTCAGTTCTATTCACATAGTAATTAGAAACGTCATCTACAAATATCAAATCAAGTACCTTTCCGAATTTGTTTTTAATGACGTTTACCTGATGAAGACAGAGATCCGACATTTCTTCTAAAAAGTCAGTACAATTAGCCTTAGATGTAATCGGCATGATTTCATTGTTTTCCTCGCTCCATGAAACGTGCGGAAGATTAAAGTCGCCCAAGACTATAAAAGAATCCAAGGGCGTCTTTTTTGACTCGACACGTTTCAGCAAGGAAACACTTTGAAAGTAAACTGACTGTTCGGAAGAAGGAGGAATGTAAATAACTGCCATCCTTGTGTGATGATAGGGTGTACTTTATCTAGTCCTCGTCCGCCCAGCCCATTTTTTAGGCCTCTTAATCCAGCTTGGAGAAAGCAGAACCTCGCGGATTAGGACAAGACAATGTCTGTTGTTAGGTAAGATAGTGTCAAAGGCTGAGCTCTATTGGCTGCGATAGTTCAGAGTTGTATTAGACCCATGCTTACGAGAACTAAATATAGGCGATCTTTGTTTCTAGTATTGGTTAGTAATGTAAAACAGCTGGAGCATCACACATTTTTTGGAAGTTGAAGAGAATATTTTTTTACTATCCAAATCGATTTTTATTATTATTTATTTATTTTTTTTCAAATCATGTGGCAACGCTGCCATCAAATGCATATATGCATATGTAATACCGCTTTCGTATGAGTTCTAATTTTTTTGCAGACGTGAGAATGGGTGGGATTTGTGATATTTAAAAGTGTCGTGCTTGTGCAATTCCATTTACAAACGATTGATAGTTTCACACTTTTATTATGTCGCTATTGTTTATGTACGTTTGTTAAAAAAAAAAACACAAAAACAACAAAGCACCTAGTATACTCGCTGATTCATGGTACCTAGCACAGCGGACAAGACAGCTGCTGATGGCACCATCGTAACTGTTTGACAGACCAGCCAGCAAGTGAGGAAGAGAAAGGCCGTCGAGGGGATGCCACTTTTTTATGGCTGGTAGGCCAGCTTCGATGTTCCACGCTTTCTGCGTCGCCCGGGCTGCGTGTCGTATTGCGTTAAGCCATTAAAATTAAATTAACGCGTGCATTATTAAGACAGTTTTTATTACCTTTTCCTGTGATTTTCTGCTCCATAGTTGGTTTTTGTTTTTTTTTTTTTTTTTGCTTTGCTTTCTTGTTGCGTTACAATCGTGCGACAACATTTCATTAACGTCAGCTGTGCAGGGCCGTAGCTAGACTTAAATTTAAGGTAGGGCAGCGGTGGTTTAAGGTAGGGTGGAAGTAAATAATGTATCACAATTAATCTTACATCGAGGCATGGCTTCCAAAATCAATCAGCACATACATATATCAGTGACGTACATTAGCTCAGATTTCCATCTGTCTACCGAAAGGGACGGCTTTACATTAAGGAACCACGGTCCGAGAAAAATGACTTTCGAAGAAAAAGTGTTCTACGCACATATGTATATACATATGTGCATGTTTTTATAAGTGCCTTTCCTCGGTAATCGTACGCAGTTTTGGGGGTTTTTTTTGGTAAATTTTACAACTTACAAACATCTCCGGTCGACGGAACTTTTGGATTTAGAATCAGGAGGACCTCCTCTGCAACCCCCAATGACTTTTTTTCAACGCGTGGTAGACTGTTGGAAAATTTTCCCCGTACATTTAATACCTATTTGTTGACACATAATTATTGTGACAGTACATAAGCAATACTCATTGAGAATAAGCCAACAAGATGGTTCAGCTTCCAGATTTGGATGTGGAGATGTGGAGATCTTTAAATTTGGTATGTGGGTCGCCTGTATGCACACAAGTCAAGGTGAGAAAAAAACTCTCGAAAATTATTAAACGATAACCATAGAAAATTTAGACACCTCATTTTTCCATCGAGTAAAATGTTTTAGATTAGCAGATAGCCGCAGCCTCAAAAAATTTGGTATCAAAAATTGATACTTTCATGGTTTTTTTCGTATCACCGAAAATTTTTTGGAAAAAAAACTTAAATTAATCAAAAAAGCTGTTTTCGGGCTTTTAACCCGTATAAAAATTTTTTTTTTGAAAAAAATTAAAATTATTAAAATAAGCTGCTTTCGTGTTTTCAACGTGACATCGTTTTTTTATTACATTTACCACTATAAAAATATAAAGATAATGAATAGTTACTTAGGTATCATTTTAGATTTTTCGAATTCAATTTAATTCAAGAAAATCATAAAAGATATTAAAATAATTGTTAACATAAAAAATTCAAAACTCCATATACAAAACACGTAAGAACTGATCAAGATCATTTAATGTAAATTGTTTGTGTATTCTGTGGATACTGTGGAAATTAAAAATCAGCTGTTTACTTAGTTAACCTGTGTTAACATTGCAACCGAAATAATTTTTTATCTCAAACTATGACAAAAAATGTAATTATAATAATTCATCTCACTTGTTGGCCTTTTTAAGGTAGGGCATTCTAATTTTAAGGTGGGGCATTGCCCCACAATGCCCCCCCCCCCCCTAGCTGCGGGCCTGCAGCTGTGGAGTACTCATGTGTAGCAATAGTAACAATCAACTTAGCAGCATGTCTGTATGTATGTATGTACTTACTTACATAGCGGAAAAAGTAATAAGCTTTGACATTACAGCACATAACCAGAGGTTCGTAATTAAGTGTTAAATAATATAGAAGGAATATAAAATAAAAAAAAAAAATGATAATAAAAAACCTAAAAACAACTAAATACAGCACAGCGCTTTTCTGGCATGACATGCAATTACAAAAACAAAACAATAATAATAATAGTAAAAAGTAAGTAAAGCTCTAAAGCGGCATTAAAAACCGGCAATTACGCTGGAAAAACAGTATGTGCATGTTGCCAATTTAATGCTCCATCATTTCATTTCACATTTCGACATGAACATATGAAGCGCGCAAAAATGGAAAACAGATATGTGTATGTATGTTTGTAAATCAATAAAATGTGCCTATAATGTGAAGATAACCCCGAGCGGAAAATCGTCGATGCTGCAGGGCAGACTTCAGATTTTTTCTTAGATCAAAAAAGCAGCGATTTCAAGCATTAATTTAACAGTATCACTGGTTAGGTTAGATTAAGTTGCTTATGATCTCAAGAATTTTTCACATAGACCAGAAATTTAACCTTACTATTGTCAATAACACGTTAGTTTAAGTTAGGTTAGGTTAAAGGGGCTGCCTCCGCAATTCAAGAAAGTGAGGGCACACTTAGATCGAATCGACTCTTTATGATCCAACTTGGGAGCCCTAGTTTCCTGCATCGCTTAAAACCCTTTCCGGAAGACGGTGTTTCCGGAGACGGTGTTTTTCAAATGCTGGGTATTGATAGAGGGGATGTTCCAGATTACATATTACGATAGCATCGGCTTTGTTGGATGTCACATACGCTTGACTCTGCTTCAGTCGCATTTTCAGCGCTTGGATTAACTTTTTCTCACAGGGCAGCTACTCGTGTTTGCATGCTTGAGTTGTTGCACGCGACACAGTCCATTTTACAAAATATATACTTCCGTTCGTATCTATCCATATATTAACATAATTAACATCTACATACATATTTATTAGTAAAATTGAAAGTTGTTAATGTACCTACATACATAGGAAAAAATTATTGTGCTTTGATTTTGACGATCGTTTTTTTTCGAATCTACCTAATTAAATTATGGATTTGTTTCTATAGAAAGTCGGTCGTGGAAAGGCACTTCGGCGCAAATCTCATACATACATATATTTTCAAGGACCATATAAAACATTTTGGAGACCTTATTAGTTTATTTAACTGAATTTCCAGCAATTCAGAACCCGCTGTAACTTTTTCAATATATCCACAGCCCTGCGACATCTAGAGCACGTGAACGGTCTTAACAACGTATTAAATCATTTGGTTTTGATGCCTATGCGAGAAGTGGATTTCTGCCATGTGAGGATTCTCTACATTAATGTGGCTAGAGATTTCAAGAACGAAGTTATACCAGTGGTGTCCCCCTCCCCGAATCTCTGTGTTTTCTCCAATACCTCCGCTGGCTCTAATGTTTGATTAACACCGATTTTCCCCTCACATATCAGCAAAAATTGCTTATCAATATTGAGTTTTGTCATGGTAGTTAGTGCGCTGAGAAAGTATTTCTATCGAAACGCGCTAAAGGCAGAAATTCGTCTACACCATTTCCAGGTGGATTGTAGAAATCATGAACTGGATTTTAGAAAAAGTCTATTGGATTTTGGAAAATTTGAATTGTATTTCTAATCTACTTTTCTAAAATCCAGTTGACGTTTTCTAAAATCCATCTGGAAATGGTGTAGACGGTTACGCGCCAATACATAAAAAATTGCCGATATACCGGCTCGTAGAGTATACTCTATACTTTGACAGGCCTGGCACGAGGATGGTGATGTGACTGATGAAATCCAGGTTGACAGAAACTTTTAGAACTTTACGATTTGTGATGCAGTTTGAACCATAATATTTCACCTTTATACACACATATCCGCTTCATTTATTTTATTTAATTCCCTTCTCCCTCTTTGCACACTTAATCTGCAAATTTACTGCTTAATTCCATTATGCTCATTAATTTTTAATTTTTCGCCTATTTCAGATAAAATTTAATTTCTACAGCAACAACAACAAAAACAACAACACGACCACATCAATTGCACAAACGATGGTGAGCCGTCAATCGAGAATAGCCTCCAGCTGTAGTTACATACATACATAAAATTCACAAACGAACCGTGCGGCAGCTAAAAACAAACAACCGAAATTAGTTTTAAAAACAATGTTGCAAAATTTGACGTGCTGAAAAACTAGAATATTTGGATTGGACAAGGGAAAGCTAACACTCAAACCCAAGCACACAAAACACAAAAACAATGCAGACAGGAAATGGTTGTTTAATGCAACTAAAATGAACTGAAAATCGAAAATTGAAATGTCAATCAACGTGAAAGAGTAAAAGGACAACAATAACAACAAATTTGCAAAAAATAATAATAAAAGGAAATTTAAAATTTGTTGCTGTGGAGGCAGCAGCAATGTTTTTTGGCAGTGCAAGGGGAAGCAAAAGCTTAAAGGCTCTAATGGGCGATGGAGGGCATCGGAATAACGATGATTTAAATTGAGTTGCGCTAAGAGACATTGGCACAATTAGAACAGCTTTTAAACGTTGATTATTGCAAGCGATCGAATTAAATTGCGGCAAGCAAAAAAGCGCAAAAAAAAACAAGCGGCAAAAGGCAAAAATAAATTTGCAAAACAAAATTTATATAAAACCAACCTTTCATTATTTAGGCTGCAGTCTAGAGAGGCTAGTCGCTTGCACAACAACAGCAAATACAAAAAAAATCACATTCGCTTACCTACCGACAGACCAGTCAATCACACACCAACAACAACAACGGCAACATTTGCCAATTGCCATCAGCGTCACACGCCACAAAATGACATTCAAATTATTTCGACGCGGTTCGGCGCGTTGTTTCGGTTTGCTTTCTGCATTTGTCACGATTCTACTTTGCCTCTATTATATTTCCATGGGCCAACAACAAGACACGGCGACAACAACAACACTACAAGCGCAGGGCAGCAATAAAGACGCGACCGCATTGTTACACGGTGGTAGCGGTGGTTTTGCTGGTGGTGTGGGAATGCATACAAACTACAATTCACTTCTGCAACACCAACAACAACAACAACAACAACAACTGTTTAATAGAGGGAATGCGCATAATGTTAAAGTTAATCATAATAAAAGTACGTTACGCGGCTTAGATGGGCAGGTAGCGACGGCAGCGCAGAAATTGGCGACTGGCAGTGGCGCCACTGGAGCAGCACAACAACAACAACAATTGGCGTCATTAGACGATGCCAACGATATGCTTGGTTTGAATGGCGTTGGTGGTCCGTTTACTAAGCCCGACTGGGGTGATGTCTGTTATGTGATGGATGAGCGTGAAACAAATATCACGACAAATGAGGAATATGGCAAATTTGATTTTCAGGTAAATGACAAAGACAAAAGCAAGCGAGCAATTTGTGTTTGCGAAATTTGTGAGTGAAAGTGTGCATTTTATTTTGCTTATAACGCAATTTTTGTATTTGCTGTACTTTTCAGCCTGAATGGATACACACGAAGGAGTATTGGGATCGTGGCTTTGAAGAGCGGTATGAGGCGCAAAAGAAGGACTACAAGCGACCACCTTTGAAGGTAAGACCTTTTGATTTTGTATAAATTTGTATTCAAAGATGGAACATAAGAGTTATTTTTGAATTTTCAACTCAAAAAGTCAATGGGAAAGAGTTAATATTTTTAACATTTAGGCATATGTATATACCAATAGGATGCTCGATAGCCACAGATATTCAATCCGATCTGATTTTTATTTTTTTAGCTTTTAGCGAAAAGTAAAAAAATAACTTAAATGTTGACTTTTATTTTTTACACCAATGATTATTGGTATATGAGTCCTATTTGGTGTATGGGTCAAAACAAATAGCAATACGAATACCGAACACGAATACCGTATATGAATACCGAATGCGAAGGGGTATCATATTTTAAACCGAATTTCAATACCGAATATCGAATTTCGATACGAATAACGAATACGAACGCTACACTACAACCAAAACCAATAAGAAGACAATCAATAAAACCGGTGAATGCTACAAAATCGATAAAACCGGTGAAATATCGCAATTGGTGGAAGTGCTCACAATTGGTGGAACAGGTAAAGGCAACAAAATCGATGAAACCGGTGAATTATCGCAATTGATGGAAGTGCTCACAACTGATGGAACCGATGAATGCAACAAAATCGATGAAACCGGTAAATTATCGCAATCGGTGTAAGTGCACATAACTGTTGGAACCGGTGAATGCAACGAAATTGATGAAACCGGTGAATTATTGCAATTGGTGGAAGTACTCACAACTGGTGGAACCGGTGAATGCAACATAATCGATAAAAACTGTGAATTATTGCAATCGGTGGAAATGCTCATAACTGGTGGAACAGGTGAATGCCACAATATCGATAAAAACAGCGAATTATCGCAATTTATGGAAGTGTTTACAACTGATGGAACCGATGAATGCAACAAAATCGATAAAAGCGGTGAATGATTGCAATTGATGAAAGTGTTCACAGCTGGTGGAACCAGTGACTGCAAAAACAATGATGAAACCGCTGAATTATTGCAACTGGTGGATGCATTCTAAAATGGTGTAGCCGGTGAGCACGACACAACCGTTGAATGCTGTGAAATATTGCGGCTGTTGGATATTCTGTATATTCGTGGAGCCGCAGTTCGACAAAGTTGATGAATTGTAGGTGAATTAGTGGTGCTGGTGGACGAGCCCTAAACTGGTGTGACGATGAATTAAGCAATACTGGCAACCTAGGTGGCCGTCGTTGACCTCATACGCAATAGATCAATAATGGAATATGAAATGGCCGTTTTCAGCCAATAATCAAAATCAAAATTTAACAGTTATTTTTTTACTTTTTCGATAGAAGTCATAACCGTAATAATAGCTGTTTGTATTGCATTACAAAGTACTCATTCTAATTCCCTACACAGATCTTCGTCGTCCCTCACTCGCACAACGATCCCGGTTGGCTAAAGACATTCGTCAACTATTTCCAATCCGACTCACGCCAAATACTCAATTTGGTCATTACAAAAATGCAAGAATACACCGATATGACTTTCATTTGGTCTGAGATCAGTTTCCTGCAACTGTGGTGGGATCAAGCGCACCCCACCAAACAGCGTGCGCTCAAAAAATTAATCAAATCGGGTCGCTTTGAAATCACCACCGGCGGTTGGGTTATGACCGATGAAGCGAGTGTTCATCTCTATGCCATGTTGGATCAGCTAATCGAGGGGCATCAATGGCTGCGCAACAATCTGAATGTAACACCCACAGTTGGCTGGTCCATCGATCCATTTGGACATGGCAGCACAGTGCCGTATTTGCTGTCGGGTAGTAATTTCGAGGGTGCCATTATACAACGTATACACTACGCTTGGAAGCAATGGTTTGCGCGTCAGCAGAAGGGCGATTTCATATGGACGCCATATTGGCAACAACGTGGCAAGCCGCCAAGTCAGCATGGCCAGCTGCTAACACACAACATGCCCTTTGATATTTATTCGATTAAGGGCTCGTGTGGTCCACATCCGTTTATTTGTTTGAATTTTGATTTTCGTAAAATCCCCGGCGAATATACAGAGTATTCGGTGAAAGCGCAATTTATAACCGATGATAATGTGGAGTCGAAAGCGCAAGTGCTGTTGGAACAGTATTCACGTACGGCTTCGCTGTTTCCGCATAATGTGGCGTTGATACCGGTGGGTGATGATTTTCGTTATAATAAAGAGCGTGAAGTGGATCAGCAGTATACGAATTATAAGAAGCTGATTGATCATATAATGGCTAATAAGCGTTTGTATAATGTGGATATATCGTTTGGTGAGTTAAGTTATATAAGTATTATAGCTCCCTTGCTGCAGTATAATAAATGTTTTTCTGTTGCGCTCTCCTTTTCAGGCACACCACGCGACTACTTCAATGAGATACGTCGTCGCACTGCCTCTTTTCCCACACTCAAGGGCGATTTTTTTGTCTACTCCGATATCTTTTCTGAAGGTCGTCCCGCCTATTGGTCTGGCTACTATACCACACGTCCATTTTATAAGCTGCTCAGCGCCGATTTGGAGCATAATCTGCGAGCTGCGGAAATACTCTTCACCATCGCTTACAATACAGCGCGCCAACAGCGTTATAACAATGCCATAAAGATATTTGAAAAGAATTATGAAAAGATGATACATGCCAGACGCAACTTGGGACTCTTTCAGCATCACGATGCCATCACGGGCACCTCGAAAGCGGCAGTGATGCGCGATTATGGCATGCGCTTGTTCGAGAGCATACAAGATGTGGTGAAAATGCAAGAGTCAACAATTGAAATGCTGTTGCAAGAGGGCAGTGAGCGACACAATTTCCTGCTGAGCGAATTGGAACGTGATAATTTCAGTAAGTTGGCGCGCAAGACGCCAATACCGCTGATTGTGGGTGGTGGTGCTGGTGGTGATGGTGGTGCTGCAACTGGTGGCGCAGCAAATGGCAACACCAATAGCGAGTTTGATGATTTAAACGCCTCCAATAGCGCTACCAGCAGTTCAGCTTCCTTTGTCATCTACAATTCTTTGGCGCAAAAACGTTTGGAGGTCATAACGCTGCGCTCGCCTGTGCCGAATGTCAAGGTGCTGAATGAACGTGGCGAGGAAATACGTTTAATGCAAATCAATCCCGTTTGGAATATAACCGATGCCTATGAAATGGGTTTGGGTGGTGCGGCAGTTGGTAGTGGTGGCGGTTTAGGTGGCAGCACTGCCAGTGGGCGCATACGCGTTTCACGGCGCCAATACGAAGTGATGTTTATTGCTGAGCTGGAAGCGCTTTCGCTCGCCACCTACACGCTTGTTGTGGTGGATGAAAAGAGTTTTGGTCATGGCACAATGGCGGTGATTTATTGTGAGAATTGTGGTGGTGATGCTACAGCCAGAGCGGCAGCAGCGGCAAGAACAAGCGCGAAAACAACGCCAAATGCGAGTACAGAATTTTTGGTGAAAGCCAAGCCATCGGGTAAGTTAAACTTTTTAGCGTAGTAATATACCGTATTTATTACCTTTCTTCACACACCCAGGCGACATTCAACTCGAAAACAATTTCATGCGCTTGCTATTCGACGAAAAGTCTGGCTTTCTCAAAACCATCACACGCAAACCGCGCAACGAGCAGGCGCTGCGACCCATGCAATGTGCCATCAAATTTGCCGCCTATCGCAGCGCGCAATTCCATTCGGGCGCCTATCTCTTCAAAACCGATCCCGAACAGAATGAAGCGGAGAAGGATGTGCTCGATCAATATGAAGATGTGCGTGTAATCATCTCATCTGGCCCCATTGCCAGCGATGTTACTGTAATCTACGGGCCATTTCTGGCGCATACCGTGCGCATTTTCAATACACACACACATTTGGATGCAGCGATTTATATTGAAAATGATATTGATTTTGAGCCGCCACCGAAAAATCGTGAAACCGAATTGTTTATGCGTTTTGTAACCGATGTGGATAATATTATAACGGTGCGTCGAGATGATGTGCTGAAGGAGGCGGATACGGTGGCAGAGTTGCCGGTATTTTATAGCGATCAAAATGGCTTTCAATATCACAAGTAAGTGTGTGTGCTTTCTGCTCGATTTTAGTGTACATCAACGTTCTCTTTCTCTCTCTCTCTCTCAAACTTTAGACGCATCAAAGTACCCGCCATTGGCATCGAAGGCAACTACTTTCCCATCACAAGCGGCGCTTTCATACAAGACACGCACGTACGCTTCACGCTACTCACCACGCATGCGCAAGGCGCTGCCTCCTATGAACCCGGTCAGCTGGAAGTGATGTTGGATCGTCGCACATTGTACGATGATTATCGTGGCATGGGTGAGGGTATTGTTGATAGTCGTTTAACTCGCCACAAATTCTGGGTGCTCATCGAAGATATGCCAACGAAAGTGGAAAATGCTTATCAATTGCCCAGTTTGTTAGCAAATCAATTGGCTAATGGTTTGCGTTATCCGCCCAATCTCTACTATGTGGAAACCTTTGATGCGCCTGCGGTAAAATTGAAACCCAAAGCCACGTTACTTGATCGCGCTCCAGCAGCCGGCCCTACTTTGCCATGTGATGTACATTTATTGAATTTGCGGACACTTTCTGAAGAACAGTTGCAGCTGTTTCCATCTGCTTCGGCGTTGATGGTGTTGCATCGGCAGGGTTATGATTGCGCGATTGGACAGAATATTGATATTACGCGTATATGTGCGGATAGGGGTACAGGGGGTGGCGGGGCAGGCGGTGGTGCGGCTGCGGCCGGTGGTTTGGGTCAAATGGGTTTCAATAAATTGCGCATTGCGCGTTTGGAAACGACCAGCTTGACGGGCATGCAGCGCGAGGGCGAACGCAAAGTTTTACAATCGTTTGCCGAAATTGGCGTGAATCCGATGGAGTTGCGCACTTTTAATGTGACATTTAAGTTTTAAGTGCGCTTGTGAATTAGTTTAGGCAATTTTTTTCTTTAGTTTAGTTTAATTTTAGGGTAAGTTATAAATTTTTTTTTTAATTTAGTGAAGTTAGTAATATTATTTTTTTTTAATGTGATATGCTTTAATGGGCTTAATACCCTCTCAGCATAAGTTAGTATTGCGACGTGCCCAATGTAATTATTACTTACCTGTGTAGTTTTTTATTTTACGCTTTCTGGCATATATTTATATTTTTTTTATTTTATGTGTATCACTAGTTTTTAATTTAAATAGCTTAAGTCAAAACCACAGCTCTGTAGCCACACACTTAACTGTTTTGGGCATGTGTGCTTTTTTTCATTGTTTAGTAAAAGGTTTTTTTATTTATTTTATATTTTAGTATAATGTGAATGTTAAGTTTAATGTTGATGTTAATATTAATGTTAATTTAATGTTAATGTTAAGTTTAATGTTGATGTTGATGTTAATATTAATGTTAATGTTAATGTTAATTTTAAGTTTAATGTTGATGTTGATGTTAATATTAATGTTAATGTTAATGTTAATCTTAATGTTAATGTTAATGTTAATGTTAATGTTAATGTTAATATTGATATTGATATTTATGTTAATGTTCATGTTGACATTTCACTTTAATAACCTTTACATAAAAACTGCCTTAACACTTTTCCACTTGTAAAAACCAAAAAAGTAAGCACATCAAAGACAAAACAAACTCCACCAGGTTTCATTTTATCCCGCATAGCTCACCGTAATAAGCCAAAAATCGTAAAAACTTAAGTCACATTTACCACTCGCAAATACAACAACAACAAACACACATATTGCACTATTTAAACCAAGGATGCTCAACAAACTATCAAAATATTTTTCCGTTTGTTAACATGCTATGTTAACGCAACTAAAATGCAAGCGTTAACGTTTTAAACGAATCAAAATCAACAAAAAGGAAATCGGTTTCTTTGAATCGAAAATTAACGTTGAAATTATCATTGAAATGAGCGTTTTTTCGGTTCTCACAATAAGTTGAGAGTGCTTAGTAGTAGCGTAGAGCAACAATGCTCTCAATGATAAACATATAGCGCTTTGATGGTTCGCTGGAGTGAAAATTCTGAAAGCGCTCAACTTTTCAACGTTTCAGCGTTAACGCTTGAGTTTCGTTGACGTTGATAACGAAACAGAAATTATTTTGATAATTTTTATAACGTTGAAAAACTGAGTCGGTTCAACAGAAACGACTTTAACATTTCGGTTATCGTTAATATTAACGTTGCGGTGCATCCTTGATTTAAACAACCATTCCAGCAGCTAAAGAAACACATTATAATTCCTATACATACATACACAACTCGTATACGCTTACGCAATAGTTTAATAAATTATTTTTTTCTTAGTAATAACACTTTTTAAGTAAAAAGTTTACTATTTACACTTGCAGTCAGCTGAAAGAAAGCTGAAACCAATATTTTGTACAAAGTTTCCATATTTTCATAACACAATAGACATTGTATATACATACATACATATGTATGTAAACAATTAGTAGGTATCTTATATGGCACTTTCCATTTGCTTTTTAGTCACTTATTCATTTTTATATTTTTATTTGTTTACATTTTTTTAACAATTGACAATTTAATACTATTTTATAGTGTCCGACCGAATATTCGGCCAAGCTTCGGTATTCGGCCTATTCGGCTGGTATTTTTTATTCGGCTTCGGCTTCGGCCTTCGGCTGAAAGAGCCGAATAGTCGAGGCCGAATAATAGATGTGTTTAATAACAAAAAAAAATTGACTGGATTTTACGATTTTTTGATTTTTTATAAGCGACAGAATATCGTAACTTCCAGTAATATATTTTTGTTATTGAACAGGCCTAAGATTTCGAACGATAACTTACGCTAATTATTAAATATCGTCGCCGTAGTGTGTCCATCAATTCTTTTAAAGTGTCAATAGATTAAACATAGTTTATTACACGAAAAAGTGGTTTATTCACTTATTGGCCATAAAAACAAAGAGATCGTAAGTAAAAATTCAATACCGGTTAAAAAAATATTTTAATGTATGTATTATACTATGTTACAGCCAAAAAATACCAACAAATTCAGGTATTGTTATTGTTTTATGGTTAGGTTTTTGAGATTTTTTTGTGTAATTTTGTGTTTTCTTGGTTATCACTTCATTCAAAAATTATTTTCGCGGAAGTCGCAGACCGTGATTGGCGCAATACAATTTGAGTATACATATACAACTCCAATCAGGTGTTCGACTAACTTAATCTTAGTTGCTGATCAACTATACACCGATGCAGATAAACTCTTTTTTGGCGTACAACATAAAGCTGTTGAACTTTAAGTATTGAATTTTATTTACCTACAAAAAGGCTGATTTTTTTATTTTTGTTTAAAACTATGTATGTATTTTTGTAAGGTGTTTTGCTTATTCAAAAAAAAAAAAAAAATTAATTGTTATGAAATAAAAACATCTCAAACTTAAGTATATATTTTTCTTATTTTGGTATTCGGCTTCGGTTTTCGGCCGAATAAAGGATTATGCCGAATATTCGGCTACGGCTTCGGCTTCGGCCTAAAATTCCAGCTTCGGTCGGACACTACTATTTTATTTATCACTATCAACATCTTCATGTAAGGCAACTATATATTTTTATTTTAATATCTTCGTTAACTTAAAGCTAATCTCATAAAAACCAGCTAAAATCTTTTTAGATTATAATTAGTTATTAATTGTGGTAGTTATGTACATTTTGTTTCACTCTCAGGTAGTAAATTAGTATAGACATTTTAAGTAATTTATGCTTAGTTTAGGAATGTATGCATGTATGACCAAGTCTGTATGTAAGTACGTAAGCAGTCGCGCATTTGAGCGTTTTAAAGACACTTTTCTTTGTTTTCATAAACAAAGTATTTAATATAAAAAAAAAACTGAGAATTAAAAACACTTGACATAGCAAACCTACACACAATGGCATTAAAGAAAAAAACAATGAAAATTAAAATTAAAATGAAAATGAAAGGGAAAATGAAACGAAACGAAAAAAAAATGTTAGTGGAAATTATTTAGCATAGTTTGAATAAAATAAAGTAAATATAGGCAGCACATACCTAAACAACTTCATAGACGATTTTAGTGAAATACACAACCCTCACGCACTTAATATTAAGTTCAGTAGTGTACAAAAGTAAATTATATAATAATAGTTAAGACATTTTAAGCTATTAAGATTATACATCTAAGTATATACATATGCAATATAATAATTAAATGTTTAAAGTAGAACAAAAAAAATGCAACGAAGCGTAATTGAAACATTGACTAAGTTGTGAGGCAAAAAAAGCAAGCCAAGTGTGATTATTGCTTTTTGAGATATGTAATTGAATAAAAAAATTAGTAGAAAAAAAGGGAAAACAAAAACAAAAAATTCATTAGCAAAAATCACCACCGATAAAAAAAAACTACACCATTTCCAGATGGATTTTAAAAAACGTCAACTGGATCTTAGAAAGTAAATATTGGATTTTAGAGAAGTCGAAAAACTATTTAAATTTTCCGAAATCCAATTGACCCTTTCTAAGTTGATGCTTTCTACAATCCACCTGGAAAGATTCAATTCAATTTGATTAGTATTATGTACATTTCTAATATCTTATGCATTATTTTTTTCACCATTTCATGATTAGTTGAGTCCATTTTACGTACTGTTTTAAATATATGAGGTTCAATCCTTATATACCTAATTTGACTATATCCAGAATCAACACACGATTCCAGCTTTATTTTTGCTTGAATTTATTTCAATACCATAATTCAAATCAGATATATGTAATAGCAATAATCACTTAGGGGGTTTGTATTGCTGTGTGCACGAATTGAAAATTTTGAATTTACACAACACGTTATGAGCAAACATACATTTTTGTGCATTATCATAGATCATTGCACTATTTGTACATTTAGCAAAATTTATTAAAAAAGGAATTATAAAAAAATTCATTATTTTGGCTTAGGAGAAATTGAAATGCATATTTTTGAAATTAAAAAGTAGCTGCAAAACTGTAGATTTACACACTTTCACATGCTAGTCTAGCGAAATTATCAAGCTAAAACCTCATGGCAGTCGGCTTTACGTACTAGAACAACACGAATTTATGTATGTATGTATAATCCACTTTCAAAAGTGGGCATGTCAATTTTTCATATTAAGCCACAAATTAGAAAAAACAGAAGGAGAATTTTGAATTTGTATTGGTATTTATTGCTATTTTTCAGAATAGGATTTTGCAATAATAATTTTTTAATGAACATTGTACAGCTTTAAATACTGCTACGCAATCCATCAAAAACGCAAAATCGAAGAAATTTAACATAGCCACTTTTGAAAATGGACTACTCATATGTACAGTCGAGTACTGATACTGCGGCTGCATTGTAAAGAGCTTCTGTGTAGCATTTTTGCCGTTGCATTACACGTGCTGTGTGACATTAAACGCTTGATATATAGACAAACAAGTCTTTGTTGTCTATTGTGCAGAGATTAGCATACGAAGATTATTTTAATTTTTTTTAGACTGATTAGCTTAATTATTTTAAGTAAATTGTTACAAAATATGTATAATTTTATTTGTGTAATTCTTACTTTAGACAAAGTTGGTATTTTTTTAGTTACCTAAATGCAGGAACGTTTTTTAAAAAGTAAACCTGACACAGCTTAAGCGTTCATATTTGCAGCATTAATTTTAGTAGTTACATGTTTAAATTAGCTTTTACCAAAATTAATAAAACTCTATGTGTCTATCAAATTGGGCGGCATATAGTCTGTTATAATAAGTCTGTATGCTGTAATTGCAATGTTGAAAGTAAACAAATGTAAAGTATTGTAAGTAATTGGAAACCATACCTATTTATTTGTACATTAGGGTGTTACTTAAAACATCAAATTAAAAAAAAGGTTTAAGTTCCAACACTCATTCGGTAATACACAAACGTCAAAGATATGATATATAGTAACTTTGGTGCCGATTGAAGAGGTTTAAATCGTGTAGCACAGTGGTCAAATTTGCTTTAAACTCTTTGAAGACACAGAAAGTTAAAATTAATTTTGCTTTTTTATCAGATATAAATTTTTGTTCTGAAGGAGATATTTAGCTTAACCGTGAAAATTATTTCGTTTCGTTGGTTATTAAAAAAAATTACCAAAATTTTTTCGTTTCGTTAGTTATTAAAAAATTACCAAAATTATTTCGTTTCGTTGATGATCAAAAACAAAATATGTATTAAAAAAATTGTTTCGGGCTTATGGTACAAATGAATCAAATGTATTTCAGAAATTTTCTATTCATTTCACTTTCAAAATTTCTTAAATACTTTTTTAATTTTCTGAAATGCAGCTGGAAATGGTAGTTATCGCTTTGTTAAGAAACTCAGTTTGAAGCGCAACCTGGTTTTGTAGCACAAGCAGAGCGTTCATAAATGTAAATTTTCGCTCATCACAATCATCAAAAAAATAACTACTGCCGCTGTTGCGTTTCATGCTGCGTTTCTGAACATACTCTATTTATTAACGCTATTTTTTTTTTTTTATATATATTATATATTTTTTTTTGACTACCGAAGCGAAATTTTTTCAATATTTTTTTTTTTTTTTTAATCAACGAAACGAAATTCTTTTTGATATCAAAACAGTATTTTTTTTTTTAAGCGTTCAGCAAAATTTGTAGGAAAAATGAACGGAGCACGCCTCGAATCGGGACAGAGGCTCGGCCATAACACTCGTATTTATTATTATTATATTTAACGTTAAAATTGTTCAAAGTTGAATTGAAAACAAAATTTTTTTTTGGGTATTGATAATAATTAATATTAAAGTGCAGCGCTGCTTTAGCGGTGAGACTAAGGAAATCTAATGCAAAATTTGTCTACATAGGCTTTGTTCAGAAACTCAGTTTGAAGCGCAACTTGATTTTGTAGTACAAGCAGAGCGTTCATAAACGTAAATTTTGCATGAAGCGTCGCTCATCACAATCATCAAAAAAATAATTACTGCCGATGTTGCGTTTCATGCTGCGTTTCTGAACATACCCATAATTACATTTAAAGACCACCCTAATGCATATATTTCAAAGTGCATAAACAATAATCTTACGCGTTGAAAAGAAATTTCATTAAAAAAGTTTTATTTCCAAATATTGCGAGCTGTTTTTTTTTAATATTAAAAGCGCTGTTGGTTTAAATTTTGTGGTTAAGCACGTTTATAGATACAAAGTAATTTAATATACACGTGTATGCATTTTTAAGACCTGTATGTGGATAACGATAAAACAATAAAATTCAAGTTTTTTCACCTACTCGCAATAATAGACGCTGTTATGTATGAGAAAAAAGTAATATAATGAGTTGACTAAAGCAAATATGTTTTTTTTTTTTTTTGAACGACAAAAATTATGCGAGTTAAGGTGTCTTCCGCTTTTTGTTTTTTTTTTACTGTTAACTTATCTCATATTTATTTAGTTAATGTATTTATTTGTTTGTTTATTTATTATTATTTTTTTTTTTTGAAGTTTATAAATTGCAGTTTATAAAAAGTTTTAAGAAATAAAATTAGCATTAGAATATTTTAATTTAAAAAAAGAAAAAAAAAATAAAATATAAAATATAAAAAAATAAAAAATAAAATAAAATAAAATAAAATAAAATAAAATAAAATATGTAAAATTACTTCATTTTTGAGCTCTCATTTTTTTTTAATTAAAATTAAAAAAATTAAAAAAAAACTAAAAAAACTAAAAATCCAACAACGATTACTAAAGTATTAAAAAAAAAGAAACGAGAACAAATTTATGAACGAATAAGCTTGAAAAAGCAACAAATAATGTATGTCATGGAAAGTGAATAATAAGTAGGTAATTGTATGAGAATTGTAGAGTTACTAAAAATGATTGCCTGACAAAAAAAAAATTAGTAGGTTTGCTTTCTTTTGTAATGTGAATTAGTGAATTTGACAGGTATTATGGTATCGAATAGTTAATTTAAATATTATGTTTTTATGTATACAAAAAAAAGACATTGATTGTATGTTCTTTATACATATACGTATGTACAAGTATAATACATAAGTAACTTAAATTAAACTTTAATTCATATAAGCAAAATTGTATGTACGTTTGTAGTTGATAATTAATGAGAAAAAAAATATATTGCAAAAGCAAAACATATGTAAGTATGATATTTAAAAATTTCAAATTAAAAAAAAAAATTGTTTCATTTACGATTTATTTAATAGCTGAAATGAAACCAGAAAGGGAAAAGATGAACTTTATGGGTGAATGTGAATACAAATAAATAAAGGTAATAAAGCGAGTATGATAAAGAAAAATTAAGTTAATATATCAACAATAATGGAATTAAATTTTATGCGCACTTTTAGTGTTTTCAATTAACTTTTAAGGCACTGCATATTTTATGATTCTCATTTATGCCGACAAAAGCATGGCTTATAGCCTCAGTTGAAAGGACCAGTTATATAAAACTTTTATTAAACTGTACTGCTTACCAAGAGCCATAAGCGCCAAATATTATGGCGTTTTCTTTTCTCGAAATAATGTTGCCCTGTTTGACTTTCTTAGCCATTTTGTATGTCTGTCTGGTAATTTCACCGAATATTTACTTCTAACTAAGTAAGAGAGCAACATTATCTACAAAATCAGCCATTTTATAGAAAGTCACGTTACATAATTCGATAATTAGGATATAGGAGGGCAAAATTTTTTCGTAGAAAAGAAAACGCCATTAGATAACTAACTATAACACTTACCTGCTTACTACTATTAATGTACATCACTTAAATTTACAAAATCTTAATCACTACTTCCTTCATCGTCAGTCATCATCATCGATCGCTTGCCTTCCCTCTCTACATAAAAATACACTTCAATCCGCCATCAATTCATACAAATTTGGCCCCTTCTTCAACAGATATCCTTGTAAATTCACCATATCCACTAAATTGCTAACGCCACACGTTATGCCAGCACGTGTAGCGATTTCCTTCAGCTCATCATAGTCGAATATGCGACGCGCCAACGCACTCGAACGCATTTGTAACACTTGTAAGAAACGTTTCATTGTGCTGCGTTGACTTGTGCTTGCGCTAGCCGTTGCTGGATTTTTATCAAGAAAATCATTTGTTGCCGTCTCATCGAGACTGTGGCGCACAATGCATACAACATCGCGTACATGCAGTCGTGTCACTTCGTCGGCGAAATCGAGGCGTGCACGAGCTTGTGATAGGCATATGAGACCTTGGAGGTGACTGAAAGGAAAATGGAGGAAGAAAATTTGAATTTGAAGGCAAAAATAGTTCATTTATGTCAACATGGCAGTTTATTTCTACTTTTTACTGCAGAAAAAATTCTTTGTCTACTTTTTACTGCCAAAAAATTCTTTCTCCACTTTTTACTGCAAAAAAATCTATGTCTACTTTCTACGGCAGAAAAATCTATGTCTAGTTTTTACTGCAAAAAATTCTGTCTACTTTTTAATGCAAAAAATTTTTTGTCCACTTTTTACTGCAGAAAAAATTCTTTGCTCACTCTTTACTGAAAAAAAAATTGTTTGTCCACTTTTTACTGCAAAAAATTTTTTGCCCACTTTTTACTGCAAAAAATTCTTTATCTATTTTTACTGCAAAAAAATTCTGTCTACTTTTTACTGCAGAAAAAATTCTTTGTCCACTTTTTACTGCAAATAAAATTCTTTGTCCACTTTTTACCGCAAAAAAAATTCTACCTCCACTTTTTACTACAGAGAACTTGTTTGTCTACATATTTCTACCAAAAAAAATTATGTCTACTTTTTACTGAAAAAAAAAAAAAAAAATACAAATTAAATGCTCTTCTAGTCGCTACTGTACTATTAATTATGTCTTGAAATTTGCAAATATATATATTTTTTTTGTATTAAATCAACAGATAAAAAATTAATTTATTGAAAAATTTGTGTGCAACAGGAAACACATAAAACAAAATGAACTTGTTTACAAATTAACCCCCTTACTTTCCTACAGATATTTAAATATTAGGTAATTAAACTCCCAAATGTTTAAATAGTCATACGTAGAGCTGCAAAACCATCGATAGTCGGACCACTCGATAGTTTCGATAGTCGAAAAAAAAACTATCGATACTATCGATAGTTTTTTATGAATATTTCACTACAATAAAAAGAGGGATGGTTTTGTTTACATTTTTTCTTTTCAAAAAGAATTTAATTTTTTTTTTACGCAAAACAATAATTAAGTAACAAAAGGACAACAAATAGGAATTATATACTTCACTTTAAAGTGCATTTTTGCGTTTTAGCTTAAAATGTAATATATGTATAAGTTTTGTTACTTTTTTTTCTTGATAAAATACTAAAAAAAGAATTATATTGAACATTTTGCCATTTCATAACCGCATGTGCGTGATTTTTGTGCCAAATAAAAATTGCACAACCGCACATGAAAACAAGTAAGGAAGCCTAAGTTCGAGTGGAATCGAACATTAGATACTCAGCTGTATGCTTTCATTGTTTGTTTGCGTTTGATGGAAACACGGTGTAGGTACTTTATATAAAGCAAGTGCTGCATAAAGTGGGCGTAGCCGCGCCCATTTTCAAAATTTTTATCAGTCATCCAACTAAGCATATGAATATTATTCTTTGTGCAAAATTTCATTCCTTTATGACTTCTAGTTAGAAAGATGTCACGTTACAAATTCACAAAGGGTGTTCCAGAAATATCTTTGTTAAAAAGTAGGCGTGGTCATAAACCGATTTCAATAAATTTTTGCGTGTCTATTAACACAAGTTATAAAAGTGTATAAACCAAGTTTCGTCATTATATATCAATTATTTGTCGAGTTATAGGCTAAGAAATCTCGTATATTCCTTTGTCTAAAAAGAGGCGGTGCCACGCCCATTTTCAAAAATTTGTAAATTTTTTGTTTCCGGTCTATTGTGGAACTCTTTCCACAAAATTTCAATGAATTATCTATATTTGACAAAGATATCGCTTAAAATGTTTTTATTAGGCCCCTTTATAGTTCCCATGTATAAAAGTGGGCGTGGTCGTCAACCGATTTCGCTAAAATTTTGAGCGTGTATTACAACAAGTAATGAAAGTGTACACACCAAGTTTCGTCATTATATATCAATTATTTGTCGAGTTATGGGCTCATAAATCTCGTATATTCCAGCTTCTAAAAAGAGGCGGTGCCACGCCCATTTTAAAAAATTTTTGTGTTTTTCGTTGTATGTCCGCAGGTGGAATCCTGGCATAAAATTTCAATGATATATCTTTATATTTGACAGAGATATCGCTTAAAATGTTTTTATTAGGTCACTTTATAATACCCATATATAAAAGTGGGCGTGGCCGTCAGCCGATTTTGAAAATTTTTCGTCCAAACATTTGCCTAAGTAAGTATATCACGCGTACCAAATTTCATCGATATATCTTCACCAGTTTCTGAGTTATGACTCACAAAGCTTTCAATGTTTGCTCCTTAATAAGTGGGCGTGGCACCGCCCAGTTTCCAAAATTCTATCAAATTTCTTCTTAGGGGCCTGAGCTCAACACGTGGGTAAAATTTCATCACTCAGCTATATTAGTGGCTGAGATACCAAATTTCCGATTTTTTCAATATAGGAAAAGTGGGCGTGGTCATGGTCCGATTTCGCCCAGTTTCAATACCAACCGTCCCAGTGTCGATACCAACTTGCATTTCAAATTTCATCAAAATATCTCAATTTTTGCGCGAGTTAGAGTGTTTACAGACGGACGGACAGGCGGACGGACGGACGGACATGGCTCAATCGATTTCTCTCTTCACCCTGATCATTTTGATATATATAAGTCTATATCTATATATATTTATATATATATATATATATTTCATTCTGTTACAATCCACCGTTATGTGATTAAAACAATAATACTCTGTGTACTAGTACAGCTGAGTATAAAAAGGAGTCCTAATAATTCAATTTGTTTCTTTTTTTACACTAAGTTGATATTTTAGCTAACAAACTGATCTACGTAACTATCTAAATTTAAGTTTGTACGCAGAAATAAGTAACGGTTTTGAAATGAAATAGTTTTTATGCTCTCCTTTAAAATTCAACCACCGTCCGCTACGCGAAAATGCAAATGCCTATAACGCGAAAATGCACTTTAAACGACGATATATAGCATTTTCTGGCTAAATTGAACCTTAAAAAATAGGGATGGTTTTCTTTACATTTTCCTTTTCAAAGTCTTTAATTTTTTTTAACGCATAACATTAATTAATTAACAAAAGAACAACAAATAGGAATTAAATACTTCACTCATATATATAGCATTTTCTGGTTAAATTAAACCGTTTTCAATTTAAAATTTTCATTTGAAAAAGGTTTAATTTGACTTGAAAACGCTATAGTAATAAAACTAAAAGTAGTACATTTGTTTGTTTAGTATCTTTTGCGCTGACTAGTACATAAGGTACATTGTTTATACATTTCATTAATGTAAAATACCGATAATCAAAAGGCACGCTATTTAAACATTTCATTAATGTAGAATTCACTATGCTATAAATAAATCAAAAAACAAAAAAATACGGAGAATTTCAGTTATGGGGGAGGATACGTATGGGCCTGCTGAGCTCAGAACAATTTTTTTTTTTTTTTAATTTTTTGTATGGTTACGTTTTTGAGATAACGGTAATTTTGTGTTTTTTGTTATCACTTTATTCAAAAATTATTTTCGCTGGAGTTACGCTTCTAACAATATACAACTTGTAGTAATTGAACCACACCTCGCTAAATGACATCTGGTCAATGTCAAAATTTTTAATTTTTTGCGATTTTTGAAAAAGTTTTGATTTTCAAATTAAGTTTTTTATAAAAACTTGTAAAAATCAGAAAAGTTTTATTTTTTTAAAATTAGCCCGTTTAATTGTTAACGTAATATCAAGGATATCTGATAAAAACATTATTTTTAGCGATTGCTTTCATGTGAAACAAAAAGGATAATTTATGGACGAAAACCTCGGTTAGATGACTCATCCGTGTATAGACAAAAGATAAAATTTGTTTGTGACTTCACCCTCTCATAGGGTTAGCGTTAATCAGAGGTTGAGTAAACGGTCCTTAAGCTTAAAGATATAGATACTTATGTATTGTGGAACGATTTTTCGTCATCTCTTGTGAAAAAATCGTTCCACAATACATCATATTCCTACCCCATCGGAAAACCAAGCAAAAAAAAAGGAATAATGAAAATTACTTAACTACTACTTAACTACTCCTATATCGAAATCCCACTCCTCCCTAACATTCAGTATTCTTCTCTTGGGACAAAACTACAACAATGAATAGGGATAACCATCGATAGTGGAAAAAACTATCGATAGTGGCACGAAAAAAAAACTATCGATACTATCGATAGTGCCATCGATAGTTTTGCAGCTCTAGTCATACGTGCGCGCTAACATTTGTTTTCTTCGGCATCAGCACCAGTCTATAGAATGATAAGCAAAAAAAAAAACAATCAATATTTAAGATCATCATTATACTACAAATAAACACACACATGCGCACATCATTTTTCGCCAACTTAACAGCTATTAAATGTAGCTTTTTCTCTGCTTGTCGATCACAACTGGTTCGAGCTCTATACATACAAACGAACATATGTATTTGTACGAGTATGAAAATTCATAAGAACAAAATTCGCTACAAACGCCGGCATTTTGCTGTGCGCACGCCCATCTCAACGATCATTTCACTTGTAACTGTTGCTGCTTGTGGTTCTCAAAAAAGAAAAAGAAGCTAAGCTTCCCTTTAGTTTTTAATGAAGATCACACTTTTGTTGTAGGAATTGTGATTTTTTTTTTTGTTAAAAAAGTAAAGTGGAGGAGGAAATAAAAGGAAATATTTTGGAGACATTGAAGAGTGCAAGTGGAAGTGTAAAAAAGTTGAAAAAAAAAATTTTTAGAAAAAGCAGAAAATCAAAAAATAATCAAGTGAAGTGCTTGAAGGAGGAAAAATTTTTTAAATGGCCATTTCAAAAATATTTTCGAAAATGTTGCTGTGGCTTTTTGCGATTTCGTGTTATTTTTGTGGCACAGCGGCTGCCTACAAATTTAATAGTAAGTGCTAAGGTGTTTTATTTTTCAAACGGATTTATGTACATATATATGAAATTAAATTAAAAACAGTAAAATTAAAAAATAAAATTAAATTAATTAAAAAAAAAAAAAATAAAATCAAAAAAAAAATAAAAAAATAAAATAAAATAAAAGAAAATAAATTAAAATAAAAGAACAAAGAAAAATTCAACGATATGAAAATAAAATAAAATAAAATAGAATAGAATAAAAAAAATTAAATTAAATTAAAATAAAAAAAAAAAATAAAGTAAAATTAAATAAAATACAATAAAGAAAAATAAAATAAAACAAGATAAAATAACTAAACTAAAACAAATTAAAATAAAATAAAATAAAATAAAGTAAAATAAAATAAAGTAAAATAAAATAAAGTAAAATAAAATAGAATTAAGTAAAATAAAGTAAAATAAAATAAAATAAAATAAAATAAAATCAAATAAAATAAAACAAAATAAAATAAAGGAAAATAAAGTAAAATAAAATAAAATAAAGAAAATAAAATAAAATTGTGTAACATAAAATAAAATAGATAAAAGAAAAAAGTAAAATAAAATAAAATAAAATAAAAAAAAGAAAACAATTATTTAAATGGTTCCTTATTTTAACTGCACACAACAACAGAAACTATGATATTCTAAACACTAAATTACCAAAAAAAAAACTGTTAAAGTCAAAACAAAAAAAAAATCTAGTAAGAACATTAAATTATCAAAGCAAAATAAAAGAGAAAACAAAAGCCATATCCATTTCAATGCTAATTTTTTACTAAAAATATTCAAAAAAAATTTCAAATTCATTTAAATGAAAAGCTCACTTATTTCAATTATTGCTTTTAAAGTGTTCGCCAATTCGCTTACAACAAACGAATCGTCATTACACAAAACACACATAAAAAGGAAGTGATAATCCTGTGCAAAGAGCAACGCCCTTGTCTTGTAGTAACCTTGAATTGTGGTTAAGAATAAAAAACAAACAAAAAAAACAATTAATTTCAAAAGGAATAACCAATCAGGCGCAAAAAAACCCAAACGATTATGTAGGAAGCCATAGTACACAGCGAGTTTGTGGCTTAAGTCTTTTGTGTCTGTTACGGCAATTTAGTAGTAGAGTTGCGCAGTTACAGGCATAAAATGTGTGTGCTTACATATGTATGTATATGAATTTACGAAGAAAAAAACAGCAACAACAAGCAATAAACTTTAAAAACTTCCATGCCAATAAGAGGCACATTAATGTAAAACAGGATATTTCCAGCAAGAGCAATGAATTGGAAATATGTAATCAAATGTATTGAAGTGTTTGCGTTTAGATGTGTAGATGTTTTTGTATGCATGTACATGTGTATGTGTTTATTTATGTATGGATGTGTGTTATGAAAGAAGACTCTTACCAATACATGTTGAAGGAACGTTGAACTTGAACTTTTCTTCGCACCCTTCACTTTCAACATAAGGAAAAATAACAAAAAAATAAGGCAATTTTTTTCGATGCAACGGCAATGCACCGTTTCCTAGAGGCAGCAATTCCAGTTTAAAAACAGAGAAATAAAGTAATGGAAGAGAGAGGGAGAAATTATCAAGCGCAGATGCGAATAAATTATGTATTTATTTATTTACTGGACAAACACTGCAATATTGAGCCAAACTAAAATTAAATACTAATTTTTAAACCTTCAAATTGCCGTGTAATCTTCACAACCGCCTAAGTGAGAGATTTGTCAGCGCCTAACCAAAAATTAAAATTGAAGTGACGCCCAACTTCAGAGTTGAAAAGCACATTAGAGGGAAATATAGAACTTCTCGAGCTTCCAAAAGAACAAATTTGTTGTATAGATTATGGATGGCTGGGCGCCAGGAGTTAAAGTTTGGTCAATCTCAATTTTGCCATAGGCAGATATGAAAGTTTCACTTACGCGGTTTTGAAGTTTTATTCATTCAGTTCTGAAGTAACACTGAGCTGTCGCCGAGCTGTAGAGCAAATGGCCAAGCAGAGCCGTTAGCTTACATATGTTATGGTCCTTTATGGGGTTTTAGTACACGGGCCTAACAAGTTCCCTATATGCAGGCGCGGATCCAGGATTTCGGCAAGGGGGGGGTTTTGAAAATTTCTTTTTTTGGAAGATATTTTTTAAGGGCAGACGCTGGTGAAAATATGGACTAATACCACCTATTATTATTATTCTATATACTAGTTGCGCCATTTCCCGCAACTTAAAAACACCAAACTCAAAACCCTCCAAATTAACAATATGTATGTCATCACATAAAGTGCAGGAGATTTCAATTAAAGTTCTAAATAACATGTATAACATATGTATGTATATTTTTGCATTGGTACGTGCGAATGAGTATCGTATGATATTGGTGGCAAATTGATCACCAATTTCACTTACTTGCGAATAGCATTTGACAAATTTGATTTTATGCACGTGCGCTAAGAATCAAGATCTAGGAGAAGTCACAAAATTGTCGGATGATGCTCTGAATGAATTTAAGATGATGCGGGAGAATGCAAATTCTTGCTTTCGTACGATTTATGAAAAAGTCTTTACAATTTGCTCAGATTACGATATAGCAATGAAAATACCGCGTCGATGCGATAGTCAGAAGTATCGATCTCATTTTATGTTCCATTTCTTGACACTTATATTTGCCATTTACAAAGCCGCTTTGAAGAACACAAATCAATTTTTCAAAACTTTGGACAATTATTCTTGAAAGATGATTTCGATGAGGAGAAGTGCGCAAAACTCTACATTTTATGAAAAAATCCTCTTTTGTACTGAGTCGATTTTCATTTCTGAAGTTAGAATGTGGAGAAAGCGAATCTGCGGTCAAAATATCCAAAATGCACTTGACGCATTATCGGTAAGTTTCTTCCGACCAAATTATATTCGGGCTACAACATTTTTATCAACCAGTTCCACTTATGACTGTAAATATCTTTTCAGATAATAAATGAGGAAACATTTGAAAATGTAAATAAGATTTTACGAGTTTTGGCAGTGTTGCCTGTAACAACAGCAAGCCCAGAACGATAATTTTCCACTTTAAGAAGAATCAAAAGTTATCTCAGGAACACGATGGGACAAGAGCGTCTCAATGGTCTTGCTTCCTTGAACATTCACAGAAGTATATATTTAACTGAAGATGAAGTCCTTCAAGAATTTTTCAAAAAGCCTCGAAAATTGAAAAATGATTGAATGTTTGACAGAATCGACAATATAGTACGCGCTTATTGTATTAGATTTAATTCCTCTAAATTTCGGGTATTTTCTATTTAACTATAAGTTGTAATTGTATGTTATTATTGCCTACAAGGACAACTATTTTAGTGAACTGATTCAATTGTACCTGTTTCTTTTTGTGGATATGTGCATATAAAATATAATCTGAAAATAAATGAAAATAAATGTCGAGTTTTGCCTTTGGACAGCTAAACCCATCGAACCATTGCTTTTGGAATGATAGTTTTCCTTAATCAGTTTGGGAAATTTGGGCGCAGAATCTATAAAGGCATTAATTTGGCATATGTGATAAACCACAAGGGGGGGAGGGTTTGAACCCCCAAAACCCCCCGTGGATCCGCCACTGCCTATATGCCCAACCCAGCTGGTTGGACGCGACTAATATGATAGGCAGCCTTGCGGTTGCCAAGGTAGCAAGAAATGAAAAGATCGAATCGTTATGCCGTCTCAGTCAAAAAGTCAACAGTCTCATCAAAAAAGTGCAAGCTAGCAGCGCATAATGACATACATATTCTGCTGACCGCAGCAACTACATACGTCACTTGAGTGCAGCGGTCAATGCTATTGGTTATTCTTTCAACAGTGCAAGCATTGAATGTATGTCATTAAGGTTCTAATTTCAATGTTAACGCTTGTCTAACACTTTATGCCAGTGCCAGTGGTTTATGCTGTTGAGGCATTTTTTTTTTGGTGTCTCACTACAATTAGCACAACCTTAAAGGGCTGCCGGGAAATGAGAGGGCGGACGTGTTAGCCAAAGCAGGGCCTGTATGTATATACACGCTATGCTCTGTCTCATTGTAAGACATGCATAGGGATAAGGAAAGGATCGAAAAACTCATCTGCAACTGTTCGGCTTTGCGTGGAGTCAGACAACGATTGAAGGAGCTGGTGTATATCACTAGGCTGTCAAAGTGGTTTAAAGAGGAGGATAAATATGACTTAAGTGGTAACCCTAAGTGTGTGTCAGCCACTCCAAACCTAAACCCTAAACTAACAAGCGGCCCAAGCCTCTAAATCTTATAAAATTAGATTTGTTTTTATGCCAAGTTTATTTCCTGTTTTTTACTTATTACTTAATTTTAAAACAAACAGATCATCAGCAAAAATTGTTTATCAATTACTTTAAAGCCTTTTGCATATTTGACGGCATTCCACTTGTGGATTATCAGCTTATTGTTGGGAGCTGTTTTCATTTTTAACGCAAGTCATGCTCAGTTAGCAACAAAATTCTTTAGTAATATAATCTAAATAAGTAATAAACGTCTAATAAATTTCTTATCAGAATTTTATTAAACCAGTTAGCTAAAACAAAAACAAAAAAAAACGAAAAACAAAAACCAAAAAAACAACAAAAACCACAAAACAAAAACAAAGCAAAATGAAACAAAAAGATTTACATTTTAATCGTTTAATGATCATTAACTTTTATAATTTTTAACACATGCTCGATGATAGCGCAATAATTAATGAGCTTATTAATAATTTTTTTATTCCTTTTGTTCAACTGCTCATCAACTGCTCAGTGACTAAATACTTTAAAATGCCAAATCTGTATGATTTCGATGACTATGATCGTTGTTTACAAGCATACAACAATAACAACAACCAACAAACATACTGTTTTGTACGCGCCGAAGTGCTGCCACAAGCCAGCTCTGAGATTTGGCAGACAATAGCCGAAATATCGAAATACGATAAACATCATTACGATCATCGTCACTTGTATTACGGCATATGCGTGCGCTGGTGTGAAGAACAATTGGCTGATTTGGCGGAGGATGTAGCGAAGGAGCTTTACGTTGGCTTACTCACAACTAATACAAAGGTAGGGAAAACCCAAAAAAAAATATAAAAAAAATATATATAAAAGCATATATTTGAGAACGTAGACATACGTACTTATGTATTAATGTACATACAAAAGTATCTATGTTAACAGCAAAATCTATTTACTTTGTTTAATATATTCCTTTTTTTTTGCGCGTGAATTCGGTTCTGTTTTTAGTCAAGCTAAGTTTTAGTCAGCAACAATTTGTTTATCGCATTTACATATTATTTATATTAATTGTGTAGCCACTTGGTCTCTTAAAATAAATACATACATATTATGCTCATTTCAAATCATTTGTATGTATATTAATGCGCTTCTAAATATGGGCACGGCACGTGGTTGAGAAATCGATAGTCAATAGTATGTATAAGATTTTTAATTTATGTTGTGTATTCGCAACAAACTTTTAATATTTATTTTTATTGGCATAACGCTTTGGTGTGACCGAGATTGATAGAATATCAATGTTTATCAACAAAAGAATTAAGACTAAGTAAATTTGTAGATAGATAAACTTGATTAATAATTTTCATTTTGATTTGCAGCTTGATTGCTAGGTATTTTCTAAAAGAATAATAAATTAGGTCAAGAACTGATTGGGAACACAATAACACTTTATAATAAAACTGATCAGAAGGAAATCTTTGTTATTTTTTTCTTAAAGCATTTTTATCTTCAAAAGCATACGAGTATTATGTAGAAAGACTTAAAATTTGTCTTTTATACCTTTTATGAACAATAAATGGTATCAGTATAAAGAAGGGGAGCTGATACAACAAGCCGGTCATAAGCTATGAATCCGCCAGTGTGGTCGCCGGGGACTTGCAGAATGAAATGGAGAATGCTCCAAGTCTGCCAAAATGCTGCTTTGAAGATCGCAACAGGCTGCCACTCGGTGTGGCCGATGCACCATCTTCACCTTGAGGCACAAGTGCTGCCAGTTAAAGAACACAACATCGTGCTAACAAAGCAGTTGCTTTTGTGGGTTTCAATGCAGAGGTCACCCAAACCAAAACCTTACCCAAACAAAGCCTCTCCCGGCACATCAGGAGCCACCTCCTGGACCTCTTTAAGGAGGTATAGAAATGTATTAAACAACGGTTGGATACAGCAGCATAAAGGCACGCCTTAAACCACATACATACATAAGGAATCAATTTCAAGCTATGTTTCCGTGCGTCCATCCATCCTACGTTGCTCTAAGAGATCAACCAACACCAGTTACAGAAGAAGAGTTGGAGTTGCTTAGGGAAACCCGAGTAATCCTAGCACAATTAAGACCAGGTTACTGTAGCAAACTCAACTCCTAGAGGGCCAGACTAGATGCCAGCATTCCAATGAATGTTCAGCATGTGGAGAAATGCCGCATGATACACGGCATCTCTTCACATACCCCTCAAAGCCTACTCACTTAAAACTACTGTACCTATGGACTAGCACAAAGAAAGCTGCAATTTTCCTGGGCCTCCTACTAATTGAAGATGATGACAATTTTTGAGCAAAATAGGCCGTCTGGCTAGGGCTTAGCACTGCTACAACAACAACAATAAAAACAACATACGACAACCACAACAATATTGTTTCGTTCCAAGATACTGAAGATGGCACATAGCCGAAACCGGTTAATAACAAAATAAAATTTGACAAGGGATGGCGGAAATTCGTTCCACAATACATCACAATCCTACCCTGTCGGTAAAGCAAACAACAAAAAATAAATGAGAAAATTTGTAATTGATCGAGAAGTTTTTTTTCGTGTATTGATCAGAATCATGAGCTGAGTCGATTAAGTCACGTCTGTCTGTCCGTCAGTTTGAAAGAGCAAATCATTAAGAAAACTATTCTCTAAGTTTTTGAGATTTATATTCGGCATCCGTTTGAGTTTTTATATACAATTGATCATTTGTCGCAGTCTGCCATCTCGTACTACTATGGGATGTAGCTGCCTACAACCGATTGTTCAGCACTCAAAGATATGAAACTTTCCAATCATTTTATTCACGTTAACCTAAATTATGTCACTGAAAAAAGTGAAGGTCGAAGCAGTATAACTTACACTTAGTTACCAATGAACTGGATCGAATTAAACCGTTAAGAACATACCATATTTTGTATAGCAAATCTTCATATAAATACATACAAAAACTACAGAAAGGAGCAGTACAAATGAATGAGAATCAGGTCATATGACATTTCATTTCCACAGCATTCATGAAAGGTCATTGCACGATCTTACCTGTTTCTAATCATAGCTGATGAGATGTGAAGAGAGACTTTCTTATTTTTAGCATTTTTTTGTTCCTCAACAACATTCTAAGAATATAGTAAAACTAAGCCTTTTATGGCTAGAACTGTTTCAATTTCAAGCCTTTTCGTATGCAAATAGGCCTATGATTTGACGTACAAATTTATCTTTTTTCTATACTTATCGATTTAACAAAACAAGCCTATAGCTGTTGGTTACCGGCTAAAAATTTTGTCTATAAGACAATGTGATTTATGAATCCGCGCGATTTTGTTTAATTTCTTGTTGCTAACGATTCTTTCTTTTATACATATGTACATACACTTCAACATGCATATTTATGAGCTTACGTCAACATACTTACATCTACATAAATATGTTTTTTGTGCTTTTAGCTATGCCTCTAGCCATTTTGGCTAAGAAAATGTTCTTCCCCTGCTTCTACTGCTATTTTTTTGCTTTGCTTGAATTTGTCGAAAGTTTGATTTATTATAATTATAATTATCATTTGTTGTTTGCCGGCTCCAGGTCGTAATAAAAACAATCAAAATATTTTTATATTTTTGATGCCAATATATTTCGATTACTATCAGTAATTGTCTTCAGGGCCAATTTATATACACGTCCGTCCTGTATGACGTGGAGTTGTCAACTTTCTTAGTGGATATTCTAGTTTAATAAACAAAAGAATCGATTTAAAAGAAAAAAAATTGATAAAAAATACATTTAAATAATAAATGAATTAATTAAAAAATAAAAGAATTGATTAAAATAGAAAAAAAAATTTAATCAGTGATTTAAAAAAGGATTAATGATTATGTATCTTAGAATAGATTTTATCACGAGCTATTTTACGCAGGCATATTTTGTGACTGAACTTTGCGCTGACTGTTCTTTTAACGTTTTTTTTTCTGCTCGTTCTTTTATAGAAATTTCTTGTTTTATAGCTACAACTATTCATTTTTATAGCAATTGTTTTGCTTTTTAAAAACCAAAACAAAATTCCACATAATAAAAATATCCAAAAATAACTCGCTCGTTTTCTTTCAACTTTTTTTTTTTAGCTCAACACATACGTTGCTTTATTTAAAGCTGAAGAACCAAATCGTCAGCAATATAATAAACTCTTAAATCAATGCGTAAACTTGAAATTAGCGCGCAATTATGGCTTACGAGCTGTCAGCATGGTGGAGTATTGCAATACAAATCGGAAGGCAGAGGAAACGGGTAAGAAATAATTGAATAATGAAATTTCGCGGCTACTTAATGCGCATTACTTATATACATATATATTAGGTACTTGAGATTTGAAAAAAAAATTTTGTTATTTTTATTATACTACACCTTTTTCAGTTGAAATTCAGAAAGTTCCAATTGATATTCAGAATTTCCATTTGAAATTCAGAAAATTACAATTGAAATTCAGAATTTTCATTTGAAATTCAGAAAGTTACAATTGAAATTCAGAAATTCCATTTGAAATTCAGAAAATTGCATTTGAAATTCAGAAAATTACAATTGAAATTCAGAATATTACATTTTGAAATTCAGAAAACTCCATTTGAAGTTCGGAAAATTACATTTGAAATTCAGAAACCTCCTCACAGTACTCAAGAATTTTTCTGAATTTCTATTGTAATTTTCTGAAATTCAAATGTAACTTTCTGAATTTCAAATGTAATTTTCTGAATTTCAAATGTAACTTTCCGAATTTCAATTGTAATTTTCTGAATTTCAAATGGAAATTCTGAATTTCAATTGTAATTTTCTGAATATTAATTGCAACTTTCTGAATTTTAATTTAAAAAGGTGTAGTAATCGTTTTTTTTATTAATTTGTACATTTGTTTATTTGTTTACAGATGCCTGGAACGTCGCTTTCCTCATCATCACTTTCGCATTGTTGTTGCTTATCACCTGCAGCAGTTTTTATGATTTTCAACTGAAGCACAAACGCAGCAATAAAGAAATTGCAAAAGAAAATCATTATAGAAATCCCGTAGAAGGGTTTGGTAAGTGTTTTAATAACCTCTCTTAACTATCAAATACAACTAAATGCACTTATGTACCGCACTTATCTAATCGTTATCTTCTTTTCTCCCACTTCCTCTACCAACAAGTCAACAGAATCGGCGTCAGCTTCTCCATTGCGCGCAATTGGTATCGCTTGAATGAAGAACCAATTGGCAAGTTGGGACGCGATTTACGCTTCTTGGATTGTTTCAAGTTTTTCTGCATGTTTCTTGTGGTCTTCGCGCACACCAATTGGATTTTGTATGAGGGTGCTGTGAGCAATCCACAGGATAATGAGCGTTTCTTGCACACACTCGGCGGCACTTTTGTCATTTCGGGCGGCTTGATTACAATCACTTTCTTTATATTTAGCGGTTTATTGTTGACCGTCAATTGGTTGGCATTTACAAAGGTGAAGAGCGAAATGAGTGTTGGCGAATATTTGTTGGTATTTTTGAAGTTTAATTTGTTTCGTTATTTGCGGTGAGTTGAGGAGGAGTTGCTGAAGCAAATATTTAATTATAGTTAATAATTATTATTTTCATTGAGCTCTTGATTTTTTTTTTGTTTCATTTCATTTAATTTTTTATTTACTCTTCATCGTTTCAGTTTAACCATTCCGTATGCATTCGTTATTTTACTGCACGCTGCTTCCTACGGCGGCGATAATGGCGGTCCACTTTGGCGTCACATTGTCGAACGTGAACAGCTGGCTTGTCGTAAAAATTGGTGGGCTAATTTGCTGTATATCAACATTTATTATAACAATAATGAGAAGGTAAGTGATTATAGGCTCAACAACGGTTCTATCAACACAAGTCATTTGTACGTCGTAATTTTGGTCCAAAATCTTGATTTAAGCTCTCTCTGGCGCACTTATTTTAACCCGTATATGTTTTTCATCTTCGATGATCCCCTTTAGACTTCTCTACTTAGCATTTTCAATCCTCTCAGTGCAATTTTTAATAACCTATCTTGCAACTGTTTTGAAAAAGTTTAAAAAATATAAGATTTCGTGTGCGTTAGAGATTTAAAGTCTTTGACGAACCTTCTACAATTCTCTTTTTAACATTTTAATAGAATACTCCAAACCTATAAGTGCATTTTTAATCACCTTTTGTACATTTATTTTGAAAAAGTGTTAAAAATATAAATTTGCGGTGGCATTAGAGGGTTAACGTTATTGACGACCCTGCTAGAATTCGCTTATTAGCATTTTAATAGAATATTCCAATGCTCTCTTCAATGCCTTCTTCAATAATCTTTCTTCCAACTGTTAAACTGGGTTAAAAATATCCATTTTCGTGTGCGTTAGAGGGTTAATGTATTTGACGACCCTTTTAGTATTCTCTTATTAATATTTTAATAGAATATTCACTCTCGCCGCATTTTTTGATCACCTTTCTTTCAACTTTTTTGAAAAAGGGTTAAAAATATCTTCCTTCGTGTGCGTTAGAGGGTTAAAGACTTTGACGACGCACCTAGAATTATCTTATTAAAAATTTAAGATAATATTCTAACACTCTTTATGCATTTTTCATTCACTTCTGGTCCATTTATTTTGATAAAGGGTTAAAAAATACTTATTCGTGCGTGCGTTAGAGGGTTAAAGTGTTTCGCGACCGTCCTAGAATTATCTTATTAACATTTTAATAGAATATTCTATCACTTTCAATGCATTCTTTAATCACATTTTGTCCATTGGTTTTGCGAAAGGGTTAAAAATATAAATTTCCCTGTGCGTTAGAGGGTTAAAGTCTACTACAGAAAAATGTCTCATAAAATTATGCTGAAGAAGTCCGAGTCTAAAAATTTAATTTGAATTACTTTTATAGAAAGTATTAAAATTTTAACCCTACCTTACAAAATTTGGTCTCGGAGACATGCTCTTTCATAATTATTAGCATTTGCTTATGTTGCGTAATACTTTTTTAAATTTTTTTTGAGTGTGTTTTTAATGTTATTGATCTCTGATTTAAAAAAAATAAATAAATAAAAAAAAATATGAAACTATTTTCTCTGCCTTTTTTACAGTGTATGTTGCAAGGCTGGTATTTGGGCGCCGATACATTTTCGTTTATAATCTCTTTGCTCGTATTAATGCTGGCACACAAGTATGTTCTAAAAAAAACTTTAATAACACTGGATCACAAAATGAAATTTTTTGTCTGTACTTTGGACGTGACTATCCTATCTATATGTAAAATCGGTCTCTGATTCCGAAAATCGGGTTCATTTTTAATTCTATGGGAAGGTTTTTGAGATATCGGCAATTTACCGTTATTTGGCCAATGGGTCCACTTAATCCAGTATATCTCTTTAACACAGTGAGTTATCTTCATTGGGGTGACACCAAACGAAAGAAAATTAAATTTCCTTTTTACGGTTCATATAACATTTTTCTCTAACTCGTATAGTTTCTGAAATATTGACGATTAAATTTGAATTTTTTCGATTTTTTACGATTTTTTGCAGAAAAAATTGACTTTGTCAGACAATATCTTTAAAACCAATGTCTTCACCTTCGGTTTTACTCTTTTACGTGAAGCTCCATTCTATTGGGAAAAAGATAAGCTATCAACGAAGAAAATCCATGGTAAAATGGAAAAGTTATAGGCGATCAAGTAAATACAGCCAAGTCGCGCAGTGCCTCTGCACGGGTATATTCTATGCATGTTATACCCGTAAACGCGGTTGTATCTACTGCGCTGCCAATGTGCTGCTACTGCAGATGTGTAGGTATTGGTACAATATGCATAGAATGTACCCGTGCAGAGGCATTGCGCGACTTGGTTGTATTTACTTGATCGCCTATAACTTTTCCAGTTTACCATGGATTTTCTTCGTTGATAGCTTATTTTTTTGGAAATGGAATGGAGCTTCACGCAAAGGAGTAAAACCGAAGGTGAAATCATTGGTTTTAAAGATATTGCCTGACAAAGTAAATTTTTTCTTCAAAAAATCGTGAAAAATCGAAAAAATTCAAATTTAATCGTCAATATTTCAGAAACTATAAGAACTAGAGAAAAATGTTATAGGAGCCGTGAAAAGGAAATTTAATTTTCTTTCGTTTGGTGTGACCCTAAGGAAGATAACTCACTGTGTTAAAGAGATATACAGGATTAAGTGGACTCATTGGCCAAATAACGGTAAATTGCCGATATTTCAAAAACCTTCCCATAGAATTAAAAATGAACCCGATTTTCGGAATCAGCGACCGATTTTACATATAGAAAGGATGGTCGCGTTCAGAGTATTTTTTGGCTGTAGAGCAGTGTAATTACTCTATAAAAACTAATAACTCTTATTCTTTTGCTGCAGATGGCCTCAATACAGCAAACGCATTTATGGCGGCATTTTCGGCTTCTTCTTCGTTTTACCCGGTTTGGTGGCATATTTTGGACACTATGATCCATTATTTGTGCCTGCGCCACAGTAAGTTTGAAATTTATGCAACTCTTACTTTTCGATTTTAAAAAGTTTGGGTCGGCTTTCCATTAAGGAAGCACGCCACGAGAAAAATCACTTTTTCAGGGAGGTAGAGGAGCTCTGACAGATCTCAAAACTAAAATCAAAACTTGCCGGAGGCTTATAGTTTACGAGATATTTGTTGTTAAAAAGTTTTGATTACGGTTCTGAGATCTGTGAGAGCCCCTCGACCCCCTGAGAAGGTAATTTTTTTCGGGGCGTGCTTGCTTAATGGACAATTTTACCAAAAGTTTATATTCATTGTTTTCTTTTTTGTTCTTGCTTTTCTTCAACAGAATACAAAAGGACTCTTTCATTGGCGATCGTCAATTCAACGAATTCTATGCACCTTTTTATATGAATTTCGCTTGCTATTTCTGTGGCGTGTTGGCGGCATTGGCTTATGATGAAATATCAAATCAACAATATAAATTGCATAAAAACAAGTTGATGCAATGCATTTGGTATGCTTTAATTCCCGTTGGCATTTTATGGTTATTCTCTGCGCATCCCATCTATCAGCATATGTATGAGGAGCAAGAACGTTCACGCTTTTGGGAAAGCGTTTATGCTGCGATGCAACGCAATTTCTGGGGTATGGGTTTGGGTGTATTTGTGGTGGGCATGGCGTGTAAAGTGGGCGGTAAGTTGCAAAAATAGAAACATAGATATTTTTATAAACTAAATGCTCTTGTATTTTCAGGTTTATTTCTCAAATTCTCTTGTCTGCCAATTTTTCGCGTTTTGGGCCGTCTCACCTATGGCGCTTACATGATACATATCTTTGTGTCGCGTCTACTATTGGGCAACTTGAGAACGCCGCTTTATTTTGGTTTGGAAATTACGGTATGTATAATGGGGAAATTTCGATATAATGCACCCGGTTCCGGAATTTTTCGCTTTTTTTGTGTGATAGGGGGGTCATATAGATCATTAAATGCAAACTAAATCTTGCGGAAACTTACAGTTTATTAATAATACAATAGTTTTGCGTAGAGCATCCTTATGTGTTGGCGGTATTCGGCTGCGCTTTAAAAAAATAATCCTCAGCCGGTGAAATTCTATTTTTGTAGTTATATCCGTGGAGCGTTTAACAGTAATTTTGAGTAGAATAAAATTTTACGTTGGCGGCATTCGGTCGAGCTTTATTTAAAAAGATAACCCCTTTCCAGAGTTATATCTGTGGAGCGATTCACAGCATTTTGGCGTAGTTGGGAGGGTTAACATTAGTAAAGCAAACATCCATAGACAGGGCCGCCGAGAGAAAATCCGGGCCCGGGGTCAAAATAACTAAGGGCCCCCATACTAAATGAACAAATTCTCAAAATCAAAATTCAATGCATATATAGTTACAAACTTTAATTTATCTATACATGGCCGCTGTGGTGCAGTGGGTAGAGTGCTCGCCTGCTATGCCAGGCTTCTGTTTTAGCCACTCAAAAAAAAAAAAAATTGACGTGTTTTTGTAGCGTCCGGAACGCAGTTTAAGTGGCTAAAACAGAGGCATTAAACTAAATTTCTGTCGCTAACATACTTTAATCATTAGCTGTGGCTTAAATCTTTCCTTTTATCATAAAACGATACAATATTTCGCGATATTTCTGCCTCAAAAGTTCAAAAAATCGTGCGAACATACCGTCCGAAACGCCCAGGATATACCCATATCGCTGTATAAGAATTTGCATCATACCGAATTTTTCTGTTGCAACAGAAAACGAATTCAAATTTATGCTGCTAAGGCGACGCCAAAAACCAACAATTCCTTAAGTGGGGTGCAGACACTTTAAGAGATTTATAAAATTTGTTGAAATTTAAAATGATTGCTATCTACGAAAGGTGATTAAAGGTGTTGTTCGTTTATTTTCTGTAAGCAAAAACTTGGATATCATTTTGAGATTCCCGGGCCCTCTAAAGCCCGGGCCCGGGGCAATTGACCCCCTCAGCCCCCCCTCTCGTCGGGCCTGTCCATAGAACATTTCCCTGTATCAAGGTTTATCGAAATAGAGGTTATATTACTTCCGTTTTTATGTGTGTGTTTTCTTTAAAAATGTCAATGTGAAAGAGAAGAGAAAAAGTAAAATTTTTGCCAATTCGTTTTGTCTGACATTCACACTTTTTAGTATACATACACAATTCCAATCAGCTTATCTACTGCGATATCCTTCTTTAGATAATTCTTGCCCTGTATAACACATGAAAACTTTTAGATTTATTATCTACAACTTTTTTTACTTTTCCACTTTTCGTTTCAGTTCTCATTTGTTCTCTCCACGCTGGTCATATCTTATGTACTCTCATTGATATTAGCACTTTTGCTGGAATTGCCGACATCTGCTTTGCTAAAGCTGATGCGTTGATCACGTATTTGAAGCTTATATGATTAAGACATCTGCCAGCGTTGTTCATGGAAGTGGAAAAAGCTCAATGCCAGCCATTTTTTTATTCTTCTAATAAGACTTATTTTTAATTTAAGTTTTAAAGCTCAAGATCTAAGCGCACTTTCAACGTTTAGTGATAAGTTATAACAAAATTTTTTTGTTTGAAATACTCATAAAGACTTGTAATAAAAATTTCTTACCTCTAAGAGGTAAGTAAAGCTTTAATGATTACTAGTATCGCCGGTGCTCGAAATTCGACCATGCAATTTATTTTTTCAACTTTGTATTGGTACAAAAATTATTCCTTTTCGCGGAGATAAGCAACACTTTCCAAATTCCAGTTGTACCGCAACACTGATTTGCCCTTTTGATCACGGTCCGACGCGAAATCATGGTCAAAATCAAGGCAGATCTAGGAAGATAGGCCCGATGGCGAATTCAGAAATTCCCCATGTATTTTGTTATTGTAATTGGTAGAGTGTAATGTCAAAATGATATTTCGCCGTGGTTAAAATCTAAATTCGCTTGGGGCTCGTCCATTCCTATTGGCCATGATGTGAATTCGCTTTGATTTTGACATTACACTCTACCTTTGTAAATAAAAAAAAGAAGTTTTTCAATTCGCCGCCGAGCCTACCTGTTAGATATGCCTTGGTCAAAATTAAAATTACTCAGTGTCAAGGCAGATCTAGGAAGGTAGGCTCGGTGGCGAATTCAGAAATTTTCCATGTATTTTGTTATTGTAATTGGTAGAGTGTAATGTCAAAATGATAATTCGCCTTAGTTAAAATCTGAATTCGCTTGGGACTCGCCCATTCCTATTGGTCATGATGTGAATTCGCTTTGATTTTGACATTACACTCTACCTTTGTAAAAAAAAAAAGTAGTTTCTGAATTCGCCCCCGAGCCTACCTTCCTAGATCTGCCTTGCTCAGTGTGCTCTCCCGCACTCTCTCTCATTTTTCGCTTTAATGGAAAAGCAATAGGAGATATTTGGCCGCGTTGATTTTGAACTGAGCGTAAACTGGGCCAATGCATATAAAACAGAGAGAGCGCTTTTAAATTAAAGCGACTCTTCAACTCTGTTTACCATATTTGTAAACACGTTTACGATATCTATTTCTCTTAACTAAAAATTTTATTTATTAATTATAAACAAATTAAATAATTTATAGAAAAAATTATATGCCTATGCACTGCTCCTGACTCATACGAACAGATCCATATCAATTTTATGTGGATATGAGTATGTTAAATGTGCTAAACAGCCTGGCAATTGTTTGTATGGGAAAAAATGTTAGCCTATTAAATTAATAATAGTAGTAATATATAGATGCTGGTCTAATATTGCTAAGAGGATGGAATGTGAATGAGTTACCAAAGATAAGTACTCACATCTGAGGCAAGTACTAAGTAACAAGAATACCCAAAAATATACATATGTATGACTTACCTCGTGCTCACGCTGCAACGTTTCTCCTCCTCAGCTTTCTCACGTAAACTGCTATAAAAGATTTTCAAAGCCTCTGCAGCTTCAGCCGTTAGCAGAGGACTACAGTGTTGACGCGCATACACTAGAATGCATAAAATTTATCAATTTCTGACATATATATAAGATTTGGTAGCTAAAAGTAAAACAAATACCAATAAATTTCTTTAATAGTATCGTTGGCAGCAAATCCATTTCCTCTTGCTTATCGAAATCAATAAATCTTAATTTTAAACGCTCCTCCAAATCATAATGCTCATCATCCACATAGTAATCTGCTGCATTATGCTCCACGATATTCTCTGTATTGTATGTTTTAGTTTTCAAATCAAAACGCGCTGCTATGGCAGAACTGTTTTTAGCACCATCCTGCAACGCTTTAATATGCTCCGTCAATGATTGATCCAAATCTCTATTTGACTTATCGATCATTAAAAATATTAAATGAAATTGCTGTAGCAGCAAAGCATTCAAACGTATATTTTCGGTTAGCAGACGTGATTGATCATAATGGCCACGCAAAGAATTTGCGGCAGCAATAATTGATGTAGGAGTCACAATGGTTGTGAACAACGCGGGAAAGGGTAGACAAACAATTTTCGATTGCATCAGCTGCAGCAGAATATCTTGATATGAGGCTAAGCGATCGATATCATCGATTGCGCAGTGACCCATATTGGAGGTGTTGAGAGCGCCCGAGTTGAGGATGTAATTTGTGCGACCCTGGAGAGTGGTGGTTAGCGAATGAGTATTGGCAGAAGAACGTTTGCCGCTGATGAGTGTGGCTGTTGGTGAAAAAAAAAAGAAATTATGTTAACAAGTACAAAATAGTATTTTCCGGCTCATATGTACCCCTCGGCGAAACTTTTGCGCACATTTCCAACAAATGCGATTTTCCAATGCCCGGATCGCCCACCAGCAACACATTGATTTCGCAATCGTTGTGCATTTGTGAGCCAGCGCCACCGAAAAGCGATAGCAACATGCCTGCCTTAATCAATTCCGAACCGTGCAGTTCGGGCGCAAGCGATTGTGTTAAAAGCTTAAAAGTATCCGGTTCGGAGTTGATCATTGCAATCGCATCCATATCACGTTGAGTGAATTTTTGTTTCATATGCTCGGCATCGATGACTGAAACAGCTTTCATATAAATTTTACTCACAGATGCTGTGCTCTTTGGGTAGAGATTTTGATCTTCAGTGAGTGAACGGATTTTGAGTATGCCATTTATAATTACATCCTGGCCACATATGAGCGTATCCACCAAATCGTATTTCAGCTCTATATCGAGATTAGCTGGTATGCCGCGATTTAAATCGATGGGCGTTTGTATATTGTTGTCTTGTATTTGTATGATTTGTTGTGGTTTTATGCGTGTGAAAGGTGAGGAGCGTTGTTCTATGAAATTCTTTTTAGCCAAGCAACCATCCCTTTTGCAACTATACGGGCGTGTGGTGTAAAAGCCTACAAAAACAAAACGCAACATAAAAAATGTGAAAAAAATTAACATTTAAAGAAAACAACAACTTACCACTTTGCCTCATTGCCTGCTCCTGACCACAGCGTGGACACTTGTACGCAATCCAAGATGCTGCCGCTTCTACATTACCCACAGATGTGACTATACCGCGTACGCTACATAAACTATCCAACAACGAACTATCAATTCGTACTATGGAAAGCAGCTCCTGAAATCCAACAGGTCGCACATATATCTTATGTGGCAAGGTGCAACGCGGCACATATACATATCTGTTGCAAGTTTGTTGACTTAAGCGTCCATTAACCACAGCAATCGTCGCAATCTTATGCATTGCTACACCAAATGTGGCCAACGTACGTTGTGTGTGCGCCACCATATCGTCTTTCAGCAATGGCCAGACATCCTTCATGCTCTCATCATCAGCAATTATCTTTGCATCGATCTTGAAGAATCTTTCAACTAAAATTTGATTGAGATCATAAGACGTTGCATATCTGTTGTAGTGATCTTGCAAAGCCTCAATGCGTTTGGCCAGCTCTGATTCTGTATCGTATGCTTCTTGAGGAAAATATAAATGCCAACCAGGGCATTGCTGTGGCATATCAGCAGCAATATTTTGTACAGCATATTGTGCATCCTCCGGTGCTGCGTAACACTCAGGGCGAAAGAAGGATGAATCTAATTGAATGCTGGGTGGGTGTGTGGCAGCATTCGCATTGAATGAGGGTCCCCCTCTGCGGCGAGCGTAACCGCCTCCACGATAAGTGTAACCGCCTCCACGATAAGTGTAACCGCCTCCACGATAATTATAACCACCACCGGCACCGCCACCTCCACTTCCACCAAATACTCTTTCTCTACCTGCTGTCCCAGCTGCATTGTAATTTCCTCGTCCGCCAGCTGGTATCGTTCGCCCATTTCGGCGAAAGAAGAAATATGGACGAAAGCCTCCGCCACCGCCGCCTGATGCTCGACCACGACCTAAAGGCCGTCCTGAGGGTGGATTCATCATGATTTTCTTTGAATTTTCGAATAAAATTTTAAATTTAAGGTTCAGCGCGAATTCGTATTTGTTCGTATCAATAAACTGCGTTTGTAAACACGAGCAGCTGTTTTTGTTTCATTGCCCCTAAATGTAGGCAATGTTTTTGACATACGCTTACTTGGAGTTGCCAACTAACAGAATAAACTTGCTTCTTCGTGGTAAATACAGGGACCGTGAAGAAATACAAATATCACACATTGTTATTTTATTGGAATACGCTACACGGTCAATATGAATTGCAATATTTGTATCGTGATTCATATTGATGGCTTGATAAATCGCAAACTAGTGCTACACGTTCAATATGAATAATGCGTTATTTTTCACGCTCTGAGGTTCAACATATTTTACTTCCATCCTTTTCACACTTTCACTTTCAATTCGTTTATTGTCAATATTGCGATCCAGATAACGGATTTCAAAATTTCTAAATATACACGCATATTGATGGATAGCAAAATTTTCATGCACGCAGTCAATCCATACTGTCAGTATTGCGATCCAGATCGCGGATTTTAAAATTTCTAAATATTTCGCGGCTCTAGGATCGCGATTCATTAATAATCTATGTTACACGGTCATATGAATCCCGATCCATGGGTTTGATCAATATATATTGACCGTGTAGCGTATACCATTGTGTCATTCTTTTAACGAATAAAGTGATTTTAAATTTTTTAAAAATAAATTTTTATAAATATGCATAAATAACATCGACATTGTTCAGCGAATAAAGATCTAGCGGTTGCGCTGGGCAGGTCATAGCGTGAGAATAGGTGAAGGTGCTCCGGCAACGAAAGTATGTATTTCTATCGAAACCCGCTGAACGCAGAAGAAAAGGGAAACGTCCACTGCGTTGGGACGATCACGTAGACAATGGTGCTGACTCTCTAGGTATTCCCAAGTGGCACCATGCTGCACAAAACAGAAATAGCTGCGGCGCTTTATTGGACTCGGCCAGAATCCTTTAGACCAATTAAGTAAGTAAGTGTGTATGAATGCCAAGAAATCTTTAAAGCGTGTATTTGATAAGCTCTTATACCTCCTTTTAAAACGTTACAGGCCATATTGGCATGTCAATTCCTTTCACTTTCTAAAACTATTTACTTACATAGATATGTACATACCCAGCCAGCAAAATCATCGTAAACGAGCTCGTAAACGGATGTTTTCTCGAAGAAAACTCTAAAAAATATCGTTTATGATATCCGTTTACGATTCGCCTACGAATACTGTTTCGCTTTAAAATGTTCAGTACTTACGAGTGTCGTAAATGTATCGAAAAAGCACTCGTATATGAATCTTTTTACGTCCGTTTTTTTATCGTAAATGTAGAAATTTTACAAACATACATACTTACTTTTAAAATATTGAGTTTGAAATTTTTAGTTTTCTTTTTTTTTTGACATGATAGAAAAAAGTTTCTTTTGTTATTGTTTTCTTATTCGAGAATAGCTCGTAAATCGCAATGTTCGTAAAATGTACGGTACCTTGCTGGCTGGGTATGTAAAGTCAGCCTACATACATACATATGTATCTGTGTAAGCAATTCATTCCTACGCTGCAAAAAATGCGACTAGTCTGAGATGTGTCCATGCTCACTCTCAAGGGAGCATGCGACTAATACAATATGTGGTCTCTTTATATGGAATGAAGGGTTCCCTTTTGTTTGCGCATGTCCTATGGGGAGACTAATCATACCCTTTTATACCTGAACGAGTACGCCACTTTGATGCCAATCGGATATTGAATGGAAGTTGTACCCTTTTATACCTGAACAAAAACATATCTCGAAGTTCGTTTATAACCTTTTGAGTACAGTTGTAAACAATTAGTCTTCATTTTTACACTTCCGGGTACAATTGAGGAGTAATTGTAGACCAATTGTATCCGAAAGGTAGGAATCGGAGACAAATATCTTTTGGGAATAATCGCACAATTTTTTTTCAGGGTACATACATATGTTCATACATATATTCTTAACTGACATTTGTAGTGCATACTTGCACTTGACATTCACCTCGTTTCTTGACGTGAATGATGCTTGTCAAATGTTTCAAGACCATACATACCTTCATAGCTATATGACCACTTCAAAGCTTTTATGCCTCTAGCGAATTCAGCAGCTTCTTATTACGAAATTGTTTAGTTTGAGAAGAATAATTAAACTAAGGGCCAGGGCTTAGCAAAATAAATTTTTTAGACATTCGAAACGATTAATATATGTGTAGAAATTGCGATATTTAAATTAACGAGCCCACTGCCGAGAGGTGGCCGCTATTTTTAAAAACCCAACAGCTGGGTTTTAATTAATTAGAAAAATTTTTTTTATTCCACATAAGAGAGTTAAGTATAGGTATGTGTATAGAAAATGCACCCATCGAGCCGGTTATGATTTCAACTTAGCATACGTCATTTGGCCATTTAACCCGTTGTCCTTGTTGAATGAAAGTTTTTGTTGTAACAGACATACCCTGCAGGAAACTTATTTCTCTTTTGATTCAAAAATTATGAAAAGCAGAATTACTCTTTCCAAGTAGATTTCTGGTGTGAAACTCGTATGAAAAAACTTTGTTATTGCCTAGCACTAAATCCTCTATGATCGGGAAAAGTAATACTTATTTGAAAGAAAATGCGGAAAGGTTTGCAACAAATCTCTTTTTCAAAACATAGCCGCACAGTGCACTTGTAGATGAGTCTGCATGCTTGTTTGTACATTTTTTTCTACTTTTTAAGAGGCCGCCACATGCAAAGCTACTTTTAAATTATTTCTAGATGTTTTATTGTGATTCTCATGCAATACATTTTAAATATACATACAAACATACTCGTACATAATGTAGATATGTATTAGCTTATACACTTGCGGCGCACAGTTTCAAACATATTCATGTACATTTTGAATAAAAGCCTTTTGCAAAGTGTTGGCAGCAAAAGTTAGTAGATGCTGTTGAGTTATGCGCCGTCGATTGTGACTGACTGCACAGCAAGTAGCCAAGCCAAGCCAAGCCAAATAACAATAAAAAATAAAACAAAAAAGGAAAACGGGGGCTAGCTACAAACGGAAAAACGGCAACAAGCCAGAAAGACTTTTGCCTTCACATAAGTGGCAGTGTAATAAAACAGCAACAAAAACAACATCAACATCAATAAAGGCTGTAGTTAGCGCCCAAAGCGCCGGGTCAGTTAGACAGCGTAATTCCTTTTTTTTTTTTTTTTTGCAAATAAACACACACATGCAAGCACATAGAAACAAAACAACAGAAAACAGTTAAGCGAAACAGGATTTAGATTTTATTTAAAACAATGCACATGGCAAATGCGGTTGGCTTAAGCGAGAGATGAGTCGTTGTCGTACATTTGACGTGCCAACATGGCGTATACGTGTTAATCGAATTTTTGAATTGTGCGCTAATTAATTGAACGAATATTTATAAGTGGATTGAAAATGTTAATTTGTGCTTTTTTGCGTTTTTTTAAGTCGGAAACTTGGCTTTTCATATTTCATAGTGTGCAACAATTGATCGCATATTTATGTGAGTTAGTGTTGAATTGTGTAAAACACTTTCGCTTTTAATTGCCAAGTAATTAGCAACGTTTTTTTGCGAATAATGAAGATGCTACGTTGAATGAATTGTGTTAAAAAAACAAAAAAAATAATTTTATTGAAAAAAACAAAGTTATTACAAACAGTTTTAAATGAAATATTGAAGTTTTTGTTAATTTTTTGTACGTTTTGTTTGGCAAAAAAAAAATAGCGTTTGCGGAAAAGAAAGACTATTGAATTTTATAATGATTTTTGCCATATCCAATTAAGTATTTTCAGTCTCTTTGTTTCTTTGATTTTACCACTTTATATTACTTATGCTCATAGGTATCTACACACGTGCATTGGGGTGGTCTTTAAAATCAAATTAGCGATTTTTTCGGTCTCATCTCTTACATCGGTAACAGCATAATCAAAGATATCACATATATAAAGTTTGATTCCGAACGGAAATGGTTAAGGGGTGTCGCACAGAGGTCAAACTTCAGAAAACTATGCAGATTCAAAAAATTTAAAAAAATATAGGTATATTTAATGCCCGAAATCTATATTCCTGTACACTAGAATGCCACATACAAATTTTAGTCCGGATCTGAGGCAGTTAAGGGGTGTCGCACAGGGATCAAAGTTCATATTACCGCATAAAGACCGAAAAATTTCATTTTTTTTTTTTTAGTGCCCAAAGTCGATAAGTAGTCCTGTACTCGGGGATACCAAATAAAAATTTTGGCCACGATCGGATACGGCTAAAGGGGTGTCGCACAGGGTAGTATGGGTTTTAACCAGGGACGTAACGGTTATAAGAGAAATGGGGTAAAAGCAGTGACAAGCAACCAAAAAGTTATCAGTGATGCCACATTTTTTTCCTCCAAAATCCCTACAAATGAGGTAAAACTCCCAAGATTACCCTACGCGTTAAAAAAAAGTACCTACAAAAATCCCTACATTTTTTCCTTGCGGAAATATTGAAACCCGCATATAATTTATTGAAATTTTTTAATAGGACAATGCATATACATAAATAATCAAAAATAGGTATTTTTTCAGATACTTTTATTAGTTTTACAAAACTTTAACGAGGTTTTTATACATATACGTATGTGTATAGATATCTTCATCTAAATTTTAATTCAATTTTACACAAAAATGTATATAAAAGGAGAAATAAATCGTAAGAGCACATGCTCATTTATAAAAAAAAAAGTAAATAAAAAGTTAATTCTTGAATATAAAGACAAAATTATTACTTACTTAAATTTACACACAGCTTTTATAAATCAGTTCAATTTAAAAAGCTGTCAACACAATGTATAATAAAGATGTATTTATACATACATAAGGTGTACCACATTTATCGATATGTAATGCCAATGATGTACAGAGTTGGCAAAAATTTTGTTGGTCAACACAGGGCGCATGTTGGGAAATATTTTGTTAGTCAACACAGGGCACATTTTCCGTGTAAAAAAAAACCCTACATTTCCATGTAAAAAAAACCCTACATGAAAAAGCGGACCTTTTACCCTACAGGCACATTTTTTAACCAAAAAGACCTACAAGTAGGGATAAACCCCTACGTGTGGCAACACTGGGTAAAAGTCATATTTAACCATTATCATGAGAAAAAAATTTTTGGTCCTTAATAACCATTATAAAAACCAAAAAACCGTTTTAGGCCTGAATAACCGTTATGGCAACCAAAAAACTGTTTTGGGCCTGAATAACCGTTGTTCAGATTTTTATTTTTTTTTTGGTCAGCTATAAAAATCAAACCTATTTATTTGTCAATATTTCTGGACGATATTGGTATCAAATAAAAGGTGTTGAGCAGGGATTGTAGCTCTGATTACCTCTTTTCATTTCATACCAATATTGCTTAAAACATTAAGGGCATCCGGGTCCACTTTTCACCCATAAATGGGAACCCGACCAACGAATCTTAACAAACACACCTCTATGTAAAAGCCCTGCTCAACACCTTTCATTTGATACCAATATCGTCCAGAAATATCTATTGACAATTAAATAGGCTTGATTTTTATAGCTGACCAAAAAAAATAAAAATCTGAATAACGGTTATTCAGGCCCAAAACGGTTTTTTGGTTTTTATAATGGTTATTAAGGATCAAAAGAAGATAAAGGTTATTTATGCGTAACCTTTTCACCACACTAGAAAAAATAACCGTTATTTTCGGTGCCTGGTTTTAACACCTGTGCGACACCCCTTAACCGTCTCCGATCAAATAAAAAATTTATTTGTGGTATCATGGACTATAGCCGTGTTTTTATTCAAGCGCATATACATCTGCGCTTACATTTTGTATGGACAACTAAGCGCGGATAGAGATGTGCGCTTAGAAACAAAATTTAAGCGCAGATGTATATGCGCTTGAATAAAAACACGGCTTATATTAGCATCAACCTAGGGGGTGAGGTTGAAGAAAAATGATGTAAAATTTGTCTCCATACATTTGGGGACCACCCTAATATATATTCATCGATTTAGCAGCCGTTGAAAAAATAATCAGTACACTACAGTAGCATTGGCAGGAATAAGTAGCTTTCAAAGCTCGAAGAGACTATGGTTTTGTAAATGTGATTAGATACATGTGTGTGGCTGTATAATGAGACATCCATACTACACATACGTATGTGCATATATGCATATTCATATGTACATATATGCAGCAATATGTCAGTTAAAGACATAACAAGCACTTAAGCGCCTTAAATGTGCAACGAGCCGTTTCTGTGACCCTTTTGCCATGATCTACTGTGCAATATAATAAGATAAATCAGCTTAAGGGTATTGCAGTTATGTTTACGGTGTGTGTGTTGTGAAATTTAATCAGAGATTTGATTGTCTTAAATTTTTTTCACAACTTTTTACTTTTTTGGAAAATTAAACGATGCTCTATGATATAATTTTCTATAATCTCTGTGTGTGATATCAAAACCCTTCTCACTCAGAAAAGTGGGGGTTATCAGAAAAGAGGGCGTGGCACCTCCCATACAAACTTAATTTTTAAAGCTGATTATCTCTAAAACAGTTTAAGGTAGTGAGCTGAAAATTGGTATAGAGGTACGTGATATCAAAACCCTTCTCACTCATAAAAGTGGGGGTTATCAGAAAAGGGGGCGTGGCACCTCCCATACAACCTTAATTTTTAAAGCTAATTATCTCTAAAACAGTTCAAGGTAGGGAGCTGAAAATTGGTATAGAGTTAAATGATATCAAAACCATTCCCACGCATAAGAGTGGGGGTTATCGGGAAAAGGGGCGTGGCACCTCCCATACAAACTTAATTTTTCATGATGAATATCTCTAAAATTGTTTACGCTAGGGGCTTGGAAATTGGTGTGGAGATAAACGATAACAATTCCATATGAACGCACAATAATAGGAGTTATACGAAAAGGGGGCATGGCACTTCCAAACAACACTTAATTTTTTAAGCTGAATATCTTTAAAAGGATTTATGTCAGGGACCTGGAAATTGGTACAGAGCTATATGATATCAAAACAATTTTTGCGCATAAAAGTGTAGGTTATCGGAAAAGGGGGCGTGGCACCTCCCATACAACTTAATTTTTCAAGCTGAATATCTATAAAAGCGTTTAAGGTTGGGACCTGAAAATTGATCAGGAGATTAACGATATCAATAGCGTGCTTATGAAAAAAAAACAGTAGTTTTGGGAAAAGGAGGCGTGGTACCTCCCATGCGTTCTTAATTTTTAAGGCTAAATATCCTTAAAAGCGTTCATGGCATGTACATAGAAATCACTATGCAGATATACGATATCATGTTCACCCAAAAAAAAAAAAAGATTTATCGAAAAATGGGGCATTGCACCTCCCATACGTACTAAACTTTTGAGGCTGAATATATCTAAAAGGGTTGGAGGAGGGGCCTGAAAACCATTATGGAGGTATACTATATCAATCCTCTTACTTACCTACTTATTGAAAATAGCCAATACTCAGTGAAAATAAATATCCGGAACAGAAAACTAAAAATGTTGTGTATCGTGCAGCCTTAAACTGAATACTAAAATTATATATTTTTGAAGTTGTATACACAATGAAGTAGTGAAAAATCGTTAATTTTCTATTAAAAATAATACCGGTGTAACAACAATTTTTGAAATGAAATTAATAAAAAAAATCTGTTTTGGGCAGAACGAAGTTTGCCGGGTCAGCTAGTTTTTTAATAAAAATTGTTTCTTGATTTTATTTAAAATTGTCTTGCGAGTAAAGCCAGGGCCGCCGAGAGAAAATCCGGGCCCGGGGTCAAAATAACTAAGGGCCCCCATACTAAATGAACAAATTCTCAAAATCAAAATTCAATGAATATATAGTTACGAACTTTAATTTATCTATACATGGCCGCTGCACATAGGTAGATTTTCATGTTTTATGCGGCCAAAATTGAATTTTGTGAAGTTGTTACAATTACAGAAAAAAACATACCCACATATTGGAAATAGACTGGGGAACAATAATCCATCGCTTTTTTCCCGACCCCATACTCTGCATTTGCTCCCAGATGCTCGAAACTTAGCATATCTAAAGTTAATATTTTAATATTTTTTTACATATTTTTAAGTGCTAGTTTCAACGTGAATATTTATTATTTAAAGCATTTCATTTAAGTAATCGTGATGGATCCTAAATCTTCAAGTAATTATTAACACTTTTCAATAATATCCTTGATTTCCAATAAGTCTAAGTTTATAGTTTTAAGCTTTTAAAGTTGGGATATTTAAAAAGAAAATTTCACTCTTTTTTGTGTTCAAAATTGATTTTGTTATATTGCTCTGTCAGACTCAGTCAAATTAACCCTCGGGCATGATATCTAGTGCAATTATTATTTTTCCGGCAAAAAATTACGTCGCACAAAGCCGCACTTCAATACTAGATACAGGGTTTTTCATATGTACCTAACTACAATAATTTTCTTGTTTGTGTTTTATATTTGATTTTAATGTTTATATTTCTAACGCATATCTTGGTTAATGTAGGTGATGCTCGAAAGTAACCGAGATATTTATGACCGATTATTTTTAGTATTTCCAATTTTTCAAAGTCAAGGAAATACTTATCATAAAAAGGGGCTAAGAATTCTAAAGCTACATTTTTCTAGAAGATTTTTGAGTATGCAATTTAGCAGCTCATTCAATTTTAATATAATAATATGCAACATTCGACTTTTTGAAAATTTTCATTGGCTTTTCGGAAATTTTAATTGGAACGGTCTCAGGTACATATAAGCCAAACACCCTACAGAAAAAAAACTTCTAAAATCAACGGAATTTTTTACAGCATTGAGAATTGCACCTTTTACACTAAAATTGGTTGGCTACATAACAGTACACTTAGAAATCTTCTATAAATTCTGGCCGCGCTTTGAAATTTTTCATCCACTTTTAGAAATTACTACGATTTTTCGGATTTTTTCCATAAGCTTAGAAATCCTGCTTAAAACGATTTTTATTGAAAAATTTTCGACAGAACTCTTTGAAATAAATTTAAAAACTCTGGCGTATGATTTTTTTGGAGTCACTGTATATATTTTTCTATAAAATCGACTTTTAACACAAATTATTAAAATTTTGCATTAAACAAGCATTTTGGAATAGATGTGGGTAATCAAATATTTTTGGCCGCATAAAACTTGAAAATCTACCTATGTGCGCTGTGGTGCAGTGGGTAGAGTGCTCGCTTGCTATTCCAGGCTTCTGTTTTAGCCACTCAAAAAAAACAAAAAATGGACGTGTTTTTGTAGCGTCCGGAACGCAGTTTAAGTGGCTAAAACAGAGGCATTAAACTAAATTTCTGTCGCTAACATACTTTAATCATTAGCTGTGGCCTAAATCTTTCCTTTTATCATAAAACGATACAATATTTCGCGATATTTCTGCCTCAAAAGTTCAAAAAATCGTGCGAACATACCGTCCGAAACGCCCAGGATATACCCATATCGCTGTATAAGAATTTGCATCATACCGAATTTTTCTGTTGCAACAGAAAACGAATTCAAATTTATGCTGCTAAGGCGACGCCAAAAACCAACAATTCCTTAAGTGGGGTGCAGACACTTAAAGAGATTTATAAAATTTGTTGAAATTTAAAATGATTGCTATCTACGAAAGTTGATTAAAGGTGTTGTTCGTTTATTTTCTGTAAGCAAAAACTTGGATATCATTTTGAGATTCCCGGGCCCTCTAAAGCCCGGGCCCGGGGCAATTGACCCCCTCAGCCCCCCCCCCTCTCGTCGGGCCTGAGTAAAGCTCCAAGCGAACAAATAAATGTTTTGATATAGAGTTCATTACCCAATTTAATCACAATTGCTATACACATCATTATCTAAAATCACTTCCCAGTTTATTGTCAACCAAACAAGAAAAAGCTTTAATCTATAAAACAAGACATTTTATCATTTTTAATTGTTGACTTTTCTCTCTTCTTTCTTCTTTATTTTTTTATAATGTCATACAACTTGCCATTCACACTCAACTTGATTTGCATAGAAACGCGCAAAAAGGCCATTGGCAGTCTTCCCGACAAATTGGCTTTAGTCGATAATAAAAACATGTAATAGCTGCGCGTCTGTAGTTTCCTCTAAAATGTATTGAGAGTCCAAATGCTTAAGCAAATTTAACATACAAAAGCGATTTGATAAGATTTTGGCTATGTAAGCGCATGTTGAACATTAAAAATAAAAACAAAAATATAGGAAAAAATCCCCTTTTGTGCATACAAAATGTTCACATTTTATTTATTTGGGGCCAATCTCATGCAAATGCTCATTATTGTTATAGCTTTATAGGAAATGTTAGGAAATGCCAATTGGAAGATTTGATGTAATCGAAAAAACAGAAAACAACAACAACAAAACAAAAAAATTTATATACATATGTATGCAAAAAACAGTGAATTAAATCGCTGTCGATTGCCGATGTAGAAATACGCGTTTTTATAGCCGTCGAGTGTGGAGACAGCCGTAAAAGACATTTGTTTTTGTTTTTTTACTTTTACAGGTTTTTAATTTAATTTCGCTTTTTTACTTTCTTTTGTATGAATATTTCTTTTATACATAAGTTATTTTTATATACATATGTATTTACATTGTACATACTTCCATGTAATACACATGACACCTTTTCCATCATCAAAAGCAAACAATCCCAATTCGCTGTTGCGCTAAAAAAAGTCACCAGACACTAGTGATGAGCGATATATCGCAAACGGTGATTTTTTCACTGTGAATAAAAAATCGCAAATCGCAATTGCGATCACTTTTTCAAAATAGCAGTTCACTACTTATTGGGAACTGCTATCGATGTACCAAGTAAGCAGTTCACGTATGTGAATCGCAATCGCAAAAGCATTATGAATTTCTTTTTGTTTATACTTTTGAGCAGACCACATACCTATATATAAATATAAAAAAAAAATAATTATTGAATTTACAATTTATCTTTGAAAAATGTTTACAAACAGCGAAATTACTGCGGAATACGTTGTTATTGCTATCATTTTGTTAACATAAAATGAAGACAGGTTATATCGCTCAGAAATCGCAAAATTAATCTCTACCGGTAACTAATGATTTTATAGCAGTCCATGCAATCGCAATAGCAGTTTAAAATCGCAGTGATTTAAAAATAGCAATCACCGAAATCCAGATATCGAAAAATCGCAATTTCGCTCATCTCTACCAGACACCGACTGCTTTTGATTACCGCGCTACTAAAGCAATAAAGGCAAAAACAACAGCAACAACAACAAAAAAACAACTACAACAAGTAAGGAAGCCTAAGTTCGAGTGGAATCGAACATTAGATACTCAGCTGTATGCTTTCATTGTTTGTTTGCGTTTGATGGAAACACGGTGTAGGTACTTTCTATAAAGCAAGTGCTGCATAAAGTGGGCGTAGCCACGTCCATTTTCAACATTTTTATCAGTCATCCAACTAAGCATATGAATATTATTCTTTGTGCAAAATTTCACTCCTTTATGACTCTAGTTACAAAGATGTCACGTTACAAATTCCCAAAGGGTGTTCCAGAAATATCTTTGTTAAAAAGTAGGCGTGGTCATAAACCGATTTCAATAAATTTTTTCGTGTCTATTAACACAAGTTATAAAAGTGTATAAACCAAGTTTCGTCATAATATCTCAATTATTTGTCGAGTTATAGGCTAAGAAATCTCGTATATTCCTGTTTCTAAAAAGAGGCGGTGCCACGCCCATTTTCCAAAATTTTTGTGGTTTTCGTTTTATGTCCGCAGTTGGACTCCTGCTATAAAATTTCAATGATGTATCTTTATATTTGACAGAGATATCGCTTAAAATGTTTTTATTAGGCCACTTTATAATACCCATATTTAAAAGTGGGCGTGGTCGTCAACCGATTTTGCTAAAATTTTTAACATGTATTACCACAAGTAATAAAAGTGTACACACCAAGTTTCGTCATTATATATCAATTATTTGTCGAGTTATGGGCTCAGAAATCTCGTATATTCCAGCTTCTAAAAAGAGGCGGTGCCACGCCCATTTTCCAAAATTTTTACGGTTTTTGTCTTATGTTCGTAGTTAGACTCCTGCCATAAAATTTTAATGATATATCTTTATATTTGACAGAGATATCGCTTAAAATGTTTTTATTAGGTCACTTTATAAGACCCATATATAAAAGTGGGCGTGGTCGTCAACCGATTTTGGAAATTTTTCGTCCAAACATTTGCCTAAGTACATATATCACGCGTACTAAATTTCATTGATATATCTTCAATGGTTTCTGAGTTAAGACTCATAAAACTTTCAATATTTGCCACTTAATAAGTGGGCGTGGCACCGCCCATTTTCCTAAATTTTTGTGCTTTTTGTTTTATGTACATAGCTGGACTCATGCCACAAAATTTCAGTGATAGATCTTTATATTTGACAGAGATATCGCTTAAAATGTTTTTATTAGGCCCCTTTATAGTTCCCATATATAAAAGTGGGCGTGGCCGTCAACCGATTTTGGCAATTTTCCGTCAAAACATTTGTTTAAGTAAGTAAATCACGCATACCAAATTTCATCGATATATCTTCAACAGTTTTTGAGTTATGACTCATAAAGCTTTCAATGTTTGCTCCTTAATAAGTGGGCGTGGCACCGCCCATTTTCCAAAATTCCATCAAATTTCTTCTTAGGGGCCTGAGCTCAACACGTGGGTAAAATTTCACCACTCTAGCTATATTAGTGGCTGAGATACCAGATTTCCGATTTTTTCTATATAGGAAAAGTGGGCGTGGTCATGGTCCGATTTCGCCCATTTTCAATACCAACCGTCCCAGTGTCGATACCAACTTGCATTTCAAATTTCATCAAAATATCTCAATTTTTGCGCGAGTTAGAGTGTTTACAGACGGACGGACGGACGGACGGACAGACGGACAGACGGACGGACGGACGGACGGACGGACGGACGGAAATGGCTCAATCGATTTCTCTTTTCACCCTGATCATTTTGATATATATAAGTCTATATCTATCTCGATTATTTCATTCTGTTACAATCCACCGTTATGTGATTAAAACTATAATACTCTGTGTACTAGTACAGCTGAGTATAAAAAGTAACATAAAACCGACAGACAGAATGCCGTCATCTGAAGCTCAACAGACTGTATGTAACATGTTCAACTACACAGAAGCATTCATAAATAATGGCATACCAATCAAGTTTAAAACAATTTTTTGAGTGATTTATAACATGAACTAGTTCCATATGTATAAACTAGTTCAAAATTATAACTTATAATCAAACTTCAATTAACAATACTAGGCGCATTTCTGTCGTACCCAAGCATGAAAAGAATACTCGCTTATTCATAAAATTACATTCAAAGCAACAACACCAACTCGACTATTTTAAAAATGCTTGGGTACGACAGAAATGCGCCTACTGCAGAGAAACTTTGTCGACTTAGAGTGGAAACGGTACTACGGTAAATAATATACGGTAGCCTCGTATATTATTTCTACTGAGGGGATATCTGGCAAGTTTGACTTCGGCAAGTGATGCTTAAACCTTTTACAACAAAAATCGTCGTTCACTCTCACGAGGCGCCTTATTTCAACTCTTCTAAAAAAGCACTAGTTTCACTTTCATTAGCAAGTAATTTAATTTACCATGGGTATAGCAAAAATCTGTATGTATTAAGTCTACTTATGTATGTATGTATGTTTACCGATGAAACCAGAATGCCAACAAAATTAAAACACAACATCAAAGCAATTAACGCAACAACACTGTCATTCATAAAAGCAAAAAATCAACAACAACAACAACAACAAAAAATAAACTTAATAAAAAATAACAAACTCTTAAATGGACATTGCATTGCATGTAGCGAAGTGTGGCATACAAGTTTGGCAGCTTTTGGAGCACAACATGCACATATTTGTACAAACAAATGTACATTTTGGGGGTTGTTTGAAAATGTGGCAAAAATAAAACAGTAGGGAAATTTTTTATTTAGTGAATGTATGTACATACATACATTAGTGTGGTCCCCAAATGTATGAAGATAAATTTTGTAGCATATTTCCTTGACCTCACCTCCTAGGTCAATGCCAAATAGTCGAAGATACCACATATATATTTTGTCTCGATCGGAAACGATTAAGGGGTGCCGCACAGGGTTCCCATATGGTTATCTGAACTTTGATCAATCTCCGATCAGAACCAAAATTTATACATAATGGGTACCTTTGACCATGCTTGACATTAGGCCGTCTCGCCTTATATGGAGCAAGAACAAAGTCCACCGTACAACATTTTAACCCCCTAACACCTCCATAAAGGGCCATTCTTACCCCTTTTTAGAACGTCAGGAAAAATACTTAGTATTTTCAAGGTCGGTAGAGGGTTAAAATGTTTTAGAAAATTATTCGCCATAAAATTTCAGTAGGGGACTCCTCAGCAATAAATCTTTGTAAAATGAACCTTAAATACCGCAGGCAGCGAAAAACATATATGTATATTGCTCAGAATGTTGAATGTGTTTAATTTCGGGTTCTGCTGAAGAGACCGAAATATAACATAAGGTTAATACGATTATACAGTCGAAACTTTCCCCTCAGACCAAATACATTGGTATAGTAAACTTAGGGATCGGACTATAAATACAGAAGATATGAAAAAATTAATTTCAGGGACATCTAGCGGCGTCCCAAAAACTAAATGCAAATTTTTTCTGAAAATTTTTTCCAAAAATACATCATATGGGGGGACGCACCGCGATCTCTTTTTTTCGATACGGTCTAATGTAAATACATATGTAAATGCGCTCCAAGGAAAATTAAAGCACATTGTAGCAGTGCGCTAACAATTTACTTTAATTTTTATAAATTTTTTGCCACATTCGTTCATTTTCATTTATTTTCTCCGAAGTGTTCAAACTGCGTTTAAATATATTTTAATGGAATATTTCCTTCCTCTTGCAATTCACTAAAAAAACATCGCAATCAATTTTGTTGTCTACAAAAATTAGAAATCAGTGAAATTGTTAAATTTATTACAGACTTAATTGCACTTATTTTAAACTAAAAAATGGTTGCTTTTCGAATCAATTGTTTCGCGTCTGAAATTAATATTTTTTATTTTGACAAAAATACATACATACCTCCTTGCAATGAGATGATCAAATGGATATTTGCTTATTGCACTTATTAAATATTGTTTTTTTCTTTAATCTTTGTCTTAATTTTAGTCAAACCACTGCCACCAACCAAAACCAAAAAATTCCTTTATTGATTTATGTGAAGGAAAAAAATGTTGCACTCACATAAAAGATAAAAAATAAAACAAGCGAAACATCCAATCTCTTCTCAATTTTATGTGCCTTGCGATGAAAAAATAGACCAACCAAATTCATTTATGTACATATGTACATATTTATTGCAGTGGTCATAAATATAAAATGTATACAAATATAAATTTTAAGTATCAGTTACAATGGCGTTTGTCCCTTTGTTAGCGCATCTTTCACTTTTCCTAGTTGCGCACAATTACTTTCCCTTTCTTTATTTGTTGTTTTTATTCTGTCACTAACTCTGGCACGCGCATGACACGCATATTAGGGTGTGTCTCAAATATGCCACAAACAAAGCGCACAAAAAAGGAGAGTAATCAAAGCTGATTTATTAAGATAGGAAGATAATGCGTTTCGGATTGGGCAGTGGTTTCAAAAAACGACCATAATTGTGTCTCTTAGCTGGACACCCTGCAGTGATCGCGAACTGACCAACTTTACGCTTTTGTCTTAGCAAATGAAAATTATTGTTGCGCCTTTAATCGTATCACTTTACATCTTAACAAAATAGCATTCGTGTGTTAAGTATGTATATACAAATACATACATACATTGCATTCATATTTCAAAAGCCTCTGCATGTAACGAATCTACTTATCTAACTTCAACACAATTTATTTCCTTCTGTCCATTTGGCTTATGAAATGGATCCATTTTCATTCATGCGCAAGCGCGCACAAACGTATTCACCTACATACTTACATAGTATAAATATATTTTTTTGTTTCATATTTACTGCTAGAAATTCTCAAGTTAACTACAAAGTGTTATTCACTTCACTTCACATATACATATGTACACTTATTTCTTCTTCTTCACAAACACAAATTGGAGCTGTCTACGCTAGAGCTGCAAAACTATCGATGGCACTATCGATAGTATCGATAGTTTTTTTTTCGTGTCACTATCGATAGTTTTTTCCACTATCGATGGTTATCCCTACTCATTCTTGTAGTTTTGTCCCAAGAGAAGAATACTGAATACTATTTGCTGTTCTTTTGTTAATTAATTAATGTTATGTGTTAAAAAAATTAAAGACTTTGAAAAGGAAAATCTAAACAAAACCATCCCTCTTTTTAAGGTAACTTAAAAATAAATAATAGCTTAAAAAAACTAAAAGCACGCTTTAATCCTAAAAATCGTACTAAAACTTGAGAAATAATTTAATTAGAAACCGTAATATAAGTATTTAAGGAAAACGTGGGGGTGCTCAATAATATTTGAACATGAAAATATTCGATTCGTACAACTAGTACAAAAATATACCTAGTTGCGAATTTAAAGAGTACGATATATGAAATCTCAAAAAAGTTAAAATAAAAATATTAGTAAAAAACAGCGATTTTAAATATTTTTTGACATACTGAGCACCCGACGCTTTTCCTTAAATACTTATATTTTCGTTCATCATATTTTTTCTAATTAAATTATTTCTCAATTTTTAGAACGATTTTTAAGATTAAAGCGTGTTTTTTAGTTTTTTTAAGCTATTATTATACTCAGCTGTACTAGTACACAGAGTATTATAGTTTTAATCACATAACGGTGGATTGTAACAGAATGAAATAATCGAGATAGATATAGACTTATATATATCAAAATGATCAGGGTGAAAAGAGAAATCGATTGAGCCATGTCCGTCCGTCCGTCCGTCCGTACGCACTCTAACTCGCGCAAAAATTGAGATATTTTGATGAAATTTGGAATGCAAGTTGGTATCTAGACTGGGACGGTTGGTATTGAAAATGGGCGAAATCGGACCATGACCACGCCCACTTTTCCTATATAGAAAAAATCGGAAATTTGGTATCTCAGTCACTAATATAGCTGGAGCGATGAAATTTTACCCACGTGTTGAGCTCAGGCCCATATGAAGAAATTTGGTGAAATTTTAGAAAATGGGCGGTGCCATGCCCACTTATTAAGGGTCAAACATTGAGGGTTTTATAAGCCATAACTCAGAAACCATTGAAGATATATCGATGAAATTTGGTACGCGTGATATACTTACTTAAGCAAATGTTTGGACGAAAAATTGTTAAAATCGGACGGCCACGCCCACTTTTATATATGGGTCTTATAAAGTGACCCAATAAAAACACTTTAAGCGACATCTCTGTCAAATATAAAGATCTATCACTGAAATTTTGTGGCATGAGTCCAACTATAGACATAAAACAAAAAACACAAAAATTTTGGAAAATGGGCGGTGCCACGCCCACTTATTAAGGGGCAAACATTGAAAGTTTTATGAGACATAACTCAGAAACCATTGAAGATATATCAATGAAATTTGGTACGCGTGATATACTTACTTAGGGAAATGTTTGGACGCAAATTTTCCAAAATCGGTTGACGACCACGCCCACTTTTATAAAGTGACCTAATAAAAACATTTAAAGCGATATCTCTGTCAAATATAAAGATATATCATTGAAAACCAACTGCGGACATAAAACGAAAAACACAAATATTTTGGAAAATGGGCGTGGCACCGCCTCTTTTTAGAAGAAGGAATATACGAGATTTCTGAGCCCATAACACGACAAATAATTTATATATAATTACGAAGCTTGGTGTGTACACTTTTGTTACTTGTGGTAATACATGTTCAAAATTTTAGCGAAATCGGTTGACTACCACGCCCACTTTTATACATATATGGGTATTATAAAGTGACCTAATAAAAACATTTTAAGCGATATCTCTGTCAAATATAAAGATAATTCATTGAAATTTTGTGCCATGAGTTCTACAATAGACCGGAAACAAAAAATATAAAAATTTTGAAAAATGGGCGTGGCACCGCCTCTTTTTAGGCAACGGAATCTACGAGATTTCGGAGCCCATAGCTCGACAAATAATTGAGATATTATGATGAAACTTGGTTTATACACTTTTATAACTTGTATTAATAGACACGCAAAAATTTATTGAAATCGGTTTATGACCACGCCTACTTTTTAGCAAAGATATTTCTGGAACACGCTTTGGAAATTTGTAACGTAACATTTTTGTAACTGGAAGTCATAAAGGAATGAAATTTTGCACAAAGAATAATATTCATATGCTTAGTTGGATCACTGATAAAAAATTTTGAAAATGGGCGTGGCTACGCCCACTTTATGCAGCACTCGCGTATTATAAGCATTTATCATAAAATGTTCCTACAAAACAATCCTCTTTTTAAGGTTTAATTTAACCTGAAAATTCTATATACATAAGTGACGTATCTAATTCTTATTTGATCTTTTATTTAATTATTATTTTGCGTAAAAAAAAAAATTAAAGACTTTTTAAAAAGAAAAATGTAAACAAAACCATACCTCTTTTTATTGTAGTGAAATATTCATAAAAAACTATCGATAGTATCGATAGTTTTTTTTTCGACTATCGAAACTATCGAGTGGTCCGACTATCGATGGTTTTGCAGCTCTAGTCTACGCAATAAATAAATACCCAACAGACCAGGAAGTAAGCGAAATGTAATAGGACTTGAGAACAAGCTTATAACAATTGTCCATTGTAAGCTTATTGCAATACAGTTTTTATAAGCTTAATTGTAAGCTTATTCACAAGCACGATTGTAATAATTGGGGAACACAAGCTTGAAAACAATATTACAATAAGCTTACTTTACACTTGCAATGAAAGCTTCAAAAACTATTAATATTAAGATTGTTTAAGCTTGCTGTAAAATTTTTTTAAATTTTGGTTTTACAATGATTCATATAATTCATTATTGCTCTTTCGGAAAAGGGAAGTATAAAAGCCTCAATAAAATTCAATATAATGTTGAATATCCTACTATATGATACCGTTCAGGTTGATGTCATGGTTCGAAACAGGAGGAGAATATAAAATAAAGAACATTGCAGTAAAGGTGAAGAAGGAAAGAAAATGAAAAGAAAAATGCAAATAAAAATTTATTTTTTTCTTTTTTCAACTATTTATACATACAATTGTATTTATAAGCTTACAACAAGCTTTCACAAGTAATATTTTTCTACAATTACATTTGTAAGCTTATAAAAAGGGTGCCGTTTTGATTTTTCTACAATTATTCTTAAGTCTTTTTCAATACTTTACACAAGCATTCCTCAAGCTTAACGCTTATATTTGTAAGCTTGTTATAATATTATTCTCAAGCCAAGTTTGTCGTGAATTTATTTTAAAACAATTTTGTTAAGAAAGAGCTTTTTATGCATTTCCAGTTTTAGACAACTAATTACGTACATAGGCATATATAAAGCGAAAGTAAAGCAAGTGAAAAAGCGGCTCAATTTTAAATAGCGACACACAGACAGGAAGTGCAAGGCAAAATGTTAACCGGCGCAGCATGCAACAAAAGTAAAAAATAAAAAAAAACAATTTTGTATGTTGACTTACTGGATGTGTAACCTTGTTATGCGGCAAGTTGCGCCAGTTATTTGGCATTTGAACGGAAATAATTCACTTAAGCTACATCTATGTAACTATGTGCATACGCACCTAACTGGATGGTGATGTTTAGCCAAAAAAAAGTGTCACCAATGTCAGGAAATTTGTATATCGACATACTACATATATGCATATGCAATTATACGTGATATAAGTATTTGGCAGCAGGAACATACATACATACATGGATGCCTACTAATTCAATATTTGATGCATATCACTTTATTTCCTCTAGTTTATGTAAAATATTTGACATGTAGCGTGTTATTGAAGCAAATGCTGAATTACATGTATGTAAGTATGATGCAATAGTAAAACAGTTTAGTTTCATAAGGCATAGTTGACTGGTCGCTTCAGGAACTATAGTAGGGAGCGTTGCCACTTTGGTTACTTTTTACCAAAATTGGTTAAAATTTTTTCATTTGGTTACATGGTTACTTTCTTCCGATTTTGGTTACCTTCAAGGTCCATGTATTCAATACACCATGGTTACATTCAATTTTTGGGAATACGATTTTAATTTTTCCAAACTATAAAATATTTGTTATCCAAATTGTTTTGTTGTATTTTTTTTTTTTGCTTTTATCAAATCCCAAATAATTTATTGTTGGGGGTAAATGGAAAAAAATTCAACCACTATTTCCAACGAATGTTGAGTGTATAGCTGTTTCACGAAAATGAACAAGGCAAAAGTGGGAAAAATTCAACAGCTTTCACAGTCTCAGAGGTCGAGTGTGTAAAAGCGTTCGCACATTGCGGCCAAAGATGGAATGTATCACGGGTTCGATCCCCGTGATGAGCAGCCACTTCCGAAAAGGGTGCCAACGATCGAAAATGGTTTTTCGTGAAATAGCTATACTCAACCTTCGCTAGTAATAGTTGTTGAAATTTTTTCATTTACCCCCAACAATAAAAAATTACACTCTCATAGCCTATGTACGAAAATCGTACACTAAGAAAGGTTAGATTGAATAGAACAATGGCATATATAAGGGAAAAATCCAACAGCTCAGTAGGACCATGGGTAGCCGCGGTGCTTAGCGTTTCGCTAATATTCGACTACTGATGGCTGGAGCGTAGGTTCAATGCCTGTTGTGCTCCCGAGAAGATGTCTGATGATGAAGAAAATGGTTTTTCTTCGAAATAGCTATCACATCTACCAACGCTGTATGAGCTAATTGGATTTTCCGCTTATCCCAAAGTATTAAAATTAAAATTAAACAAGTAAGGAAGCCTAAGTTCGAGTGGAATCGAACATTAGATACTCATCTGTATGCTTTCATTGTTTGTTTGCATTTGATGGAAACACGGTGTATTTTATATAAAGCGAGTGCTGCATAAAGTGGGCGTAGCCACGCCCATTTTCAACATTTTTATCAGTCATCCAACTAAGCATATGTATATTATTCTTTGTGCAACATTTCATTCCTTTATGACTGCTAGTTACAAAGATTTCACGTTACAAATTCCCAAAGTGTGTTCCAGAAATACCTTTGTTAAAAAGTAGGCGTGGTCATAAACCGATTTCAATAAATTTCTGTGTGTCTATTGACACAAGTTATAAAAGTTTCGTCATAATATCTCAATCATTTGTCGAGTTATAGGCTCAGAAATCTTGTATATTCCTGCTTCTAAAAAGAGGCGGTGCCACGCCCATTTTCCAAAATTTTTGTGTTTTTCGTTTTATGTCCGCAGGTGGACTCCTGCCATGAAATTTCAATGATACATCTTTATATTTGACGGAGATATCGCTTAAAAAGTTTTTATTAGGCCACTTTATAATACACATATATAAAAGTGGGCGTGGTCGTCCACCGATTTTGGCAATTTTTCGTCCAAACATTTGCCTAAGTAAATGTATCACGCGTACCAAATTTCATTGATATATCTTCAACGGTTTCTGAGTTATGACTCATAAATCTTTCAATATTTGCCCCTTAATAAGTGGGCGTGGCACCGCCCATTTTCCAAAATTTCATCAAATTTCTTCTTAGGGGCCTGAGCTCAACACGTGGGTAAAATTTCATCGCTCCAGCTATATTAGTGACTGAGCTACCAAATTTCCGATTTTTTCTATATAGGAAAAGTGGGCGTGGTCATGGTCCGATTTCGCCCATTTTCAATACCAACCGTCCCAGTCTCGATACCAACTTTGATTTCAAATTTCATCAAAATATCTCAATTTTTGAGCGAGTTAGAGTGTTTACAGACGGACGGACAGACATGGCTCAATCGATTTCTCTTTTCACCCTGATCATTTCGATATATATAAGTCTCAGTGGCGGATCCACGGGGGGGGGGAGGGGGTTCAAACCCCCCCCCCCTTGTGGTTTATCATAGATCCCAAATTAATGCCTTTCCCAAACTGATCAAGGAAAACTCTATCATTCCAAAAGCAATGGTTGGATGGGTTTAGCTGTCCAAAGGCAAAACTCGACATTTATTTTCATTTATTTTCAGATTATATTTTATATGCACATATCCACAAGGTGAAATAGGTACAATTGAATCAGTTCATTAAAATAGTTGTCCTTGTAGGCAATAATAACATACAATTACAACTTATAGTTAAATAGAAAATGTCCGAAATTTAGAGGAATTAAATCTAATACAATAAGCGCGTACGACACCTTTTCCAGTTTAAGTTCAGAAAGTTACAATTGCAGTTCAGAAAATTACAATTGAAGTTCAGAATTTCCAATTGAAGTTCAGAAAGTTACAATTGAATTTCAGAAAATTACAATTGAAGTTCAGAATTTCCATTTGAAGTTCAGAAAGTTACAACTGAATTTCAGAAAATTACAATTGAAGTTCAGAATTTCCAAATGAACTTCAATTGTATTTTTCTGAACTTCAATTGTAACTTTCTGAACTTCAATTGTAATTTTCTGAAATTCAATTGTAACTTTCTGAACTTCAATTGTAATTTTCTGAAATTCAATTGTAACTTTCTGAACTTCAATTGTAAATTCTGAACTTTAATTGTAATTTTCTGAACTTCAATTGTAATTTTCTGAACTTCAATTGTAATTTTCTGAACTTCAATTGTAACTTTCTGAACTTAAACTGGAAAAGGTGTATATTGTCGATTCTGTCAAACTTTCAATCATGTTTAAATTTTCGAGGCTTTTTGAAAAATTCTTGAAGGACTTCATCTTCAGTTAAATATATACTTCTGTGAATGTTCAAGGAAGCAATACCATTGAGACGCAAATGGCCGACAAATTTTCTTTGTTATTTGCATTTTTGCACTTTGATTTTAATCACCATTACCACTAATATTATTTACATATTTATTCATTTTAACAATAAAATCACACTTTTTTAATAAAAACTCCAATTCCAACCATTCGCGTTCGGAATAAGAATAGAATCGAGGCACATAAAGGAATAGAATTGTGAATTTGTCGCGAATAGGGGTTCAAAACAACTCCTGGTTTGCGCGTCACGACAACGAGAAGGCCCATTCGGTATACTTTTCAAGTAGCGAATTTTCCCTTCTTATACATTTTCGTTCTTTGATAAAAGTCAAACTGTAAAAATTTGTTGTTTGTCAACATGAAGGCGACAGTTGCATATAATAATATCATATAATAACTGCTACCAAGGCTTATCCAATACAGGTTAAGTTACTTGCGTTTGCTTTATCTTGTTTCTTCTTTAAAAATGTCAATGTGAAAGAGGAGAGAAATGAATTTCAATGTAAAATTTTTCCCAATTCGTTTTGTCTGACATTCACACTTTTTAGTATACATACACAATTCCAATCAGCTTATCTACTACGATATCCTTCTTTAGATAATTCTTGACTGCTACCCTTCACTAGGTGTCGCGCAGTGGTCAAGTTTATAATAAAGTAGCTTCAGAGCCATCTGAAGGCGTAACACCCGCATATGCCGGCTTTTTTAATTTATGAATTTATTAAATACATGTACGTTATACATGTTATTTAGAACTTCAATTGAAATCTGATGCACCTTATGTGATGACTAGGGAAGCTAAAAATATGCAAATGCATATTGCATATGCAAATGCATATTTAGACCTAAAATGCATATTTACGGTCAAAATGCATTTCGTGCTTATTTTGGCATATTTTGGCACTTAATCGAGCAATATCGAAAATATTAAGCTGGCAACATCTTATCTGTGGTTAATTTAGATAGTTGCATATGCATACAAACAAGGCTATTTAACTATTGATCTGGGCCCCGGAGCGGAGCATTTTTCCTTATAAAAATTCACCACGATAAACACTAAACGCTGCACTGTCAATATGAATCGCGATGGTCTGATCAATCGCAGACTAGTGCTACACGTTCAATATGAATATTGCGATATTTTTCTCGATCTGAGGTTTAAAATATTTTACTTCCGTCCTTTTCACACTTTCACTTTCAATTCGTTTATTGCCAATATTTCGTTCCGGATCGCGGATTTCAAAATTTCTAAATATTTTGCGATCCAGAATCGCGATCCATCAATACTCGATGCTACACGGTCAATATTTATCGTTTTCCCATACAAGAGCTTTTTCTCGGAAAACCGCCAAAACCCACACTGGAAAATATAGTAAAACATACGATAGTTCAATGCAACCCTGCGCAATATTAATAGAATAGTTTCGTTTGCTTTGTAAAAAGATCTCATGTATACAAATCTAAAATTAATTTAAAGTAATTTATAGTATTTAAAAACAAATTTTTTAAATGGGGAAAATGTGAATTGTACGTTTCAGTTCTTATATTATTATTATTTTGCAAAATTCTTTAAATAAAAATGTAAGCTTGAAATTAAATACATATATTTTTTGAGCATATTTCAGGTATTTTTTAGGCATATATGCATATTTTGAAATTTTTCGTGCATATTTTTAGCTTCCCTAGTGATGACATACATATTGTTAATTTGGAGGGTTTTGAGTTTGGTATTTTTAAGGTGCGGGAAATGGCGCAACTAGTATATAGAATAATAATAGTAGGTGGTATTAGTCCATATTTTGACCAGCGTATGCCCTTAAAAAACATCTTCCAAAAAAAGAAATTTTCAAACCCCCCCCCCCTTGCCGAAATCCTGGATCCGCGCCTGATAAGTCTATATCTATCTCGATTATTTCATTCTGTTACAATCAACCGTTATGTGATTAAAACTATAATACTCTGTGTACTAGTACAGCTGAGTATAAAAATAATAATTTCGTGCTATACACTAACGTAAAGAATAATAAAAATTAAATAAAATAATTTTCGTGCTAAGCACTAAAAAGCTTTTAGGTGCAAATAATTTATATGACAGGAGCCAGCGACAAGATTAGGAATAAATCTATTCTAGCGAATTTTCATCGGGCGATTTTCGTCAGCTTTTTGGTTCTGTCCATTCTCATATCTGGCCGTGTTTTTAAATGTTGATAGAACGCTACGACCGGTGATATTTCGCTCGACGTTGGATCTGTTTAAGGCTTAAAGATGTAAAGCAATTGATATATTTTAGTTTTTGTTAACCGTATATATTGTTTTGCTTTTAAATAAGTAGCTCTAACGTCAATGGAGCATATACTTATGTATATTATTAATTTATTTTGGTTACCTGTTTCTGGTTTTGGTTACTTTTATTTTGTGTTTTGGTAAATTTTAAATCTTTTAAGTGGCAACGCTGATAGTAGGAGAGCGAATTGACCAAGAATTTGTTAAGTAATGTATGGCTGAGTGTTTCTACAACTTATTTTATGTATGTATATCAACTTTTTGACATTTTTTATAAACAATCAACTTGTACCAGAATTTTAGGATTAGGGTGTGCTCCAAAAAAGGTAGCACCTACAAAGACTTCAAACTCAGTACCAGCTATTCGTTTTATGTATGTATGATTTTTAATAAATCATTTAAAATGTACATGAACATCAGAAAAACTGCAATAAATACGGGAAATATACATGTAATGAATGAACGCAGTTTTACTCAGCACGTGTAGCATGTTTCCGGTAAAAAAAAAATTAGAAAAAAAGAAGAAATTATCATGTTGGTATATGAATAATGTGATTTTATTACAGTGGTTGCTGTTATTAGATTAGGCACGAGAATTATTAATTGTAATAACGTTTAAATTACAAACAGACATACATGCATGCCTATGTATGAGGGTTGTTTGATAAGTCTGTGACATTTTGAATAAGTCAAAATTTTTTCGGCAAAAATGCATTTTATTTTTCAACATAATCTTCTTCTTGCTCGATACACATAGTCCAGCTTTTTTCAATTTCTTTACTCCTTCCAAAGAAATAGAATTTTTCAAAGCTCTCAAAATAGGCATTTGTTTTTTGGATGGCATCTACATTTGACCTGAATCTCTTACCTCTCAGCTATTAATTGAAGTTTGGAATCATGAAATAATCGCAGGGGGCTAAACCTGGAGAATATAGTGTATGAGGTAGCAATTCGTAACCCAATTTATGAACCTTTCTCATGGTGACTACACACCTGTGCGGCACAAAAATTCCTTGGGCTTTCTGCTTAACACCGTCTTTGAAGTTGTCACATGCTTATTATCGAGTGTAAGCAATCGCGGCAACTATCGCGCGATAGTTTTTCATGTCTAGATGCTCATGTAAGATGTGATGTATTCGTTCAGTTGAGATGCCTTTGGTCTCAGGTATTTCACGTATTTTCATTCTCCGATAGTGCAATAGCATTCCATGGATTTTATCGGCAATTTCTGATGTGACTACTTCTTTTGACCGACCAGAACATTCGACATCACTTGCGCTAGTACGACGACAACGGAATTCAGTTAATCACTTTTTAACCATTGCAAATGATGGAGCAGAGTTCCCATAGTATTTATCAAGCATTTCCTTACTTTCCATCGTGGTCTTTGTACGAAAAAAAATTATGCTTAATCAGCACGAAATTAAAATTTTGCCATTTTTGTTAAAACCACGAGGTAGTGCTGGAAAAACATCGATGTTTACGAGTATCGATATTTTCGATATTTTTGAGAAAAAACATCGATATTATCGATATATTGACCTTTATATTAGAGCTCTAGATACCCGGGTATGGAACAATTCGAAAAGATCGAATTTGTCTGAGGCTCGTTTGTTGTTCAAATGCCCGTACAAACATTCGAGCATTCGAGCTTACAGACAAAAAAATTTGTATCAGGAAAACAAAAATAAAATAGAAATAAAAATTTTTAAATTTAAAATGTTTTTTCTTGATTTTGCAATTCTAAAATGAACATTAAAAAAAAAAAATGTTCGTATTTACATTACTTTTAAACACAGGAATTTCTACATAGGAATCAAATTAAAAAAAAATCTCCAAATTTGGGGAATTACCCACAAAACGGCAATGCTGCCTTTTACCAGCTTCTTTCCGCGTTTATCAGTGATGGATCCATGAGCGTCGATATATCGAATATCGAAAAAAAATATCGATATATCGAAAAAGTTCAAAAACATCGATGAATCGATATTATATCGATATCGCTTCCAGCACTACCACGAGGTCTTCCGTGTTAGCTGTCGACAATAAACTAAATTGCGCAGGCTGATCAAACTTTTACAAAAGTCTTTTAAAAGATGGTTGTTGACGTTGTCAATTTTGAATTAAAAATTGCTGGTCGCGAAGTTCAAAATGTGTCGGATTTATCAAACAACCCTCGTATATGCAACATTTTAAATAGAGTGATAGATAGAATATTTACATCCATGTACATACATATAGTATGTATACGGAGTAGGTCAAGTTCAGAGTGAATGTAGTTGAAGCACAAACAACCGCTGAACAAAAACTATTCGGTATATCAAAAACATTTGTTTACCTCTGATTAACGAAACTGTAACGATTTTGGTATTCAGTAGCTATTTTGTTTTTATTGTTATGCTCAAATTAGATATTGGCTATTGTTAAAAATTAAATAACGAACCTTTAGGGTTCAATTGTGGCCGCTGTGGTGCAGTGGGTAGAGTGCTCGCCTGCTATGCCAGAGGTCTCGGGTTCAAACCACGGTCCGAGCCAAACAAATTTTTCTAATTAGTAAAAATCCAATTATTGGGTTTTTTAATAGCAGCGGTCACCTCTCGGCAGTGGGCGGCATACCCTCCGAGAGTATTTCTGCCATGAAAAAGCTTCTCACAAAAAATGCATTCGCCGTTCGGAGCCGGCATAAAACTGTAGGTCCACCCAATTAGTAGGAAAAAACAAAAAGGAGCACACCTCGAATTGGGAGAGAAGCTCGGCCATAAAACTCGTCAGAGTTATAATAGCGCCATTGTATTATATTATTATTAGGGTTCAATTATTCAAGCTATATGATTTATACATAAGTATGTTTGTCTAAATGTTTTCCTATAGAGGGCGCTAAAGTAAAATTTGTGAATGATAGATATTTTTGTGATGCGTTTGTGGCCATTTTCTAGACACTGGCTGGATGAGACAGTGCAATTTAAGTTATTTAAAATAAAAAAAAAAAACAAACAAACAACAACAAACTTCTTCGCCATATAAATGTATGTGCCTTTCGTTAAGCTTAGAAATGTTACGAGACAAATTAAAGTAGAAAACGGAAATTTGTCATAAATCTCATTGCAAAAATGAATGCAAACACAATAAATGCCAAAAACATTAAGAAATAATAAGCTACATAAAAGAAAAATTTCGCTTTTATTTGAAGAAAGGAGAAATAAATTCATATTTACATGGATATGTATGTACTAATGTACATTTTTGTATGGCTATCCATGTGTCTCTGTATGTTCATATGAGGGTTATTATCTTGGTTTATTCTCCAATAAAAAAGCTAAAAGAAAGTCAAGGTTGCTAATTATAGCCTTGAAGTCAAAAGCAAACAGGAAAGTAATAATGAGTATAGGTAGTAAAATAGTACTCGTATCGAGCCGTATGCGCCGGAAAGATGTAAAGGCCAAATTCAAAAATGTTCAGGAGAAGATTTTTTAAAAATTTTTTTACTTTCCTTTCTTTATTTCGATTTCTTTTTTTTTGCTTTTCGGCAATTTTTAATCAACTTTAACCACCAAAAATATAAAATTATACTTTCCAAAAATGAAATTTAACGCTGATCCCGAATAGCATATCCATTTTTTTGTGGCAGACCCTGTTTCTGAGATATCGGTAAAAATGTAGAAAAAACCGTATATACAAGACATTGCATGACATACATAAGTGCATAAAAAAATTGTATTAGCCACCGTAGCGATTTGGCATCTAATAAGAACTGGTAAAGAGAATCCCACCAAACATTTTTTGACTTTGTACTTAAAAATTGGTCAAGTAGTTTGGTTACAATGGCAAAAAGAATGAAAAAAATATAAGTTTGTATAAGGAATTTCAGATTCGACTCCTATCTATCCCATAAAGAATTTAAATGTGAACATTTTGAGACTACTTTTGCAACAATGGGATGTATCAGTATTTATATTTACCTATTTTTATTGAGAGTTCTTAACCTAGCATTTTCCGTTTCTTTATAAAACTTTATTAAGGAGTAACATTTAAAATTATTTCTTTCCATTTATTATGAGTTTTGAAGTGCACAATGTCTCCCAAAACAGCGATGAATAGGATAAAGAATTAATTGAATAAAAAAAATAATGCATTTCGCGATTTTAAGGAGAGGATAAATAATGAGGGATGTAAGTACTTTTGGCTATTCTTTTGTAATTTTCTGGATTTGTCTCCCATCATATCCTTTTTCCAAGATCCTTGATATCGCCTTTCAAAAACTATTAAGTTCTGATGAAATCTCTCGCCATGTTCATCACTTTCAGCATCTACGTTTGGAGGGAAATTATCGAGATTTAAGAAATTAATTTTGGAGAAATTTTAGAAATACAGAACCAGTTTGTTTAAAACTGCTCTAAGCAGTAGTTGTAGGGTCCCTTAACTATCGTGAAATCGTTAGAACTTTATTCCAAAATTATGGAGCAATAAAGTGCAATATGCCGCACAAGAAAACCATATTGGTCATCGTAAAATACAAAGTAGAAGTCTTCAAAGTGGTGAAACCCTTGGTTAAATTCCAACAAAACCCCGTTAAATTTATTTATTAATCACTAGTCTTCAATAATTTGAAAAGAAAAAAAAGACGTAAAAGCGACTTCGTACTCACAAAAAAAGTAAACAAACTGAACTTATGCACTTACATCAAAATTGCCTTTCATAACGGTACATTTTTCAGACATAAAATTTCTGGAGAAGGTGTGGGTGATGACAAGTAAGCCATTTCTACAAAAAAGTGAAAATCGGAAATCATGGCCTTTACATCTTTCCGGCGCATACGGCTCGGTATGTTTGTACATAAAAATGTACATACGTGAACTATGCCATAGAAGTGAAAGCTTAGGAATTTCAGAAGCGGTGCCAACCAAAGTTCCTGTTCATCTCAAATCTTATTACTTACTTTTTGTTAAATGTTTATTTAAACTTGATGTTCTAATGAGTAAAGAGATTTATTTAAGATAAAGCCTACCGGTTTTCAATTTGATCTCGCGCTTTTCAATCCACTTTTTCTTCAATAGTAGCTAAATACTCTAGAAGCTCATAAAAATTTTATTTTATAATTCATCTACAAAAAACAAAACATTCTTACAATAATAACAACGAAAACAACAACATATCGCACCCTAAATCAAAAAGTGTCACAACTCAAAATTTTTCGAAATCGAGTTTTTTTCATAAACGGGTATACGGAACATATCTCTAGCGATTGCCAAAAAACTTTTGAATAACTGTTTCTTTCGACTGAAAAATAACCATTATACCTGGCCCTTTGCCATACGATTGCTTGTAATGAAAAAAAGTTTTTTGGCTCTCCTGAAAATTTTTAAATTTTCAGTTGTGCCACTTTATGATTTAGGGTGCGATATATGTATTTACCTATACAGAAAAGTCATCTTATATACAGCATATCACCAACACATTCAAAAAACTATTTCAAGAAATCTCGACTATTTGTGTCAACATCCAAAGAACGAGTTAAAGCAAATTCCAAACGACAAACCAAATTAATTGCAAATGAAAGAAACTGGCTTGTTAAGTTTTTATTTTTGTACAAATTTGCTATTTCAATGTACATATGTATATACGTTTGTATGTACATAGCGAGTACATAGTACATGCATTTGGCGCATATGAATTTCTGATTTTAAAGTTGACTACCTTCAGCTATGTGTTGGTGACTAGGTTCTTGACATTCTAGTTCTTAGCGCCAAAAGTGGCAAAGTCAAACTCTGAAAGCGAATTTAGAAGGTGTATACAAAGTTGTGTGCATAAAAATATATGTACTTAAATAAAATGTATATAGGTATAGCAGTGGCGGTCCTAGCATAAATTGGCTGGGAAAGCCTATGCATGAAGCATAGCCATTAGCCATTGATTGCCGTTCCATCACTGACTTTGCTTAAAGTCGTTTTGCATATTTGGTTTGTTGCTTATATTCATACCGTATGAACCTGAGTGTGTTGGAATAAACCGAGAAAAAAATTAAGATGATGAAGAATAATTAATGGCGTTTTCTTTTCTACGAAAAAGTGTTGCCCTCCTATATCCCACTTATCGAATTACATATCCTTACTTTCTAGAAAATGGCTGAATTTGTAGATAAGGGTGCCCTCTTACTTAGTTAGATGTCAATATTTGGTGAAATGACCAGACAAACTTACAAAATGGCTAAGAAAGTCAAACAGGGCAACATTATTTCGAGAAAAGAAAACGCCATAAGTTTTGATATACAATAGATAATATGAAGATATATGACTTATGTTGATTTAGCTTTAACTACTTTTTGTCAGCACATCAACAAGCTCAGTCGAAATTAAATTCAAGTTCTTCGACATCAGAACGTGGATTTTCCACAAAAATAGAGGAGCAGTTTTTATTAGAATCATTTGTGAAGAATTCAACTTTATTAATTGCTGACACCAAACTTACAGGGAAATCTCTAAATCTCACACGAAAGCGTATGGGTGTTTTTAGTTTACTTAAGCCAATGGCAATTTCAGCAGAAGCAAGTGGGATTTGCTTATTATGGCACTATAAGGGAATATCTAAAAATTAGTTCTTTAGTGTTTGAAAAACTGGCGTCGAATTAAAGAAAATTTTGAAATGTTTAATTTTATTTGATATTGATTTTCGTCGCTTTTTAAAATGACGCTTTTGCTTGATTTTGATATTGTGCTGATTTCATATTACTCAAAATCAACGCTTTCACAGTTTGATAGTTTATACTTACTTTGCATGTACATACATGCATGTATATTTAAGTAATAATACATATTTAGGCAAGCCGGGCTTTTCGGCATGTATAAAGCGTCCGCCAATGATATATAGTATATTCATTGTACACGTTTTTTTTTTAAAAGTGTTACAAGTTTAAGCTCTCTTAAAATGTCCCAGCAGTATTTCAGGTAAGGAGGTGCATATTCAGTAGAATATTCAATGTGAAAAATACCCTGAAACTGAGTTCAAAATTCATTGCTGAAAAAATAACTGAACACGCAGTGAAGACATCAGGTGTACTGAAATATATGCTATGGAAGTTCTCCCTGCGTATTCAGGCCATTTTTCCTATAGAAACTCTCCCTTCTCGTTCGGCAGTTTTTAGGTAGTTGATTTTCGACGCCACCTCTATATAAAAACGAAAGGGAAAGTTCAGATTTTAGAACTACATCTCTACTGAATATTCAGTAGGAAATATGTGCTGTTTTCCAGCTGATAAATACTGCTGGGGTGTTTACATGAATGTATATGGATGTATGAGTATTACAGACATACAGGCATACATACATATGTACATGGTGTTAGTAGAACTTGAAATTTTATTCAAGCAAGGTTTAAAGACATGCGAATTTATATGTTTAACTATCTTTAATGATTTAAAAGTATTATAAAAATATAAATAAATAATTGCAGATATCTCATGCTTGAATATCCCTCGTCATTGCCACCTAACTATGATATTTTAAAGCAAATTGTAAGCATAACTTGTCATTTGATATATCGAAGCTTTTTAAGGAAAGGAAGCAACTAACTTTAACCATGTTATAATAAAAGTTTTTTTTTAATTCTTTATATTTGTTAGAATTATCAAAAGCGTAGTTACTAATTATTGAATAGTGTGTAAATTAGTTTAAAAAAAAAATTAATCTCCTTTGCGTGGCAGTTTATTGGCAAAAAGGGCTGTCTGCCATCATCTCAACCACTATGAAAAATAATTCAGTTTTACAATTTCCAAAAATTTATGTTATATTGCTTTATATGCGCAATTAATTTGTCTAGCCGTTTAAACATATCTCATTTACATATTTATTTTATTTTAGTATCGAATTGCGCGAATAACTATTAGATACACAATCTTTTTCACAGCTAACGAAAAAAGGCGGTTCCTACGCTTTTGTCGTGTTAAGCATTCGTATGTATACATGCTTTATTTGATTTTTTTTTTTTCACAACTCATAAATCATAGCAATTTAACCTTGAGCTTTTTTGAAGATGCTTCTTTTCTAACAAACAATTTTTTTAGCTAACTTTGTATTTATATTCATAGTTATTGCTTGAAGAATATTTGATGGCAAGACTTTTAGATATAGCATTTGTTTCAACGAAATTTGTTCATAAAAAAGTTAAAAAGGTGAGTAATCAAACATGCCACGCAAATAAATATACCACAATATAAAAGCATATATCAACCAATTGATTCTAATCAAAATTTTTAAAGCGCTATTGAAGAGCTACCGTATATACACACATGTTTACATATTTTGGGTCTAACATCTAGCTGGAAATGAAAGCTATCAAAACAGTTTTAAGTAATTCAAAGAAAAATATGTTGCGTGTTAAGCTTTTGAAAATGTATGACAAAAAGAGTTTTCCGCATCATTGGAATGTATAGTATTAAAAAAGTAATTGCAGCTGCACATATTTGAATTTCTTTGAATGTTTTTTCATTTCATATTTTATCTCTTATGAAGATTGATGTATTCACAAACTCTAAAAGCAACTTAGTGTACATAAATGTTTGCTGCGGGAGTATTATTTAATATATCAAGCGTGAAAAAAGGAAGGTGAATAAATGTAAATTGGAAATGATAATGAGTAAAAGCTTATATATGTACACTCAGAAAAAATATCATGAACACGATTCATGTAAAATTAACACCATCGATCTTTACACATAGAACAGCAAAAATTTTTTCAAATTACACGATGTTTGAAACATGATTTTGGCTTTGTAACTGTCATCTGAAAATTTGGTAAATTCAACCAAATTTTATTGTTGATACAACATGAAGAAATTTTAAAATACGCAAGATGATTCAAATATAAAATTTTATTCCTAAATGTCATTTGGAATTTTGTTTATTTAACATGATGATAGTGTCAATATAAACTAAAAAAAAATGTTAGAAAAATGACGTCCCCATTTTAGTGTTAATAACACATGAAAACAAATGCTAAAACAACAAGAACCACAATTAACAATAAAAGTTGGTTGATATAACACGAAACAATGTTCAAACATAAACGTCATTTGGAATTTTGGTTTATTCAACACGATGATAGTGTCAATATAATCTAAAAAAGTGTTAAAAAGAACGTCAAAACTATTTTAAAACATACACAATTTTTTCAACGTTTGAAGTTCTGCTGTTCGTACACCCAGAAAAAAAATAGTGTGAAATCAACCAAAAATCAACAAATTTTGTGGTTAATTTTTTTCAACACGATGCTTAATGTATGCCATCATGTAATCGTGTAAATTCAACACTACTGTCAAGTGTTAGTTTAACAGGATGACAACTGTAGAATTAACACTAAAAAGTATTGAGTCTTCCTGTTGATTTTACAATTTTAACTAGTTAATGTTACAATAAAAGCTGGTTAAATTAACACGAAATGGTCCTGTTGAATTAACAATAACATCTTTTTGATTTTACATTAAATTTATTGTTAAATTAACTAGAAGGTCTTGTTGATTGTACAATTTATTTTTTTAAATAAAAAAACATATCAAACATAAAATATATAATCATCACTTCAATTAAGCACATTCGTACATCACCCGCACAACTGACCAAATTGAAGGCGTCCTTCTCATACGAACACAAATGTACCGGCGATAGTTTATACATGGGCGATAGTACTATCACTTGCACCGAGTAATGTTTGGCCGCTAATGCAACAACCGCATGCTGCACGCAAACCCCCATTCGCTAAAAAACCTCCTCGTGATATTGCAACCTATGAAGAGGAAAAATAAAATATTGAACATTAAATACTTTTAGAAACAAAAATGTAATCCTCTTTTAACTCACCTGCAAACTGAAAATATAAATCGAAAACCCACTATCGCGAACTGACAATGATGCTAAACTCGCATCACTGCCACGGCACAAAATTTTCCTTTTTTTTTTTAAAAAATAATTTGCGTTTTGCACGAAAATCAGACTTCAAATGATCAAAAAAATTATGTATGTTTCAAAATAGTTTTGACATTCTTTTTTAACACTTTTTTTTAGATTACATTGACACTATGATCGTGTTGAATAAACCAAAATTCCAAATGACGTTTATGTTTGAACATTGTTTCGTGTTATATCAACCAAATTTTATTGTTAATTGTGGTTCTTGTTGTTTTCACATTTGTTTTCATGTTGTATTAACACCAAAATTGGGACGTCATTTTTCTAAAATTTTTTTTAGTTTATATTGACACTATCATCATGTTAAATAAACCAAATTCCAAATGACATTTAGGAATAAAATTTTATATTTGAATCATCTTGTATATTTTAAAATTTCTTCATGTTGTATCAACAATAAAATTTGGTTAAATTTACCAAATTTTCAGATGACAGTTACAAAGCCAAAATCATGTTTCAAACATCGTGTAATTTGAAAAAAATTGTTGCTGTTCTATGTGTAAAGATCGATCGTGTTAATTTTACATGAATCGTGTTGATGATTTTTTTTCTGAGTGTACAAAAAACAAAATAATATAATTTTTTTTTTTAACAAAAAGAAAATTTTGTGCCATGGCAATGATAGGAGCTATATAGGATAGGAGTATGTTTAAAAAAAAAAATAAATTGTAAAATCAACAAGTCTTTCTAGTTAATTTAACAATAAATTTAAGGTAAAATCAAAAAGATATTATTGTTAATTCAACAGGACCATTTCGTTTTAATTTAACCAGCTTAAATTGTAACATTAACTAGTTAAAATTGTAAAATCAACAGGAAGATTCAATACTTTTTAGTGTTAATTCTACAGTTGTCATCCTGTTAAACTAACACTTGACAGTAGAGTTAAATTTACACGATTACATGATGGCATACATTGAGCATCGTGTTGAAAAAAATTAACCACAAAATTTGTTGATTTTTGGTTGATTTCACACTATTTTTTTTTTCTGGGTGTATGTATAGACTAATCTTACTTTAAAAAACAGCAACAACATGTTTTCTAAAAGCCAATTAGTTAGTAAGAAAACATATTTTTGACTTGACATTCTTGATGGTGTTAATAACATTTGTTGTACAAAATTATAATTGAATGTCGAATTTTGTTGTTAGAAATTGATTGTCAAGCATTTTAAGCCACGCAACGCATGCTGTTAAATACTTATGCATAACTATTCATTAGCAGTTAAACAGCAAGAGAAAACAAAACGTTGGTCTCTGAAATGAAAAATTTCTTTTGAAAATTAACGCTTGTTTGCGACACTCGAAGACAAGGAATTTTAATACGCAAACATGCATACATATGTATGTATATAGACACATTAAGGAAAACACATATCACACAGTCGTATGTACATACCTACATGCATACATATATAGGTACCTTGTAGCAAATAGCGCTGGTTCCAGGCTAGTGCAGAACTAGTTCAAAAAGAGGAATCTAAGGTGAAACAGCTGTCGTTACATCCATGCTTACAATTTTTTTGTCTAGTTCCAAAAAATAAAAAAAGAAGAGAGGTTGGTTTCTCGTTCTATTCCAACGCAATGCTTTCAACTGTCTTTTTTAACACGGTCTATGAAGTGGCAATTATCCCCCACTGCACATCTTTGTAACTCGTTCTACACTACTTCCCATATGGACAGGTGTGGTATAGTTCAAAAGTCAATAGTTCGGAGATAGTTCTAAAGGAAGCACTTCAGGACTAGCTAGAAAAACATGGTTGGTCTTTGGCCGCGCTTTACAAAAATAGTCCTCAGCTGGCAGAACGCTTAACATATTGAAGATGAATGCGGCATTATATAGCAATTTCAAGTCAAATTAAACGTTTTTCGACTCAAGTGAAACTTTTATCAAGTCAAGTGAAAATTTTTTCAAGTCAAATGAAGCCTTTTTCAATTGAATTGAAACCTTTTTCACTTAATGAAACTTTTTTCAATTTTATTTCAATAGGTTTCGTTTCTATTGAAAAAGGTTTCACTTCAATTGAAAAAGGTTTCAATTAAATTTAAAAATGTTTCACTTGACCTGGAAAAAGTTTCAGTTGACTTTAAAACGTTTAATTTCACCTGAAAATGCTATATTATAAAACACAAATTTTTAAAACTGAAGAATACACCTACAAATGTCAAGTAATATTATTTTGGTTATACATATGTATGTACGTCCTTTTAATCAAGTTCCATTTGGTACTACAGCCCATATGACACTACGTTTTTTTTCTGGTATTCTACCAGGTTTTTTGTGTGAAGGAGATGGTCAAATACAGTTTTGCGTTGGTGCAAGCGAGCAAGCTATATTGAAAAAAACCAAACAAAATACCATCTAGGCGATTAAAAACCAACGAGCCAGCTTGTATTTCGGTAGGTTTTTTGGCATTCGGTCATTTTTTCTGACAATTGTTTCAATTTGACAACTAGAAAATAAATTATATTTAAAATAAAAAATATATGGAAATACAAATTTTAAATTTGCCACTTGTAAGCTTCTGCTTTGGCCGAAAGGGTAAAGATGAAGTCCGGAAGAAAAATTATATTGCGTACTGGCTTCCCTTTATAACATGGAATACACAGCTATCCTTTGGGTTTCATAACTTTTTGGGTTTCATAACTTTTTTATTTCATTAATTTATATTCAAATTTCCAAAAAATTAACGTTTGAAATAAATATTATTTTGATTTAGTTTGAAGTTTAATGTCAATCAAATTGCTTTTGAGGGAGTATTTGTCTCTTTTCAACCTACAGGAGAATTGTTTTTGTATTTTGACTTTCGGTGGGTTTTCCAAACCAAAAAACCAAGGAAAAAATGTAGTGTCATATAGGCATACCCAGCAGAAGACAGTAAAAATGAATATTATTATAAAGTGCAACATTTGTTGTTGCTCAACTGTAAAGTAATAGTTGTAAACATAAATTTTTCATGTAGTCGCAATAATAAACTGTTCAGCTCTGCATCCTTTTAGAACCAGTTCTGAACCAGTTGTGAACTCTCTAGTTCCAGACTGTCGTTTTTCACGACTGTCTCTTATATTAGCTGCAGGGGACATTTGTATATATATAGGCCTGCATATTCAAGTAAAGTTGACAATGAAGTGGAAGAAGACAGAAAAAGCAAATAAAAAATAAAAAAATAAAAGACAAATATGAGCCGAAACCAGTTAATCACGAAAGTAAAAGTAAAACAGAGTATAAAGTCACATTCATTGGCTGCTTTTTGTTCATGTGGTATTTCTTGCGAATGGAAAATAAAATCAAAGCAGACATTCGCGAAATGTAGATATTACGTGGCACGCCATACGTATTACAAATTCATCAATGCGCACCCACACAAAACCACAAAAATACACACACAAATGTCAGAGACTCAAACCCGAAATGTTTGCACAGACGCGTAGTTCAAAAAAGCCAAAAAGATTTTCGGTGTGAAATGTTAATTTTCTTCAACTCAACAACGCGGCGGCTGTGTGAGCTAATTAAAGGTGTATGTATGAAGTTGTATATGTAAGAAGGTAAAGGCGCAAGTATAGGTAGTTTAACAAAATGTGTATATTCCTTTATGCCATTTGCTGCAGCTTTTGAAAGAAAACGAAATTTTTTTGAAAAAAAAAAAAAAAAACGGTGAGTCAGTAAAAATTGCGAAAACAATGCGTCTATAAAAATGTTTAACTTAAGACGGCATTGTATCGCTTGACTTCATAGCACTGGTCGGCCAACTGCAAACTGGACAAAACCAGAAACAGCAAAAGTATGCAGATATGTACATTAGGCCGTCTCGCGTTATAGGGAAGCAAAAATAAAGTGCGCCGTACGCCCCCGCATATGATGTCTTTTTGGAAAACATTTCCGGAAAAGTTTTTTATTTTTTATTTTTTTGGACGCCGCTAGATGTCGCTAAAATTTATTTTTCTCATATTTTCGGTATTTATAGTCCAATCTCAGAGTTTAATACACCAATGTCTTTGGCTTGGAAGGACGCCTTATACTATGGAATATTATTAACCCAATGTGCGTCATTGGGGTCACTACCACCCAGTATTTATTTTATACCACCCTAATGCTATTTTTTATGCCTGCATGTTAAACGTAGTCTAAAATCATTAATCTTTTGCAAAATAAGTATTTCGATCGCTTCAGTAGAACGCGAAATAAAAGACGTTCAACATTCCGTGGAATATAAGTTTTTCGCTTCCTTTGGTCTTTTAGGTTCATTTTACAAAAATTTCTTCTGAGGAGACCCCTACTGAAATTTTATGGCGAATAATTTTCTAGAACATTTTAATCCTCTATCACCGCCAATAAAGGGTTATTTTGACCCCCTTTTTTTAGAAAATCAGGAAAAATAGTATTTTTAAGGTCGCTGGAGGGTTAAAATGTTCTAGAAAATTATTTGGCATACAATTTTACTATGGGTCTCCTCAGAAAATTTTTCTGTAAAATTAACCTTAAAGACCAAATGAACCGACAAACCTATATTCCTCGGGATGTTGAACGTGTTTTATCTCGGGTTCTGCTGAAGCGATCGAAATACTTCTTTTTTCTAAAGATTAATGATTTTTGACTACGTTTAACATGCAGACGTAAAAAAGGTACATTAGGGTGGTATAAACTAAGTACTGGGTGGTAGTGACCCCAATGGCGCACATAGGGTTCATAATATTCTACAGTATAAGCCGCCCTTTAAAGCCAAAGACATTTCTGTATTAAACTTAGAGATCGGACTATAAATACCGAAGATATAATAAAAAAAAATTTTAGCGACATCTAGCGGCGTCCAAAAAAAAAATTAAAAAATTTTCCGGAAATGTTTTCCAAAAACACATCATATGGGGGGGGGGGGGCGTACGGCGAACTTTATTTTTTGCGATACGGTCTAATGTACATATGTACCTATACGTAATATGCTATTTATTGTCACACACAGCAACAACAAGCGGACCAATAAACAAAATAAAAACCCAACAATTCACATGCATAAGTCACACAAGCGCGCTGTACCCGCAATTATTTTATGACCGGCTGCATGACCGGCATGCATAATGGACGAAAAAATAACCTTTTGCTCTACCAAAAACAAAAATTGCTGGCTTTTTATATTATCAATTTAATTTGGAATTATCGGTTATTTATATGCTCTTAGCAAATAATAAATTTTTAATAACAATCTTTTTGTTTTTTCAACATTTGAACCCATCAATTTTTGAAAAGGGTGCCTACTCTCTGTTATTTATCCATACTCGCAATCCAAATCCTAAACGTAATGCTTTTAAATTACTTTGCCGTTTTGCATGCTAATATGACATCATTATGCGCAGACGGTTTGAAGTCCGTTGATTTCAAATATTCATACCTGAAGAGCGTCTTCCATCAAAAGAATGTTTAAAGCAAAAAAAGCAGTTGAAAAAGAAAAGAGAATTTACGTTTGTATTTCATCATTATTTTTACTTTCAATATTTAATCATTTAACTGAAGGACACGAGCATAAATAACATGCAAAAGTTTTGTTAGCAAATGATTGTGATCTGCATATAAAATATGTAGTTCTGCAAATGATGAGTTTATGAATAAATTATAACAGCCAGAAATAGTTCTGCTTTTAACAGAACAAAATTTAAAAATCCACCAGCAACTGAACGCTTTATAGCCAGATGTAGGTTAGGTTAGGTTATGTTGCATTGACCAAGATCCAGTCCCAGTTGGAAAAGGTAATGTATGGTCATCTATAAATGGATATAAAGGCCACATGGTCTATACATTCCATAATGCATGATTTTTTTCATTGTGATGTCCTAGGGAAGTCCTGCATCCACTTTTCCCTGCCAAGGTAAGGCAAAAAGGAATGTTTGGATGAGAGTCGCTCTTGCCGCGATCTCAGTGTCGGTTTATTTTCTCACTTAAAAATAAAAAAAAAATACTTTTTTTTGCATTTTTCTCTTCATTCTCTCTCCATCCGATTTCCAACTAGAAATATGTAACTTCACTCCAGCTTGTCCTCCTCTGCTTCTCTCATTGTCGCACCATCTTCCCCTTCACTGCTTCACCCATGTGGGACATTCAACATTATATTGATCTTTAGTACCGCTTTTATGCGTCCGTTTGTTAAAATATACTCTGTGAATTGTTGTCGTCATTGTAAAAAAGCAAAACTAGAGAAAACTTGATTCTCCTAATTGTTTTTTTTTTTGCTAGATTCAATGTTATAGCTGAGAGCCGATGACTGACCTCTTCGCTTACCTTGGGTTGCATTCTGGAATGTATCCGATTTCCTATACGTTGGAAGGTAAAGCTGAGAGCCGATGACTGACCTCTTCGCATACCTAGGGTTGCATTCTGGAATGTATCCGATATTCTATAAGTTGCAAGGTATAGCTGAGAGCCGATGACTGACCTCTTCGCTTACCTTGGGTTGCATTCTGGAATGTATCCGATTTCCTACAAGGTGGAAGGTATAGCTGAGAGCCGATGACTGACCTCTTCGCTTACCTTGGGTTGCATTCTGGAATGTATCCGATTTCCTATACGTTGGAAGGTAAAGCTGAGAGCCGATGACTGACCTCTTCGCATACCTAGGGTTGCATTCTGGAATGTATCCGATATTCTATAAGTTGTAAGGTAAAGCTGAGAGCCGATGACTGACCTCTTCGCATACCTAGGGTTGCATTCTGGAATGTATCTGATTTCCTATAAGTTGGAAGGTAAAGCTGAGAGCCGATGACTGACCTCTTCGCTTACCTTGGGTTGCATTCTGGAATGTATCCGATTTCCTACAAGGTGGAAGGTATAGCTGAGAGCCGATGACTGACCTCTTCGCTTACCTTGGGTTGCATTCTGGAATGTATCCGATTTCCTATACGTTGGAAGGTAAAGCTGAGAGCCGATGACTGACCTCTTCGCATACCTAGGGTTGCATTCTGGAATGTATCCGATATTCTATAAGTTGCAAGGTATAGCTGAGAGCCGATGACTGACCTCTTCGCTTACCTTGGGTTGCATTCTAGAGTGTATCCAATTTCCTATAAGTTGGCAGCCACACAACATAGAGTTTAGATGAAATCATAGTTTTTTTTTGGAATAAATACTATAATGTAAATTTTTCGTACATCTTTTCATGCGTCCGCAAGGTCATGCATGACCACCTTTCCAACTGGGGTGATCCCTCTCATGTCTTAGTGTTGCCAGCAGAGTTATGGAGGCATTATATTAAACTTGGAATTCAAGATTTCGCAAGTTTTAGTAGTATATGTATTTTCTGATCGGCAATGCCTTCTAGGGACGAGAAGTGCGCAGAACCGAGCCAGCTGAGATGGAGTCTGCAAAAGCTGGACATTTACAGAGAAGTTGTTCCAGAGCACCACAGCATCCGGTTGGTTGCATGCCGTGCACGCCTGACCAGTCCATTTTGAATGCATGAGACATGAGAAGGTATGAGACTGTTAGTATATCGGCTGCCAATCTGCAGTCTGATCTACGAAGTGTGAGTAGGTAGTTCGCAGTTTTTGCGTTGTATGACCGAAGCATGATTTTTGTGCTCTTGCAGATGGCAGGGCATTCCACTGAGCCTCGCCTTTGCGTATCAATACCTGATCTATTTGAGCTTGATGGTAAATTAGAGAGAGCTGAACATATTTTCCACATTAACTTGTGCTAGAAATGCACCGGCTTGGCTAACTCTTGGGCTCCCTCATTTCACCAGAGTTCATGTAACTGGGTCCTGCATTAATTTGCGAACATAGAGGTAGTCGTCGCTGCCGTGGTCGCTTTAATTGTTGTCTGGTTGTGAATGAAAATGTTTACACGAAAGTTTGAGGACGTTAGTTCAGCTGCATGTTCGGCCGTTTTCGAGGCAGCGCAAATGTACGTAAAGAGCACAAGGTCCGTTTTGTCCGGATTTATTTGCAACCATATTCTTCTGGTCCAATTGTATATATTTTTGAGAGTTCCTTCGAGCATTTATTTCACTGTATTTAGACATTTACCTGATATGATGACGGCCAGATCGTCTGCATAAGCGGTGACCTTAGCTCCGACCCCATCCGTTTGTAGGAGTATTTTGTTGACCAGAAGATTACACAACAGGGGTGAGATATTTCTACAGGGAAATACCTCCAATACTCAAGTGAAAAAAATACTTAAATATGAAGAAAGAAAGTTAAATTGATCACAAAAAATATTTAAAAAAAAAATGTAAGCCTCAAATTGGAGGCCCCAAAGTTTCGTGAACCGCAACCAAATAAGTAGTAAATGACTCACAGGAAACAAAGATGTATTTGCATTTCCACTGAGTCAATTATAAAGCAAACAAAAAAAGACAATAATAATAATTTTTTCTGCGAATTCTTTGTAAATTATGCACTATTATTACCAGCTACTTAATATACAAAAATACACAAACAAAAAAACAAACAAAAGAATATATAACTACATACATGCAAGCGATTCTACAAAATTATGGTAGAATAGAGTAATTTTTTGTAAGTTAAGGTGCGCGATGCATAACACATAAGGCACGATATGGGACTCTAAGCAAAGTGCAACAATCAGAAAAAACTAAAGAAAAAATACAATAACAATGCTAAAAGTCAAAGTGATGGCACCTAAATAAGCAGCAAACGCTCCATTCACCGTCAACAAACGAACCTCCCCACAACATCGCCCTCACTTATAAGCCAAAGCAAAGCTTCACAACAATCCATCACCTTTGAGGCATATAAAACCAAGCCATCATTTCATTTCAATGGCCGTCATCATCGTCATCATCATCAGCACGAAGCAACAGTTGAGTGCATTTTATTTGCTTACCATTTCGTTGCGTGTTTCTTTGTGTCTTTTTTTTTGTTTTTTTGCGAAGCATTTGAGTGATTGCGCTGCACATAGGTAAATTTCCAAGTTTTATGCGGCCAAAAATATTTTATTGTCTACATCTATTCCAAATTGCTTGTTTAATACAAAATTTTAATAATTTGTGTTAAAAGTCGATTTTATTGAAAAATATATACAGTGACTCCAAAAAAAATCATACGCCAGAATTTTTAAATTTATTTCAAAGAGTTCTGCCGAAAATATTACCTTCTTATTTTCGTTTAAAAATATAGACAATTTTTCAATAAAAATCGTTTTAAGCAGGATTTCTGAGCTTATGGAAAAAATCCGAAAAATCGTAGAAATTTCTAAAAGTGGATTAAAAATTTCAAAGCGCGGCCAGAATTTATAGAAGATTTTTAGGAGATTTCTAAGTGTACTGTTATGTAGCCAACCAATTTTAGTGTAAAAAATTAAATTGTCAATGCTGTGAAAAATTCCGTCGATTTTATAAGTTTTTTTCTGTATGGAGCTTGCCTTATATGTACGTGAGACCGTTCCAATTAAAATTTCGGAAAAGCTAATGAAAATTTTCAAAAAGTTGAATGTTGCATATTATTATATTAAAATTGAATGAGCTGCAAAATTGCATACTCAACAATCTTCTAAAAAAAATGTAGCTTTAGAATTCTTAGCCCCTTTTTATGATAAGTATTTCCTTGACTTTGAAAAATTGGAAATACTAAAAATACTGCGTAAAATGTTAACAATAATCGGTCATAAACATCGCGGTTACTTTCGAGCATCACCTACATTAACCGATATATGCGTTAGAAATATAAACATTAAAATCAAATATAAAACACAAAAAAGAAAATTATTGTAGGTACATATGAAAAACCCTGTATCTAGTAGTGAAGTGCGGCTTTTTGCGACGTAATTTTTCGCCGGAAAAATGCTAATTGTACTAGATATCATGTCCGAGGGTTGATTTGACTGAGTCTGACAGAGCAATATAACAAAATCAATTTTGAACACAAAAAAGAGTGAAATTTTTTTATACTCAGCTGTACTAGTACACAGAGTATTATAGTTTTGATTTCCTAACGGTGGATTGTAACAGAATGAAATAATCGAGATAGATATAGACTTATATATATCAAAATGATCAGGGTGAAAAGAGAAATCGATTGAGCCATGTCCGTCCGTCCGTCCGTCTGTAAACACTCTAACTCGCGCAAAAATTGAGATATTTTGATGAAATTTGGAATGCAAGTTGGTATCGAGACTGGGACGGTTGGCATTGAAAATGGGCGAAATCGGACCATGACCACGCCCACTTTTCCTATATAGAAAAAATCGGAAATTTGGTAGCACAGTCACTAATATAGCTGGAGCGATGAAATTTTACACACGTATTGAGCTCAGGCCCTTATGAAGAAATATGGTGAAATTTTGGAAAATGGGCTGTGCCACGCCCACTTATTAAGGGGCAAACATTGAAAGTTTTATGAGTCATAACTCAGAAACCGTTGAAGATATATCGATGAAATTTGGTAGGCGTGATATACTTACTTAGGCAAATGTTTGGACGAAAAATTGCCAAAATCGGTTGACGACCACGCCCACTTTTATATATGGGTATTATAAAGTGACCTAATAAAAGCATTTTAAGCGATATCTCTGTCAAATATAAAGATATATCATTAAAATTTTATGGCAGGAGTCTAACTACGAACATAAGACAAAAACCGTAAAAATTTTGGAAAATGGGCGTGGCACCGCCTCTTTTTAGAAGCAGGAATATACGAGATTTCTGAGCCCATAACTCGGCAAATAATCGATATATTATGACGAAACTTGGTCTATACACTTTCACTACTTGTAGTAATACGTGTTCAAAATTTTAGCGAAATCGGTTGACGACCACGCCCACTTTTATATATGGGTATCATAAAGTGGCCTAATAAAAACATTTTAAGCGATATCTTTGTCAAATATAAAGATAATTCATTGAAATTTTGTGGCATGAGTTCTACAATAGATCGGAACCAAAAAATAGAAAAATTTCGGAAAATGGGCGTGGCACCGCCTCTTTTCAGACAAAGGAATCAACGAGATTTCGGAGCCCATAACTCGACAAATAATTGAGATATTATGACGAAACTTGGTTTATACACTTTTATAACTTGTGTTAATAGACACGCAAAAATTTATTGAAATCGGTTTATGACCACGCCTACTTTTTAACAAAGATATTTCTGGAAAACCCTTTGGGAATTTGTAACAAGACTTCTTTGTAACTAGAAGTCATAAAGGAATGAAATTTTGCACAAAGAATAATATTCATATGCTTAGTTGGATGACTGATAAAAATGTTGAAAATGGGCGTGGCTACGCCCACTTTATGCGGCACTCGCTTTATATAAAATACACCCTATATCGAACAAACGCAAACAAACAATGAAAGCATACAGCTGAGTATCTAATGTTCGATTCCACTCGAACTTAGGCTTCCTTACTTGTTTTAAAATATCCCAAATTTAAAAGCTTAAAACTATGAACTTAGAATTATTGAAAATCAAGGATATTATTGAAAAGTGTTAATAATTACTTGAAGATTTAGGATCCATCACGATTACTTAAATGAAATGCTTTAAATAATAAATATTCACGTTCAAACTAGCACTTAAAAATATGTAAAAAAAAATTAAAATATTAACTTTAGATATGCTAAGTTTCGACCATCTGGGAGCAAGTGCAGAGTATGGGATCGGGAAAAAAGCGATGAATTATTGTTCCCCAGTCTATTTCCAATATGTGGGTATGTTTTTTTCTGTAATTGTAACAACTTCGCAAAATTCAATTTTGGCCGCATAAAACATGAAAATCTACCTATGTGCGCTGTTGGCTGGTGTGTGCTGGTGGATGCCATGGCGCGTTGCTTTTTAATTGTTTAGTTTTTTTTGTTGTTTTTCTGCTTTTGAATACACTACTCGACACCAAAAATGACCAAGAATAAAATAATACTTTTCTAAAGCGAAATTTTACTCTGATTCCGAATATCATCTCCAATTTTTTGTGGCAGACCCAGTTTTTGAGATATTGGTAAAAATGTGGAAAAAGCCATACATGCAAGACATTGCATCACATAAGTGCATCAAAAAGTTTTATTAGACATCGTGGCGATTTGGCATCTAGAAAGTGCTGGTAGAGGGAGCTCCAGCAAACATTTTTTGCCTTCACACTCCAAAATTGGTCGAGTAGTTTGGTTACAATGGCAAAAATGAAAAAAAAATTTGAAAAAAATCGAGTTTTTTTAAAGAAATTTCAGATTCGACTGTCCTAAAATCAGAAAAATTGTACGGGGGACAAAAAGTTAGCCACCCTATCCTATAGAGAATTTAATTGTGAACATTTTAAGACTAATTGCGTAATAATCGGATGTACCGTTATTTATATTTATCTATTTTTATTGAAAGTCCTTAACCAAAAATTTTCCGGAAGAGTAAAATTTCAACAACAAAATTGGGTTTATTCATGAAACTTTATTAAGGAGTAATACTCAAGATTATTTAATTCCATTTATTACGTGTTTTGAAGTGCACAATATCTCTCAAAACAGCGATTAATAGGAAAAAAAATTAATTGAATAGAAAAATATCTGCATTTCGCCATTCTAAAGAGAGGATAAATAATGAGCGATAGGCGTAAGTACTTTTGACTACGCTTTTGTGATTTTCTGCAGAATTAAATAATCTTGAGTATTACTCCTTAATAAAGTTTTATGAATAAACCCAATTTTGTTGTTGAAAATTTACTCTTCCGGAAAATTTTTGTTTAAGGACTTTCAATAAAAATAGATAAATATAAATAACGGTACATCCGATTATTACACAATTAGTCAATTAGTCTTAAAATGTTCACAATTAAATTCTCTATAGGATAGGGTGGCTAACTTTTTGTCCCCCGTACAATTTTTCTGATTTTAGGACAGTCGAATCTGAAATTTCTTTAACCCTCAGACTACTGGTGACGTGAATTGTCGTTAACGGTATATTGTGGTCTGATAGACCACAAGGTATTTTTTATTTGCAACTACCAAAAAAGTCATCGGATACAACAAATGTTATTTGTTATTTGGCAAATGTTATATTTACGTTCATTTAGCATAAAAACACAGTCCAAATTTGTTAAAGAAATGCATTAATGGGTGTTTTAAACAAGTCCCTAGTTTGTAGGACCTCTTGGCATTTCTTCAGAAACGCATTACGCATGCGTTGGTTTAATGTAAATCACAAACCGTATATTTACATTTAATGCAATGGAATGAGTTTTCCGGTTTCTTTTATCTGCCTCAAATACCAAAATCCAGCCAGAATCTAATCGCAGATGGGGCATAATCGTGATAAATTCGGCTAGGCTTCACGTAACTCCATATGTGGTTTAAACTTTTCCTGTGCTAATTCAATTAAAAATTCGCGTTATTTATCTTTTCCTTTCTTGGCTTCCCCATCAACATCGCAGGTATAATGTTCAGATGAATTTAGAATCATAGACTTACATATTTTTTTGGCACGTAAGAGCAAGACATTTTCGTAGTAACAGAAGATGGTGGACGACTAGAAGAGGTAAGTAATTCTGGTGGAATTAATCTTTCATCCTCACGAATAGTTCCAACGAAAGCTAGGCTTATGTACATTAGCTCGCTAGCGAATTCTATGTTGAAAAAAGTTGCCTTTACAATTATGATATAGGGTTTCAATGCTGTGGTCTGACAGACCACAACCTTGAAAAACGCATATCTTACACAAAATATGCTTTTTTTTACACAGAAATGAGACTAATATTACCTTTCTATACTGAATTAGAAAACACTCATGGAACCTTACAAAGTCATAAAACGGTTTGCACAAAAATGTTAAGGAAAAAAAAAAGTTGTAGTAAAATTTTTCAAAATGGTCTGACAGACCACAACGCTAGTCTAAGGGTTAAAAAAACTCGATTTTTTTCAATTTTTTTTCGTCATTTTTGCCATTGTAACCAAACTACTCGACCAATTTTGGAGTGTGAAGGCAAAAAATGTTTGCTGGAGCTCCCTCTACCAGCACTTTCTAGATGTCAAATCGCCACGATGTCTAATAAAACTTTTTGATGCACTTATGTGATGCAATGTCTTGCATGTATGGCTTTTTCACATTTTTACCAATATCTCAAAAACTGGGTCTGCCACAAAAAATTGGAGATGATATTCGGAATCAGCGTAAAATTTCGCTTTAGAAAAGTATTATTTCATTTTTGGTGGTTAAAGTTGATCAAAATTTGTCGAGTAGTGATATTTAAAGTTTCTGACGGTTGTAGCTTCAATTTCCAAGTAATATTCATAGCTAGATTCCTAGCCACGTATATGCACATACATACATACATTCACACTCGCTCATTGACGTAAAAATTATGCATATCAATGAAAATTTACTCCATTGCATTCAGTTTCTGACTTTTCGGTTTCCATTAGGCATATGAGTGCCGGTTTTTATTTGTTCAAGCGTCCTAAAATGTTTTTTTTCGTTGCACGCATCAGAACAGCAGCGGATGAACTGAGAAGTGAGTCATTAAACTATTTCTGTTGGTATGAAATGTAGGCCTTGCTTTTTGTGAAGTATGTACATATGTATTTATAAAATACTTTATTGTAACTATGTATTTGCTTTAGAGCCAATTTTTGTGCATTAATCTGATTTGAAGTGAAAAAATGGTTTAAATAGAACTTTTAAAAAGTCATGAAACCTTTACTACCTATCTTTTTTGAGGGCACTAAGTTAGGCTATGAAAACCAAACGATGTGTGGACTACACTTCTTCTGTTTGCGGCGACTGGGCACGTGTAGTTGTTTAGCGAGCTGTCAGATAATACCCTTTATTTCTGACAAGCTGGTACCCCGAGTATCCTTTGGTAGACGATACACTTTCGATGTTCCCACAAGAGATCAATGAAAAGATCCAGAAACTCTACTGGGAGTATCGAAGAAAAATCATCTACACAGACGGCTCAAAAACTGAAGATGGTACTGGATCCGTCTGGCACATGGAGGCCGACTTCAATTGCCATTATGCTTTAGGTACAATGCGACAGTTTTTCAATCGGAGATTTGTGCCATACTAAAAGCAGCAAAATGTATAATTGGATAATTTGTATCTGAAGTGACACACAGGCACTGGAAACTGCGCGAACCTCCTCAAAAATTGTTCACGAATCTAAGCTGAAGCTTGCCTCCGTGGCAAAATGGAATGAACTTAAACTTATCTATCTGGGTAACCGGACACTGCTGTGTTCAAAGTAATGAACTGGCCGATGAATTTGTAAATTGCGGTTCAGCAGAACAACCAACTGGACCGCAGCCAATAAGACTGCTCTACAACCAAAAAATACTTTGAACGCCACTATACTATCTATATGTAAAATCGTTCATTTTTAATTCTATGAACCCGATTTTCGGAATCAGCGACCGGTTTTACATATAGATAGGACAGTGGCGTCCAAAGTACAGACAACAAATTTCATTTTGTGATCCAGTGTAATAGGACCATGTATAGCGGTATTGATAATGGCTGATGCACATTCTCTACCACTCGACAAACTTCTCAGATTTATTAAAGAATCTGGGAAGTTTGCAGAGGTTAAGTTAGGTTAGATCACATTAATTTCCAGAGACCCCAACAATAATTTAAACCTAGAGTTTTCCATTTAACTCTTCGCCGTTTAAGAATTCCCTAACAATGAGCTTCCAGGCAAATATGTTAAATATTCAGTAAGGCAGAAGTCTGATATGGCAACTTAAAGGTCCTAGGTCATAAAAAAGAGGAAGAGAAGAGACACATATACATTGAAATGCTAAATATTCAACAAATGCCCTCGAATACTTAGCATAAGTAAATAAATAGTTATATTTCGTTAATTATATAACTATATACCTACGTAACTATGCATTTATTATTACCGAAGGTAAACAATCACTTGTAGACACAATTCCAACTATTTGCTCTACATATATGTAGGTATGTATGTGCATTGTCTTTGTTAAATGGCTCAATAATTGGTATTTTGCAATTTGTATCAATAACAAGGTAAATTGATTAAGTGTGCCGCCAAGCAGACGAAAAAAAAAATAAAAGCAGACAAGAAAAAACAAAAGCAGAAACCAAAAAAGAAAATACAAAAAGGAGCAAAGAAATAAACTAAAAAGTAGAAAAACTCAAGACAAAAAAAAATCAATGAAAACCAAATAAATTGTTGCGGTCAAACAAAAGACTTGAGCAAGCAACTTGACGCGCTGGGCGTTTTGGCTCATTCAGTGAGCGAAGGTATTTTTAAAATAATAATAATAATAATAATAATAATAATAATAATAATAATAATAATAATAATAATAATAATAATAATAATAATAATAATAATAATAATAATAATAATAATAATAATAATAATAATAATAATAATAATAATAATAATAATAATAATAATAATAATAATAATAATAATAATAATAATAATAATAATAATAATAATAATAATAATAATAATAATAATAATAATAATAATAATAATAATAATAATAATAATAATAATAATAATAATAATAATAATAATAATAATAATAATAATAATAATAATAATAATAATAATAATAATAATAATAATAATAATAATAATAATAATAATAATAATAATAATAATAATAATAATAATAATAATAATAATAATAATAATAATAATAATAATAATAATAATAATAATAATAATAATAATAATAATAATAATAATAATAATAATAATAATAATAATAATAATAATAATAATAATAATAATAATAATAATAATAATAATAGCAATTGATTTGTTGTCATTGAAAGTAGGCATATAGATTGTAGATATTTTATATGTGAGTGATATAAGAAGGGCTATGTAAATGTAAGCATTTTTGTAATAGTAGAGACATGCCTTTTGATTTAAAAGTATAACGTTGAACTACTTTATTTGGCAGCAACAGCTGAAAACTAAGCCAAGTAAATCGTTGTTGCAGCGCCAAAAAATGTTTAAATAAGCGACGTTAAATAATTTTTATAATTTTTTTACTGTTTTTTGCACTTGCTTTTCCATTGTCTTTGCTGCTACATACAAGTAATTGTATGTAATTGTAGGCACGCTCACTTTATTGTGGGTTGTGCTTTACTTATTTTGCGCCTACAAATATTTAGTTCATTTACACTCTCTCTCTCGCTATTTTGTTTTAAATGAGCATAACTAACTTTTTTATAAAGTTTAATATTCATATACCAACACGTATTTGTTCAGCTGTTGATTGTGAACAACTTTGATGTGCAGTCGTTAAGTGTCTAGACGTTAACATGGCAAGAAATTCACCACTTGTTCATATATTGAATGAGATTGTTGAGTAGTTAACCAGTTTGTATGCTCATTTCATTATTTGTCGGTTATTTTAAGTGAGTGCTGAATGTTTATTTTTTTTTTATAAATATTTCCAATTGTTATACCCAGTTGTGTTAGTACACGGGGTATGGGTATTTTTCTTGACAAAATGGCAGTTGCCAAAGGATTAAGCTTCACGATAAAAATTAAAATCTCTGGGATAAATTTGTGTGGCGCTGCTAAAATTAAATTAAGTGAGCTGTAGGATGATGTTTCCTAAAACCGAGTAGACCGAAAAGTATACAGCAAATTTTGCTAACACTTATAGGGTATATAACACGAGGTTCTGAACAATTCATTCATGTTTTATAGCTTTCGTTTTACTGCTGAATTTGTTTTTCAAGCACAAATGAAAAGAAAAATATCTAAAAAAAAAGCAACAGCAAGCAAACCGTCAATGAAATGCACATATGGAATATATAGTGTGTATAATTATATTTTTTTTTTTCGAACGAGCACAAATATAAAGCGAAAATTAAAGCAAAATAAACTTTGTTCTCCGCTCTAGAAAAGCAAATAAAACTTAAAAAAAATACGAGAGCAAGTGGCAGCAGTTCATCACTTACGTTTTATAAATTTACATCGGCATGCTCACTTTGAGAAAGAAACTCACCACACCTGATCTTTCTGAAAAGTCAATAATCTAAGCAGCGCAAAAGCAAACCAAACATTGATTTTTTTTTTCGAAAAATAAAAAAAAAAAAAACAAAAAAACGGCAAAACTAATACAGACATACAAAAGCATACACTCGCACTCAAACAAATACAAAAACAATTCAACTCATCTGTTGAAGGCTGACCGGCCAACTCTTTAACGCTATACAATATCGTATTGTTGTTGTTTTGCCGCTGTTGTTGTTCTTTCTTTTTTGATTTCTATTTGCATTTTGCTTTTGCTTGGTTTTGCTTGGCTGACTAACAGGTTTTACCAACAAACGATCGCATGTACAAACGTAATACATTTCGGACTCCAACGTTTTAGCCCGTACAGCAGTGGTTTCAGTTTATGATCGTGTTTTGGCTGGAATGGATGAAAACGTTAAATGCAACGGATAGAGTGACGGGTAAATAAGTGGCTAAAATAAATATACATATATAGCCACATTGATATGTATATACATATGTCTACACATATGTACATACTACATATGTATATGTAATTGAACTGAGTGCTACCGGTTGGCTTGAGTGCATGGCAAACTGAATTGGTTTTATTGTGTTAAGAAAATAATAATTGTATGGGAGTTTGAAAAAATTTTTGAGCGAAAAATAATGAATATGAAATTTTTTAAGTTTGTTTTTGCATGGCCGCAAAAAAAAATTAATATAAAATAAAATTTTTATAAATTAAAACAACTCAAAAAGCTTAAATTAGGCTTATTTAGTCAATTCAAAATCAAAGATGTTTAATAGTATGTACATATGAAAGTTTTATTATATATTATAAGTTTTATTATATTAAAATTAAAAAAATAATAAAGTGGAACTAATTTAGATTTATAAAAAAAAACAAAAAAAGTGTGTCTGGTTACAAATAAAAAAAAAATTATAGTGTTACTAATTTAGAGTTATAAAAAGATGTATGTATGTATATAAAGTTAAAAAAAATTAAAAAAGTTAAAAAGTCAAAGAAAAAATATCAAAACGCAAAATAAAAAAAACAATATTAATTGTTGAATTATAGTGTGGACACAGAAGATTTTAATTAATTTTTATTTGGCGAAAAGCGAACAAGTTCAAAGCTACGTATTACCAGTGATGGTAGAAATGATAGCTATTTCGAAGAAAACCAATTTTTCATCATCAGATTTCTTTTCGGGATCAAGCCGGCAATCGAACTTAGACCCACCGTGAGAAGGTGTTAATTTTACCAACTCACTCAAACCGTGTTGCTAAAATTAACACCTTCTCACGGTTGGTCTAAGTTCGATTCCCGGCTTGATCCCGAAAAGAAATCTGATGATGAAGAATTGGTTTTCTTCGAAATAGCTATCATTTCTACCATCGCTGGTAATACGTAGCTTTAAACTTGTTCGCTTTTCGCCAAATAAAATTTAAAAAAATAATATAATATAAAAACAATTACTATAAAATAAAAAAAAAAAAATTAGGTAGTTAAAAAGTAAAAGGCTAAGTTCGAAAAAAATCTCGAAACAAAAAAATAAAAAATAAAAAAATAACTATAAAATAAAAAACAAATTAAAAAGTAACAGATTAAATTCTAAAAAAAATAAAAAAACTAAAAAACAAAAAAAAACTAACAAATTAATTTAGCTTTATTAAAAGAAAATTAACATAAAATAAAAAAAATAATAGTTTGACTGGTTAAGTTAAAAACACTAAATTAAAAAAAAAAATTGAAATTAAAATTAAAACAAAAAATAAAGAATAAAAAATGAATAAAGTTTGACTAGTTTAGCTTTATGAAAAAAAAATTATATATAATAAAAAATAATAATAAAGCTTGACTGGTTAAGTTCGGAAAAGAAAATATTTTCGTAACACTGAAATAAAAATTACTTTATAAGAGCTTAATTTTTTATATTTTTTTCTATTTTTCCTTTAAAAAATTATTTTCAATCACTGAACAATTAAATTACATCTACATACATACTTAACGACACATACAATCACCAAACTCTGAGCGTTTAAGGCGGATTCATCGTTCGAGTTCAGAACTAAAGTTGAATTTGAGTTAACTAATAAAAATAGTTCACAACTTTTCGGAATTCCTCTCACACTCCGAAAACACAACAACAACCACATGGCAAAAAAGTTCTGAACTCGAACGATGAATCCGCCTTTATTCAATCATTCGCACACGAAATACCTACCCACACAAAAAATGTCATAATTCTTCAATGTGCCAAAAATAAAAAAGTAAAAACCAAAAAAATAAAATACAAAAACACAAAAAAACCAAAACTTAAAAATTCCAAAAATCAAAATGCCAGCAAAACTAATTCAAGCCGCGCAGCCGCACTAACGAACTTTCATAGCCAGCAATAAACGGGTTGTGGCCAAACAAGTTCTTTTGTGCGCCTGTCTGCATGTCAACTGTGCGGCGATTGTGCGGTTGCTTGGCTGCTTGACTGTTTGGCTGCTTGTCTACTCTGCACAGATCACGCCACGCAGCTTAACCACAACCAACCAAGCAGCTAACTCATTTACATGGTGGTTATTTGAAATATGCAGCGCTACAGAAAAATATGTATATATAAAACAATAGAAGAACTTATAAATACATGTGTATGCATGTGTGTGTGTACATACATATGTAAATAGAAAAAACCCTAAAGCTTTAGTTGGCATACAAAAGAAATCATAAATTAGAATAAAATTTATTCAGAGTTATTAAAAAAAATTGTGAAAAAGTGGCAAAAATGTGGAATATTTTGCAAATAAATAAATTTGCTAAATTAGACAAATTTAGTTTATATATGTACATAATTTAATTAATGAGTTGTTTATTTAAGTTATAGTGAACATAATTTTAAATAAAATGACATTTCAGTTTGTATTTGTATTTGTGACGCCCAGCTCTATCGTTCCATTTCTATACCCAAAGCTTTAGTCTAAAAAGGCTGTATATATTTCTTAAATTTCCTTTGCTCTGAAGTTGTTGTTGTAGCAGTAGATCAGCCATGGGCAGGTCATAGCATAGCGGAAATCCTTCTGCGCTGTCCGACATATTCTCCCCCACAAATTTGCCGACCATTATAGTAGATACTAAGCCCTGCTCAGACGGCTTATTTAGCTCACAAATTGTCACCAGGCTCACTTAAAGGGATGCCCAACAAAGATGCAGCTTCCTTTTGGGTTTCTCCATTAGGAAAACGGTTCCAAATGAGTGAGGTTTGAACGGCATGTGAAGAGATGGCGTGTGTCATGCTGGATCTCTCCACATCCTGGACATTTATTTGGAATGCTGGGAGCTAGTTTGGTCCTGTAGGGTTGAGTCTGCTCTTAGTTGCTCTAGGGTTACTCGAATTTCCCTGGGCAATCCCAACTCTTCTTCTGCAACTGAGGGCGGATGGTCTCTTAGAACAACGCAGGATGAACGGATGGAGATGTAGTTGGAAACAGTGTCTTTGTGTATGTTGTTTGGTTTCTGCATATATGCTGCTAGATCCAATGGCTATTTAATATATGTATTTCTTGAACTCCTTGGAGGGGTCCAGGAGGCGATTCCTGACGTGCCGGGGGAGGCTCAAGTTGGCTGAGATTGTGATGTGGGTGACATCCCAGAAGAAGTTGCTTGTTTAGCATGGTGTTGAGTTTCTTAACTGGGTGCACCTGAGTACTAAAGGTGTAGGTGATATTCCGGCGACATCTGTTGGCTGCCTGTAGCGGTCCTTAAAGCAGCATTTTGGCAGGCTTGGAGCTTTCTCCATTGTACCTGCAGGTCCTCGGTGACCATACTGACGATGCATAGTTTATGACCGGCCGGCCGATAGCTTTGTAGGTGACGATCAAGGTTTCCTTTTCTTTTTCTCAAGTGCTGCCGGCTAGCAATTTGAGGATCTTGCTACCACTTTGGACCTTGTTCGCACTCGCGATCGTAAGTGCGTAGAAGAAGGCACTACTGACGAAGTTAACACTCAAGATTTTGGGTTGTCTACGGTGGGTATGATTATGTTCCCTATACGTATGCCTAACTCTAGTTCTAACTCCTTTGTTCATGTCTTAAATATGTTCGCGGAGAACTTGGACGGTTGCTCTTAAGTCGCAGAGCTAGGCGTTAGGAATTCATAGCAAAATTTGAGGCAGCACAAAAACAAGTCTGCAAAAGTTCAGACAAGAACTTACATTTATAAGCTATCAGCTTTAAAGCGACTCCTTACACAAAAAAAAACTATTAAACTGTGTTATTTTCATTTCGCTACTGTCAAATTTTTTTTTTTTTAATGAAGCAGCAACCTTAAAAGCATGTGAACTCCCCACTAACTCTTCGCTAATTTAAATTTGTATAACTTATTTGATTTATCTATGTGTGTACCGCTTACAAAATTTATGGGAAAATTAAATATTCATTCACTTTGCTAGTGCCAACAGTTCGTTGGTACACTTCTACCATCGACCAAAAATTCATGTTTGCAAACAACAAATATGTACTCATCTCAGCTCATGTACCTAAGACTTACACATTTTCTATTTTGTGCCCTAACAACCAACCGGTTTGAGAATTTTTTTTTTTTAGCGCTAAGCATTACAAAGTTCATTTGACTTGTACATAATTTCACATGAATTTGGCGAAAATAAGAAAAAAAAAAATTAAAAAAACAAGAAGAAAAAAGAAAAAAAATAACAAGAAAAAACAAAAAAATAAAAAAAAAAAAAAACAAAAAAAAATCGAAAAAAAATCTAACACAAAACTTTTCTGTTTAGCTCATAATTTTCTATTGGCTTGTTTTCTGCTTCTTCTGCTACACTTACTACTCAGTCAGGCATGCTATGCGCTGTGCTGGCTTGTACAAGTAGTGGGTCGCGCTGTGTAAGTTCTTTGTCTGTCTGTCTGTCTGTGCATTCATGTTGGCAATTATTATTAGCAAGTCCAATAGCTTTTATTCTTTCATTTTTTTATTACTTGCGCATAGCGCAAAAAGCGTTTGACACAATTTTTAGCCAGTCCAGCATTTGTTATTGTGTTGATTTTTTTATGTTTATGGTAACAATTAGCGCAAGAAGTGGGTTAAACAGTATTGCTGTTCTTTTAAGCTGGACTAAGCTGAGTCTGCAAGCTTTTGAAAATCTTAGCAACTTTCTGATTTTACAATTCAATAATATAATATGTAACAGTTGAGTGGAGGTATAGCAGCTATTGCAACAGCTTGCATACATAATTGTTGGCTAGAACAAAAGACTTAAGAAAAAAACTTGATTGAGGAGACCACATGAGTACTTGTTCTCTAGAACAAAAGACTTAAGAAAAAAACTTGATTGAGGAGACCGCATGAGTACTTGTTCTCTAGAACAAAAGACTTAAGCGAGCAACTTGTTGTGACAATTTCTTTGAGTCTATTTGTGGGTATATTATATTATTGAATTTGTATAAACAAACGAAGTAATTAATGTGCGATTTTTTTAAATTTTCAGCTAATTTTTGAAAGCAAAAATGTAACTGCTTAATGGAAAAAACATTACTTGTTTTTCATAAAATATTTTTGGGCGCTGATATTATCTAATCAAGAAAAAAAAATTAATACAAAAAGTGACCTTAATCTGTGAGCAGCAACGCATCACATAAATCAACCCTGGGTTTCAGCAACAAAAAATACGTGCAACAACAAGTGAACTGCAAAAAAAAAATTCACACAAAATAAATCAGATTACAATTTTGTGATTCACGCAGCAACAACAAGTTTGACACGAAATGGAATTAATGTAAATGAGAATTAAAAAAAAACAAGTAAGGAAGCCTAAGTTCGAGTGGAATCGAACATTAGATATAGCTGTATGCTTTCATTGTTTGTTTGCGTTTGATGAAAACACGTTGTATTTTATATAAAGCGAGTGCTGCATAAAGTGGGCGTAGCCACGCCCATTTTCAACATTTTTATCAGTCATCCAACTAAGCATATGAATATTATTCTTTGTGCAAAATTTCATTCCTTTATGACTTCTAGTTACAAAGAAGTCTTGTTACAAATTCCCAAAGGGTGTTCCAGAAATATCTTTGTTAAAAAGTAGGCGTGGTCATAAACCGATTTCAATAAATTTTTGCGTGTCTATTAACACAAGTTATAAAAGTGTATAAACCAAGTTTCGTCATAATATCTCAATTATTTGTCGAGTTGTGGGCTCTGAAATCTCGTTGATTCCTTTGTCTGAAAAGAGGCGGTGCCACGCCCATTTTCCGAAATTTTTCTATTTTTTGTTTCCGATCTATTGTAGAACTCATGCCACAAAATTTCAATGAATTATCTTTATATTTGACAAAGATATCGCTTAAAATGTTTTTATTAGGCCACTTTATGATACCCATATATAAAAGTGGGCGTGGTCGTCAACCGATTTCGCTAAAATTTCGAACATGTATTACTACAAGTAGTGAAAGTGTATAGACCAAGTTTCGTCATAATATATCGATTATTTGTCGAGTTATGGGCTCAGAAATCTCGTATATTCCTGCTTCTAAAAGGAGGCGGTGCCACGCCCATTTTCTAAAATTTTTGTATTTTTTGTTTTATGTCCATAATTGGACACCTTCCATAAAATTTCAATGATATATCTTTATATTTGACAGAGATATCGCTTAAAATGCTTTTATTAGGTCACTTTATAATACCCATATATAAAAGTGGGCGTGGTCGTCAACCGATTTTGGCAATTTTTCGTCCAAACATTTGCCTAAGTAAGTATATCACGCCTATCAAATTTCATCGATATATCTTCAACGGTTTCTGAGTTATGACTCATAAAACTTTCAATGTTTGCCCCTTAATAAGTGGGCGTGGCACCGCCCATTTTCCAAAATTTCACCATATTTCTTCATAAGGGCCTGAGCTCAATACGTGTGTGAAATTTTATCACTCTAGCTCTATTAGTGACCGAGATAAAAAATTTCCGATTTTTACTATATAGGGGAGGTGGGCGTGGTCATGGTCCGATTTCACCCATTTTCAATACCATCCGTTCCTGTCTTGATACCAACTTACATTTCAAATTTCATCAAAATATCTCAATTTTTGCGCGAGTTATCGTGCTCACAGACGGACAGACGGACAGACGGACAGACGGACAGACGGACAGACGGACAGACGGACAGACGGACGGACATGGCTCAATCGATTTCTCTTTTCACCCTGATCATTTTGATATATATAAGTCTATATCTATCTCGATTATTTCATTCTGTTACAATCCACCGTTAGGAAATCAAAACTATAATACTCTGTGTACTAGTACAGCTGAGTATAATAAAAACGTAAAAAAAATAAAAACAAAAAAATAAAAAATAAGAAAACAACAAGCAAATAGCAAATAGCCCAGCCAATGAAACAGGGAAGTGCAAAAGCGTAAAAGTAGTTTTTCTTACCGAAAACAACAAACAACAACACTTACAAATACCAGAAATACGAGTTAACGAATTAAATAAGTGCACACGAATTTGCAGTGCAAAGTAAAAGTAAAAATAAGAAGAAGATTTCAAAATAAATAAATAATAAAAAAAAAAAAAATTATAAAAATAAGAAAACTAAAAATATAAGAAAAATAAAAAAAAAATAAAAAATAAGAAAACTAAAAATATAAGAAAAAAAATAAAAATAATAAAACAAAAAATATAAGAAAAATATAAAAAAATAAAAAATAAAATAAAATTAAGAAAAGTGCAAAATAAAGGCAAAAAAATTTTAACAAGAAATTGCACACAAAAAAGTGCAAAAAAATCAAATTGAATAAGCAGCAAAAGATTGCACACAACAAAAAAAAAAGATCCGCAATGTACGCGCAGCACGGCAAACGAAGAAAAAACGCGAAAATGTCTGCTAAAGCAACAACAACAACAACGTTAACACTAAAACATTCACTCCTATTTCTCATCATTGCATTTTGTGGATCGCCGCTTTTGTTTGCTGTGCCAACAACAGCCAATGCACAAGCCGTAATAGCAACACAAAGCGATGATGCAAATGCGCACGTAGCTGCAACAGCGACAACAACAACAGCAGCAACATTAATGGCAGGGCACGATATCACTGCTGCCACGGCTGAGCTGACTACAATAATGCCACAGCACGAAGCCGCCAAGCTCGCCAGCATGAATGCAACACATCTAACTGCCGACGAGGCGGCTGCGGCGACTGTGCCGACTATTAAATCAGCCACGAATGCAGCGGAGGAGACTTCTAATGGCGATGGCGGCAGCAGCAGCACCAGCACTAGCTCAGTGTTGAGTGTTGATAGTTCAATGACTTCAACAGCAGCAACAGCAACGTCGGATGCTTCTCCTTCTTCGCCATCTTCTTCTACACCTTCTACATCTTCACCATCTTCTTCTTCTTCTTTGGCATCTTCTTCCTCTTCACCATCTTCTTCTACTATTTCCGCTGTGGCAGCAGAGCTCGGCTTGCAAAACGAAAACAAAGCAACTGAAGCTGTGGAGGGCACAGCAGCCGCAGCAGCAACAGCACCAACGACTCAGAAAGCAACAGAAGAGGCCAGCAATGTCGAGCACAAATTGGTTGTTACAGGTAAGTTATGGAATAGATTAGAATAAAAATATGTGTATGTGTGTGTATTTGTATTTATTTTACCGCTTTTTATTGTCTGCTGCCTTTTTCCATCTGCCTTCAGCCTTCTACTTACGTATGCCTTTTGCCTTTTTTGCCTTTTGTTCAAAATAATCGGTATTGAAATTTGTTCAGCAATTTGAAGAAAATAACTATAAATTATTGGCTATTAGAGTTAACAGAAAATAGAGTTGAAAAATTTCCTGGTACGCGTACAATGCAATATGGTGATGAGCATTGCATAGCAGTCAGCCAATGGAGGTCACAAGTAATTCACAACAATAGTAATAATTTAGGGTTTGACTTATACGGTATATTGTTGAAACAAGTCTTTGTTTTTTACTGTTATTCTAATTTATAACAGTGTGCTTAATATTTTTTATTATTTTAAGTTACAATTTATTGCATATTTTGTATAGAACAGGAAGTGGCAAAGCTGTTGTGATTTCTACTTATTCCTTATGCTATAGTAATTTTGTGCTTTTCTTGAAATCTTCGGTAGTTTGAGGCTCTCTAAAATGTTATCCAAGGAATCATCAGAGTGCATCGCTGTCACTCTCCATCTCCCGTTCACTCTATCTCTTTCTCCCCTATACTACTCTCCACCCCTCCAGTTCAGCATCATTCGTGGCCATCCGGATCCATATACAGGACTATACCATTTGTATCGGTTCAGGTATCTCGGGAACCAATTGAGGTATCCACATAGCATGGAAACCCTGATCGGCTCCTTTAACCCTCCGTCTGACACTTGGTTCCAGGCAGAACTTTTTCATTTTCAAACTACGAAAAAGAGTACTATAAATTGAGCTAGATGCTTGAAATTTCAGGTAGCCTACTAAAATTTAGTTTTCTACAGGCCTGTAAAGAAAAGTACGTTGATATCTTATATACTATGCTAGTTATACCGATATGTTGACTAACACAACACATTCGATACACTTGGGTCTGGCTGGACCCACATACAAATTGTATGAAAATGAAAGTGTGTGTACGTGTTTTGCTTAAGAACTTCCAAAGTATCCAATAGATTTTTATGAAATTTTCACAGAGGGTTCATGTGGTCTCTTCGCATAAGATGTGGTTTAAAAAATTGGACACTTACCGGAATTTCGGCCCAAATGTGGACCCGAATTGCCCCGGAATGTACTTGGGCAATATTGGTGTCAAATAAAAGGCACTAATCAGGGCTTGAAAATAGAGTTATTTTTATTGGGTTTTCTAACCTGGTTCATACGATATAGATGAAAACGTGGAACCGAGGGCCCCAAATGTTTTTTTTTAGAGGTAGAGATACTAATCATATGTCATATGTATGTAGACAGAGGGAGGCAGGCTTAGCGCAGCGAAGTGGGACGGGTATACCCTAGTATTCCTATATTTTTCACCTAATATGAAGGAGTGAAATCGTTTGCATTTTTTCTTTTAAATTTATGAATTATCGGGGCAATAGATATTTGCCTTTTAGTTTATATTTTTCAGTTCTGATTTTGTGGTTATTTGATAAATTTAAGTGCAAATATAATTCATAAAATACGCGTTAATTTTTAATTTTTACTATTTTTACCAAGAAAATTTTGAGTGATAAAATTGATTTGATGTGCAATTTTAGACCACATAGAAGAAACTTTCACACAACATTCCGAGGCCATTTCGCTGCGACAAACATGCCTCCCTCTATCTATGTGACTATTCCTATCTCTATTACTATCGCTTACAAACATTCCGAGGTCAGCGAATACACGTTTTGACCCAGCTTAGATATCTCATTAAAAATAACTCTATATTTAAGCCCTGATTAGCACCTTTCATTTGATACCAATATTGCCCAAGTACATTCCGGGGCCATTCGGGTCCACATTTGGGCCAAAATTCCGGGAACCGACAACTTTTTCAAACCACATCTTATGCGGAGTGACCACATGAACCCACTGTGAAAATTTCATAAAAATCGATTGGATACTTTGGAAGTTCTTCAACATAACATGCACACACACTTTCATTTTCATACAATTTGTATGTGGGTCCAGCCAGACCCAAGTGTACCGAATGTGACAATCGAAATAAGTGTCTGACGGAGAGTTAATTTGATACCAGTATTGCTAAAAAATATTTCGGAGCCATCTGCGTTCATATATTGGACTATATCTCGGGAAGGGCTTGAGATACCGGAATTAAATATGGTCTAAACTCTCTAGCAGATTAAATTTTTATAACGGAGTACTTCATTACATAAAAACATACGTGATAAAAATTAACAAATACGGTCATAGGCGGATCATAAATACGGATTTTGCAAATATGCCAATTTCAGCACCATCTAGTGAGAAAAATTGTAGCCGAGAAGACTTATCCAAAGAATAAACTGTAGAAATTTCGAAAAAATACGTTCAGTAGGTTTTGCGCAATTTATTCACATAAAAACTGCTTACAATTTTATATAGGTATGTTCGTACATAGGTTAGGTTAGGTTAGATTGGCCTCGATACAGTGATCCCTGACATAGACCACATATGGTCCTTAGTGTCTTTAGCCAACATCGTATTGGCAGTGCTATATTAAACTTGGAATGCAAGACTTCGCAAGTTTTACTATCTTGTTTATTATCTGACGAAAGCACCAGGAACAGGCATCGGGGAGGAGATCGGAGGTCCATTGCACAGGCAGAAACCTCTTGGAGGTTTGTTATCTGTTAATTGCTTAAAACTCATAACACAACTTCCGTTTCCGTTGTTATTTGCTTTATTATCTTCGCACATAACAAAGCAGCTTAACTTTTTTCTTTCCAATCAAGTTTACTTTTTCCATCAAACCATTAAAAAAGAAATTATTATTATTTTTTAATTAAAGCCAATGAACCCACAAAGGCAATAAAACCTTTTCCATTTACAAATAGCTACAGTCAGAAGCAAGTTCGTTGCTTAAGTCTTTCATATTGTAGGTACTAAAGTGCTATGAATTTAGAACAGCGGATGCGGCCACATATTCCAATGTATGCATATACACTAGCCAAGAATGATTGTGGCAGGATAACGAAAAAATATATGCATATATGCATTTTTAAGTAAATGAAGAAAAATGAGAGCAAATGAGAAAAATGAAAAATAAAAAAAAAAAATTAAAAATAAAAAAACAAAAATAAAAAAAAATTAAAAAGATACCCAAAAAACAAAACAAAAATGCATGCACCTACATATATAATGTCTAACAGACACTGCAAGCATTTGAACGAAAATTCCACTGAACGGAAGGCCTTTGATGCTAAATAATCTTGATCTTAAAATCTTCACTTGAATAAACACGTGAGTAAGTAACAGCAGACCGGACAGGCTGCACAAGCGATTGACCACAACCTTCTAGCTTGATTGATTTTTCATATAATGATTTTAGGCCTAAAGTAAAAAAAAAGACAAAAAAAAAATAGATAAGCACCAACCAACTATTAATTGACTTTGATTGTTGTCGATGATGAATTTTGAATGTTGGCGTTAACTGCATTGATTGCATTTGTAACAAATCCACATGTATGTACATGTATATGTAGTTAATCGGTGTTAGACCGCTGGCAAATGTTAATGCATTTAGTTGCGGGTGATCAATTACAGAAAGGCAGCAAAAGGGCGCACAATGGCGCATATATTTAAACAGGCTCTAGCGGTTTGCTTGTAATGATTTTAACTCTTTTTTTCTTTTGAAGATAATTTTCTTTAGTTGTTTGTTGATTGATTTTCTTTAGTTCATTAACATAAAAGCTTGTTTCGTGTAAATTAATGTAAAGTAAAATCTTTTTTTTTTCTTTGAACGCCACAAGTTCAAAGGAATTGTTTATCGATTAATCAAAGCGGCAGTGATGAACAATAAACAAATTGTCTGCCCAATTAGCATGCTATTAATTTTATAGAGGAAAAATTAATAAAAGTGGGGAATAAGAAAAAATTATAATTCATAAAAAATAAATGAGAACAAATAATGACTAATATAGAAATATAATAATAATAATCTAATGCTCATATTTGCTGAACGTTTGAGTCATTTTCTTATAGCTGCATATTTTTCTATGAAGATTTTTTTTTTATAGTAAAAATAATCAATAAAAATTAAACATAAAAATTTATTGTTTCTTATAACAAGAATGCCTAAGCGGTTTGCACTAAGTAATAGACATTTAATAGCTTCAGTAGGCACAGAGGTCATTTGCGTAGCTGTAAAATGGTAATTAGGCTTGTTTAAATTTGAATGCGAATTAAAGAGTTTAAAACTACGTTCTAGTTAAAGTCTAAGCCAAACTTATTGTTTTTTTTTTTTTTGTTTTTCTATTCCACTTAGACGCTGACTAAGCAATCATAAGTTTCATTTTAATTACTGACTAAAAACTCATTCGCACATTGCCTGCAAGTGGTCCAAATATGTTTATGAAAAAAGTATGCGAATATATGAAAGGTTAAAGTCAACTAAGGCTTAATTTAACAACTTGAAGTTTTACAAATTTATGATCGTTTTATATTTTATAGCATTTCTTGAACAAGTCAAATCCTCAATTTGGGAATATGATTTTTTTAACTCTGCTTATTTTTTACTTATAAAAAATAGCTTAAAAGACCAGAATCTGGTCTCTTGGCACATATGCATTAGGGCGTCTCGACTTATAGGCAGCAAAAAAAATTTCGACGTACGACCGCCCATATGATCACTTTTTCAAAAACATTTACAGAAAAATTCTTAATTTCTTTTTTTGTGATGTCGCTAGATGACGTGCAAATACATTTTTTTTTGTATTTTCGGCTCTTAAAACAATGTCTTTGTGTCGAGAGCGAGGTTTCTACTTTCCAACCTGTACTTTATTTCTACGAACCTAAAGTACTTTTTATGCCAGAATATTAACCGTCGTCAAAAATCACTAATCTTTTGTGAAAGTAGTATTCCGATCGCTTCTGTACAATCCAAAATGAAACACATTTAACATTGCGACGAATATATGATTATGAAAAAGTGGGAATGATTCGGCGCTAAAGAAATATTTTAATTGTTTTGATGTAGAATTTTCTTCAAATCAAGGAATAAAAACCAAGTTTAGAAAAAAAAATGTATTCAAAACAATGAAAAATTTCTTTAGCGCCGAATCATTCCAATTTTTCCATAATCTGAGTAATTTTTTTTTTTTTTTTTTTTGAATGTATGTTTTTTGCTTTCTGTGGTCTTTCAAAGTTTTTTTACAAAGATTTTTTCTGATTTGGCCCCTAGTGACATTTTATGGCGAATAATTTTCTAGAACATCTTAACCCACTAACACCCCCACAAAAAGCTTATTTTGATCCTTTTCTGAAAGGTCTGAAAAAATAGTATTTGGGTGGCATCTAGCTGCGTCCAAACAAGAAAAAGAAATTGTTTCGGAAATGTTTTCCAAGAAGAATGCATCGTGTGGAGGGGCGTATGACGAACCTTTTTTTTCGATACGGTCTAATGTGCATATGTGTAAAAGACAAGGTGAACACCTTCCATCACCATCACCACTTTACAAAAAGTTGGCATGGAAATTCGCATTTCTGTAATATATTTAATGGCTGCACAATTGTTTATAGTATAAAAAAAAAAAAAACTTTATACATATGCTCATACATACATATATACATATGTATGTGATTAAGCACTAGTAAATCCCAGAACTAGTTTTCGGTACAGCAAATAAAAAGTTAAGCTGCGAATGAAACTTGTCTCCAAAGCGTATTAAAACTCTTTTGCGCATGGAATTAAGTGAATGGCTGACAACAGCGAAAAAAAGCAAAAGTTGCTTTGACTGTTTTTTTTTTTATTTTATTTATCTATCAGTGTATAAAAAAATTTGTATATGTTTGTGTCAACGCAATATATTTTTTTTTAAACCTTGATTTACTTTCCAACCTATGACTTTACTCATAACTCTTAATATTAGCCAACACAATTCACTTTTCCTCAGCACTGTGATTTTTATCTGTTGGTTTTGCTCTATAAACCTTTTTGGATGTGATTATTTACAATAGCTAAGTTTTTTTAAGCAAAAAAAAACAAAGGATTTATCTTAAAATTATTCGTTATGGTAAAGTTTCTTAGCAAAGCATTTGTATTAATTTTTGGAACTCAACGGCAGAATATTTTTCATTGCAGCTCCACGTTCTTTTAATTATTTTTGTTGTATTTGGAACGCAATTTATTTTGTTAAAAAAATATATGTGAACGAACTGTGTAATTTTTTATTATTTAAAATCCAAGCCTATAGATTTACGCACATAAGTGGTAGATGACCCTTGCACAAGTTACGATGTCAAAGCTAGAAGACGTCAAACACTAGAATGAAAAAGTTGCCCCTTTGAAACTTTGCTCTAATGGATCAATAATAATTCGCTGTTAACGCTTAATGCAAACCGCTGATTCATTATAATTTTATTTAATACTTGTTCAGTTCAACTATTCAATTTAAATATTTTATTTACTTAACATTAACTGCATTTTAATTTCAACTGCTATTTGCGTATAACAAAGTAAAGGTGACTTTTGGATAGGTAAATCCCCAATAATATGCAATGTCATAAGCTCGGTGATTGGATTTTTGATTTTTTTTCTGCGGGATTGCAATAACAAACATTATATGTTGTGCATACGTAAGTAATAAAAATATTTATCATTATTCAATACACGTGATTGCCAAAAAGTGAAAAAACGTATTTTTTTGGTTTTCTTCTGAAGCCTCAAGGTTATGCGTAAAAGAGTCATGGTTTTGCGTACAAGTACAACAAGTTGCCTTGAGAGTAAACCAATATTGCAAATAAATATGTTTATGAATTTTTTTGTTTTTCTATGAACTCCAACACGAACTAAGCATGTATGTTTTATTGTATAACTCAACTTTAGCGCCAGCAACTTGTCATAACCTTTAACAATCTTGTTGACGAATGACTCACGAAATAACAAGTAAGGAAGCCTAAGTTCGAGTGGAATCGAACATTAGATATAGCTGTATGCTTTCATTGTTTGTTTGCGTTTGATGGAAACACGGTGTATTTTATATAAGGCGAGTGCTGCATAAAGTGGGCGTAGCCACACCTATTTCCAAACATTTTTTCAGTGATCCAACAAAGCATACGAATATTATTCTTTTTGCAAAATTTCATTCCTTTATGACTTCTAGTTACAAAGATGTCACGTTACAAATTCCCAAAGGGCGTTCCAGAAATATCTTTGTTAAAAAGTAGGCGTGGTCACAAACCGATTTCAATACATTTTTGTGTGTCTAGTAACACAAGTTATAAAAGTGTATAAACCAAGTTCGTCATAATATCTGAATTATTTGTCGAGTTAAAGGCTAAAAAATCTCGTATATTCCTTTGTCTAAAAAGAGGCGGTACCACGCCCAATTTCCAAAATTTTTCTATTTTTTGTTTCAGGTCTACTGTTGAACTTATGCCACAAAATTTCAATGAATTATCTTTATATTTGACAGAGATATGGCTTAAAATGTTTCTATTAGGCCACTTTATAATACCCATATATAAAAGTGGGCGTGGTCGTCAACCGATTTCGCTGAAATTTTCAGCATGTATTACCACAAGTAATAAAAGTCTACACACTAAGTTTCGTCATTATATATCAATTATTTGTCGAGTTATGGGCTCAGAAATCTCGTATATTCCTGCTTCTAAAAAGAGGCGGTGCCACGCCCATTTTCCAAAATTTTTATGCTTTTCGTTTTATATCCGCAGTTGGACTCCTGCCATAAAATTTCAATGACATACCTTTATACTTGACAGAGATATCGCTTAAAATGTTTTTATTATGCCACTTTATAATACCCATATATAAAAGTGGGCGTGGTCGTTAACCGATTTTGGCAATTTTTCGTCCAAACATTTGCCTAAGTAAGTATATCACGCCTACCAAATTTCATCGATATATCTTCAACGGTTTCTGAGTTATGACATATAAAACTTTGAATGTTTGGCCCTTAATAAGTGGGCGTGGCACCGCCCATTTTTCAAAATCTCACCAAATTTCTTTATAAAGGCCTGGACTCCACACGTGGGAGAAATTTTATCACTCTAGCTCTATTAGTGACTGAGATACAAAATTTCCGATTTTTACTATATAGGGGAAGTGGGCGTGGTCATGGTCCGATTTCGCCCATTTTCAATACCAACCGTCCCAGTCTTGATAACAACTTACATTTCAAATTTCATCAAAATATCTCAATTTTTGCGCGACTTATCGTGCGCACAGACGGACAGACGGACGGACATGGCTCAATCGATTTCTTTTTTCACCCTGATCAATTTGATATATATAAGTCAATATCTATCTCGATTATTTTATGGTGTTACAATCCACCGTTATGTGACTAAAACTATAATACTCTGTGTACTAGTACAGCTGAGTATAAAAATTTACAAAGAAGATATTTTGTTGGAAGCAAACAACTGCCACATAAAGCTCATTGACTATTTTACTATGGAAAAACAGTGGTTAGAATAGCACTTTAACCCTATTTGGATGCTTCCCAGCAAACATTCTCGGAGCCCTCAGAATCTTTTTGAGTCCGATATGAATCCGAAATATGTGTGAAATATTAGCTTACGGATTTTTCTTATAATTTTGTTTGTTTGTTTTTTAAAATAATAATTGTAATTCATAGATGCTGTTTCAAAAAAGGGGAAGTATAAAAGTATCACTAAAGTTCAATAAGTATAATGTATAATGTCCCCCTATATGATGGTGTTGGATTGAATTTCTTCTTGATGTTATATTCGAATCCGCAGGAGAATACGAAATATACAATGCTATAAAGCATGCAATAGAGGCTAAGAAGATGCTAAAATGAGGGAAAAGGAAACAAGCGGCGGTGAAGCTGCATATGTGTACTTGGAAACCGAATGGAGAGAGGATGAGGAGAATTGGGTCAGGGGAGCGTAATTGCGCAGAAAAGTTATTTTTTGGTTTTACTAGTCGCTGAAGAAGGGAAAAGGAGTAATAAATATGAGTCCCATAGGATTCTTTTATGACTATTATTCGGCTCATAATATGTATGAAACTAAGCTCATAACGGACAACTACCTTAAGAACAGAAATACATAAATTTCGGCACCCGACATCAGCTCATAATGAGTGTGAACGCTTCGGTTTAAGATTAATTTCTGACTCTTTTATGACTCCGAATGTTTGCTAGATTACGATGATTTGAAACTTTTTTAAAATAATTTCATAGGCTACGCATTTTTACTTGGGGTATATAGATATGTATATGCGTGCCTAAATAAGTATACGACATATACATAATTAACGCAACAATCTCAAGCGTACACACGTGCCATAATGTCATATATATGTATGTATTAATTATGTAATAGTTATGTCGCCGCATGCAGTCGGCTGTTTAATTTTGTTATTATGACATCAGTTGATTAGCGGCTCTTGATGAAAGATAAAATGGCATTATAGCACAAAAATAACATACATTTTCACGTTTTTAGAATTAAATGCATAATTTAATACTTTATTAGCTGCTAATTGCAAAGTTATATCGTCAATTTATATCGCGTATATTCGATATTATTGCTTAATGGTAAATGGTCACACACAAAAATCTTAAATACAATGAAGAATGTTTATGCTTAAGCTTCTACAGTAATTTAGTAAATTGTTCGATAGTTGTTGTGAAGGCTTTTTTGCTTTTACATGGCGCTCAGACGTGCTTTTGTAAATTTTTTTTTCTGCATTATATCTGTTTTACTAGTTTTTGGAATTTTTTCAGCTAATAAACCGCTTACAAAACAATAAAAATAACTTCTATAGTCTAGTGCGCTGAAAGAGCACTGGATTTTTTATTATTGTTTTATTGCTATTGTTATTATTTATGTTTTCTTGCTGCTTTTGCTTTCATTGTGTTTTTGTGTTGAGCTTATTCGGCAACTCGTTAACCTCTGGCTTTCTCATGGGTTTAGTTACTCAACTAACTATTTTCTGTAAGCAACAATTTCTCCTAAAAGAAATCGCAGCAATTAGGTATACAAATATATACAGTAAATAATCATTACTTCATACTAACTAAACTGATATTTGTCACCATTTAGCAACTTCTTCGCTTATTAGTCATATCGCTGCTTCCTCATAACTTTATGACAATAAAGTGTGAATTTCTTCTTCATTCATAACAAACGTTTTCAATGACTACCAATTGACAGCAGTGGCCAAGAAAAAAACTGTTTCTTGTCATTTCATTGACATGAAAACAGCAAAAAAAAAGCAGGAAAACTTTCTAATAGTTTACCACGCGATGAAAAAAAAAAAGAGTTTTTGGAGGTTCTCGTGAACTATAAGCCTCCGGCAGGTTTTGATTTCAGTTTTGAGATCAGTGAGAGGCCCTCTACCCCCCAGAAGAAGTAATTTTTCTCGGACAGTGGTTCCTTAATGTAAGGCCGGCCCTTTTGGTAGTAAGATGAAAATCTGAGCCAAACAATAAATGGAAGTAAAAAGAATTAGGAGAGACAGGAAATATAATGGATATAAAATAGGTGTTAGAAAGAATGGAAATTGTGAAAAGTAGCAGAAACTGTGCTGTTCACTTATGCTGAAAGCAGATAAGGACAGTAAACATTGACTTCTTAAATACAAGTGATAGCTGAAGATAATATGACACATAAATAGCTTAAACTATTACCTTTTTTGTTATTTTATTCTGAGCCCTGTATTAATACAGCAAAAGAGTTTTAAATAAGCAAAATTTTTCATATTTAACAACAAAAAAGAATTATCCAAAACATAAATCAAAAATTTGCTTAGTTTCTTTATTAATATTTCATGCATTTATATATGCACACGTGTATGCAATTAAGTCTTTTGCATCATTTTAATTTCTCCGAAATACGCTATTTAATTTTGTAAAAAATTAAAGTTATTTTTCAAATTCACACAATGCAATTAATAAGTAGTTAAGATAAAACTAAA